>OX453304.1:24696441-25362420 GCA_949710035.1 Crambus lathoniellus
CCATTTTGTTTCTGTTATCTTTTCATAACAACTGACGTCACGAAAGGCAAAATTGAATCAATTATTATGCGAGGACGTATTTAATATAATACGACTTTCGCATTAGAAAGGGCAGAATTGACGAAATATAATTTATGTCGAGTATTTCAGGAATAAGCTACACGAGAATGCAAACATCATTATCTCTATATCTTCTTGACAAGAGCAAGACATAATATATCTCTATAATAACCAACCTAATTATGTAGATTCTTGGAAGGTTAGTATTAGCACGAATTTTGAGATTAAAGCAATTTAATATAGCACTCCTATAGATTTTCCGTAGGTATTAGAAAACGATTTATTTTATTGAAGGCACTAAAATGAGAGCGAGGGTTAGCGTTGGCGAAGATACTTCATCTTTTATCATTATCTTGTGGCACAAGCATTAAATAAATATTTAAGATTTATTAAAGGCTTACTTACATGTTTTAATTTGAATAATCAAAGATGATTAGGAAAAGAAACTTATGTTCTTACTTTTTTCTTATTGTTTTTTGGGAGGGAGGCAATCCATTCGTTGCCGAGCGTGGTCCGGGCCATGCTCGTTGAGGACAGGTCCTGGGATGCGGCGGTCTCTTTTTGCGAGAGCGTCGTATCGCAAAAGGAGGCATCGGAGCGGATCCGCGAGCAGGGTGCCTACCATCAACTTTAAGACAGCGATTCAAAAATAGCGCGATGCAGAATAGGTTCCTAAAATGAACTGCTTTCTTTCGTACTATGACCTTCTAAAAACTGGATCGCAAATGAATTGCTAAATGTGAATGACCGAACGATTTGTATCCTTATTTCATCTACCCGTCTCTTTCACTCGATTCTATCATGCCCGGAGAGTGAGAGGGGCGGGTATAACCTGCAGGTGTCATGTTAGCTTGGCCGAGTTATAAGTCAAATAAGAGTTGATGACAGCTTAGCGGCTGTGAAATGTCATTGAATGATCACTGAATCGCTGTCATTGATATTAAGCTGTCGTGGTACGAATAAGCGAAGCAGATCAGTTTAGGTCCTAAACAAAACCGCAATAAGAGTTAATGGTAGGCACCCAGGACGCTCACTCGGATCGGCTTCGACGAAGGCGGGTGGGGCCGAGGATGCGGCGCTTTGCGCGCCTCATTCCCCCTTAGCGGGGCGGTGCGATGCGGGCGACGGCTGCTAAGCTGTGGCCCGGACCGCACTGCCCCCTCCCACCAGCCTGGGGAGATGGTCACACTTGCTCGGCCATCACCTACCGCGTGGGGGCCTGGGAAGCTAGGCCGGGCGTCGAGTCGTAGGGGGAGCTTGCCACATTACGACTTCCACCGACGGCGGTGAGAGCAAGTAGTGAGGGGTTTAGTAGGTATTCCTCCTTTCTGACCCCCCATCTGGATGGAGGGTCAGGAAGCGGCTAGGCGAGTCCCACATAATCACCGTCCGCACACCAACGTAGATAGGGTATGCGTAAAAGCATTCACCTCACTAAAAAAAATAGGGAGGCAATCCATATCTCACGAAATCTCACCAAGGGGGAGGGTGGGTGGTCGGGAAATCGCCAAAATCGCCTCACGTAATTAATGGACGCCCTCTTATCTGTTAGTCTACATACCGATAAGAGCATTAAAACTAAAAGCTTCTCAAAAAATACACAAGAACAAACATAAAAGCACAATTAATAGCACTAGAACATAACACTGGCATAACAACACTATCTATTGTTGAGGCAAACTGAATTCGCCTTTAGGCCTGAAACTACGCGTAAACCAACGGCACACACAAAGCTGTAAACACCGAGCTATTGTCCTGTCGATCGGAGATGCCATTCAAAGCCTCAAATCCCAAGGCGATTCAGCTGTCATGAACACAGATCTACATATATGATAAATTGGAACTAGTGTGTAGAATATTGACTTTGGTAGTTAGGTACTTAGTGTCTAATACTAATATTTTCCTTCCTCTGCATATTTCTAGGGCGTTTTGAATATAAAGCGAGGTTCAATTTCTACGCTAGGATAAATTTTTATTCGGACTCGTTTCAACATCAAATATTAGTTTTTACTTATTTAGAGCAGATGTTTCGTGAAAGTTTTCAAAATGTGTGGCTAATAATAAGAACCATAAATATACATTCGTTATTATAACGTCGTTCTTTATTCACTGCGATAAACTTTTGAACTTATGAAGTTAAAATCATCATGAAACAAATATAATATACGATACATACTCGTAACTTAAAGAACTTTTAAATGCTTCATTATCAGTACTTAAACAGCTATTTTGAATTAAGTGGTAGTAGTAATTACTTTAAGTGTGATTGGTAACAGTTACAAAAAGTTCATTACCAATACTTAAATATGGAATGTGTCAATGTCATGCCTCCAAGATATTGATTCACAATTATGTGTCCTTGAAAGTTAAAGTCAATGTTCATGAGATAGCTAGTGAGTTCGCCGTCAGTGTTCTATCAGTCACGGTCATTTATTGATTGTAACTAAAGTAAACTTTAATAACGATTTTCCGAAGGAATTACACCAATAGGTGAACTTGAACACTTTTGTCATGTGTATACTTTACTTTCTTTGTTTTGTTCTGTTTGTGGGCAGGAAGTTCAATTTAATTAAGAGGAAACATGCCCTATACTATAATCAGTAAATTGGCAACGCGTAGTGATTCTGCTATTCTGTGTTAGCAGACGCCATAACAATGATATTTTCAGCATTATTGTGTACTGGCAGTTAGAGAT
Organism: Crambus lathoniellus; assembly: GCA_949710035.1. Lineage (NCBI taxonomy): Eukaryota > Metazoa > Arthropoda > Insecta > Lepidoptera > Crambidae > Crambus > Crambus lathoniellus. Next base: position 24,699,197 of record OX453304.1, read on the forward strand.
AAGATAACCAGTTCCTTAGTGATTGAGGTTTCTGGGAGTAAATCGCTTCCACCTTCAGCCTGATCACCACTTATCATTAGGTGCGATGAAGTTTGAGAATAAAAAATTTACTTTGAATGTCAGTCAATTCACAATAATTGAAAAAGGTTTGTGTCTTCGTACCGTACCCAAGCATATGTCAAAATCAGATCGTGTTTCAGTGCTATTTTCATAATATTACACCTTTAATAAAACGTCTTGTACATATAAATTGTTTCATTAAGTTACTTCAGACGTAATGCATAATAATCAGCAGGCTCTTTCAGTTAATATTCTTTACGCTATATTCGACTCCAAATTGTCAAATGAATATGAAATCTCATTTTACTTTACATTTGCATATTGTATCTTAGAATTTACTATGGCTACTTTAAAGTTTTTTATACTTTTCAGAGCTTAGTTTTTAGGGCTTGAGTTATTTAGAGCATAATTTATGTGAAACATCATAGAAAAATAATTTCTGCCTTGGATTTTGTTCCCTCGATATATGTGAGAAATTGTATGGGTCTGTTAACATTTAATGACAGACTATTGTTCTAGTGCTTAGCTCAAAAGACCCAAGCTTGATCTTCTGGTCCAATTAAGTGCAGATTAAAAATATTTACCTGGGTGCCTACCATTAACTCTTATTGCGGTTTTGTTTAGGACCTAAACTGATCTGCTTCGCTTATTCGTACCGCGATTCTATTGCGTCAATGACAAGCGATTCAGCGACATGTCACAGCCGCTTAGCTGTCATGAACTCTTATTTGACTTATAACTCGGTCGAACTAACATGACACCTCCAGGCTATACCCATCCCTCTCACTCTCCGGGCATGACAGAATCGAGTAAAAGAGACGGGTAGAAGAAATAAGTACACAAATATTTCGTTCATTCACATTCAGCAATTCATTTGCGATTCAATTTAAGAAGGTCATGGTACGAAATAAAGCAATTCATTTTAGGAACCTATTCTGAATCGCACCAGTTTTGAATCGCTTTCTTATAGTTGATGGTAGGCACCCTGATGTATTTACATAATTAATTTTCGCAATAGTTGCAATGGCTGGTCACGGATTGGTGACCAAAACTTTATTATCTTCTTTTATTAGGTATATACTTTTTTTATTTATAATTTTTTTTTTATTTATTCACAACGGGGTAGCACTTAGCCTTCATCACACCTGATGATAAGTAGTGATAAGGTGGAAGCGCACTACTCCCGGAATCCTCAGTAACTGAGGAACTGGCTATCTTATCTCTAACTGCCGGAACACAATAATGCTGAAAACATCATTGTTATGGCGACAGACTTAGATAAGATGGTGGTAGCTAGCCAGGCGGACTAGAACAAGTCCTACCACCAACCAAACCGAATACAATATGTACCCCCACTGGGAATCGAACCCGGGACCTCTGGGTCTGAAATCGGTGGTATGAACCACTAGACCACAGAGGCGGTTAAAATTATACTTTATTATTGGAAGCCGTGTTGAGCCGTTGCTTGGTCCCAGCTTCGTTAGCATTCGTTAAAGGTTCAAACAAACTGCGGGTCGATCGCCGTAATTCTATGCAGCGCGTCTTTGCCGTAACTTCGCGACTTCGTATTGCCGTAATGATATAACGACAAAAATCTTCACATCGCATGTTTTATTTTAAAGCAGACTGGTTCAGAGTACGTAATGGAAGACACTTTAACTGCCGTTGCGAAGTCATCAGTTTTTATGCCACTTCGAACAAAATATTTACTACCGCTTTATGACCTCCAAAGTGGTCCGTAAATGGACTAAAATAGCCTTCTCAGAGTAGTAAACGTGTTTATACGACGTAATTGAATGTACGCGGAAACTGCGGAATGGCAAATATGATATATAAAAATCAACGGTTGTTTAGAACATAAAATCTAATAGTTGAGTGGCGATACTTCCATAGAAGCCTGAAACAGAGAAAAAAATCTTTCTGTGTTCTGTGCCTGAAACTATACAATCATAGTCATCCATACTAATATTATATGTGTGAAAGTCTGTTTGTTTGTGTTCTTTTCCGTCTTTCACGTCAAAAAGGAGCGACGAATCGAAGTGATTTTCGTATGGGGATAGTTTGGTAGCTGGAAAGTGACGTAGGCTACGACGTCGGTTTTTATCCCGAAAAAATATTAAATTCCCGCGGAATATCATCATGTAGTCCACGCGGGCGAAGCTGCGGGCGGGAGGCCAGTATGATATACAAAATCGATTGTTAATTACCTACATATAAAATGTAATAACAGCATCATTTTGAAGATAACACTACCGCTAACAATTTAAAAAAAAAACAATGGGTTGCACTCCGGGAGTGCCGGCAGAAGTGAAAAGGGCTCCCCAGACTTTTTCACAAAAAAAAATGAATTTGATAAAAAAAAATATACGGACTATTTATTTATTTATTCACAACGAAGTAGCACTTAGTCTTCATCACACCTGATGATAAGTGGTGATAAGGCTGAAGGTGGAAGCGCACTATTCCCGGAATCCTCAATAACTGAGGAACTGGCTATCTTATCTCTAACTGCCGGAACACAATAATGCTAAAAACATCATTGTTATGGCGTCAGACTTAGATAAGATGGTGGTAGCTAGCCAGGCGGACTTAGAACAAGTCCTACCACCAACCAAACCGAATACAATATGTACCCCCACTGGGAATCGAACCCGGGACCTCTGGGTCTGAAATCGGTGGTATGAACCACTAGACCACAGAGGCGGTTAAAAATGGACTGGAATTGAACCGAGATCTTCTGGCTGCAAATGCTGCTTGTTTTCTAACCTGAGCTATCACAACCTTGGAAACGATGGCGAAATTTACCTTCGTATTCTAATTACATTGTAACAGTTTTCCGATCAAGTCACGTGTCCGTCTTACGATCTGGGTGCTTACCATCAACTCTTAAGTATTGCGGTTTTGTTTAGGACCTAAACTGATCTGCTTCGCTTATTCGTACCACGACAGCTTAATATCAATGACAGCGATTCAGTGATCATTCAATGACATTTCACAGCCGCTAAGCTGTCAGGAACTCTTATTTGACTTATAACCCGGTCGATTCAACATGACATCTGCAGGTTATACCCGTCCCTCACACTCTCCGGGCATGACAGAATCGAGTGAAAGAGACGGGTAGAAGAAAAAGGACACAAATCGTTCGGTCATTCACATTTAGCAATTCATTTGCGATCCAGTTTTTAGAAGGTCATAGTACGAAAGAAAGCAATTCATTTTAGGAACCTATTCTGCATCGCGCTATTTTTGAATCTCTGTCTTAAAGTTGATGGTAGGCACCCTGACGGTCAGGTGATCCTGACGCGAGTTTAACATTTTTTACCCATCACAAAAGTGCACAACGCCGCTAAAAAAGTTTTCACTTCAAAAATCCTATAAAACACTATTTCAAATCAATCAGCTTTCAATGGACAAGCAATTCTAGTTTAATCAAAACTATTGGCAGAATTTTTAATTGAACTTTAAATATTTTTGTTTCAGCAATTCGACGCTATGTGTAAAGCGGAGATTTCATTTTTGATACCGAGGATAATTTTAAATGTGAGTATTGCAATATAACGTTTGAACCAATATTTATTTTAGGAAATATTTGGTATTTATCTACCTATGACAACTGTGACTATATATGGAAAAGCAATGGCTGATAGAGATGCATTGGAAGAAAAACGCATACTGCGCTGACTGACTCCTAATACCTAATTGGAAAAATGCCAAGATGAATTGGGTATTAGACTGAATTTTTTTTATCGACTTAAAATGTTCATTTAATTAGTAGCAACACAACATAGGTATTTATTTTCAAATATTTTGCATAGTTTCAGCGATATAGAGCATCAAACTTACTAATTAGACAAGGAGAGCGCTATAGAAACGTGACGTCACATTTCTATAGTGCCATACTCTCGCCATAGAAAATTTCGTTTTAGAAAGAGATAGCTAGAGTCACAATTAAGTAGCTCATAATTCGCTTGTTATAATACATATTGAATTTCTTTTTTCATATTTGTTATTCATTAATGTTATATTTTCGCATGCCATAATTAAATATCTACATTTCAACAACAGTCAAACACCCAATTACTAGTTTTAAAAGAAACTTTTCACCCTTTCCACCTTAGAACCAGCAGCCTCACTCATCTCACGGGACGCGATGTTTTTTAAAAACTTGACCTTACCTCACGCTGGTTGACAATCTGCTAAGCCTGGCCGCACACGGGCCACTTACCACAACCACAAAACGTGGCCACCCATCTGTTTCCTGGTGTTTTGATACATTTTATAATGAACTCGCTCGGTTGAACGCCCCGCGGCGTGCAAGTATTCGTCACTTGTTTCTTCTTTTAGCTTCAAGTGTCTGCGTTTGTGGCTGTCGCGTGTAGTTCGTGTGCGGCGACGGTAATGTATTAATAATTATTTACAAATTATAGAACACAAATGACAAAATGAAACGGTGTATTCAGAACGTCAAGCCTTGTAATGAACTCACACAACTTAAAAAGTAGCCTTAGGAAGTTGAAAAAATATCCATATTTTTCTCAATCATGGACACTCACCCCTAAGGTCAACATGCATGTGGAGCAAAGGCGGTATGTACCTTGAACTGGGGCCCTGCCGGCAAACTTTCCGAACTTCGGAAATCTGCCGGGCTTCAACTTAAAACAGATAAATCGAAATACAGAATTTCGTATTGTACTATTTCCCGAAGTTATTTGGAAGATATCGATGTTCCAGTGACATCATAAATCGGGGTTCGTCATTTTGGCCTGATTGGGGCTCGATTTATCTGTATTAATTTGAAGCCCGGCAGACTTGCCGAAGTTAGCCGGTACGGGCCCTGGATGTGGTACAACTGTCATGATGATGAATATCATAATCTCGTTTACCACAGTGCCTTTGCATCTGGTGCGTGCTTCGACTGTACCACTTACTCTGCGCCGACGTGACGGGATGAGATGTGGTACAACTGTCATGATGATGAATATCATAATCTCGTTTACCACAGTGCCTTTGCATCTGGTGCGTGCTTCGACTGTACCACTTACTCTGCGCCGACGTGACGGGATGTGATGTGGTACAACTGTCATGATGATGAATATCATAATCTCGTTTACCACAGTGCCTTTGCATCTGGTGCGTGCTTCGACTGTACCACTTACTCTGCGCCGACGTGACGGGATGAGATGTGGTACAACTGTCATGATGATGAATATCATAATCTCGTTTACCACAGTGCCTTTGCATCTGGTGCGTGCTTCGACTGTACCACTTACTCTGCGCCGACGTGACGGGATGTGATGTGGTACAACTGTCATGATGATGAGTATCATAATCTCGTTTTCCACAGTGCCTTTGCATCTGGTGCGTGCTTCGACTGTACCACTTACTCCGCGCCGGCGTGACGTGGAAGGGCGCCGCTCCCATCGAGCTGTGACTACTGCCGGCGCAGCCCCCGGCGCCCGGGACGCAGGCCCGCCCGGGCCCCTGCGAGTCCACGCTGCTCCTCGGCGGCGCGGAGTCCGACACGGACGCCAGTCTGCACTCGCTATGACCCCTTCTCTACTCAACTTTGACTTACTACGTACTCGACAGTATCTTTAAGGGCGAAAATCGAGTTCTTTGTTTGTTTGTACTTGAGATAGCTTTCGATTACGCAAGACATGTGAAATTCCTGTAATCCAAATAGTCTATCCTGCCAATGTATATAAATTCTTTTTTTACTTTACCTAAATATCAAAGTTTCTAAAGTAAAAAAAATGTGACAGTTCTTTCATGTCTTCTTTTATTGATGATCTGCGTAATGGGTTACTTATTGAATGATGAACCAAATACGTGAAAGTTGTGATAGTGCTTGAACTTGAAGAAATGCGTTAAAGAATATCAGACTACTACTTACTTACGACATCAAATTCAAAATTCAAAGTGACTAACAACATAATTCTATTCAATACAGTGCTTACCAAAAGGCCCCTCTTTTCTAATCAGTCTCACTGAAATTATATAAGATTGTTAGAATGAAACTTTCACGTTATATGCAAAGTGAAAGGTTTCCGATGTTTTGCCAATATTGACGTCAGTTTAGAATCAACAGAGCGTATAATTTATCGTGTGGCTGTCGCGGCGAGTTCCAAGCGACAGACCTTGTGCAAACGATCGGAACCACTGACTGGCAGTAAATATTTGTTTATGTATTTTTTTCTGTAGCGCCCAGAAAATACTGCTGGCAGCAAAGTAGTTGTATTTTTTTCTTCAGCATCCAACAAATACTTATTGCAAATAAAATATTGATAAATATATTGTTTTTTTGCCAAGCGCCGAGTAAACACTGGAAGAAAATAATGGCAGAAAAATATTTGTTACTTCTTTTCTGCAGTATCCAGCAAATACTACTGGCACGAACAAGTACAAACTCTTCCACGTTAACTAAGCAAAGAGTACAATAATTAATAACTATCGTCGTATGTAGATAAGTGCAATTGTTTTATAAGCACCATAATAATCATTAAATCAGATGAATAAATCATAAATACAAATCATATCCAAATAAAAGATAAAGGTATCACAATACATTGTAAATATGAGAAAAAAATATTTAGATAAATTTTGCAAATTTATTTTGTAATATGTTTTATATATATCATATCAAATTGGGAGTTATTTTTATAGTTGTGTTAGAGAAATTAAATTATTTTGTATAAAACTTTGAAAACATTATATTACAATAATGTTTAATTTTAGATTGAACTTACATTTTGCCCTCAAGTATCTTGTGTTCGTATAAGATCTAAACCACACCGCATTCCGATTTTTAAATACGAGGATATTAAGGGGGATTGTGTTTTAAGCCAATCAAACGTGTCTATCGTGTCGTAGGATAGACTACCTTGAAGAAAATCATTTAATTGCGAGACTTGAGTCGCAATATTTTAAACAGTAAAATATATATTAGCTAAAGCAGTATCTTAGTCATGTGTCTATTTCCATTATTTTCTGCGATTATTTCTGACCATCTATTGAAAAATGAGTACCTACCACGCAACGCTGAAATCGGTTACTGGTGCCCATAGAATATCTATGAGAAATACTACACCTAGAAGGTTTTACACCATAGGGCACATCTGAAATCAGCGGAGCGGGGTGTGTGCGGTGTGCATAAAATTATATTATTATAGTCTATGTTTGTATATGTGTAAACATTACTGTCTCGTTTGTGTTAAGAGTATTAATACTATACTTTGTAAGTAACAGTGAGCCATCGCCAAAACTTAAATGTCTTTGGATACTGCTTTAGCTTTTTATAACTATACGCTCGTTGTGATAGGTATGTAGGTACCTACGACTTTTGCGAGAACTGTAAATACTCATTCAGCTGTAGACAAAGTTTTAAAAAGAACTTGTATATAATTATTATAGTTGTATATTATGTGCGCAGAACTTTATATTATCGCTTTTAACTGAAAACTTTAACCGAGTATATAGTTTGTGCTCATAATGAGGAAATTATACATTTAATAAAATGTCTTATTGAACACAATATGTATAAATGAAATAGCTACGTATAATATTGTGTTACTATAAAGTTCCGTTATTGTAATAAGTATACCTATAATAAATAAATGTTGATAACTTTTCTGGTATTTTTGTGGACTTCAAACAAAACTTCATGGTTTGGAAACCTCTATTGTTTCTATTCTATTGGAAATTTCTGAACTCTACAGGCGGTATCTAAGTTGAAAGAGGATTCTAAATCAGTACACGGTACTGGCTTATTTATTAGGGCGCCAGTATCAAGGCTACCACTGCCCTCAGGGGGTTGTTAATGACCACCGTTTGTCACTCAAATGTCGGGTACCTGCGGGTTCCAAGATACCTGCGAAATATGGATCACATCCATTATTGCTGGAGTGTAGATCGAAGTGGAAGACTATCATCATCATCAGCAGTTAGAAGTCCCCACAGCTGGGGTACAGGCTTTTCTTACGGATGGGTAAGAAGAATGGGCCATTACCCACCACGCGGGCCCAGTGCGAATTGGTGGGTATTAACGACTGCAAACGCAGCCGGGAACAACAGCTTAACGTATCTTTCGACGCACGGAGGAGCTCGAGATAATAAATTTTTGACTATACAACGTGTTAATACTTTTAGCAAAACTGAAATGAAATTGAAATGAAACAAAATATTTAATTTTTTGAACTCGGGTTTACATGACTCTCGTATGCCAATACCACATAATGCCCGAATGCACCTCTTTTGGGCTATAAAAGCTCTCTTTGAATCAACGCTGTTTCCCCAAATAATTATGCCGTAGCGTAGTATGGAAGATACGTATCCGTGATATGCTTGAAGAGCTACCTCGCGAGATGTGACTTTTCTGAGTTTCGATAATGCGTAGACAAATTTATTTATTTTGGTACATAATGTATTGATGTGATTTTTCCAGTGACAATGTTCATCAATAGTTATGCCTAGAAATGGAGTAGCACCTACCATTTAAATTTTTTTACTGTCATATTGTATATTTAGAGTAATTTTTTTCGATTTATATGTATGAAATTGTATTGCTTTTGTTTTGGTAATATTAATTTGTAAATTATTTTTAGTCATCCAATTAATTATGTCAATAAGAGTATTATTAATATCAGTCTCAAGGTCGTCGATATTTTTATTATGGAATAATAATGTACAGTCATCAGCAAATAGAAAGCAATCATGTTGAGTAATGTCAGGGAGATCATTTATAAATAATATAAATAGTAATGGAAAACTGAGAAAACAGTTTGTTCAGAATCGAGAGTAGAATCGAGAGTAGAATCGATTCCACACATTTTGATAAAAAAAAATATAAAGATAATCTGTCAGAAAGTCACGGAGACCTAGTATGAGCACGAAAACCTTGAATTGAAAGATTCTTTAAAAAAAATGTTTTTAATGAAATTCTATCCTTACTTTATATTATAAATGCGAAAATGTCTGTCTGTGTGTTACACAATCACGCCTAAACTACTGAACCGATTTGAATAAAAATTGGTACAGAGATAGTCTAGAGCCTGAGAAAGGACATAGGCTACTTTTTTATGTGAAAAGAGGGCTGTAAGGGGTTGAAATAGGGGATGAAAGTTTGTATGGAAATTATGTCATTTTTAAAGCTAGAAGCTTAAAACTTATTTAAGGAAAATCGTTAAACGTGATGAGCACTTTCTATTGACGTACAAAGTTTGAAGGTCTGGTACACCTGATGTGGAACCCTAGCAGCCACATTAAACTATATGAGATACAAACACAGCGTCTTAAGAAAAGTTGTTTAACGTCATGGACATTTTCTATTGACGGAAAAATATCGAAGGTCTGGTACACCTGATGTGGAACCCTAGCAGCCCAGCTTAACTATAAGAGATACAAATACAGCACCTTAAGAGAAGTTGCTCAGCGTGATAAGCATTTTCTTTTGACATACAATATATACTAATATTATAAATGTGAAAGTGTGTTTGTTTGTATGTCCGTCTTTCACGTCAAAACGGAGCAACGGATCGACCTGTTTTTTTTAGTATGTGGATAGTTTAGGAGCTAGAGAGTCCCATAGGCTAATTTTATCGCGGAAAAATATCACATTCCCTTGGAAAAACGTCGTGTAGTACACGCGGCAAAACCCCGGGCGGAAGGCTATGTGATATAAATTTTTAATGTGTTAATACGTAGGTACTGATTATGTAATATACATACAAGGTATTTTTTTATCACCCCGGATATTTTTAGGGATTATTTTACTCATGAAAACAAACAACTTTTACTATCTAGCACCAACACTGAAATCGCGAAAAAGTATCAGCTGTTCCATACATTTTGATTAAATATTTTTGCACTTTTGTATGGAATAGCTGTTTTTTTTTGCGATTTTAGTGTTGGTCCTTATTAATAATCCTTTTAATTTTATCCGGGGCGATAAAAAAATTACCGTGTAGGTATATTAAGTAAATAAATAAAATAATTTATACTTATTATTAAACTGTATGCGATTCTATTCAGGGGGCTACCGGCTAAAAATTATGGGTATGGACATGGGCTTCATTTGACATTTGAAGCCCATATTATGCCCTTAAAAGCACAAAATATGGGCATCAAATGTCAAATGAAGCCCATGTCCAGGGGTTTGCCGGTACAGGGGCTGTATACATTGAAAAGAAATAAAAAAAAAATACCACCAAGGGTCTTCTTAAACGGAACAGATACCAAAAATATAGTTTTTGAATTTTTTGTCTGTCTGTCTGTTGTCCACGTTTCAGGCAAAAACTACTGAACGGATTTTAATGAAACTTTTTTTGTCATATAGCTATTAGTTGTCGCCAACTTATAGGTAGGCTATAATTTATTTAGAACATCGAAATGGCCGATGTGGAACCATAGCAGCCCAGCCAAACTATGAGAGATATATAAATACCGTCTTATGGAAAATTGTTAAATGTGATGAGCATTTTCTATTTACGTACAAAGTTTGAAGGTCTTGGTACACCTGCCTGGCGAGCATTACCATCATTATATCACGCGATATGATATAGCACGGCTTGCTGTCTTGCTTCCACCTTAGTGGGGTAGGTAAGCAAGACAGCATGACGTGCTATATCATATCGCATGATAAAAGCCGTTCATGCTAAGCCAGCTGATGTGGAACCCTAGGAGCCAGGTTAAACTATATGAGATGCATCTTAAGAGAAGTTGTTCAGCGTGATAAGTTCTTTCTTTTGACATACTGTTTGTATTGATTGTTTGTATATCCGTTTTTCACGTCAAAACGGAACAACGGATCGGCGTGTTTTTTTAGGATGTGGATATTTTAGGAGCTAGAGAGTGACAAAGACTAATTGATATCCCGGGAAAATATAACTTTCCCTCGAGATAACGTCGTGTAATACAGGCGGGCGAAACCGCGGGCGGAAGGCTATGTGAAATAATGTTTTAATGTGTTAATATGTATCATAGCTCTAAACTAATATACTTATATAAAATAAATACACAAAAAACGAAAAACCTTATTAGCTAAAAAAATGAAAAATGCTGCCGAAAGTCACTATACCACGCGAACGAAGTCGCGGGCACAGCTAGTTTAATATAAAACAAATTAGTTCCGGTGTATGGGCTTTTCGCTTATTGCATTAACACGTTGTATAAGTGCTAGACTATATTCTTCGAAATGTAAGACTCATCAATTTACTTCAAACTTTCTAAACCCAAAAAGCTTGGTATTAAACACAGTTTGTCACTCAAGCGTCTGCGGTGGATACTGCGAAATATGGATCACATCCATTATTGCTTAAGTGTTGTGCGAATTGAAGACAATAATTTGAATTGAAGACAAGAAATATTGAAGGTTTGATTAAACAGTCACGAGCAATATATACCTAAACAACATTGGACTTTGTAATATGAATGACTTTTGTGGCACAGAGGGTTTAGTTTAAGAATAATAATATAAACATTAAGTTACCAGACGATTTATTACCATTACTTGTTTTTTCCAATAACTCAGTTTAAATCCGTTTTATTATAACATCAAGAAAATAGAATTCATTCCGTATTCGGGGAAAATCTTTATCGCAACAAAATAATAATTCTTAGATGGAATTTTGCCGAATCTGAACACGTAAATGTATTCAGGGGCAGATAAAATGTATAGAGTAATGGTAATCGATTAGTCTAACTCACCCTGATGCATAATAAGAGGAATTCTTATCGATATCGGAAAGGTCCAATCAATTCACAATAGAATAGCCATTTCCATAACACAACTCATAATAACGCTCACAAAAGGAGGAGAAATGTAATAACACGGCATTTATGTTACGAAGGCTCACGGTGAAATATGCCATTGTATATACAATTTCAACTCTATTTGTAAAAGGATAAGAGTTATAATAAGAAAGACGCACTAGGTGGATTAGCTCGTTTATTCAAAGAGTGACAGATAGCTCATTTCGCTCTTTAAATTCAGAGTACTTACGACTACAAACATTTTATATTTCATATAAAAGTAGAACTAAAATTTGTATCTATTTTAGATGATATTTTATTCAAAGAAAATACTAAATAATCGCAGTGACATCGTCGTCGCTCTGATCTATACTAAACTAATATTATAAAGAGGAAAGATTTGTATTTGTGTATGTTTTTTTTTTTTATCCACAACGGGATAGCACTTAGCATGTAACGAATAAACTCAAAAAGTACTGTACCGATTTAGAAAATTCTTTCACCGTTAGAAAGCTACAGTCTTCCCGAGTGACATCCCACTAATATTATAAATGTGAAAGTTTAGATGTTTGGATGTTTGGGTGTTTGTTACTCAATCACGCCAAAACGGCTGAACGGATTTGGCTGAAATTTGGAACACAGATACTTTGTAGCCTGGAGAGGAACATAGGCTACTTTTTATCCCGGAAAATTATCACATTCCCGTGGGATAACGTCGTGTAGTCCACGCGGGCGAAGCCGCAGGCGGAAAGCTAGTAGGCTATATTTTATCCCGATATTCCCACGGGAACGGGTACCACGCGGGTGAAACCGCGGGCGACCGCTAGTTTTAGAGAAAAAGAAATAAACGTAAGGAATTACGCAATCGTGAGCATCAGGATGGCGGGTGTACTTCTCAGATTAGCTTAAATTTATTGCAGATATTTGGTACCTGCTGTGTACCTTTACGTACCTCTTTTAAAAATCTGTGTACCTCTGTATTTACTAAAGATATTCAAATCGCTAGGTACACCCGCGGACCTGACGTCAGGTCCGCGGGTGTACTTGAAACCAATGAGTGTATAATAATGAGTTTGTGTACAGATTTGGTACCTTCTGTGTACCTGCAGAAACATGTATTAGACTTCCATAATTCGATAAGGTATCGAAGATATTCAATACAAATAGGTACACCCGCCAACCCGAGGTTATAATTTTTCTGAAACCAATGAGTGTATCGTAATGATTTTGAGTACAGATTTGGTACCTTCTGTGTACCTGCAGAAACATGTATTAGACTTCCACAATTCGATAAGGTATCAAAAATATTCAATGCGATAGTTTGACCGTTTCCCATCCTGGGCCCTGTTTAACAAACGTTACAATCCTACTATGAGTAAGTTTAATTATATTGATATTATTATGTTTCACTATAAAGAATTTAAACTATAGATCAAGACTAAAAAATATCAGAAAAATATTAAAACGGCTGAGTTTTAGATTATTTAAAAATAAATATTTTTACGTGGAACGTCTGCAAGCTCAGACTCCCTTTAACGTCCTGAATGCGCGGCCCGACTCGGATTTCAAAAACGGAGGAGAGCAGGGTTTTTTTTATCGCCCGCGCCCCTCCGCGGGTGCATGACGCAACGTTTACAAAAACACTCTTTACGTTCTATTGAAGTACTTCTACGAAAAACGGAAAACTGTTTTAGATAGCTGGATAACTGTAGCAACATTTTTAAATTTATTTGCGATGGTAAGAAAGTTTTTGTAAAACGTCACGGTCCCTTATTAAAAATCGTCGCACCTTAAATCACCTATTTTTCAGATTTTGATCAGTCTCGTGATCTCGTTTTTTGTGCTTATTTCCGTATGTACTTACATTTAATTTATTTTAATTTGTATGTAGTTCTTATATAGTTCTTTCAACTCATTATAGTGTCAACCCACACGTACTACAACCACAACACGTGGGCAGGGCGCATTTTGTATTCGAAATGTACATTTTGCCGTCATTATCGACCGCTTGAGTGCCAATCACAACGCAACCACCAGCAACGACACTGCGAACTAGCGGCCGGACACATTGCATACGACGTAACCACATCACAACTACTAGTGAAAACGGACTAACATCAACATTTTTTCGCACAACAACAACGCAACTGCAAAAAGCTGCATCGACACTATTCACACGTACCATATTTTGTCGCTGTGATGTAGGGGGTCGACACATAGTGTAGAAGAAGGCATTGTTGTGTTTCTTGTCAAAAATAAAAGAATGTTTCCTTTCAGAGATATTTGTAGAGTACTTTCTCTTCATGTCATGCCCCGTAACTCTGGGACACCCATTATATTGTTAGTGTCTTTAAATTTTAAATGTCCATAGCTACTGCTATTATTCGGTTTTTTAACTTTGTAAGATTTTGATCAACTCATCGGTAGCTGCGGACTTTGGATAAATACTATTACTCATAGGACAAAACAGTTCTAAGGTTGATACTATTTTATTTTACAAGTTTTAGAAAACTTTCAACTTCTTAATGTAACACGGTAATCATCGGAATATTCACTGAGGGCAAATAAAATAAAATTACAGATAGATCACTAGTTGGATTTAGTTAGGTACTTTAAAGAGTTTTCAAAGACAAGACAGTTATAAGGTGTATGATACTATTTTATTTTACAAGTTTAAGAAAAACTTCTAACTTTATAATGTAGGTAACACGTAACTAATCATCGGAATATTCACTGAAGGCAAATCCTACTAATATTATAAATGTGAAAGTTTAGATGTTTGGATGTTTGGATGTTTAGATGTTTGGATGTTTGTTACTCAATCACGACAAAAGGCTGAACGGATTTGGCTAAAATTTGGGATACAGATACTTTGTAGCCTGGAGAGGAACATAGGCTACTTTTTATCCCGGAAAAACGTCACATTCCCGCGGGATAACGTCGTGTAGTCCACGCGGGCGAAGCCGCGGGCGGAAAGGTAGTAAAAAATATTTATTAAAAAAATATTTCATTTACAGTTTTTTACAGAAGAAACTTGGTTGATAAAGTAAAGTACAGTCAAGTACAGTCAAGTATAGTCAAGTACAGTCAACTACAGTCAAGTACAGTCAAGTACAGTCAAGTACAGTCAAGTACAGTCAAGTACAGTCAAGTACAGTCAAGTACAGTCAAGTATAGTCAAGTACAGTCAAGTTCAGTCAAGTACAGTCAAGTACAGTCAAGTACAGTCAAGTACAGTCAAGTACAGTCAATTACAGTCAAGTACAGTCAAGTACAGTCAAGTACAGTCAAGTACAGTCTAGTACAGTCAAGTACAGTCAAGTACAGTCAAGTACAGTCAAGTACAGTCAAGTACAGTCAAGTACAGTCAAGTACAGTCAAGTTCAGTCAAGTCCAGTCGAGTACAGTCAAGTACAGCCAAGTACAGTCAAGTAAAGTCAAGTACAGACAAGATTTTATATAATTTTTATGCATTCACAATGCAATTTTGTAAGTATAGGAAAAATGTGATAGTAAAAAACCACGAGCCCCATAAGTAGCTTTCAGGCGGGATTGGAACCCGCGCCTCCGGCCCGGCCCGATGCTCTGTCCAACTAAGCTACCGAAAGGCTTACACGACTCGTCGAATTTTGCTATCACTTGTTACGCTGTAGGCCAGCGTTGCTTCATCAATGTGAGGAAACCATCGCATCCGAAAGAAACATTTTTACAAATGTTTAACAATCGATTAGGATGAAACAGCCATATTGAGATTTTATATAATTTTTATACAATGCAATTTTGTAAGTATAGGAAATTTTTTTTAACACAAAACCTTTTTGGTTGTATTGTTTTTTACTATCACATTTTTTCTATTCTTAGCGTAAGCCCGCATAGCGATTAAACTTCGCGCGATTAAAAATCGCAATTTTGTAACACATGGAATTGTATGTAGGTACACGTACTCGCGATTTAAAAATCGCGCGAATAAAAAATCGCTGTTTGCTGTGAAATAATCGCGCGTCTTAATCCGGCGGGAGGCGTTCCTATTTCTAAAATATATTCTGTCGCTACCGGGTAAAAGTTATAATACAGGAGTGTTTTTTTTTTCATTTTTAAATATTAACTATCTGTATATTTAAACTTTGAGGTAAATAAGTAAAAATTAAAGTTTACTTATTTTATTTTATTTTTTTATGTTTATCATTTTAACTTTTACAAAATATAAAACTCTTGCGTTACTGGCTGACTGACAGACAACGCACAGCAGAAACTACTGGGGAGGTAAAAAAGGGGTCCACGCAGATGAAGTCGCGAGCGTATGGCTAGTATTTTTTCAACTGACATTTCAACTTCAATTACAAAATGACATACAGGTCTCGGCATCACTTTTTGCAAACTTAGGGCTTAGTATCTGAAGTCGAAAAGCATTGAAGTGTCAAGCCCTGAATCGTATCGACTAGACATTAATGGTAGGTATGTACAGTCACGAACAATAATATGTATACAACATAGGACTGTGTCATATTACAATATTGAATGACTTCTGTGAAGTTCTGTGACACTGATCGTTTTCTTTCGGAACGCTTCAATGTGACAGAGTTCTATGTTGTATACATAATTATTGCTCGTGACTGTACGTGCCGTTGAAAATGTCAGTTTTCTGCATAGTTTAATTTACAAAATACTAAGAATTTTGCGAAAAACCGGATATATAGACATAGATTATGACATTTCTCAATCTTACTTAATAAAGGGTAAATAGGGTTTAGGGTATTAAATCATTGTGTAACTATCCGTGTTTTTGCAAAATCAAGTATTTTCACAAAAATCGATTAATCCATTCATCCTACGACATAATATTAAAGGCAACAACCGTTACGACTGATCTATCGACGCAAAGCTCAAGTCACTGAATGGATTGCGTTGAAGTTTGGCATGCAGATAGTTATTATACCTAGGCATCTGCTAGGAATGTATTTCTCAAAATTCGAGATCGAGGGAAACGGGGTCAAACGTTTGTATAGAGAAATAGGAAAGAATATCCATTCTAATATTATAAAGAGAAAAGATATAGGAAAAATGTGATAGTAAAAAACCAGGAGCCCTATAAGTAGCTTTCAGGCGGAATATACTTATAGGGCTCCTGGTTTTTTACTATCACATTTTTCCTATATCTTTTCTCTGAAGATTTGTATTTTTGTTTGTAACGAATAAATTCAAATACTGGACCGATTTTGAAAATTCTTTCACCAGTGTAGAACGCTACATTCTTCCCGAGTGACATAAGCTATATTTTATCCAGATATCCCATGGGAACGAGTACTATGCGGGTAAAACCGCAAAGAAGCCACTAGTTGTTAATAAAAAAAAGATCTAACGAGTGAACTCCGTTACTCCGAGTCTAACTCGAGTGTGTGAAGCCGCGGGTGAAATATAGCTTTAAAATAAAGTATGTTTTTACTTTCAATTTTAATTCTTAATAGTTTGGAAACTATTGTATTCTTACATAGGGACTCCACGGTGTTTTACGTGGTACCCATTTTCGTAGGAATATCGTGTTAAAATATATTCATGTCAATCAGAAATAATAAAGCCTTGAAAATCAGTCCAGTAGGTTTATTGAGTTTAGGCATTACAAACAAACAAAAAATCTAACTCGTACTCGTAGTTTACTCTGAAAGGTCTAATCTTATCTTAATTAAGATCTCTCTTTTTAGTATGCTAAAAAACTTATTAAAAAAATTGCTTAAAGCGTATCAAAACACAAAAATATAATAGTAATTATTATGTCAAACTTATTATAAAATCTTCAACTAAATCATTCCGTCCGCCGCCGCTGCTGGGTTAATTTGACGTCCCGCTCATCATACGCATGCGTACTATAGATAGTCAGAGTGAACTACGAGTACCAGTATTCTATTTTCATATAGAGGTCTGAACGCGACGGTATACTTCTGATTCTGACTCATCGTCTGGCCCACTGGTACACGTCGGTACAAAAACGCGTATTAACGTTCGGTACCAGTCAGCCGCAGTTTTAAACGGTCAAACGCTGTTTTGACGAACAGAAAATACCTACGTAATTAATGTACTTTATATTGTGTTGTTTTGATGTCTAAATGGATGTAAAAAAGGTACATCGAGGTGCTGAGGTACTTATACCAAAACGCCACGATGTCAGTCCGATTACAAAATCAGAGCTCTAATCCTATCCAACTACAGCGAGATGTGAGACAGGGAGACGTCATCTCTCCGAAACTGTTCACAGCTGCGTTGGAGGATATTTTTAAGCTTCTGGACTGGAAAGGATGCGGCATCAATGGCGAGTACCTAACACACCTACGGTTTGCCGATGATGTAGTTCTTATGGCTGACACCTTGGAAGACCTGAACACAATGCTCGAAGATCTCAGTAATGCTTCTCAAAGAGTGGGTCTTAAGATGAACATGGATAAGACGAAAATTATGTCCAATGCCCATGTTGCACCTGCTCCAGTTAATGTTGGGAACATTACACTCGAAGTTGTCGACCACTATGTTTACCTGGGACAGACGGTCTAGTTAGGTAAGTCCAACTTTGAGAAAGAGATCTCTCGTTGAATCCAGCTCGGATGGGCAGCGTTCGGGAAGTTCCGGCATATATTTGCGTCCGAAATACTTCAATGTCTCAAGACGAAAGTCTTTTACCAGTATGTGTTACCAGTAATGACCTATCGAAGTAAAACGTGGTCTTTTACTATGGGTCTCACAAGAAGGTTCAAAGTCACCCAGCGAGCAATGGAGAGAGCGATGCTTGGTATTTCCCTGCTCGATCGAATCAGAAATAATGAGATCCGCAGGAGAACTAAAACAGCCGACATCGCTCGAAGGATTGCATCATTGAAGTGGCAGTGGGCGGGACACATAGCGCGGAGAACCGATGGTCGTTGGGGCGGAAATTTTCTCGAAAGTTGCAAGGAGCCTCTGAACCGGAGGTGAGGTGGGAGGTGTTTTAAGGCTAAATGAACGAATCCTTTGCCATAATATGCTGAAAAAAGGTGGTTGTGTTACAGTTACATAGAAAAATTACTGTAGGAAACTCTCCCATTGTGATAGAACGTCACTAAGGTATGTTCGTTTACCAATAATCATCAATTAGACTTTACAAATATGTAAGATTTTTAGTTGTAAAATTCTTACATATTATTTGTAAGTTTGGTTAAACAGCACGTCTTTTATTACAAGTCTACAAATTAGTCCCTTTTTACATAATTGTAGACTTGTAAGTTTCGTTTAACAGGGCCCTGGTGACAGGATGGCGCACACTGGTTCCATATTGTAAAAATAGGGACTATGGTGCAATTTTGACAGATAGATAGTACTTTATTTTCAAGAAATAGGGGTTTAAATACAATTCAAATTTAAACGCGATAGTCACGTTTGCATTGGTAAACTTACACTCTGGGTATAGATTTGGTACGGTTTGTGTACCTGCAGACCAATGTTCAAGGGTAAAGGTTTCCAAGAGACGACAAAATGTATAATTGCGCAATCACTTTTATTATATTTTTAATCAAATAATGATGTACAAATCGAACTCAGGAGTCGGGACATCCAGAGATAGCGGAACCCTAAAAACCGGTGCGTACATCAATTAGCCACGGAGATCGTCGTGTTATATATTTACAAGTTGTTGGGTGGAGTTTAAAAGGGTGATTTTTAGACGTCACAGCCTCTTAAAACAAAACTAATGATCAAGATGCTTTAAATGTATTTTTGTTAAAAAATTGAAAATGATGAAAAAATTAACCCCTCTCACAACACACTCAATTTTTCTAAATACTTCATTTTCAATTTTTTAATAATAAAAATTGCATTGAAAATGCAAAAAAGTAACAATTTAAAATAACATGAATTTTTGTATCATTAATTGACAAATAAAAGGTACAGAAAATGAACTAAAACTATTTTTCTTACGTGTTACGTGGAAAAAATAAATAAGTTACGAAAATACCCTTAACTATGACGTGTCACACTCGTAAATACGCGCAATCAAATGCGTATAATAAACTAAAACTATTTTTCTTACGGGCTAAGAGGAAAAAAGGAGTTACGAAAAATACCCTTAACTATGAAGTCTCACACTCGTAAATGCGCACAATTAAATGCGTATAACAAGTTCTCCTTAAAACCAAACATTATGAACTAAGATTATGCGAAACTTATGTTACATATTTACAACTTGTTGGGTGGACTTTCAAAGGGTAATTTTAGACGTCACAACATATAGGCAATAGGTACGTTAAGTGTGTACGGAACCTTTCATGGGAGAGTCCAACTCGCACTTGGCCGATTTTTTTACAATCACACCAGCTATCTAAGCCCATAGTAAATTGCTTAAGAAAACTGTGTGTACGTGAACTTGATAACGGATAAATATATACTTAAATACTTTTTTGTTTGTAAATACATACTTAATATACATAGAAAACACCCAGACCAAGACAAATAGACATGTTCATGCACACAAATATTTGTCTTGTTCGGGAATCGAACCCGAGACCTCTGGCGCAGAAGGCAGGTAATTTACCCCTGCGCCAAAGCGGTCATGATAGCAAGAGCGGAGGGCTCTAAATAACACAATATGTGTTATTTAGCTTTAAATAACACATATTGTGGGAAGCAATTTGGAAAATTTTAAGAATACTTTGTAGATAGAATTTCAACACGCATACAGATAAATTTGGATATTTTGAAACATTTTATAGACTTTATGGTCAGTGTAAGGTTGAAACATAGGCATCAATCAATTGGCTGACGAATAAAATTCGACGAACAACGTTCACTATGTATCAACAAAATTATTGATGGCATCGTACAACAAATTGCATGCAAATGTAACAAGACAAACAACCATACATACGGATTGATACCGACCACTTTGTTTAATGCATATGTATTTAGGTTGGCATGCTTTATAAATATAGATAAGACTACCTATCTGTTTTTAGTGAGTTAAATCTCAATAGAGGGAAAATTAAGCCACTTCCCAACATTTTTTATCTAGCCGTGTAATGCTTATAGGGCATCTTTCAGGCATGCGGCTGATAAACGTTTTCATAAGACGGCCAAATTAAGAATGTTTATTAATGCTGCAGTGCAAGTGGCTCAACTTTCCTTATAGATGACTGTACCTTAAAGTAATTGACTAATTATGATCGCTCGAAAAAAGTTATATGATAAGATATATAAACAGTTTGCCTTCGCAAATTTATAAAAAAAAACTAATAAATCTAAGAGTAATAACTCCTCTTATAAGAAATATTTATATTGAAGTCTAATTATCAAATTACAGTAGCTATTAAGATATTATTTGTGACTGTTTGTTCAATATTAACATTAAAAATACAAATTAGCCGTAGACTGTTCTTTAGACATTTAGCAGAGGATATGACCCCATCATATAGGCGCTATTAGAAATATTTTGTCGTCTTTCAGAAACCCTTACCCTTAACATGTCAACACAGGCATATGATTTACACTCCACATATATATTTAATTTCCTTGGATATCAAATTGTGGTTGCTAAAAAAACGTGCAACCTAAGTCCCTAATTTTACAATATGGAACCAGTGTGCATGCACCATACTGACATCAGGATGGCGGGTAAACTATTGTTTTGAATATTTTCTATACCTTATCGAATTGTGGACGTCTAATACATGTTTCTGCAGGTACACAGAAGATACCAAATCTATACTCAAAACCATTACGATACACTCATCGGTTTCAAAAAAATCCTAACGTCAGGTTGGCGGGTGTACCTATTGTATTGAATATCTTCAATACCTTATTGAATTATGGAAGTCTAATACATGTTTCTGCAGGTACACAGAAGGTACCAAATCTATACAAAAATTCACTACGATACACTCATTGGTTTAAAATACACCCGCGGACCTGACGTCAGGTCCGCGGGTGTACCTAGCCATTTGAATATCTTAGTAAATACAGAGGTACACAGATTTTTAAAAGAGGTACGTAAAGGTACACAGCAGGTACCAAATATCTGCAATAAATTTAAGCTAATCTGAGAAGTACACCCGCCATCCTGATGCTCACACGCAATCGCACCCATGATTCAGTAATAAATAATTTCTATTGAAATGAGGTTTATATCTAACTAAAAAACCCTGTCAAGTTAACAAATCAAAAAGAAACCGCAAACCTTCGATTATCAATAACACTTAGGTCTAGATAAAATACATAGTTGGAGTGACAAACACGGCCGAGCGATTATATTCCCACTTGAGCCACTTGCGAGTATATTTCGTACCCTCAGTGGAAAAAAGCATAAGTCTGAAATGTTGATTTTTCAGTACGGCCTACAAACTGAATTTAAGGAAATGATTTCGAGTGGTTTGGAGGTCTGTGAGATGGTTGTACAAGTTAGTTCCTCATTGTGAAGGGTCTCCAGAGAGCTTGTTTCTTGAGGTACGGTCGCCAGGATACATTTTCATATCTGGACACTATTAAGATGTAAGTCCCTTGACATTGATTGAGGCGTTATAGAAATTCTAGGTATTAATGGTGTGGGTGGAAAGATCCAACCCAGGTTGTAATTCCATTCAAGTCCTTGTGAAAGCATTCTGCTTCTTAGCATGGGAAGCCGCGTGACGTACCTTGCGACAATAGCAGATTGTAGAGTCGCGAAAAGGTCAATACATTTCACACCCTACTTCTTGAATATCGTTTACAACAGCGGGGTGGATGGATGCCAGTCTGGTAAGTTTTTGCCTCTTATCAAGTGGTCGTAAATTATGTTGTAGTTGCCTGGTATGTGTTCATCATTATTTCTATGTTTTCGTGACTTCCCGAATTCAAAATACTGTTCGCTACTTTAAGTAATATGACTGACATTGCCCCGACTTGGTTTCGTAAGGATACCACTACTGTTCTGTTGTCGGATCGAATCAGAACACCTTTGTTCGGAAGTAGAATTTGGTATTTAACACAAGACCTTGTATATTACAAACATTTCTTTCTTGTTTATAGGTAGGTATGCCACTTCTTTTGAGTAGTGTCCCACTTTCCTGATATTAGTTTGTCTTCTAGTTCTGCTTCCCAGCCCATGTTCGAAGCTTCTTTTACCATGTATATTTCTGGTTCTCTGACAATGATGTTTGATTCCCGTCTCAGATTTTCTTGCCAACATTGCATTTCCTGAGTTATTACTGGTTTTATTTTGAAACGCGAGTGTGGGTTTCCCTCGGGTAGATATTTTAGCGCCCTTTAAATTTTTCGACAGTGTAGTCCTGCCAAAAGTATCACAAACAACGCAAATTCCATCTTTCCGAACTAAGTAGTATTGATTTGGCTTTCTGCCAACTCCATATCTTTCTTTTCACCACATTTTAAGTAGATTTTTCGATTGATTGTACGTTATCCGAGGGTAAACTTTTAAGTTTATTCCCAAGAAATAGAACTTAAGCCCCGCTGTATCCAGTCTTACGTCTCGGTGCAACGAAATATTTTTAGTGAAAGAAAGCAGTAAGTGTTCTTATCCCAATTTATTTTAAGTTCATAAGAAGTAAACAGTTTTACTTTTTTAAGTCAATATTTTTAGTTAAGTAAGTGCATTAATGATATAATGTTATTTAATTAATAAAACAAATAAAAGCATAATCGTATATACAACACTAGTGGTGTAAAAAAATGAGGAACGGGTTTAATCATAATATTTGTTACTGTTTATTTTCTACATAAAATCCTAACGAAAAACTTTATAATAAGAAATACGCACTATTACTCAACTTATTTTATGCATTATAACGCAAATTCTATTTATGCCTAAGTAAAATGATCATGTAATCGAAATTCATAAAACAATATTTCTTGCATTAATTCGCCAATTTCACAAGAAAAATATGGGAAAAATTCAGCATAATTATGTAACTTTAAATTTACTTTTCAAATATGATAAAATCGACAATTCAAAGTAAGATTATAGTGTGCCAAGCTTTTCTGTTCCGGTCATTATCTTTGGAACTAAAACAGTTTCCATACGACAGTCCATTTTGACAGATAATTTCGTATTGCAAGTGGCTCTTCTGTCACGGCTGTCACCGGAACAGAAAAGCTTGTGGCACTGTACTTATGCCTTTTTTTCACTGTGGGTGCTATTTATAAGTAGGTCGTTCCTGTCATTTATGACGTAAGATCGTAACATTATTAACCAGAAAGTTTTGATTTAGGCCACTACAGTGTCTGCCAATAGCCTGACAAAAAAACCATTAGTACCTACATTATAACTCAATGCAAAAAACATTATGATCAGATATTACATAATCTGCACTGAACACATTTCTGTTAAAGTTTTAAAATCCGAATATTAGGTACTCGTCTGATTTTAACATCATAATATTACACTCGACGTGTTTTTCCTAAGTGTCCCGCTTCCAAGTATTTCGATAATGGTGACATCGCGACACATTTAGAACAAACGTCTGGTCGGTGGACTATCAAGGGGATCTTGACAAATATTTACTGGAGCGTCAAAAGGAAGCGCGAGCCTAATGGCGTGGACTCGGACTCAGGGTGTCTCATTAGAAGTACTCGCCGAAGTCGGTAAGACGTTTGATCCTAGCTATTGTTCGATATTTGAGTGGATTTCCAGCGTTGTTATAATGGTGTGAGGTTTTTTTTTCAATGACTGCACTTTAGTGTCGCGTCACCAGGGTTTTTAAATCATGATTTAGGTCACGATTAAAATTAAGTGATTTATGATTTAAATCAAAGTCAAATATTTTTACTTTAAGATTGTAAGTAGCGAGTGAAAATACAAAATATTATGTATTTAACAACATCACCTTCATTTAAAAAATCGTTCATCATCACCATCATCAGCCGTTTAATGTGCCGTTTAACTGCTGGGGCACTGGCCTTCCTTATGGATGAATAAGGAGAATGAGCCATGACCCACCACGCGGGCTCAGTGCGGATTGGTGGGTATTAACGACTGCAAGTGCAGCCGGGACCAACGGCTTAACGTGCCTTCCGAAGCACGGAGGAGCTCGAGATGAAAAGTTTTTGGTCACCCATCCCGTGACCGACCATTGCGAACGTTGCCTAACCTCAACGATCGCAGGCCGAGCGCGCTATCCACTGCGCCACGGGCTCCTCGTGAAAAAATCGTTACAACGAATAAAATTTTAATTGAAAAGCAACCTGAGGTAATAATTATTAAATATGGAAAATCAATCACAGATACAAAACTAATAAAAAAACTTCTAAAAATCTTTACTTAAGTGAACTAAAAGAAAATTAAACTTAAAACTTCTTAAAATCTTATCTTTCATAACTACAAAAAACTTAAAAACTTCTTCTAATAATCTTTTATTGAAACGTACCTAATCTCAAATATATTTAAAATAATCAGTATATGTATAAGTATAAAAGTAAGATACATCATCATCATCATCATCAGCCATTTAATGTCCCCACTGCTGGGGCACTGGCCTTCCTTATGGATGAATAAGGAGAATGAGCCATGACCCACCACGCGGGCTCAGTGCGGATTGGTGGGTATTAACGACTGCAAGTGCAGCCGGGACCAACGGCTTGACGTGCCTTCCGAAGCACGGAGGAGCTCGAGATGAAAGTTTTTGGTCACCCATCCCGTGACCGACCATTGCGAACGTTGCTTAACCTCAACGATCGCAGGCCAAGCGCGCTATCCACTGCGCCACGGGCTCCTCAACAAGTAAGATACAGTTAAAAACTTCTTAAAATCTAAAGAATTTATTAAATTAATGAATTTATTTAATTAATCTAATTTTTTTCTTTATTACTGCAATTTTCTAAATGTTCTAGGTACAAGCAAAACAGTGAAAAAAAACAATAAAAATAAAAATATTTTAAAATTTGATTTGATTTGAAAACAAATTTGTTAATGACAATTTTTGGTTAACAAAAAAATATGATTTTTTCATACTCTGCGCACCACTGAATAAGTATTAATAAAAAATAGAGTTTGTAAAGTTTGGCTGTTAAGAACAGTGTAAGTTTTAAATGGAGATGTATTAATAACTTGTGAATGCAAATTCGACTTTTCGGAATTAAAAAATGTAGAAATTGTTTTATTTCTTTAAATGGAATGGACACAGATCAGAACTCAAGTCAAATCGGGTTAACTCAGACAGAATTAATTAAAGAGACAATTTATTTTGTTCACCCATTCACTTATAACAATAAGTGGACATAATTACTGTTGATTCCCATGTCCGAATATTTCAATAACGTGAGAAGCCGACAGCTTTATGATTACGCGTGCCCTTCAATACGGAACGACGACGTGATAATTGCTATCACGCGGACATCAAAGGGCCTGAACTCGAGCAAAAATGTGAAACGAACAAGAGCCCGGATTTTTACGCTCTAATTATTTCTCGGACATCTCGACCCAAACTTTTTTTTGTATAGGAGTTTTCGCTCATATCCCTTAATTCTGAGAGTTGATGTTTTGTTGTGAGTTTAAAAATGTATTGAAGGAAATTCTTTTTAGATATTTGCCACTGATGCAGTTTTAATAAAATCTCAAATCCAAACTTGCTATCCTCTTTATGAGTTGCATTCCTCAAATAGGAGAGACTGGGTTCGGTTGACACAATTTCAAAATAAACGTCTATAGCACTGCTATTTGACAACATATGTACAAACAAAACATTACAAATGATAGATTAAACCTTTGTCTTAAAAGACAATAAAAAATTGAGGCTTCCTCGCAATCGTTTAGATTAGAGGCGTTTATAAAAGAGATTTCTATATGATATGGGTATGGTTGCATTGCATATCAGGGGCGGTTGACACAGTGATGGAGAAAATTCTCAGCTTTCATTTTATTTTACAATTTAATACGAAACGATAAAATTATTTTTATAAAAAAATAAAACCGCCTTCAAAAATTCACATCAAAAAAGTAAGAAATAATTCCTCACCAAATAAATAACGTAAGTACTTTGAAGTCGGGCGTGAAACATGTACGATTTTTTGTTGTTTTTGTTCAAACCTTTTTAGTGCATCGTGCAGGCAATTTACTTGTATTCTGGTAAATAGGTATGTGATCAAATTGAAAACCTCCTTTTTTGAAGTCGGTTAAAATACCTTGAGGTATCCCCTTTTCAACAAAATAAGAATCATCTAAATCGGTTTATAAACAAAGGAGTTATGCCTAAATATACGTATTAAATTCACATAAGTGGTAACGAAAACGACAGTATTTTCAAGATTTGAAAACTACTGAACCGATTTCAAAATTTCAAAAAATGGGACCAACTTGGAAACCAACCTGATGTAATAACGTTTCATCATTTCAATCGGTCCATCCGTCTTCGAGTAATCGGTGGACATACACAAAAAAAAAACATATATACAGACGAATAGAGAACCTCCTCCTTTTTGATTTAGAAGTCGGTTAAAACGTGTTATGCTGCTTTGATCTAAACTGACATAAATTACAATCATTATTTTCATTTCAACTATGTAGTTTTCAAAATCCTCCATACATTTCTCCAGCTTCTCGTAAGGAAATAATTGTTTCAACCATACCCACAGAAAATGTTTCATCCGTCCCCACTCTCCCTCACCATCATTACAACGAGCACAGCATTGATAGAAAAGCACATAAGAATAAGAATTGAAATCACCGTTTCCGTACCTTTGGAGCTGACGATTAAGCAAAAGAACACCTAAAATACGAATCATAAATATCAACATCGTAATTTCAAAAATAAAGTAGTAGAAAGTATACTTACATTTGGTTTAAGAATTGCATTAGGGGCCCCCTGGAACTTATATTTTATTTAAGAAGTTTTGTTTTAAGGTGTTTTAGATATTGTTTTTAACTTTTTAAATTACACACAAAATGTTAGTAACTGTACTTAAATACCCATTATGCGTGTAAGATTCCTACCGCACCTAACAAAAAGAGCTGATGACCTTGAAACGTCTGAACAGAACTTCATGAACTTTAAGAACACAGACACGTCAAACTAATAACACCCCTCATTTCCCAGTCAGGTTAAAAATAGAGTGATACATTTTAAGCTTATTACCTAAAATTCACAGAAGCTCCTAAAATGAAAGCAACTTTTTCTATTCTGCTAAATAAAAGCTCTCAAAAACCATAATCGGTTATCGAGTATTTCCAATATCAGTAGGGGAAAGGTGTACTAAATGATCCCTCAAGGTAAAATGATCTCCTACAGTTTCAACAAAAATACTAGTGCCATCTTTGCGATTTGTTGGCTAACGTCTTCCCTGTACTGCACTCAGTAGTCCAATAAAGTGTCATGGCGGTGTGAGTACAGTGCGTCAGTGCGACAGTGAGTACAGTGCGAGTACAGTGCGTCGATTTATTGCAAAAAAATTTGAAATATCTGTCTTAGATCTAAGATAAGCCTGCAATCAAAGTTAAATTGTCAAAATTCTTTTGTGGATATGTAAATGAAAGTTTTCCTGGTAGTTTTTATTGATATTTAGTAACATTTGAAACTCGTTTTGATCTCACCAAGATAATGTTTTGAGGTCATACTTCGACAACTTTTGTAAATTTAACACTCGGGGTAAATCGATCCCCTTTAGTGGGTATAAAACGATGCCAGGAATAACTTTACCATAGTACTTGAAAGACAATTTAAAATTAGTCATGTCTTTTTTGTATTCCTATCTATTTGTACTTTTTACAGATCATGCCACGTACATTATCAATGAAAAACCTACCGACAAAACTGGGAGTGAGTTTTCTGTACCTGTAATGGTGCTAAAAACAAAAAAACAGTTGGTGCAGTTAAGACTTTGGGCAGTAACCAAACGGTGTTTACACCTAAGCACGAAAGAGAACTCGTTGAGCACATAAAATATATTGAACCAAAAATGTATGGGTTAACCAAACAAGATAGTGTGGGATCGTTTTAGACACCCAGGTGTACAAAATGATCCTTTAGTAGAGGTTTAGCGAATCTCTAATAAATCTAAAGATATAACATCAAACTGCAATAATGGCATGCCAGCATAACAACACTTAAATGACTTACCCAAAACCTTTTCAATGTTTGCTCGTACTATAATATTTTGGATACAGTAACCGATTTCCCTTAGGGGGATCATTTTGGACACCTTTCCCCTACTTATAGAAGTACATTATAGTTCTATTTGAAAGTAACAGCTTAGCTTAATGGCAGAGAACCACAACCATATCGTGACAGAGAGTCGTGCTCTCTGTATCACCGAAAATGAATCTGTGGCTTTACTAATGTCAACTGCAGCAGGCCCATTGATACCCAGTTTGCCTCTACTGTTGCTGTTTTTATTGCCTTTTAGCTGTTGTATTTCATTCAAATGACTTTTTATTTTAAAACTGTTGTTTTGGGTTTGGACTATTGGGGTTGTTATAATACGATGTGGTTTCTTTATTCTCCCGTCAACTGCAGGCCTGTTGGCTGCCAAGTTACGTTGACAAGATAGATATTTTACGGCTGTCTACAATCATATTATTGTTCTACAAATGTATTGTCGTATCTATTAGTGATAATAGGTCTTTATCTATGAAATTGCCGTTGTTTTCTCACATGTTCATTGATCCATATTTTTTAAATTATTATCAATATTATTATATCAAAATAGAAAGTCTGTTTCGTAAATAGAGTATGTCGTAATGGTAAACATCTAAACAAGAATAATTAAACACGCGTCTAAAATTTTTATAAATGCTTTAAAGTACCTCTCTTTGGTTGTCGTCAATTTGACTGCTTCGAACAGTTTTTTTAAATCTAAGGCAATTTTTTAAATGAGAGTATAGGCAATAGTTAGATTAATGTTGTCTGATCATATCTCTAAAGTTTCGTTGAATTCAGAGTTCACATCTCCAAGGAATCCCCAAATATCTTTGTATGATACTTCTAACTTCCTACAATTTCCCCATATACAACGGCAATTTCATAGAGTAAAATAAAATAGAATAGAAAACTTTTATTTTAAGATATATAAAAATAGCATGCAATTACACTTACCATTCTGAAATTTTATAACATTATTAAACTACAAATTAAATACCATAAATTACAACATTACAAAATAAAAACATTAGTCATTATAATTTATACAATTTTGTCTTTATTTAGACATTATTAATTCCACCTTAGAGATGTATTTTCCCGCCAATTTATTCAATTTATCTTTCGTTTACAGTAACAAATAATAATAAAGCTTTTAAAATTTTCTCCTAAAAGTTTTATTTTAATTGGTCAGTGTAATTACATTACTGTAAGAAAAAATGCAATTAGTAAGTAGAGTAGTCTCAAATTAATGTTCTTTGATGTCAAAACAATATTCTATCGAATTTGGACAATTCTAAGAAAGTTAAGCTAAGTTGAAAAACCTCACGTCAAAGTCAACTAAAATGTTTGTGACTTAGAAATCAGTTTAACAGGCTTCGCCGGAGAAGCCCCGTCTAGTTATTGTCATTTTCGATGCAATTTAAAGTTTAAGTGACGCGCTCAAAACTCCCACTAGTAGTAGCATACTAGTTACTTTGTAAGAACTACTTGGATTTTCTAGCGTTTAGTTTGTTAGCATTTTGTCACTATTACCACAGTTATAATCTTTACTTTTTGTACAAATTGATTGAGAAATGATGCACAACGGTCGTACCGTTATAAGTCGAGAACTTTTAATTAATGTCAGCTAAACTTATTACTTATGTAATACTTATAAACTTAGTTGTCTTATTCATATATTTAAGTTGTAGTTAGGTTATTTTGTAGCAATCAGTGAGGACCTGTAAGTGGCCTTCTGGTGCCTATTGTAATTGATGCTAGTTTGTAAGATTGGCTGTTGGTCTTCCTTTAAGAAAATAAAATAAAAAAAAATAAAAAAAAACACATAACAGACAAATACTCAAGCTACTATAAAAAG
This sequence comes from Crambus lathoniellus, assembly GCA_949710035.1. Lineage (NCBI taxonomy): Eukaryota > Metazoa > Arthropoda > Insecta > Lepidoptera > Crambidae > Crambus > Crambus lathoniellus. The sequence continues at coordinate 24,729,935 of OX453304.1, forward strand.
GTATATCTGCCTTTAAAAAAAATAAGATCCTCAGGCGAAGTGCGAACAAATCAAAAAGGGCAAACGAAATATTGAATTTAATAATTGAAATCTACTGTAAGTTCATTTAGAAACCCGAAGAATATTTTAGATAAATATTCCTTAAATTTAACATCTTATTAGGTTTGCCTCTTATATTGGTGCTTCAATTTAACGAATGAAATATTGTATCAATTGCCTTCAAAGGCAATTTACATCAATTTCTGTAAAAGCCAAGGAGCCCTTAATTTGACGTAATTTACTTTGTTTCTTAGAAACAAATTTTGACGTTGTATGAAAGAATTTAGGTTTTCAGCTATTGTCACTGGCAGTATTACTTACTTATACACAGATTGACCTCGATGTATGTCTGTGAGATTGACATTAGATTATCAATTTGTTTCATAAGTTTATTAGTTTAGTTTTGTCCTACGTGTCAAGATTTCATAAGATTTTCACATCTTTTTTATTCACAACGGGGTAGCATCACACCAGGGGGCCAAGTCTGCTAACGTTAAGTCACAATCGTATCTCAATCGTGTTTCAATTGTAGTTTAGTTGTAGTGCTTTTTTAAACACTAGTAACAAGAATTATGACAGTATGATGTGATGTGAATGTAGTGTGTGGTGTGACCATCAATAGTATTGTGAAAAAAGTACTTATTTCTTGTAACTAGTGTGGAAAAAAGCACTACAACTGAACTACAATCGAAACACGATTAAGACACGATTGTGACTTAACGTTAGCAGACTTGGCCCCCTGGATGTGGTGAACATAAGTTTGAAGGTGGAAGCACACTACTCTCGGAATACTCAACCAGTGAGAAATTTCAAGTATTTTGCTAAGATAACAGATTTTAAAATTATAAAAATAAATATTGGACATCATCACTTACAATGATACTCACTTACTTAACTTTAGCACTAGTGTTTATGGAAATTGGAAGCAACGACGGGTCGACATACACCGACACGAGTAAAATATTGAAAATTAAACCGCCTTCAAAACAAAACTGCAAACAAAAACTCATTTCCCAAAAACACGTAAAAGTGAAAAATAAATTGAATCATTCAATTCAAAGTACGAAAGTGCGGGACTTTTTCTAATTAATCTTGAACTTACTGATCTGATTGAAGTCGGTGTCAAGCCAAATAGGTATTAATATTAATATGTATTTGATAGGTTACAATTTACACAACTCTGCGCATGAGATATTGTGTGTAATTGTTTCACTATTTTGAAATGAAATGAAATGAAAATGAATTTTGAAATTGAATTTTAAGTATTCGTTTTTGTTACTTTCGGCTTGACACCGACTTCAATCAGATCAGTAAGTTCAAGATTAATTAGAAAAAGTCCCGCACTTTCGTACTTTGAATTGAATGATTCAATTTATTTTTCACTTTTACGTGTTTTTGGGAAATGAGTTTTTGTTTGCAGTTTTGTTTTGAAGGCGGTTTAATTTTTTTGAAAAAATTTTGTTTATTTTTCCTTTTTTAGTGTAAGAAATCTACTATAAGAAACCGCATAATGAGCAATGGTAGCTCAATGTGCAACGACTATAGCCCATATCTAAATTAGAACACTCAGACTAGCACCACCCTCCAACTCTTAACTGTTATGCAGTTTCCTTCCACCATCAGCTAACCTAAATTACTTGAAAGCATACAACCTAAAGTTCTATTTGCGCTTGTGGTACTTAAAAACATACTTTAACTCCTAAGCGTTAAAGAGTTTTACCTTCCATCATCAGCTTAACTAAATAACCTGAAAGGTAACAACTACACATATTTACGTATCAACGATATTTAAAGAATTATCCTCCAACTCCTAACTATTGAGGAGTTGTACCTTCCATCACCAGCTCATCATCGTGAGATGATGACTACCAGTGGCAAATACTTGAAAATTACTTATGAAACTTAAAGGAATCGTATTGCGCCCGTAAAATATTTAGTATTTAATTAATGTTTTCGATGGCCATATGTGGTCTTCATCATCAGTTACTCTTCACCAAATGGTGCTTACCGAAAGCAAATGCACGAGTTACTTAAGAAAATACCAAAATCGCTATAGGTGTGCCTATAATATTTGAAGAGTTCCCTTGATTTCTCCAGGATGCCATCATCAGATCCTGACCGTATAACAATGGGACCAATTTGTAACTATATGCTTTCAAACCAAAAAAGAATTTCTAAAATCGGTTTATAATTGACAAAGTTATGAGGTAACAACCTCCTCCTTTTTTTGAAGTCGGTTAAAAAGTACGGTAAAGTTAAAATTTATTTTTCATCCCATCGATTCGAAAAGCGATGATTGTTTATTTAATAACAGGGTCCAAAACAATTCATTTTTTACCTGTTATGACAAGAGGGTATAAATGAGATTTGAATTTTGAACAGCTTCTTAACAGGGTCCAAAACGATGAGATTTGAATTTAGAACATAATTAAAGAAGCATTGGTTAGAGTGTAGCAAAGGGTGTGCAGTACTTAAAAAAAAATTCAACTGATTTTGTATGACCGAGAAATTTTCAAAAACGGAATTTTATAAAATTGAGATTATCTCGTAAACGGTGAGTCGTAGCTAAAATCTAACAAAATTTTCAACACCCTACGGCATCCCCGGAGATACTTATAAGGAATCTGATGGACATATTTTTTTTCATTTTTTTTTATTTCGAAACTCAAATTTATGATGTATCCGAACGACAAAGAAAGGTAGGTAGTTTGAGTTGTCTTTACTGCTTTTCTTATAGAGGGGGATGAAAAGCAGAGTGTATTACTCGGCCGCAAAATTATTTTCACCTCGGGCGGCGTATATTGAATCCCTCGCTGCGTTTAGGATTCTACTTTAGAATCCCTCGCTGCGCTCGAGATTCTACTCTAGAATCCTTCACTGCGCTCTGGATTCAAAATAGCGTCCTCGCCGTAAATATATTATTTTGCTCCCTTGTAATACAATCTACTATTTAATACAGTTGCTCAAAAAGTGGCGTATTGCAGGGACGTATAGCGTTCGGGATGTGGGCTATTACACACTTGAACTTTTTCTTTACCTTTCCCGAACTCGTGCGTTTTCTTTCCCAACTGTCAAAATATTGTATATTAAAAAGAAAAAACCAACCACGAAGTTTTTACTACAAAAAAAACATAGAAGTTTTTATGATACATGCAAATATTTCTAAAAAGAAGCTACTAATTTGTTTCAATATCAGATTTAAAAGTAATTTTAATTATACATTAAATTAATATTAGTAAGTATCGGCCAAATTAAATTTATGAATATAAAAAATACATAAAATTGGCTGTATGACCACAGATTACTAAATATGGTATGACGTGCACTATTTACCATAGTATCTGCTTATAGGAGTTTGCGCAAGTAAGTGAAAAGAAAATGAGGGACCATTTCTTAATTTTCTAAATTAGTTTTTTCTGGTTTTTATTGTGGTAGGTACTTAGTATGGTGGAATTAGTGCAATAATGGGCTTTAATGGAAAACGATGTGGTAAAAGAGAGAAATAAGGAAAGGCGCTCCTGTAGAATTTGGATTGCTTTTGTTAGGTTTCATTTCATTTCATCTCATTTAATTTAATTTTCATTTCATATCAATAAAAAAATTCTACTGAAGCCTTGGCTGTATGATCATAGTTTCCTTTGTCAACCCAGAATGGGTGAAGAAAACAAAAAAAAGTCTCTGCTTATATTCTTTTACGATTAGTTAGTTGAGTTTATTGTGTTTTATTATTTTATTAAATTGCTTAATTTTTTCGCAACTGTATTAAAAATAGTTGTTCAGTACACGTGCGGAACCGTCATTGCAACTTGTTCCGACTGTCAACCCCATGAAGTTTGACTTAATACTCTGAGGTAACTGGAGCTCTCACCCTGAATAAAAAAGTGTCGCCAGCAAATTTGACATTTATGTATGTAGTGGCTGTCAGCTGTCTCATATGACCATACGTATTTTTTTAAAGTGTAGGTGAGACGGAAGACAGCCACTGTGTTATTTGTGGTATTCAAAAAATTGTTCGTACTGCACTCTCCAGTTACCTCAGTATTAAGTCGAGCTTCATGGTCAACCCTCACCTTCGGCTGCGCCTCGGCTCGGGTAGACATTTGTCGGAACTCTTTGCAATGACAGGCTTTCCGCACTTGTAATGAAATCTACTATTGTAATATAGCCTAGCCTAGCAGCGAGCGTTACAACTACTTGGCCTTTGGCCTACTTAAGGTAGGTACTCATGAAATTGCCGCTCTTTAAAACTCAGAGAACCTCTTTCTCTCATCTTTCTATGATTATGGTAATTCACGAGTTGCTTGTGTTAAAAAAGTCAACAATAAGTAATATATTAATCAATATACTAATAAAATCAAGAATTATATATACAACATATAAAACGGAAGCAAACTAATCGGTTGAAATGAAATGAGTGAGCGAGGCTTTTAATAATATATTAATAATATTTTAAGATAAGATAAGATAAGATAAAAATATTCTTTATTCACTTAGACATAATAAATATGTACTTATGAATCGTCAATATTTTCCTACCACCCATTCAAGACTTTTTTAACTGACAAGAAGAATGGGCGCAAGAAACTTGCCAGCGTTTCTTAGTTAGGTAACGACATTTACAAAAAAAAACATATCGTTACTAATACAACAATTGCTTAGTATAAAAATACATCATATTAAACAGTGATTATGTTATGTGTTACATCATGACCATGCATTGCGGTCATTCAAATAATCGTCTACTTTATAGTATCCTTTGCTCATCAGCGACTCTTTAATGTAACATTTAAATTTATGCAATGGTAGTTCAATTATATGCTGTGGAACTTTATTAAAAAAGGCTATGCTTTTCCCCAGAAATGAGGCTCTGGATTTTTCTAGCCTAAACTTGGGAACGACAAGTTTATCTTTATTTTATTTACCACACACAACCAGCAATGACAAGTTAAGCGACACAGTACCAAATCAACATGTCAAAGAATAAAAAAGGAACAATAATTCAAAGTAAAAAGCCATAAATATGTATCAATAAGTTTTTTTTCTTTTTGGCTCTTTTTTATTTAAATCGGAAACTTCGTATCAATGCTGGTGCTTTTGCCTATTGTGCTTAAACGACCCACATTAGAACAATAGTAAGTTGTCGATTTGTAAGCACAAAGCGTCTGGTGTATGTTGGAACTAAGTTAGATCACTAACGACGTTTGTACCTACAGTCAGCGTCAAAAAGCAAAAAGCAACCAAAATGTCCTCATTTTTAGAAACATTTAGTTAGAACGTGTATCACGGTGACTGTGTGATGGGAAGATAGCCATGACAAAGCTCAAATTATACTCGCAATGATCAGCAACCGAATTGAAACAATCAGAATTATGAAATAGATGTGGACTGTACACAATATTACTACTACTACTACGAGGCGACTGAAACTACCCTAATTATTGGCATCCGTCCTATTAAGGCGCTACTCGGAAAAAGTATGGACTTTTTGATTTAAAACTACAGGACGGTTACAGTTGTTACAAATCTGATAATAAGATATGCATTTCTTCATACCTTTATCTAAATTCGTTTAGTTCCAAAACCACGGTTTTATGATTTTGCCTCGACACTTTTTTTGTCGAAAAGACCTCTAAAAATAAGAAAATTCAAGATGGTTCTTAAATGGGGTTACTTACACTATTAGAAATTGGTTTAATTAGTCTATGGCCTATGCCCAGCAGTGGGCGTTGTACGGCTGAAATGATGATGATGATGATGATGTAGTAAGTATGTACCTATAGATTACCTAAGTCAAATGTTTGACAGCCTGGTTTGTATGGGAAAAGAAAAGTGTTTTTTTACTCTTTTCCACGCTATTTTAACGTTTTATCTCTAAATAAAAACCTTCCGTAGGACTTAAGAAACTTTTAAAAATATTGCCGAATTGGTCAAGCCGTTCTTGAGTTTTGCGCTTAGCAACATTCATTTTTATATAAATAGATAGACAGTCAAATATAATCTAAATTCGAAAGTTTATTTTAGTACTAATCTTTATAATTATTATAATTATTACTAGCCTTCCATACGCGGCTTCGGATGTTATCCCGCGGGAATATGATGTTTTTCCGGAATAAAAAGTAGCCTATGTCACTCTCACGGTGAAACTTTCACGGTGAAAGACAGACGAACAAACAGACACACATTTATAATATTAGCATGAATGAGACGTTATTAACATCTCATAACGTCTGTATTTGACTGTACACGAACAAAACTAACTTAAAGTGTCTTCTTGTACCGAGACTCTATAGTTTTGAGTAACTTTGTGAATTACTGTTGTAGTAGTTTACATCACATAATAGACTGACATTACGTTAAAATAGCGCAGTTACATCTAAATTAAATCTAAGTTACATCTGAAAACAGTTGAACTAGAAACATATTTATTAGACGCAACATTGCGATTGCGAATGATAAGTATTTTTCTAATCCAACTGTTTTCATACAAATTCAAGAGTCTAGATGTCTAAAGCGCCCCACAGATGGTCAGTTCGCCTGTCGGCAACGGCCTGACAATTGGCCGCAATCGGCCACACACTCAAAGTTTCGAAAAAGGTTTACAACTGACGGCTAATGCGCAGGTATAGCGTATGGCCGTGGCCAATGTTGACAGTTATCGGCCGGACAGAAATTACCGATTAGTACTAAAAGTGACGGCTATCAACTGCTAGTATGTGGCCTCAAAGCCGGTTTTCGATTATTGCCGACGAGGTATTCCAGTTACGGCACCACTTTGAACCGCACCATTTGAATGGCACCAAAAGCATTCCCATTACGGCACCATTTGGTGCCGTTCGAAAAATGAATTTTAAATATTATTAAAGCATTCCCGTTACGGCACCAATGGTTTAAAGTAGAGGTGTTCACTAAAATCATCGATAAATCAGTTGAGTTCTTTATTATTTTTGAAGACATTATTTGGAGTAGTTATTCTAGTAACAACAGAATAATACATTATTAAGTATAAAGTACAATGTAGCTGTCCAGATTATTGTTTCGATTCTGAAGTACCAGGATAACATAGCTATAGAGGAGGTAGTTATAGTACATTGGATTTTTTTTCTAACCAGTCGTAACAATAAATTATTATTTTAGAAAAACATTGAAAAAACCTCGTTAGTTTAGTAAATACAAGGATTAAATTTCCGATTAAATTAGGATATAATTTTTCGGTAAAAAAAATAAGATTTTAACTAGGTATTTATGCAGGCATAAATAGTTAAAATCTTGTTTTTGATAGTATATGTTTGGCTCTACTATCTATGAAATCAGTTTTTAGCAGTCTAGTTAAGACACAGTTACTAAACATACGACCAGTTTGATGGTTACCTACTTTTAATTTGATTTATTTCACCACACAGCGATTGGGTTTATGAACACAATAATTAACTCTTAAAGATAAATTTTCAAAATACTATTTATGCAGACATAAAGAGTTAAAATCTTGTTTTCTGTCTTTTTTCGAAGGGTTTTTAAAATTTTATTTTTATTTCATCCTTTTTAAATTACACATAAAATTAAAAAAATCGCATTGAAATCGCTAATTTCAGCCAAACAAATCGGAGCAACTTAATTTTCGGTGGCCATTTTTTTGCCGCCATTTTGTTTTTTTTATTGCCACCTGAATTTGCCCAGGGTGTACATTATTTTAGTTAAAGCACCACGTCTGTATCTTTTTTCGTTTTGGCAGGCAGTTGACCATCTCCATAAATGGCCGGATGGATTTTCATCAAACGTGGCGCAAAACTACCTCTATTAATATAGCTTTCATTCAATTAAAAAAAACCGCAATTAAATCGCCTGATCCGTTTAGGCACTACGAATCTACGTACAGACAGATAGACAGACAGACAGACAGACATAGGCCTCAAACTTATAACACCCCTCTTTGCGCTGCGTCAGGGGTTTTACAAAACCTATACACTATAACTACCTCCTCCATATCTATGTTATCCTGGTACTTTAGAATTCAAACGATAATTCGCAAAGCTACATTATCCTTGTATTTTAAACCGTTACTAGAATACCTACTTCAAATAAAGTCTTTAAAAATAATAAAAAAACTAAACGGAGTTATCGATATTTTTTAGTTAGGTAACAGCTCTACTACGCCTCTAACCACTGGTGCCGTAACAGGAATGCTTTAATAATATTTTAAATTCATTTTTCGAACGGCACCAAATGGTGCCGTAATGGGAATGCTTTTGGTGCCATTCAAATGGTGCGGTTCAAAGTGGTGCCGTAACTGGAATACCTCTTGCCGACAGGCAATGACCGGTCTAGTGTGTGTGGCCGATGGAGGTCTCGTACGTCAGACGGCCGTTCCGGGCTAGGCCGACAGGCGACCTGACCGTCTGTGGGCTCTTTTAAGCCGCGTACAAAGATGAGCGGCGCTTCACACGGCTGACGCAACGGCATCCGCGGCGGCGGCCGCCGCGGCGTTATGTCAAATCAAAATTTTCTATCTGATTTGGCATAAAGCCAGATTTACATTGGTCCAGTAGCTCGATCCAGTGTCGGCACTGGATTGGCACTGGATCAACGTAAACATGTTTCAATCCAGTACAGCGTCCAGGAAAACATGTTTACATTGATCCAGTGCCAATCCAGCGCCGCAATCCAGTGACACTGGATCGAGCTACTGGATCAATGTAAATCAGCCTTAACGCCGCGGCCGCCCCGCCGCGGTTGCCGCCGCATCTGCCGCATAAACGCGTGAAGCGCCGCGCGTCCTTGAACGCGGCCTTAAAGCGTTGAATACGTTGCATACGTGGGATCATTAATATCCTAACCTTTACTTATTGAAACGATGACGTTTGACCTTCGATCATACGTTTGACGAATTGTCTTTTTGCCAATTTGTTGTTTTTTGAGGGCAGTTAGGCTTTTTATATGCTTTTAAATAACGAATTGTGAAAGCGACGGATAGGTACGTCTTTAGTGTACCTATACTTTTGAGCTTGGTGATTTTTGGCGAATCGTCAACGAGGAATCCCGTTTGAATGAGCGGTATTATTAAATTTCTCTGCTTTTTTATTTAAAAATTTTTAATAAAGCTTATCTTGCAGATTGAATGGAGATTTTATCTTATTATTCGGGGCTTAAAATATGATTTAGTAAAATCCTTTTTCAGATCCTTTAAATCTCGTAGCTTGCTCTGAACGTGTCAACTTTAAAATCCTTAGGCTTAAGATCTGATAAGTAAAAGAAAATTTATTAAGTGACTGGGGCGTCGCATCCTTCAAAACTTTGGATGCTTACACAAATGCAATATATTTTGAATTCTTTTATACTTTACTTCACCAGTAGATTATTCCTTTTCGTCGATGGTTTTAAATGGGCCTTGCTGCGAGATGTTAAACAATGATATAGTAATGTAGCCTTACAGTTCCCGGTTAGTTCCAATTAATGAATTTAACAACAACAACTAATACTACCACTTCTACTACTACTACTACTAGGAGGAAGCGGGTCGCTTGTCAATAGATACTAGAAATGTACAATTTTTAAATTCACACCTAATTGAAATGAAGTATTAGAAAAAATCTACCCGTCTCACAACTAGCTAAGATGGGACTCGAATCCACGACCTTTCACTGTCCGGGCGAATGAGCTTTAACCTTTGAGCTCGTTATTAGTTTCACTAATAAAAATTGCATTGTGAATGCAAAAAAGTAAAAATAATCACACGCCTAGTTCGTAATAAAAAAATAAGGGTGAGTACTTTTTTGCTTACTTATCGTTGAACAAGATCACAGTGATTACAATCCGAGTGAACAATACAATTTGGCGACGATCGGTATCGGACGGAAGCAACCGTTTGGAAAAGGGGATACAAGACAAACGGATTTGCACGGTCAAAATGATAACGACAAAGGACGTCTTAAGGCAGCAACGACCCCAACACGGCTGCCCTTTGAGGGCCCACAACCTTGATCTACCACGGCTTACCGAAAGATTGGCGTGTAAATAGAATGGAGTAGATATAAAACAGTAACATGTTTTTCACACTTATGCTCTGAAATGTTAATATTATATTTGAGAAAAGAATGCAGTACGTGGCACTTTTCCGAGGTAAACATTCTAAATTTGAAAATCACTGCAGTAATGAATTTCAGTACTTACTTACTGCACTGATTTTAGTGCAGTAAGTAAGTACTGAAATTCATTACTGCAGTGATTTTCTATGGTACTACCAACTTTTTTCTTTATTTTTTCTTTAGTTATTCCTGTGTATAAAAACAGAAAAAGCAAAGGGACATTTGTACCATACAGCCACATCATTATTAATATCATAATTAGGTTAACTTTTTTTTAAATACGGTGCGCACAGAGTATATACATCGTATTGTACCACAAGCGCTATGTACCCTTAGCACCATGAAGCTCGACTTAATACTGAGGTAACTGGAGAGTGCAGTACGAACAATTTTTTGTGACCACAAATTACACAGTGGCTGTCTTCCGTCTCACCTACACTTTAAAAAAATACGTATGGTCATATGAGACAACTGACAGCCACTACATACTAAATGTCAAATTTGCTGGTGTTCACTTTTTTATTCAGGGTGAGAACTCCAGTTACCTCAGTATTAAGTCGAGCTTCATGCTTAGCACGAACATCAATCGAAAAAACAAAATGATATTTATCATAGACAAAATATCCTTTACGAGTCATTTTGTATGGGAATTATATACAGCGCCATCTACCGCCCAGAAGCGGGTATTGAAGTTGCGCATTTTAGTAGCAAGTAGTAAGTATCACTAGGCTGTATGACCGTTCGACATGGCCTCACAAACCAATATTAAAAAAACGGCGGGAATGATTTTCAGCGGTCGATTAGATATCAATACAGTTTATATTGTGTAATAAATTATCAAAATGAGTTCTGCCAATGAAACATATACAGACATTGTATGTACATACTCCACCAAATTTGAGAGCAGAAGCAAAATTAATAACAGAAAACTTACTGCCAGCAAAATCAAAAGAAAGATATATGAAAACCTACGATCTGATTTGGAAAAGTGAAAAAAAGGCGCATACGTTTTCGGAATCTGTGTTGTTGGCGTATTTTAATGATACATCATTAAAATAATATTATTATGGGCGATTTATACATAAGTGTGCCCGGGAAAACAATAACATTTACATTTAATAATTGCCCGAACATGTGTGATATAAATTTTAATAAATATTATTTAGTTAAACAGTTTTTTTATTTCCTCGCATTTCTTGAGAAAAGCACTATACAAGCCTTGTACGGTAAGCAAATTACCTTGACTCGAATGATTAAAGCCCTCGCCTGCGGCTCGTGCTTCAAACCATCCTCGACAATGTAATTTCTTACTTACCTGTCCTCGGCTGTAATGTACTATTTCACACTTATGCTCTGAAATGTTAATATTATATTTGAGAAAAGAATGCAGTACGTGGCACTTTTCCGAGGTAAACATTCTAAATTTGAAAATCACTGCAGTAATGAATTTCAGTACTTACTTACTGCACTGATTTTAGTGCAGTAAGTAAGTACTGAAATTCATTACTGCAGTGATCTGCAATGGTACTGCCAACTTTTTTCTTTATTTTTTCTTTCGTTATTCCTGTTTATAAAAACAGAAAAAGCAATGGGACATTTGCACCATACAGCCACATTGTTATTATTATTATCTAAGTAATTATTTTATCATAATTAGTTAAGTAACTTTTTTTTAAATACGGTGCGCACAGAGTATATTACTTCGTATTGTACCCTAGCGCTATGTACCCTTAGCACGAACATCAAACGAAAAAACAAAATGAGATTTATCATAGACAAAATATCCTTTACGAGTAATTTTGTATGGGAAATATGTACAGCGCCACCTACCGCCCAGAAGCGGGTATTGAAGTTGCGCATTTTAGTAGCAAGTAGTAAGTATCAATAGGCTGTATGACCGTTCCACATGGCCTCACAAGCCAATATTAAAAAAATCGGCGGGAATGATTTTCAGCGGTTGATTTGATATCAATACAGTTTATATTGTGTAATAAATTATCAAAATGAATCCTGCCAATGAAACATTATACAGACATTGTATGTACCTACTCCACCAAATTTGAGAGCAGAAGCAAAATTAATAACAGAAAACTTACTGCCAGCAAAATCAAAAGAAATATACTTATATGAAAACCTACGATCTGATTTGGAAAAGTGAAAAAAAGGCGCATACGTTTTCGGAATCTGTGTTGTTGGCGTATTTTAATGATACATCATTAAAATAATATTATTATGGGCGATTTATACAGTGTGCCCGGGAAAACAATAACATTTACATTTAACAATTGCCCGAACGAACATATGTGATATAAATTTTAGTAAATATTATTTAGTTAAACAGTTTTTTTATTTCCTCGCATTTCTTGAGAAAAGCACTATACAAGCCTTGTAAGGTAAGCAAATTACCTTGCCTCGAATGATTAAAGCCCTCGCCTGCGGCTCGTGCTTCAAACCATCCTCGACAATGTAATTTCTTACTTACCTGTCCTCGGCTGTAAATATGTACTAATACCTACGTAGCGTGTTAACTCTGAAAAATTATTAACTTGAGTGCTATAAAGCGGGGGTCACACCGCCATTGAAGGAGGCGGGCGGGCTGGGCGAGAGAACCTCGTTTCACCTCTGTTCATCATACTTCGTTTCACATCACAAACGAACTCATCTCTCCCGCTAGCTCACCTCAGTTTGCCTTTCATTTGACTAGCTCACTCGCTAGCTGTCAAGTGGTGTAAATACACTTATTTAGCAAAGAGAATTTTTTTTCAAAGCTTCAAATACAAGCCCTATGTCATGTGTGGCTCCTATTGCAATCTTGTGAATCATACATTTATTTCCACAGTTATAAAAACATAATTAGTTATGCTTTGAGAGCTTCTAAGCTTAATAAATGGTAAGACGGTTACTAATTTATCAGAAAATGAACATCATAAAAAGAAACGTGCTACTACGTTATTAAGACGTCTGATACATCCTTCATAAGTAGATTAAGGCACGCACCTTACGATATTCCATCTCAATTAATGGCATTATTTGCCGGTATAATTTTTGTGAACCTTCATTGTTCGTGCACAAAGACCTCTTACAGGCTAATAGGGCTGCGACGCCTTCAAGGGCTTACATCCTTGATTTATGAAGCGCTGGCCGGCCGGGGGCCTAGGTGGGTTGGAACTCAATACGTTGATTTAGCACTCGCATAGTGTTTATGGGTAAAGTTGGCTTTCAACGGCGAATGAAAATTATTTATGCTGCTTTCTTCTTTTGCAATAAATTACGAAGTGTGTATACACTACAAGTAAGTAGTGGGATTAGTACATCATTATTGGCGTTTATCTCCTATTTTCAGTCGTAAGACTCGAACTAGGAGGTTTTGCCGTAGTAACTCTTCTATTAAGGCCATGCCCCCATTAGGCTCACAGTGACAATGCTGTGGCTAAGGCTCTCTTAGGAGGTTGTTATGACTACTATGTTGCCAAAAGAGGGCAGTGCTATTTTGGCAACATAGTTGGCAATAGTACCTACCTATACTAACTTATGTTGTTATAAATGAAAGTCTTTTCAGAAGCGTTCATATAACAGATCAAGCACGCAACCTAGGTCCGTCATTATACGAGGTGAATGAGATATCTTTATATAAAAATCTTTTATGAGGTACTTACCTACTTAGTTATTTTATTACGTAAGTAATACTTTTTTCTAATGTAGGCGTATTGAGGTCAGCTGACTGTGAAATTTCTGTTTAACAGACTTCGAAATCAAAAACACAAGTCTAAGTCAACAAACGTTTATAAACACAATTTTCGATTAAGAGATCTGGAAAAATTATACTTAAACAAATTATCTAATCTCACAAGTAGATTTTCGGACGGGACTTGAACCCCAACCCTTGAATATGCAGTCTAATAATTCTATCTCAATAGTCCCAATTGAGCTACCAAAACACTGTTGAAATTGTAACTTGCTATTATTTTTAAGTGTTCTTTTAAAAAAATACGTTGGAGTCACCAGCATAACATTTAAAAAAAACATAGTTTAACAATCTCATCGTTACGTTACCAACTTATGTACCTAAATATATTGTTATAGATTGGTATTTGAAAACACTTACACATTACATTATTCTTTGTTTACTACGCCGAAGTAGGATACAAAGATCTCACTAAAATACCACACTAGTAAAAAACTGGGTAAATAAATAGCAAAACAAAACTTTGCTTTTTGCTAAACTACAGGAACTAAACATAACGTTTCTGTTTTAGCATATTAATGCATAGTGGTAAATAATTTAATGCAAACTACTTCCAGCCTAGTGTAAAGGAGATAGAGACCATTTTCGAGTACTTACATGGGCTAGGGTTGTTAATACGAGTGACGTTATCCGTGACGTAAACCGATTTGCGGGTCATGTGGAGTGAATAGGCTCGAACGTGCCCAGTGTTGGGATATAATGGCTTTAGCATCAACGAAATAAGGCCTCTCTCAGCGTTCTTGGCTAATCCTAATGCTAATCTCTTAATGCAGCCGAAGTACAGGAGAGGAATAAACGTTAATGGTACTCAAATCCGTATCGTCTCGTTCGCGAGATGGTGCTATAACGTTTTATGTAAGGAAGTAATGTTGTTGCATGGGCACAGATTAGGTACTACTAGGTTAACTCATCTATAATTTTTTTTCGTAACATGTTTTTCACTAATATGCCTACAATGATTTGTTTCTTGAGACACATTTCTACAAATTTCCTACACTTGCAAGAAACGTTACCATAACAAAACAAAAAACTGCAAACAGAAACTCACTTCCCAAAACACGTAAAAATGAAAAATAAACTGAATCATTCAATTCATAGGACGAAAATGCGCGACTTTTTCTAACTAATCTTGAAACTTACTGATCTGTTTGAAGTCGGTGTCAAGACTTTACAACTCACATCACTCACATTATTATTTTGTATATTGTTACACAAAGTATTTTTTCTTGTTACTTTCGGCTTGAAACCGACTTCAAACAGATCAGTAAGTTTCAAGATTAGTTAGAAAAAGTCGCGCATTTTCGTCCTATGAATTGAATGATTCAGTTTATTTTTCATTTTTACGTGTTTTGGGAAGTGAGTTTTTGTTTGCAGTTTTTCGTTTTGAAGGGGGTTTAATGTTTTTTTTTTAATTTGTTTATTTTTCCATTTTTAGTGTAGGTAAGAAATCTACCTTAAGAAACCACATAATGAGCAAGTTTATCGCAAAGTGCAACGATAAAAACTGTTGTCCAATATCTAAATTAGAACACCAAGACAAGCTTCGCCTTCCAACTCTTAACTGTTATGCAGTTTAACCTTCCACTGGCTTCCACCATCTACTTACCTAAATTACTTGAAAGAATACAACTAAAGGTCTATTCATGCATGTGGTACTTAAAAACATGCTTTTACTCCTAAGCGTTAAGGAGTTTTACCTTCCATCATTAGCTTACCTAAATAACCTGCAATATTACAACTACAAATCTTTACGTAACGATATTTTAAAAATTACCCTCCAGCTCCTAACTATTAAGGAGTTTTACCTTCCATCACAAGCTCATTATCATGAGATGATGATTAGCAGATGCAAATACTTAAAAAACTTTAAAAATATATAAAACACGTAAAATACCTATAAAATTTGCGAGTATTCCTCAATTTCACCAGGATTCCAACATCAGCTCCTAACTTGGTTACAATGGAACCATCTCAGGAGTATACTCTTTCGAATAAAAAACAATTATCGAAATCGGTTAATAGTTCCCGGAGGTATTGAAGCGTAAAGCAAGAACTACCAGACGACAACAATATGTTTTTTCAGGATTCTGAAGAAACTTCTGAACCGAGTACTGTAAAAAAAACATTCACACGACTTGAAAACCTAGTCCTTTTTTGAAGTCGGTTAAAAAAACACAGTTATTTTATGGAAAATAAAGTATTTTGAAAAAATCGACCCTTCTCTCAAAATACGTTTTTCAAAATACTTCATTTTCCATTTTTCAATAATAAAAATTGCATTGGGAATGCAAAAAAAAGGTAAAAATTTAAATAACAGTTATTTTAATTAATATTCCTTTTTAATTAATATTCTCTAAGTACATTTCCTACAATTCTTGGACATTTAATGACACAACAATCTCCTGATTAAATACCTCGGAACAGTAAGAAACTCACGCATCGAAACACACAAAGAAATTACAACCCGATGCTCATGGAAGCTGCTCGTTAATCTCCGCTGAAATTAAACACGGCGGAGACATTGTATCGCTCCAGCGAAGCGCGCAGCTCTGAGTATAAACGTCTCATTTAATCCCGATCCTGACCTCTATGACTCGGCATAAAGGCCGAAGATTATCATCATAATAAACTTCGTGTCCGCAGAATCTCCGTCTTTTGTTTCCAAATTCTCATTTCGAAATGACAGAATCATGGAATTACAATCCAGTTGGTAGGTATTAATGGCTGTTGATGGTAGACTCAAACAAGACTATGTCTACTATTGGCTTTTGTGTGAAATCTACTGCTGTGTACGGTTTACCAGTGACTTCACAGAATATTTACGAGACTGAGATGAAATAAATATTTTTTCACACTTATGCTCTGAAATGTTAATATTATATTTGAGAAAAGAATACAGTACGTGGCACTTTTCCGATGTAAACATTCTAAATTTGAAAATCACTGCAGTAATGAATTTCAGTACTTACTTACTGCACTGATTTTAGTGCAGTAAGTAAGTACTGAAATTCATTACTGCAGTGATCTGCAATGGTACTACCACGTACTACCAACTTTTTTTCTTTATTTTTTCTTTCGTTATTCCTGTGTATAAAAACAGAAAAAGCAAAGGGACATTTGCACCATACAGCCACATTATTATTATTATTATCTAAGTAATTATTTTATCATAATTAGTTAAGTAGGTAAGTAACTTTTTTTTAAATACGGTGCGCACAGAGTATATTACTTCGTATTGTACCACAAGCGCTGTGTGCCCTTTGCACGAACATCGAAAAAACTAAATGAGATTTATCATAGACAAAATATCCTTTACGAGTAATTTTGTATGGGAAATATGTACAGCGCCATCTACCGCCCAGAAGCGGGTATTGAAGTTGCGCATTTTAGTAGCAAGTAGTAAGTATCAATAGGCTGTATGACCGTTCCACATGGCCTCACAAACCAATATTAAAAAAACGGCGGGAATGATTTTCAGCGGTTGATTTGATATCAATACAGTTTATATTGTGGAATAAATTATCAAAATGAGTTCTGCCAATGAAACATACAGACATTGTATGTACCTACTCCACCAAATTTGAGAGCAGAAGCAAAATTAATAACAGAAAACTTACTGCCAGCAAAATCAAAAGAAAGATACTTACATGAAAACCTACGATCTGATTTGGAAAAGTGAAAAAAGGCGCATACGTTTTCGGAATCTGTGCTGTTGGCGTATTTTAATGATACATTATTAAAATAATATTATTATGGGCGATTTATACATAAGTGTGCCCGGGAAAACAATAACATTTACATTTAACAATTGCCCGAACGAACATGTGTGATATAAATTTTAGTAAATATTATTTAGAAAAATGGAAAATAAAGTATTTAGAAAAAATCGACCCATCTCACAACCAGCTCCGATGGGACTCGAACCCACGACCTTTCGCTTTTTTCTATGATAAAAATTGCATTGTGAATGCAAAAAAGTAAAAATTTAAGTAAAATATTATTTAGTTAAACAGTTTTTTTTATTTCCTCGCATTTCTTGAGAAAAGCACTATACAAGCCTTGTACGGTAAGCAAATTACCTTGCCTCGAATGATTAAAGCCCTCGCCTGCGGCTCGTGCTTCAAACCATCCTCGACAATGTAATTTCTTACTTACCTGTCCTCGGCTGTAATGTACTATAACAAATCAAATAGGTACTGCTTGAGTTAGAACGCAATAAAAATACACGAGTATTGTATTATGTGACTAACTTTCATAAACAGTGATCATTGAAAGCCTAATCTAAGTATATAATAATCTAAAGAATTTTTAAATCAGATTTTATTTTAAAAAAGTAGTATAAACCAATTTTTTCAACAATCTTTAAAAAATTACAAACAAGTTATTTAAATTTTTACTTTTTTGCATTCCTATCGGAGCTGGTTGTGAGACGGGTCGATTTTTTCAAAATACTTCATTATTCATTTTTCAAATTACAAACAAATTAATTATTTCCACCATCCCACAATTTTAATGTTATTTTCCCTAAATCCTTTAACTAAACTTAAGCACGTTCTAGTTTCACTTACAAAATTAGTTCTAAGTTAGGGCAATTTTCAGTTATTACATTATGCGCAAAATGTGATACCATTAAGGGCCGTGCCATCACTCCCCAGGGATTAAGCTGAGCTGCTAAACCAATTAGCTTCCAAGCTGAAAATGGATGCCTAGCTCTTACTTGCCCACTCACAGCCTTGCTGACGCAATGCATCGCCTAGTCTTTTCAACTTTTCATCTAAATAATTACTCTACATTCATGAAGGAAGTTGACTTTTTTTTTAAGTAACATTTAGGAGACGTAACATGTGAGACGGGTCGATTTTTTCAAAATACTTCATTTTCCATTTTTCAACCATAAAAATTGCATTGTGAATGCAAAAAAGTAAAAATTTAAATAACATTTAGGAGTTAAAGTATCAAATTGCCGTTTGGTATGGATATTTTCGTACATTTTTTTTCCCCATCCTAATGTTTTTCTAATTTATTTAACGACTAATATTATCTAACTTTTCAAAATTTTACAAACGTATTTACGAACATTTTAGCTACTAAATGAATATAATCGTTAAAAGCAAAAAAAAACAATTTCACTAAGATACTACTAATAAAGTACTTACAAAATTCTGAAAACAAAAATAGTCGTAACTTTCGAGATAAGTTCTACCTATGTAAGCAATCAATATCTTGGTTATTAAATTATCAAAAGTTGCTCGATACGGTCTTAATTTAACGCAATCTATACATATAAAACTCTAAATTGATTGACTGATTGATTCATTGTTGGCATTGGCATACAGCCCTTACGGCTGAAGGTAGAGACACCATCTTTAGAGGGTAGATACCATTCATGATCTAGATGAGCACTAAGAAAGGATTTTAGAAAATTCCCGTTATACAGGATGCTACAGGTTGTTCAAGTTTGTATGAGAATTTGTATAGGGTTGAAGATAGAGACACCATTTTTGGTGGGTAGATACCTTTCATGGTGTGGGTGAGCACTAAGAAAGCATTTTGGAAAATTCCCATTATACAGGGTGCTACATGGTGTTTCAGTTTGTATGGGAATTTGTAAAGGGCTGAAGGTAGATACACCATTTTTGGAGAATAGATACCTTTCATGGTGTAGCTAGTAGCTAGTAGTGGTTTCCAAAAGGGTTTTGGAAAATTCCCGTTATACAAGGTGCTACAGGCTGTTCCAGTTTGTATGGGGATTCGTATAGGGCTAAAGATAGATACACCATTTTTGGAGGGTAGATACCTTTCATGGTATAGGTGAGCACTAAGAAAGGGTTTTGGAAAATTCCCGTTATACAGGGTGCTACAGGGTGTTCCAGTTTGTATGGAGAAATTGGGGAATACCTTTCATGGTGTAGGTGAGCACATGGAAAGGGTTTTGGAAAACTCCCATTACAATACAGGGTGCTACAGGGTGTTCCAGTTTGTATGGGAATTTGTATAGGGCTGAAGGTAGATACACCATTTTTTGAGAATAGATACCTACCTTTTATGATGTAGGTTAGCACTACGAAAGGGTTTTGGAAAATTCCCATTATACAGGTTGCTACAAGGTGTTTCAGTTTGTAAAGGAATTTCTATTTAGGTTGAAGGTAGAGACACCATTTTTGGAGGGTAGATAGCTTTCATTCATATATTATTATATATTCAGATTTTCATAAACGCATGTATCAGGTATATGTATGAAAAAAAAACTATATGAAACATTGTTTTTTTTTCATACATATACGAGAGCTCCTAAAGCTGGTGTACACACATTAATTGTTTACGAAGACAATTATTGGTTTCTAGAAATTGCAAGCGGATTGGGTGGTGAATTGTCTTTTGAGACCTATTTATTGTGATTTCGTCTTTGTTGTTTTGTTTTTCACGTCACGTATTCATTGCTTTTATTTGCCACTTAGGTATATTGAAATCATATCAAAAGCTATTTTAAGGACCTATTATATCGAATACTTTTATCATTATTCCATCTCATTTGATACAAAATAACAATGCTTTTAAAATATCAATTATCCTTAAAATGATTTGTGCAGCACTCACATCAACGATCGCGGTGGCAAAAAGGCACTAAATTTTTCTGCCCTTCGATACTATGAACCTGAAATTATAAAAAAAAACAACGGTTTGCACTCCGGGAGTGCCGGCAGACGTAAAAAGGGCTCCCTAGACTTTTTCACAAAAAAAGGAATTTGACAAAATTATTTAAAATATACGGACTGGATTTGAACCGAGGATAATTAAATAAATAAATAAAATTATGCTTTATTTTCTCCACGATAATAAAGTTACAGTTAAGGTTTTGTTGTATACATATTTTAAGTTAATATTAGTATTGTGGAGACTGGTGACCGTACTAAGGTTACAACCCATTTTACAGGTCACCAGGCCTCCATACTGGATTTCTGGCTTCAATGCCGCTTGTTTTCTAACTGAGCTATCACAACTTTGGAAATGATGGCGAAATTTGCCTTCGTATTCTAATGACATTGTAACAGTTTTTCGATCGTCACGTGTCCGTCTTAGGGCGTTTGTGCACTACACTGAATTTTACCGATCCGGCGGCGGTCCGTTTTTTTACGGACCGGCGTGGCATTAAAAACACGGATGATTGGCTTGTGCACTTGTCCGGTTTTTTACTGGCCGGGGCAGCGCAGTGATCTCTTTGAAACTACACTCTACGGACGCGTTTTAAACGAGAGGAATAATGAGTTCCTTGGAACGTCGGCAATTGCTTGCGTTAATTTATTTGCGATAACTCCTAAGATATTCATTTAAATTATATAGTGGAAAAAAATAAAATAATGGGCATGAAATGCTTAAAGCAACTAACGTATTTAGATTGATAAGGGTTAATACTGTATCCGTTTAAATAGCTTTCCAAATTACCGCATTGTTCGTAACCATTTTTTAAGAGATAATAATGGCTATAATATGCTATCCTTAAAAGATAGACATATGCTATTGCGGACTTTTTTTTAGATCTATAGAAGAGGAATATCCCAACATGCATTATTTTTTTAAACCTCGAAAGGATTAGGCAGCGTTTTTGCAGAAAGCTCCCGAGCGGCTTGCCGTTTGCCGGCACTTATTAATTACTTAATTATCGTTATATTTCTACCAATTTACACAAAACTTTCATAAATTATATATTAAAACCTTCCTGAAGAACCACGCTACCTATTAGTGAAAACCGCATGAAAATCTGTTTCGTAGTTTTAAGCATTTAAGCATATATAGGGACAGACAGACGGGAAGCGACTTTGTTATAGCCACTCAATGGTTACGCACGCTTAAATATGCTTACGGGGCAATGGTTCCTCAGCACAGCTCCGCTCCGCTCCGCTTCGCTCGCTCGGCTTTAAATTAAGTTTTACTCAAAAACTAGAAGGATATAATAAAAACTAATTATTGATTTATAATGCTAGTTAAATTTTCAATAAGATTGTATGATTTGTAGATGGATTTTTATTACGATTTAATTAGAAACAGCGAGTTGAAGTTGCAGAAAAGGAAATGTTTTACCGATTTCTTTTTAAAACATGCAATAAATACTAATAAATAAACAATTATTACAGACCAATTTGTGTTTAAATAATAGTTTACAATGTTGTTATTAGATAAAAGTAAAAAAAAAGATAACTCTCTTTTAGAAAAATATTGTTTAATTAAAGATATAAAAATGTAAGTAAAGAATCACCCTTACGGGCTACAAAAGTATGGATCGATTTCGTATCGACTTCTTTTTTGTAAGTTGATAAATTTTAAATATATACTTTTTATGGGTATTGAGGGCATAACAAGTATATATTAATGTATTACAACATATTAAGTACAATATATTTAATTATATTTTTATATTTTATTTTTCCATACTTAGCTAACATTGCCTAAATCACGCAATGGTTCCTTGCCTCCTGGAGGCAAGCAAGTCGGCGAACTTCAATCGAATATAATCCGCCAAATTTTAATTAAATTGGACTAATTTCTTGTTCTACGATTAAAATAAGGTGTCTAGATTAAGATTGGTATAAGTTGGATAGGAACAGAGAGTGATTTGACATAATTAATTAAAGTATTTTAATTAGCTGTCAGCTTGCCTCCAGGAGGCAAGGAACCATTGGGGCGGGTAAAAATACTTGCCTCCAGGAGGCAAGGAACCATTGAGTGGTTATACTATGTAGTGATATAATAATATGATTAAAATACAACCATCCGTTTTTTTCCGGACGGTAAAATTTTTCATTGCCGTCAACTCGGAACGGAAAAAAACGGTCCGGAATGGGGAAAAGTAAAACGACGGACCGTAAAATTCAGTGTGGTGCACAAGCGCCCTTATGGCGTTTGTGCACTACACTGAATTTTACCGATCCGGCGGTCCGTTTTTTTCCGGACCGATATGGCAGCTATGAAAAACATATGGACGCTTGTGCACAACACTGAATTTTACCGTCCGTCATTTTACTTTTCCCCATTCCGGACCGTTTTTTTTTCGTTCCGAGATGACGGCAATGAAAAACGAATGTGCGCTTGTGCACTACACTGAATTTTACCGTCCGGAAAAAAACGGATGGTTCTATTTTAATCATAAATCACTACATAGTATAAAACAAAGTCGATTTCCGTCTGTCTGTCCCTATATATGCTTAAATCTTTAAAACTACGAAACAGATTTTCATGCGGTTTTCACTAATAGGTAGCGTAGTTCTTCAGGAAGGTTTTAATATATAATTTCTGAAAGTTTTGTGTAAATTGGTAGAAATATAACGATAATTGTCGAAAGTGCCGGCAAACGGCAAGCCGCCCGGGAGCTTTCAGCAAAAAAGCTGCCTAATCCTTTCGAGGTTTAAAAAAATAATGCATGTTGGGATGTTCCTCTTCTATAGATCTACAAAAAAGTCCGCGATAGCATATGTCTATCTTTTAAGGATAGCATATTATAGCCATATTATCTCTTAAAAAATGGTTATGAACAATGCGGTAATTTGTAAACCTATTTAAACGGATACAGTATTAACCCTTATCAATCTAAATACGTTAGTTGCTTTAAGCATTTCATGCACATTATTTTACTCTTTTACACCATATAATTTAAATTAATATCTTAGGAGTTATCGCAAGTTGAGGAGATCCTTGGGGGAGGCCTATGCCCAGCAGTGGGCGTCGTACGGCTGAAATGATGATGATGATGATGAACGTGTCTATTTGTCTTGGTCTGGGTGTTAACTATGTATAATATGTATGTATTTACAAACAAAGTATTTAAGTATATATTTATCCGTTATCAAGTTTTCCATGATACAGTAGGGGCTTAGATAATTGGTGTGAATGTAAGAAGTTATTTATTTATTATTATTATTATTATTTCTCACCAATAACACGTAATATAACTAGCACCAAAAATATGGATTTTGAAATTTTTGTTTGTCTGTCTGTCTGTCTGTTGTCCGTGTTTCACGCAAAAACTACTAAGCGGATTTTGATGAAACTTTTTAGACATTCGATAGTAGTTAAAAAATATTTTTTCATCCTGCCTCAATTAATTGTGATTTCGGTCAGGTACCTTTCACTGATAAGAGGATGAACCCAAAATTCTTTCTGTCTTCTACGTCTTCGTACATAAAGCAATAAAGCAAGTAATTGCTGACGTTCCAAGGAACTCATTATTCCTCTCGTTTAAAACGCGTCCGTAGAGTGTAGTTTCAAAGAGATCACTGCGCTGCCCCGGCCAGTAAAAAACCGGACAAGTGCACAAGCCAATCATCCGTGTTTTTCATGCCACGCCGGATCGGTAAAATTCAGTGTAGTGCACAAACGCCCTTACGAGACTATCTGACGGTCACGGTCCCGTGATCCTGACGCGAGTTTAACATTTTTTACCCATCACAAATAGTGCACAACGCCGCTAAAGAAGTTTTCACTTCAATAAAAAAAATCGTACTAGAAACAGACTTCAAAGTGGTATCTGTAAAAACAAACTAAAACAGTTTTATTTATTCAATTACATAAAAAAAATCTTATAATATCCAGCGCCATTGTATGCTGAGGGATTCCGGAGGTCATTCATATGATAAGTGACTCCTGCCTGACATGATCGATGCACTCGGAACCCGGAGGATCCCTTTGAGGAAGGGAAGAAACTGAATTATAATAGTGTACCTATATGGACGTAGCCATTAACACTCAAATTTTCTCATATTTCCTTGTTATTCTTGTTCTACAACAATAAAAAAGGTAGTTAGCAGTGTATCTTCTAATGAGTTTTAAGTATAAGGGATCTAAGACATTCAGAGTACTATGCAGATAAGAATAAGTAAAATATTAATAAATCACTCTGAGAAACTCCTCCCCTCCAAAAAGGTACTTGTGAGGCTATAGTGGCTTTTTTTCTAATATTATTTATCTTAATTCACTAAAGTTGAATGTACTTATTTGTCTAAAATGTCGGTTATTTGCCTATATTTTTAGACAAAGTTGTTCTGTTAATTTTTAAAACAAATTTCCTTGCATTTATGAAATGAATGAAGTCGGCCTAGCTAAGCGAGGTTGCGTGCTGCGAATTCATTTGCTTATGATACTTTCCTAACAAGAAACGGGCGTTGTTTCCTTTTCAAAATGGTCGAGTTGAACACCGCTTAATTGTTATTACTGTGATTTACTATTATGAGGAACAATTTTAATTGTACTGCTTTATCTTCTTGTAATATTTATTCGGAAAGGCCGTGACCGTGTTTAATTTGGTTCCGCTCCGAGATCTCTTCCCGGAAAAGTAAATAAATACAACAGTTTGTCTGAAAATTGCCGGTTTGCGTGAACATTTAAATAATTTTGCCTGTACTTTATCAGTTTATTCCATGAAACTTCATTTTGTGCGTTTTTTTAACAGCTTTAAAAAACATTTCTTAGAACATTAGCAAATTCCTTTTCTTTATTCTTCACAACGTACCAATAAAGAAAACTTAATGCTAAAACGAAAACAGTACAAGGAGTACAAGTAAATAAAACAGTTCTTTCCCGGAAATCTGTTGCTCAAATGGCGCGCGTAAGCGTGTGAGGCGATGGCGGCGGTCTTTAATCTTATCCCGAAGCTTCATTTGGCCTCCACGCCTCTTGAGTAGGCCTTAAAGCCGCCCCCATATAGATATTGACAGGAAAAAGCTCTATTACTTTGCTGCAACCACTTCATAAAAATATGAAAGAAACAAAATTTTATTTAGGTGTTTGCAGTTTTGTTATGTTCCACGAATTTGACTTCTATTTCATTCATACTTTCTTAACTATACTAGATCAGTATCTAGTCAGTTCTGTGAGTACAGAAACGTAACAAAACAAGCAAATAAAACCGTTCTTTCCCGGAAATCTGTTGCTTAAATGGCGCGCATAATAGCAGCGTGTGAGGCGATGGCGGTCATTAATCTTATCTCGAAGCTTCATTTGGCCTCCGCGCCTTTCGAGTAGGCCTTCTAGTCGCCCCCATATAGATATTAACAGGGAAAAGCTCTTTCTTCGCCGCAACCTCTTCAGTGTTTTCACTAATGTACGAACAATTAGTGTGAGACGAGTATTTGTTTGCTTAAGTCGCATTCCATTAGTAAACTATAGTTAAATATGGGATATTGAGCGTATTACTAAAAAGGTTCACTCAGAAGAAGTCACAAGCAATCACTAGTTAATCTAATGTTAAATGAGTCTTTTAATAAATAATTCTCACTTTACTTGTAGTATGTAATTTAATAATAAGGAAGCCAATCTCATTCGGGCAGATGTTGATAAAAAAAGGTTTCATCTAATATGGAGGCTGTAAAATTTAATTCCTCTTTATCGAGTTTGCTGGGACGAAAGCTGTAACTTCGGATTAAAACCTTTTTGTAGCATTTTAAACGGGCCAGTAATTTAATCAGATTTTTTAATCATACTCGCTTTATTACCGGCAACAACCTCACTTTTATAACAAGTCGGAACGATTCTATTTAATCTTAATAAAGTGATGACTTTAACTGATCATTTTCTTAGATGTTTTTAAGTTTTAGTCTGTTAGTAAGGTGAACAGTATCAGTATTTTTGTGATGAACAATAATAATGAAAATCTGTTAAATTTGATTTTTTAACCAATGTAATGCACGGTGTACAGTAGTGGTTTTAGGTAGATATATCTAGCTGCCCATAAAGCTTAAAGATTATGTTTGGTACCCCATTTGCATATCCCCTCCCCATGTCTGTTATCATTAGCTTTAGTTCAATGACAGCGGATTAAATCATACTAGAATGCCGCCCGCGGCTTCGCACGCGTGTACTGCACGTCGTTATCCCGCTGGAATATGATGTTTTACCGGGATAAAAGTTAGCCTATGTCCTTTCCCAAAGTCCACACTATCTCCGTACAAAATTTCAGCAAAATCGGTTATGTAGTTTAGGCGTGAAAGCGTAGCAGACAGAGAGACAGAGTTACTTTTGCATTTATAATATTAATATATAATAAACTCTCCTGAAACAAGAATTTTATATACCTAACAGGTTGGTCACAACAGTTTATAGTTAATTAAATTTGGTAATAGCGTAATTAAATATTTTTAATTTCCATTTTCATTTCATTACCTATACATACTTTTGTAAGTCCTTATATCTGAAAAATACGCGCTAAGCTATTTTTCTCGGAATCAGACCAATATAGGTAATCAACGTTATGTCATATGAATCTACATCTAAGTAGGAACACTAATATTATAAGTTTGTATGTAGGAAGTAATGTTTGAAAGTACTGAACCGATTTTGAAAATTCTTTTCAACATCCATATATTTCTTAGTGCCATATGCTAGATTTCTTAAGCGTGGCGCAGCTTGTTCAATTATATTTTCTGTGACCGCAGACAATGTACCTAATTTAGAAATGCGACCAAAGAAAAGCTTACCGATATTCCGTGTTGTTTTTAGCATTATAATGTGCAATAACTATTATGAAAAACGGGATTTTTACCATGTATAATTTTGTTTACGAGTTCCCTATATTTCTGCGCCGAAATCGAAATCAAAATCATTTATTAATTTTAGGCTAATACAGAACTTGTGAACGTCAATTAAGCTACGCTATCGGTTCGCAAATCCTATAATAACTCAATACTCAATAAGAAATATCGGGAACTCAAAAACAAATTTAAACATGGTAATATTCCCGTTTTTCACAATAATGATAATGACCATGTAACTTTAAAATATTATTTTATAATGTGCAAGTTTGACAGTTTGGTCATTAAAAGGAAAGCAATAACTTAGTTTGCGGAAATCCGGGCGGAAGCCACGCCTCCAAACTTGATTGATTGAGCTTACTCCCCCTTTTGTTTTTATTCACACAGAGTTTGTGGGACCTATTAATCTATATAATCACGCATTTATGTACGTATTTTACTAGTGCGATCACGCACGAAAATGAGCTAATCTTTACATGTGCTTATGGGTGCGCACAGACTGAGAGCGAAATGTCAAATTAAATTACCCAGAAATCACCTCATTCGTATGTTTAAGTATTCGCATCCAAAAAGAACGTAGCTTTCAAAATACTCTTTCAAAGAAAAATTAAGTTTTCTTATTTTGAATGCGATATTATTTAGAGTGCCGAGATTTTCCGATTTTTTGACTGACAAATATTTACAGAAGTAAGTAAACGACCTTTGAAAATATTATTCTTTAATCATTTCTAACAAAGTTTGAGAAATCACTATTGTACAGGTATAATGCTGGAATAGAAAAAAATTAAACAGGCAGAAAACGGAGTTACTTTCAGGATACAAAGCTCTAAATATAGTGCGATGAAAAGGCGTAAAGTACCACACAATAAGGAGAGAGTGTTTTGCAAGTATTTCACTTTTGCAGAATAACCAAAAATACCATTCTGTGCCCGCTCTCTAACAATAGGTTACAATATCATCATCATCATTTCAGCCGTACGACGCCCACTGCTGGGCATAGGCCTCCCCCAAGGATCTCCACAACGATCGGTCCTGCGCTGCCCGCATCCAGCGGCTTCCCGCGACCTTGACCAGATCGTCGGTCCACCTTGTAGGGGGCCTGCCCACGGAACGTCGTCCGGTTCGCGGTCGCCATTCGAGAACCTTTCCGCCCCAACGGCCATCGGTTCTCCGCGCTATGTGTCCCGCCCGCCCACTGCCACTTCAACTGAGCAATCCTTCGAGCGATGTCGGTCGTTTTAGTTCTCCTGCGGATCTCATCATTTCTGATTCGATCGAGCAGGGAAATACCAAGCATCGCTCTCTCCATTGCTCGCTGGGTAACCTTGAGCCTTCTTATGAGACCCATAGTAAGAGACCACGTCTCGCTTCCATAAGTCATAACTGGCAACACACACTGGTCAAAGACCTTAGTCTTGAGACATTGAGGAATTTTGGACGCAAATATATGCCGGAGCTTCCCAAACGCTGCCCATCCGAGCTGGATTCGACGAGAGATCTCTTTCTCGAAGTTGGACTTACCTAATTGGATTGTCTGTCCTAGGTAGACATAGTGGTCAACAACTTCGAGTGTAATGTTCCCAACATTAACTGGAGCGGATGCAACATGGGCATTGGACATGATTTTCGTCTTATCCATGTTCATCTTCAGACCCACTCTTTGGGAAGCATTGCTGAGATCTTCGGGCATTGTGTTCAGGTCTTCCAAAGTCTCAGCCATGAGAACTACATCATCGGCAAACCGCAGGTGTGTTAGGTACTCGCCATTGATGTTAATGCCGAATCCTTTCCAGTCCAGTAGCTTAAAAATATCCTCCAACGCAGCTGTGAACAGTTTCGGAGAAATGACGTCTCCCTGTCTCACACCTCGCTGTAGTTGGATAGGATTAGAGCTCTGGTTCTGTAATCGGACCGACATGGTGGCGTTTTGGTATAAGTACCTCAGCACCTCGATGTACCTGTAGTCTATTTGGCACCTCTGGAGAGACTGCAGCACTGCCCAGGTCTCGATCGAATCAAAGGCTTTCTCATAGTCCACGAACGCCAAGCATAGTGGCAAGTTATACTCTTCGGTCTTCTGTATAACTTGCCGCAGCGTATGAATGTGGTCTATGGTACTATAACCTTTTCGGAACCCGGCTTGTTCGGGAGGTTGGAAGTCGTCGAACCTGCGAGCGATACGATTCGTAATGACTCTCGAAAACAACTTGTAGATATGGCTCAGAAGTGAGATGGGTCGGTAATTCTTTAGAAGAGTCTTATCACCCTTCTTGAAGAACAGCATCACATCGCTTCTGCCCCATGCCTTTGGCGTTTTGCCCTCGAGGATGACAGAGTTGAAGAGCTTCTGGAGGACCTTAAGTATCGGCTTACCGCCCGCTCTCAGAAGTTCTGTTGTGATTCCGTCATCGCCCGCCGCCTTGTTGTTTTTGAGCTGCTTGAGAGCCATTCTAATCTCGTACAGGCTGACGTCCGGGATATCTTCGGTATAGTGTCGGGTAAGTTTGGCTCTAGGTTCTGTAGCCTTACTTTCAACAGGTGTTTGCGTGGAGTACAACTGTCCATAGAAACTCTCAATCTCCCTCAGGATTTCAGGTGTTGATGAAATGATACTACCGTCCTCAGCTTGCAGCCTCGTCAGTTGACTTTGCCCTATAGCCAGATCTCTAGCGAACACTTTGGAGCCTTTGTTCCGCTCAATGGCCTCTTTAATACGCTCGGTATTAAATTGGCGAAGGTCGCTTGTCAAGGACTTGGAGATCTGCCTATTTAGCTGTCGATAACGATGGGCATCCGCTGAGTTCTGTAGTTTCATTTCGTTTCTCTGATCCATGAGTCGGATAGTGTGGCTGTAGAGTTTCTTTAATTTAGGACGGTGGGTTTTGTAGTGCTTGGAAACTACCGTGCGGACAGTGTCCACCACCGTGTTGTATAGATCGTCCATATCGATGCTGTTCTCAAGGGCTTCGAAGCGGTTTTGGAGCTCGAGCTGAAAGCACTCGGGGTTTTGAATTTGAGCCGGTATTGGTCGGAGCGTAGATTTTATTAGTCGAGATCTTTCCAGCTTGACGTTGATATTCAATGTGCCTCTAAGCATGCGGTGATCGCTTCCCGTCTTTACGGCGTTGATCACAACGACA
The DNA here is from genome assembly GCA_949710035.1 of Crambus lathoniellus. Lineage (NCBI taxonomy): Eukaryota > Metazoa > Arthropoda > Insecta > Lepidoptera > Crambidae > Crambus > Crambus lathoniellus. The sequence continues at coordinate 24,760,455 of OX453304.1, forward strand.
TCATTGAATATTTGCTTCCTCGTTGACATAATAAAATCTATCTCGTTTTTGACTTTACCGTCCGGACTAATCCAGGTCCATTTGCGGCTTACGGGCTTCTTAAAGAAGGAGTTCATCATGTAGAGGTTCTCCCTCTCCATGAAGTCTGCCAGCATCTGGCCCCTTTCGTTCCGTTGCCCAAATCCAAATTGCCCCACTCTCAACTCATCACCGCAACGTTGCCCCAACTTAGCATTAAAATCCCCCATCACAACCGTGTAGTGGGTTTTATAGCTATGCATGGCTTTAGAGATCTCCTCATACATAGCCTCCACTTCGACATCGTCGTGTTTCGAGGTCGGAGCGTAGACCTGAATGACATTCAGCGAATATCGTTCCGATATTCTGAGTATTAGGTACGCTACCCTGCTCGAAACACTTCCGATGGTGATCACGTTGTTGACAAGGGATTTATGGACGATGAACCCGACACCACCTTGGGACTGTTGGTCGCCCTCCCGGTGGTATAGTAAGTTACCGGATTGAAGGGTAATCGAGTCCTCCCCCTCTCTTCGGACTTCAGATAACCCAATAATATCCCAATGCAACTTACTAATTGCCTCTTCCAACTCTATAAGCTTCGCGTCGAGCCTCAACGTGCGCGTGTTGTAGGTTGCCAGGTCAAGTCGTCGGTGTTGGTAGCCGGAGCCTACCCGGGGATTCTTAGCACCCCCTGCCCCGCCGTTACCATAGCCGCTACCGTAGCTAGGAATAGCGGGGCCGCCGGGGACTGGGGGCCGATTTTTAGTGTGTGTAGCCATTTCGGGGGGTTTTGCCATAATCGCCACGCTTGGCAGGCGGGTTGGCGATCGCAGTATGGCCTGCTGTTAAATGGAGACGCTGCTGCCCATCTCCTTTGGCAGTTTTCCCTCTGTCGGCTCTTACGACACCCACGGGAAGAGAGGGGGTAGTGCTATTCTTTTTATGTGCCGGCACTACACAGCACGGTTACAATATAGTACTTCGAATATATTGCTTTGCATATAAATTGTGAGTGCATAGCATATTCCGCGCCGGCTTTGTCTTACAGCCATAAATACCAGATTTTGATTGCAAGTGCAGTTTTTGCTTCCACTTTGAGCTTTCATTTATGTTCAGCTTAGCTTTTGTTTTTCCTAGTGAACTTCTAGGCCTTGATTTACAATGCTAACCGAATTTCTTCATTGTCTTTACTTTGGTTAGGTTTAAAACCGAATAGAACAATTAATAATTGGGCCAATGTTTGATTTTCTTAACAAAGAGAAGAGTTATTTTAAACAAACGATGGCTAGTTATTACTTTTATTTGTATTCAAATGAAATTTTTAATGTTGTATCTAATACAATAATACGTTACACGAGCAATCTTAACTATGACAAAAATATTAACTTTAAACTTAGTCAATGTGTTATCATTTTGATGTTTTATTTGTTATGAACCTAGTATAATTTACAGTTATAATTCCGATACAAAACTAGTCTGAAATGAAGTGCTTTTATTTGAAGTGGTTCGACTACTAATCTAAGTGATACACGAGTTAATAGAATAGTAAACATAAAATTGAAATAAGGTTTAATTAAAATGATGAAATTATGTGCATAATGTCAGTATTTAAAGCAGAGAGCACGCGAATAAATTGACTCTTGCGGATTCAATTAATGTTTACCGAATTGTACTGAGCTATAATTTAACCCAAAATTGAAACTGCATGTGTGGTAATTCTAGTTATAATTATTGGAACGTGAAATAATTGAAAACTACGAGTCAGTTTCGTAAATATGAAATCGACGTAGAGAATTTTATTCGTGACAACTTATGTAAGGTTAGTATTAGGTTTTATAATAGTAATATTTGTCTTGTAATGTGTTCATACAGGGGTGACATGTTCGCTGTCGAACAAACCCCTTCAATAAATAGAAAAAAAAAATTAAAAGCATTAAATTTTGTAAATGTGAATCACTACCAGTCAGTTGTAGGTAAGACTTGTTTTAAGTCCGCCTGGCTACCTACCACCATTTATCTAAGTCTGATGGCATAACAACGATGTTTTCAGCATAGCGTTGTTCCGGCAGCTGCGTGATTGAGGATTCCAGGAGTCACTTAACATCTTCACTTAACATCAGGTGTGATGAAGGCGACGTACTACCTCGTTGTGGATTAAAAAAGAAAAGATTCGAATGAAAGAAACTTTTTGGAAAATCTGCCAAAAATGTATCGTATTTGGCTGGTAACATTGAGGTAGATAGATAGATCAATGAGAAAATAGTCGGTAGCCGTTAAAAATCAAAAGGATGTGCGAATCGGTCGGAACCCACACACTTCACTTATTGAAGACAATCGAAGACCGCCTAAAGTTTGTAACGACATTTCCCGAAGAAAGTTGTTGTCTACTCGTTAACTCAATTTGCACTCCCTAATTCCTGAAGCGGAACGAACTGGTGAACTTTTCAATCTTGCTCAGTTAGGGTTGAACTTAGGGTACGAATCGATATAGGTAAATACTAGCTGTGCCCGCGACTTCGTCCGCGTGGAATAGTGACTTTCGGTAGCATTTTAAATTTTTAAGGCTAATAAATAAGCTATTTTGTTTTTTTTTTATTTATTTATCCTATTAATATTGTAAATGTGAAAGTTTAGATGTTTGGATGTTTAGATGTTTTGAAGTTTGGATGTTTGTATGTTTGTTACTCAATCACGCCAAAACGGCTGAACGGATTTGGCTGAAATTTGGGACACAGATACTTTGTAGCCTGGAGAGGAACATAGGCTACTTTTTATCCCGGAAAAACATCACATTCCTGCGGGATAACGTCGTGTAGTCGACGCGGGCGGAGCCGCGGGCGGAAAGCTAGTAATATTATAAATGTGAGAGTTTAGATGTTTGTATGTTTGTTACTCAATCACGCCAAAACGGCTGAACGGATATGGCTGAAATTTAGGACACAGATACATTGTAGCCTAGAGAGGAACATAGGCTACTTTTTATCCCGGAAAAAGTCACATTCCAGCGGGATAAGGTCGGGAAGTCCACGCGGGCGAAGCCGCGGGCGGAAAGCTAGTTTAATATATATTAGTAGGTAGCTTTCCGCCCGCGGCTTCGCCCGCGTGGACTTCACGACGTTATCCCGCGGGAAAATGATATTTTTCCGGGATAAAAAGTAGCCTATGTTCCTCTCCAGGCTACAAAGTATCTGTGTCCCAAATTTCAGCCAAATCCGTTCAACCGTTTTAACGTGATTGAGTAACAAACATCCAAACATCCAAACATCCAAACATCCAAACATCCAAACATCCAAACATCTAAACTTTCACATTTATAATATTAGTAGGATTAGTAGGACAGCGCTATGAATGCTATGATACATATTAGCACATTAAAAATTTACATAACATAGCCTTCCGACCGCGGTTTCGCCCGCATGTACTACACTACGTTATCCCGAGGTAAAGTGATATTTTTAGTCTATGTCACTTTCTAGCTCCTAAACTACCTACATACTAAAAATCACGTCGATCCGTTGCTCCGTTTTGACGTGAAAGACGGACATACAAACAAACACACTTTCATATTCTTCTTCTTAGCGTGTCGATCGTTCGGCTTTAGATCTTGTTAGACCAAAATTGCGCCTCACGTATAGCGTTTTCAGTGGCGTTATAGAGATCCTCGCGTGTGCAAGATGAAGGGCACGCTGAGCAGGACAAAAGGTGTGACATAGTTTGGGAAGAGGCACCACATTCACATCCTTCATCTGAGGAATAACCCCACCGGCAAAGATTAAATTTGCATCGGCCTACCTGGGTTCTAAGTCTATTTAGAGACTTCCAGGTTGGCCACGGTAACCAATGACCGGGGGGCAGTCTTTCCCTTATAGCAGTCGGTGTTGCTGTCGGATGTTTCTCTTCCCAAAGCATGCATCGAGCTAGGCAAGCATCGCCCGTTAGAGGAGTAGCATGCTTGACAAAACTGTGCCGACTTTTAAGTCTCTGGGGCACCGGATTACTTTCATATTAATAATATTCGAGATAGTATGTCAAAAGAAAATACTTATTACGCTGAACAACTTCTCTTATGATGCTATATTTCTATCTCTTATAGTTTGGCTGGGCTGCTAGGGTTCATCATCAGGTGAATGAACCAGACCTTCAAACTTTGTATGACAGTGCCAAATGCTCATCACGTTTAATAAATTTCCTTAAGCCGGTATTTTTATATCTCTCATAGATTGGCTGGACAGCTATGGTTCCACATCGGATATTACGATCGTCAAAATAAATTAAAGCCTATATGTTGGCGAGGACCAATAGCCTATACAACAAAAAAAGCTTCATCAAAATCCGTTTCGTAGTTTTTGCCTCAAACGCGGACAACAGACAGATAAACAGACAAAAAATTCAAAACTATATTTTTGGTATCTTTTCTTTTAGACCCCTGGAGGTATTATTTTCTATTTCTTTTAAATGTACAGAATTGGATTGTTTACAGTTTTATTATAAGTATAGATTATTTTATTTATTTATTTATTATTATTTATTAGTACAGTGGTATGATACAATATATTAACACATAAAAAAATTATATCACATAGCCTTCCGCCCGCGGTTTGCCCGCGTGTACTACACGACGTTATCCCGAGGGGAAATGATATTTTTCCGGGATAAAAACTTATTTCAAGCTTACTTAAGTCACTCTCTAGCTTCTAAACTTCCCGCACATACTAAAAAACACGTCAATTCGTTGCTCCGTTTTGACGTGAAGGACGGACATACAAACAAACATACTTTCACATTTATAATATTAGTATAGACTGTATGTCAAAAGAAAATACTTAGAACGCTGACCAACTTCTCTTAAGATGCTATATTTGTATCTCTTATAGTTTAGCTGGGCTGCTAGGGTTCCACATCAGGTGTGCCAGACCTTCGATATTTTTCCGTCAATAGAAAATGTTCATTACGTGAAACAACTTTTCTTAAGACGCCATGTTTGTATCTCATATAGTTTATCCTGGCTGCTAGGGTTCCACATCAGGTGAACCAGACCTTTAAACTTTGTACGTCAATAGAAAGTGCCCATCACGTTTAACAATTTTCCTTAAGACGGTTGTTCGCGCCGCGCTGCGAGCGGTGCGTTGTCATTGTCAAGGTCACGGGCGACACGCAATGCGCTCGGGCCGCGTGCAGGCCAGTTGGCCGTAAGCAGCCGTGAGACAAGTTCGTGTGTTTCTGTAGCGACGTGCCGCGCAAGTTACCTACCCATATGGGGACCGAGATTTCGTTTTGCACCTACTAGGGCTCCGGTCGGGGTACGGACTTGAAACCCGTGTGTGTTCGCTTTGAAAAGCGCCGGGAAGTTTTAGTGGCCTATTAGGGCATTGTGTAGTATAAGAGTGTTAGCTGTAAGAGTATCCCATCGGGGGTTGTGTGGAGATCGTTTTGCCAGGGCGCGCGCGCGCCGGCGAGACAACGTCAGCCCCCCTGGATTACGGACACTATTTTCTAGTAAGGTAGGATTAGTTTAATTTACTTAATTTTGCATGGGAAACCTTCGTTTCAATAAACTGTGGAACACAGTAGATGTGGTCATCACAATTGTGCGTGATCATATTTTTGGTAGCAGAGCTTAGTTGATATAATTAATTTTCATATTAAAATTAACTACATAAAATTTCATAGTAAAAATAAAAAGCGTACTTACCTAAAAAGAGTACCTAAAAATTATTTTTTTTTGTTGAAATCTCGAGGGTATTTGAAGATCCCGAGACGATTTGAAGTACTAAGAAATTGTTCTAGTAAATTCTCGAAGCGAATGTTTCTCACTTGGTGGATCCGATAATAGATAGACACTTATATAATTGTTGTCACATACTAGTGTTTTGATACGAGTTTACTCGCCTAGATGTGTATATTTTTTTTTGTGTGTCCGGATTTATTTGACGAATAGTTCGTTCGAAAGTGTGTTTATTAGTATCACATACTAGTGATTTGATACGAGTTTACTCGCCTAGATGTGTATATTTTTTTTTGTTTGTCGGGATTTATTTGACGAATAGTTTCGTTCGAAAGTGTTGTTTATTAGTACCACATACTAGTGTTTGTTCCGAGTCCGCTTGCCTAGTTAAAAAAGTGGAACTAGTTTTAATTATTAGTAGTATTAAATTACGAGTATTATTATTAAAAATAGTTTTGTTTTTGTTTGTTGATAACGGTTTAGTAGTTGATTTGCGAGGTATGCCATACCGTTAATCCTATACGTTTTGTTTATACCGTTATATTGTTAGCCCTTGAAATTGGTAAGTTGCTAATAATTTATGAAACTAGTAGGGTCCGTGTATGTCGTCCGAATTTTAACCCTTGAACCCCGTTGGGGCCAATTCTGACCACGCATATAGCTGTCAACGTTCACTCAAACCCGGGGCGGCCAATATTGACCAGGCGCCGGCCGGCACAGATTACTTGTGTTTTATATTATCGTGACGCGACCTATTTCTATTGTTTTTTTTTGTTGATGTTTACCACTTTTATATTTCTTTGTTTGCTTTGTTTATAAAACGGATTATAAATGGCTCCTACGAATCCGACCGCCGTATCCAGGGCTGGCATCCAAGGAGCTTTGCGTTGGCTTGCTTGTGCGGTCACATTAATAGACCGAGCCGACCGGGTAGGCGCGTTGCTAGCTCGGTATGGCGGGCTGGCAGCTCGGCTGCAAGACCTGGAGCGCCACGCCATGGAGTGTCGCGCGTATTATTTAGAGAACCCCCCAGCTGATGATGCCGTGTCGGAACAGCTGGAGCAGGATGTAGCCCAGGCCTATGAGCTGGCTGACCAGTTCACGGAGGCGGCTGAGAGGGCCCTGGCTGTTCGGAAGGGGGAGCCGGTTTTGAGCGGGGAGGTCAAACCTACCCCGACGGCGTTGCTAGGCCGATTGCCTACATTGGAGATTCCCACTTTTAATGGGGATCTGTCAGCCTGGATGGGCTTCATTAATTTGTTTGACAGTTTGGTGGATTCACGACGGGACTTATCCCCTAGTGAGAAGTTGGCCTATTTGCGCTCCTCCCTGCGAGGAGAGGCCAGCGCGGTAATCCAGCACCTGCTCATCAGCGACGACAACTACCAGGTGGCTCGCCAGCTTCTGGTTAGCAGGTACCAGAATGTCCGGTTACTGGCGGACACCCACGTGGCCACGATTTTGGCCCTCCCGCGAATCACGCGGGTACACCTGTTACGGAGGGAGTTGCTGAACCCGCTAATGTCAGCGGTCAACTCCCTAAGGCGATTGGACCTGCCGGTGGATCAGTGGTCCTTTGTACTGCTGCACATAGTCCTCGCCAAATTGCCCGCTGAAATGAAGGGGCGTTTCGAGCAGAGGTACGGAGGCGACAGCGCCTCGTATCTCCCGCCCTTCGCGGACCTCCTTCGTTTTTTGGAGGACGAATGTAGGGTGACGGACCACCTGGAGCCCGCCCCGGTTCCAGGTGTTGGTCGTATGGTGGCGGCGAGGGAACAGCCCCGTCGCCCGACCAACCGGTATGCTGCCTTCCAGCAGTCCCCTCCCCCCGCACCGAGTGAGCGGTGCAGGTATTGCAGGGGAGATAGGCACGTGGTGCACGAATGTGCCAAATTTAGAGGCCTCCGCCCAGAGGGACGGAGGGCCGTTGCGAAACAGCGCCAATGGTGCTATAGGTGTTTGGGGGGACACATGCAGTCGGCGTGTCCCCAGACCGAGGATTGTCGTCTTTGCGGAGGGAGGCATCACCCCCTCCTTTGTTTGGACCGCAAGGACGCCGGGAGCGACCGGGGTTCGAATTCCTCGCGCACGGGCGGGGGCCCGGCAGCCCGGAACCGGTCCCCTAGAGATTCGGCGGGGCTTAGCCCCCCCGTTCAGTCCCCCCCGGAGAGGGGGAACTATAGGAGAGACGCCCCCGCCACGGGCGGGGGTAGGGGGGTACCACAAGAGTACGCCACGGTGGCGATGGGCACGGGCCCTATTTGCTACTCCCCCCCCCTAATGGAGAGGCCTCGATTGGGGTACTATGTACCGAGGCACGCCCCACACGGGTATTACCCTGCACCTAGGAGTGCTGTTGGTCGGGGCCAGTATGTACCCGATTGGGACCCGCTCGCCCGGTACGAGCGTCCCACATTTGGCGCGCCGACTCAGGCGCGAGGGGGACAAGTACCCCCCCAAAATTTTTAATGGCGCCCCTGTCGGACCCAACCACCCCTCCGGAGCTTGTGCTGTTGCCAACAGCCTCCGTGAATGTTTGGGGACCTAAGGGCAATGTTGTCACGGTGCGTGCCCTTTTGGACTCAGGTGCCCAGGGGTGCATAATGTCCAGGTGGCTTGTCCGACAGCTGGGTCTTTTGCTTGTGCCGCATCACGAAGCGGTACGGGGGGTGGGAGACTCGCGGATCCCTGATCCGATTGGTCGAGTTGAGTTCTCCTTCTCCCCCCACTTCACGCCAAGGCCGAAGATCGGTGCTTCGGCGATAGTTTTTGATAAGGTGGTTGGACCACTCCCGCAAGTGCGAGTGCCGCCATCCACGATTGAGCTGACGTCTGGACTGGCTTTGGCTGATCCTTCCTTCCACCGACCGGGCCCAATACACTTGTTGATTGGTGCGGATGTCCTCGGTCGTGTACTGTGTGGAAGCAAGCGAGTTTTGCAGACAGCCGATCTTGTCGCCTTGTCCTCGTCGCTGGGTCATGTGGTGATGGGAAAGGTACCACAGACACCAGAGACCCCGTCGGTAGACCGCCAGACCATTGTCGGTTCTACTTTGTCCGACGTTCTCCAAAAGTTTTGGGAGGTGGAGGAACCTCCCACTGCCAAGCGGTTGGATCCGTTAGCCGAGGAGTGCGAATTGTTCTACCAGAACAACACTGGGCGCCTCCTCTCGGGTCGCTTGATTACCCGCTTGCCCTTTTTGGCGGTTCGCCCTCCTTTAGGGAGCTCCCGACCGATGGCCGAGAAGAGATTGTTGTCCATGGAGCGTAGAATGGCCAGGGATCCCGCATTCAAGGAGAAGTATATAGACTTCATGCGGGAGTATTTGGACCTTGGGCACATGTCCATCTCGCAGTTGGACTGGCGTAATGTGGAACATTACTTCCTGCCACACCACGCTGTTTTGAAGACTTCCAATGGGAAGATCCGCGTGGTCTTTGATGGTTCAGCGCCCACGTCAACCGGAGTGTCGTTGAATCAGTGTCTGCATGCGGGGCCGAAGTTGCATCACGATGTCTGTGATGTTTTGACCAACTTCCGCCGGCACGCTGTCGTCTTTGTGGCCGATATCCGCATGATGTTCAGACAGACCGTGATTCACCCGGAGGATAGACGATACCAGCTCATCCTTTGGCGTGAGGATCCCCAGGATCCGATGTTGGCTTACGAGCTGAACACCAACACTTATGGTTTGCGGTCGAGCCCCTTTGTGGCGATCCGTTCGCTTTTGGAGCTCGCAGAGCGCGAACGGCTACGCTATCCCCGGGCATCTGCTCTTATTGAGGGGGGGGCCTTATTTGTCGACGATATCTGCACGGGGGCCTCGAGCTTAGATGAGGCTCTCGTCTTACGTGATGAGCTGATTGCGCTCTTGAGGGCTGGTGGCTATGAGTTGCGGAAGTGGCTGTCTAACTCACCGGACCTATTGGCAGATTTGCCTAAGGACCACCAGCAAGAGCCGCTCCTCTTTGAAAATCCGGAGACTCCAGACATGCTGTCTGTTTTGGGAGTCCAGTATCGACCAGTCCCGGATTTGTTCACATATAGATTGGAACTGCCAGACCCAAAGGTCTGGACTAAACGCACGGTGCTGTCTACTGTAGCCCGTACCTTTGATCCGAACGGTTGGCTCAGCCCTGTAGTGTTTTCGATGAAGTGCTTCCTACAGGAGCTCTGGGCTGCGGAATTGTCATGGGATGAGCCCCTCTCTGGTAGCCTCCTACGAGAGTGGGTGAGGTTCGTGTCATCCCTACCCGACGTCAATCGGGTTTGTATACCGAGGCAAATGCTGCCTTCGGGAAAGTTTAAAGCCTCCCTGCACGGCTTTTGTGACGCGTCCGAAAGCGGATACGCGGCAGCCGTTTACATCCGAACGGTGGATGCAGCAGGCGTTGTCGCCGTACACTTAGTTACGGCCAAGAGTAAGGTCGCCCCCCTTCGGACTAGGCTAACCATTCCGAAGTTGGAGTTGTCCGGCGCCACTCTCTTAGTACGGCTACTCAATCATGTTGCCGACACCTTGGGAAACGGTGTCGACTTGGAGTCGATATTTGCGTGGTCTGACAGCCAGGTCGTCCTTTGTTGGCTGAAGAGTTCAGTCCACACCCTTGAGGTTTTTGTGGCCAACCGGGTCTCACAAATTCAGACTTCAAAGGCCCCGTTGATTTGGCGCCACGTACCGGGCGAATTGAACCCCGCAGATTGTGCCTCCCGCGGCTGCGAGGCGCCTGAGTTAGTGGACCACCACCTATGGTGGAGTCCATCATGGTTGTTACGGCCTGAGCGCTCATGGCCTGCCACCCCGGCTGTGGCCAGAGTCCCAGACCTAGGCATGCGTGTTCACGCCGTGGAGACGGTGGCGGCTCCGCAGATGGAGTTTTTGTTAGACCGCTACAGTTCTTTGGATAAGTTGCTCGGCGTGACTGCTTGGATGAGGCGCTTTGTGCGAAATTGTCGCCAGCCTCAGGAGAAATTGTTGTCTCCGGTCCTCGCCCCACAAGAGCGGCAAGACGCTCTGTTGCATTGGTTGCGAGTGACGCAACAGCGAGAGTTTGAACCGGAGCTGAAAGCCCTGCGCTCAAGTAAGTCCAAGTTGAAGGGACCCTTGGTGCGGTTGAATCCCTTCTTGGACAGTACCGGATTGCTGCGTGTCGGAGGTAGGCTCAGACATGCCAACCTGCCGTACGGATCACGCCACCCTTTGTTGCTCCCCAAGGATGGACCGTTAGTTAGACTGTTGATTACAGACCGACATGTAAAGAATGCTCATGCCGGTTGTAATGCTTTGACCGCGCTCCTCCAACGAGAGTTCTGGATTTTGTCAGCGCGGAGAATAATCCGATCCGTTATTTTTCGTTGTCTCCCGTGTTATCGTTTGCGCGCCGATACGATGCAGCCCCAGATGGGTGATTTGCCTGCCGATCGAGTGAACGAATCGATGCCCTTCTCAGGAGTTGGAACGGATTTTGCGGGGCCATTTACCGTTAAGACATCGCGGCTTCGTAATGCTAGAACGGAAAAGGCTTACTTGTGTGTATTTGTTTGTTTGGCCACTAAAGCGGTCCACCTGGAGGTGGTTAGTGCCCTCACCACAGAAGCCTTTGTAGCCACGTTGAATCGTTTTGTGTCTCGCCGCGGAATGCCGTCGTTAATCAGGTCCGATTGTGGAACCAATTTCAAGGGCACCGATAGGTATTTAAAGGAAGTTTGTGAATTTTTGGATAGGAATAATTTTGAGATCGGATCCACACTCTCTCGCAGAGGGGTACGATGGCAGTACTCCCCGCCATCCTGCCCCCACTGGGGAGGGATTTTTGAAGCAACTGTAAAGGCCGCTAAAACTCACCTTCGTCGCGTTATTGGGGAGACGGTCCTCACGTTTGAGGAACTCGCGACCGTATTTTGTAAGGTTGAGGCGGTCCTCAACTCGCGTCCGTTGTGTCCGTTGTCTTCGGACGCGAATGATTTAGAGGCCCTTACGCCGGGCCATTTTTTGATTGGCAGACCGCTTAACGCCTTGCCGGAATATCCTTATTCCGAAGTGCCCTCCGGACGGCTCTCGCGATTTGAATTGCTCCAGCAGCTTACGCAGAGTTTTTGGCGCCGTTGGCATCTGGAGTATTTGCACATTTTGCAGCAACGCGTTAAGTGGTCGGATAGGACGACCCCACCCAAGACTGGAGACCTCGTGTTGGTAAAGGATCCAAACCTGCCGCCCCTCCGCTGGCGTTTAGGACGCATTGTTCAGCTTCATCCGGGGTCGGATGGTGTGCCCAGGTTTGCCGAGGTCCTGGTGGGGGACTCTGTTTTGAAGCGAGCGATCGCTACCCTCTCTCGCCTGCCCTTAGATTGAGTCGGCGGACAGTTTGCTACTGTCCGGGACGGGGGGATGTTCGCGCCGCGCTGCGAGCGGTGCGTTGTCATTGTCAAGGTCACGGGCGACACGCAATGCGCTCGGGCCGCGTGCAGGCCAGTTGGCCGTAAGCAGCCGTGAGACAAGTTCGTGTGTTTCTGTAGCGACGTGCCGCGCAAGTTACCTACCCATATGGGGACCGAGATTTCGTTTTGCACCTACTAGGGCTCCGGTCGGGGTACGGACTTGAAACCCGTGTGTGTTCGCTTTGAAAAGCGCCGGGAAGTTTTAGTGGCCTATTAGGGCATTGTGTAGTATAAGAGTGTTAGCTGTAAGAGTATCCCATCGGGGGTTGTGTGGAGATCGTTTTGCCAGGGCGCGCGCGCGCCGGCGAGACAACGTCAGCCCCCCTGGATTACGGACACTATTTTCTAGTAAGGTAGGATTAGTTTAATTTACTTAATTTTGCATGGGAAACCTTCGTTTCAATAAACTGTGGAACACAGTAGATGTGGTCATCACAATTGTGCGTGATCAACGGTATTTTAATATATTTCATAGTTTTAGTTTATAGTTTGGCTGGACTGCTATGGTTCCACATCAGATATTACGATCTTCAAAATAAATTATAGCCTATATGTTGGCGAGGGCCAATAGCTGTATAACAAAAAAAGTTTCATCAAAATCCGTTCAGTAGTTTTTGTGTGAAACGCGGACAACAGACAGACAGACAGACAAAAAATTCAAAAACTATATTTTTGGTATCTGTTTCGTTTAAGAAGACCCCTGGTGGTATTTTTTTCTATTTCTTTTCAATGTACAGAATTGGATCGTTTACAGTTTTATTATAAGTATAGATAGTTGGTGTAAAATTGTATGCAGAATGAAAACAACATATTTTAAAGGGACCGAAATGTTGAGAAATCCAAAACAAACATAAAACCACGTTAGACTTTGAATGAATTTCATACCTAATTGTTTACTAGGTATAAAGAGCCCTATTCATTAACAGCTTAAGTGTCTTTTAATAATAGTAAGAGCTATTTATTCTATTGACGTGTACCATATTTATTTTTATTTGAGGTTTTTTATTGTACCTACTGGCAACCCTCAGGATTGTGTGATTTGATGGATTTTATCGCGGCGTCATCGCTGTCAAGCTTCAATTCGTCTTATTCTCAGCAAATAGCTCCAGTAATTGTATAATGATGATAAATATTGATGTTCTGGTAATGGTTTTATTTTCATTGCGTTCGCTGAAAGCTGTGAAAATGTTTATGCACATATCAGATAAAACTGTATGCATTGAGTAGAATCCAAGAGATGTCACTTAAAACCTAGACAGTTTGCACATCGCGTTTTATTAGCGCACCGTGTAGAATCGACGCATGTGTACGGATGCAAACATGCCGTAAAAAAGTGCGGTGTGCATTGGCTCTTTAACCAGTACATACTTATAAACAACATAAAATATTCGTGCTGATTTGGAACTTTTGAATAATTTGCCAATTTACTTCATTATTGGTAATTTTAATACTTAAAACAAAAATTTACAAATTATACATTACAAATATTTATTATCATTAACATGTTTTCTCAATTGTCATCGCCCTGTAGGTACTTTACCTATATAGGATCGAAACCAGCGACCCTCGTTAATTTAACTTTGCGATGACACACCACGTTATCACAGAGGACACATTACCCTACCTTTTACACATTTAAATATAGTGGTTTAACTACTCAACATGTTATTACTTATTAGGTTTTTTTTTACAGCGGGTTGGCACTTAGCCTTCATCATACCTGATGTTAAGTGATGATAGGGCTGAAGGTGGAAGCGCACTACTCCCGGAATCCTGGACTGCTGAGGAACTTAGCTATCTTATCTCTAACTGCCGGAACACAACAATGTTGAAAACATCGTTGTTAGGGTGGCGACAGACTTAGATAATATGGTGGTAGCTAGCCAGGCGGACTTAGAACAACTCCTACCATCAACCAAACCGTATACAATATGTACCCCCACTGGGAATTAAACCCGGGACCTCTGGGTCTGATACCGGTGGTGTGCACCACTAGACTTCAGAGACGGTTAAAATTAACGTATGTATTATGAACCATTTCTCACACAAATCTGCAGTATTATTAATTTACAATATAATTATGTACCGCTCGCTGGAGCTTTTCGTGGTTGTGATTAAAGAGAGAGATAATTAATTTTTAATTTTCTATTATTTAGATTTAAGATAGTAAACAGACATACAACATTGGTCCAATTAACTATTATATAAAAGGGGGCTTTGCATTTTTTCTTGTAATGGAGGCTAGTCCATAATAGTTTGCAAACCTATGCTTTAAAAATATAAAACCATAAAACCTAAATGTGTAATGCTGTTTCTGAAAGATGTATTTATTTAAGTTTTCAAAAAGTTTTCCGATTTTCCGAGATCTTTCATATTTTTTACCAGTAACAAAACCGTGATTAATTATTAGTAGTGCCAACTTATCATCGCCATATCGGACACGCTGCCCAATAATTGACCAACTTTACACGAATATTTTGGCAACAAATACCTAGCTGTTTACTTACGGTCAGCATGGCACTGGCGGTAATGGGTTTGTAATAGGATTGGGGAGCTGTTAAAAAGCCATTCGATGGCTATGTGGAAACAATTAACGTATCGAGTTGAGTTTAAGTACACAGGCTTTTATTACAGTAATAGCTGAAACATGGTTCAAGTTTTTTATAAAGCCTTAGCATGTTTTCCATAACTTAAAGATTAGGTTATTAAATCTGGAAATCGTGGAACGTGAACCTTTTTTTACGCATCAAACTTTTTATTTTCAACACTCTGTATTACAATAACGTTGTTTCACTGGTTGATTACATAGCCTTTCCGTCCGTTGTGTTTGCAGAGCAAATAAAAATGTTCATGCTCAGTGGCAGTATTTACCATTCGCTAGATACAATGTTTTAAAATGACTTTTTCAGAGCCGAGGTAACCATTGTTTTTACAGAGCCACCGCCACAGTGCGGCGTTATTAGTGTCTGTCACAAATGAAACAACTTTTCCGTATTTAGCAAAGTAGGTCGGACCGAAATCGGAGCTTACACAAAAATTATTTGATCTAAATGTCGCTCTGGGTATGACTGATGATAATAACTGTTACTACTTGTGTTATTTTCGCATTTATGAGTTTAGAACAGATTAATTCGAAAATAACTGTTCATATTGGTTTATTTGTTAATTTTCACGCTGAATTTGCTACAACTACTTATTTTGAAAAAAAAAATTGCTTAGGAGATGTATCAAGACTTGAAGAAGAGTAATACCTATATGTGAAGCTAATAAACAAAAAATAGATGAATGAAATTTTATATTCCTTATTTAAAGCTATGCTAACAAAGTCAGCGGCGCCAGCTAGTCTGAACATTCATAATAAAACAAATGAAAATTGCACTTCCGCACGCATACATCCGAGCCTTTTAAATACTCGTACTTACTTTAATTTCGATATGTAAATTTTACAACTTGTTTATTTTGTAAAAACTTCGAACAAGTCCTTATACAACAAACCTAGTTATTTAATTTTTTACTATTTTGCATTCACAATGCAATTTTTGTTACTGTATAATTGAAAATGAAGTAGGTATTAAGAAAAAATCGACCCGTCCCACAACCAGCTCCGATGGGACTCGAACCCACGACCTTTCGCTATCCGTGCGACTGCTCTAACCATTGAGCTACGGAGTCGTTACGAGAAGCATCGAATTTATCCAATACTTCTTACGCGCTGTATAGCCAGCGTCAATTTCATCAATGTGAAAATATTACTACCCTCACACACGAAAGAAATACCTTTCCAGATATTTGACAATCGCTAAAGATAACAAGTTATTTAAATTTTCGACGCTTCTCGTAACGACTCCATAGCTCAGTAATTAGAGCAGTTGACGTTGATTGATAACGAAAGGTCATGGGTTCGAGTCCCATCGGAGCTGGTTGTTTGACGGGTCGATTTTTTCTTAATACCTACTTCATTTTCTATTTTCAGTAACTACAAACCTATTAACCGAATATTGATTAGCGCGAAGACTATCGAGTCTAGTCAGTGGAGTGGCCGTGAAACTGCAAACAGCTTCAACCACACACTCAATAACAAACTCTACATAACCGAGATTGAGATCAAATTTTATCAGACATCGACGAGATGCAGCTAACTGAGAAATGCTAAGGTCGCAGCCCTTTTGTAAAATTACCTCGACCTAAGAGGATTATTTAAAAGGCTACTTCAAAGGTTTGTTTTCTGTTTGTGCTCGTTATGCCTATGCCAGAGTTATTTCGTTTGATGTTAGTTTTATCGTAACAAAGAAGGTAGCTCGTGTGCGTCAAGTTAGCAGCCTCACAACAGAATTAGTTGCTTTCGATTATGTCAAAAAATACTGTATAAATAGTCATAAATAGTGATGTATATTAAATAAATAGTGATACTTTGATTCAAAAGATATTTGAGTATCTTAGTGAGGCTGCTAACTTAACGTCAAGTTAGCAGTCACCTCAAGAAATACAGTTCGCATCAATGTGATTTATACGTCAAAAAATACTGTATAAATAGTGTATCGTAAACGCAAAATTTCAAAAGTAGTGCTTTAATACAAGCCGAGATATTAGGGTCTCTAAGTGGGCTGCTAACTTGAAGTTTCTTGCGATGGCGATTCCAGGGAAACGGGTACAAGTTTTAAATAAATAAATACTTGAAAAGATACTGTGTGAAATAGTGAATCTTAGGATATAAATAAAAAAAGAATTCTTCTTTGCTATTTTAAAGAAATCTAATGTAAACTTCTACATAATAATCTGAATATATGCTGACGATCAATGTTGAACTTTGCTCCTTAGTAATAAGGTTCAAACTTTATTTCAATCGTGAGGTGCGTACTATCGACCAAAAAAGTGAAATATATATTTTTGATTGTGTCAAAATACATACGTATCATCGGTTTAATGCTATTGAGATATTTAAACAAAATATTTCTACCCACTTTTTACCCGACTTAAAAAGAGGAGGTTCTCAAGTCGACTGTATTTTTTTTATGTATGTTTTACCATAACTTCGCCAATTGTTAACCGATTTTAATAGTTTTATTTTTATCTGAAAGAAAATAGTTTATGTGTGGTCCCATGAAAAATTTAAAGTAGTCAGTTCAGTAGTGTTTCACAATCCTGAAAAAACATATAGTTTTCGACTGGTAGTTCCTGCTTTACACGTCAATATCTTTGCGAACTATTGACCAATTTCAATGATTATTTTTTTATTCGAAAGAGTAAACTCCTGAGGTGGTCACATTGTTACCAAGTTAGGATCTGATGGTGGAATCCAGGGGAAATCGTTGAAAACACGTAAATTTTATGGGTTGTTTACGTATTTTATAGATTTTCTAAAGTTTTTTAATTATTTGCATCTGGTAGTCATCATCTCATGCTGATGAGCTGGTGATGGAATGTACAACTCCTCAATGGTTAGGAGTTAGAGTATAATTCTTTAAATATCGTTGATACGTAAAGATATTTAGTTGTATTCTTTCAGGTTCTTTAGGTGAGCTGTTGATGGAAGGTAAAACTACTTAACGCTTAGGAGTTAAAGCATGTTTTTAAAGTACCATATGCACGAATAGACCTTCAGTTGTATTCTTTTAAGTTATTTAGGTTAGCTGATGGTGGAAGGTTAAAAAACTGCATAACAGTTAAAAGTTGGAGGATGGTGCTTATATGAGTGTTCTAATTAAGATATGGGCTACAGTTTTAAACATTGCACATTGTGCGACGCTTGCGCATTAGATTTCTTACACTAAAAAAGGAAATATAAACAATTTAAAAAAAATTTAAACCGCCTTCAAACAAAAACTGCCGACAAAAACTCACTTCATTCACGCCTGCGAATCTCATCATTCTGATTCAATCGAGCAGGGAAATACAAAGCATCGCTCTCTTTCTTTTGCCCGCTGGGTGACTTTACCATAGTAAAAGACCACGTCTCACTTGTAGAGTGGGAGTGGTGGATCAAAAGAAGGAATTTACAAATTTTTAAATTAATAAGATCTTATTTTGGAAAGGTGGTTTATTGATAATTAACTAAATAGTCGAAAATAGAAACGTAAACGTTAACGTTTTTAATAAAAGTAATTATTAAAAAACTTACCCAACTGCAAAAAAATTACCACTAAAAAGGAAAAAACCAAGCTCTTTAATTTCTCATTTCATTCAGGGGACTGTTCCGTGAAACACTTTATAATTTAAAAGGATTTTGTTTTTTATATAACAACGTTTTTAAAACATTTTAACTAACTCGTTATGATTCATTGTTTTCAATTTCGTAAAGCGTTAAAGCTACTTGCAGGGCTCGTGGTGTTTTACTATCACAATTTTTCCTATATTTACAGAACTGCATTGTAAATGCATAAAAATAATTTAAAATCTCAGTATCAAAAAGAACTTTTTGCTTTGCACTTATGAGCTGTCATAGGACCCATGCTACATTAAACGAAGTTTAGATAACACATTAATTAGGTACACTAGGTACTTTTATACTTTTTTGATATAGACATACTTACAGTACTTACATACTTATAGTATATACATAATAACACCCAGACCAAGAAAAACAGATATGTTCATGCACACAAATATTTGTCTTGTTTGGGAATCGATCCCGACTCCTCGAGCGCAGAAGGCAGATATCCTAACCCTGCGCAAAATCGGTCGTCATTTGAAAAAAGTAACCGCTGTAACTGAACAGATTTAAATACCTACCTAGTCATAAAAGACTAATCCAGTATCTTTAATATTTAATGCACTAAGAATATACTTAAGTAACTAAGTAAGTAGTAACTTTACGAAAGATTAGCTTGGTACTTATGAAGGTACTAAATACGAGAAGTTTTGAATAACTAAAAACTAACCTATATCATTTTAATAAATAAATACCAAAATAGAAAATAAGTTACGTACTTTTAGGGCCGATTTCACCATTCCCAATGGTAGCCGAGGTTAATAGAACTTGGTTCTGCTTAATCGAGATAAGAAATTAGTTCTGATCGCGGTTTACGTCGCACCAGTTTCACCGGCTTCGTTTTGATCCCGTTTACTAAAACTTAGTTTAGCATTGACAAAGAATGAACGAGTGAATGACATGACGAGTTGCGAACAAAGTGTTGCAATTAAAGAAATTGTTCGCTCATTTATGGGAAAATAAAATTAAATAAATTTATACAGAACACGATATTCTTCAATTAAAATTTAATGGGTATTAAAAATCTAAAAATATTAGATACCTATTTTGTTAAGAAATTCAAGACTTATATCACTTGTAGGTAATTTAAGTAAATTGTCAAAAGAAATTTAGGGGATTTTTGAACTTGATCCTGTCAGGCCCCTATTTCACCACGTCGACAATTGTCAGAGACATATTTCGAATGACAATACGGTATTTTACTGATTTTTTTTATTTCTTTAAAATGTTTTTCGAAATATTAGCTACACAAAACAAGTTTTCATTTTGAATTATCTTGAATATTTTCAAAGATATAGGACTTCAAACTTTATAATTAGACAAGGACAGGACGCTATCTTAGTGACGTCAGTGGGTTAGTAGCGTCATAGTCACGCCATAGAAGATTTCGTTTTAGAAAGAGACAGCTATAGTCGAAATCAAACAGACTATAATTCTTTTATTATAAAACAGATTCAAATTATTTTTTCACATTTGGTATCCTTAATTGCAATATTTTTTAACGTCATCATTAAATATCTACATTTCAACAACAGTATAATACCCTATTGTCAAGCGACAGGTGACATGTGACAATTTTGAAAATTATTTTCTATACAAATGCATATAAAACGTGACAGGTATTTTGTTACATTTGTTAATGACAATTATTTTGTGAAACAAGAATTATTTTCCATAGTCGACATATTTATAGATTATAGATTTGTTTATAGATTTGATTTTCTCTCTTTATACAAATACTTCACAGTAAGACACCAATAATAGGATCTGTCTGTCTGACAATTTAACTTGACAGCGCTCTTAAACCGCGTTTAGATACTTTAAACGTCGAAAATCGGCCGTTCAGGAACTGAACCAAGTTTAGCTTATGTCGGTGAAACCCAAAGTTGAGAACGGAACGCCGTTTAGCGCCCAAACTGAGTTTAACTCGAATTGAACGCGTTTAATTTCAATGGTGAAATCGGCCCTAAACGTTTAGCGCCTAAACTGAGTTTCTCTCGAATTGAACGCGTTTAATTTCAATGGTGAAATCGGCCCTTAAACTGTAGGTTGTTATCATAGGATATAAACTTTCACTTGATATCACTTCTTATGGTACAATTATGGTACTTTTAAAACAAACAAAATTTTCTCCAATGTCATGTCACTGAACCGAAATCACGTAAGCAAACAAAAACACGCCATCTCGCGGTGTTGCTTTGTACCTACTACGCCAGTGACTCATTTGCGCTGGCGATGGGGGGCGTTCCCAAATGTACGTCAAGAAAAAATTACATGCTGTAAAAAATAGTGATTCTGTTTCATTCATTTATTTTACCTTTGTTATGCTGGGGCTTAACCTGCGTGACGCCTAACGGCGTTAATAACGGCATGCGCGTCTTAGCGCGCTTATTGTATCAAATTAGTGCGCTAAAACCCGGCTACACCTGCGTATTATATCAAACTAGCTGTGCCCGCGACTTCGTTCGCGTGGAATAGTGACTTTCGGCAGCATTTTTCATTTTTTTAGCTAATACCTAAGGTTTTTTGTTTTTTGTGTATTTATTTTATATATATTAGTTTAGCGCTATGATACATATTAACACATTAAAAAATTATTTCACATAGCCTTCCGCCCGCGGTTTCGCCCGCCTGTACTACACGACGTTATCTCGAGGGAAAGTTATATTTTCCCAGGATATCAATTAGTCTTTGTCACTCTCTAGCTCCTAAAATATCCACATACTAAAAAAACACGCCGATCCGTTGCTCCGTTTTGACGTGAAAGACGGATATACAAACAATACAAACAGTATGTCAAAAGAAAGAACTTATCACGCTGAACAACTTCTCTTAAGATGCTGTATTTGTATCTCTTATAGTTAAGCTGGGCTGCAAGGGTTCCAAATCAGGAGTACCAGACCTTCGATATTTTTCCGTCAATAGAAAATGTCCATGACGTTAAACAACTTTTCTTAAAACGCTATGTTTGTATCTCATATAGTTTAATCTGCCTGCAAGGGTTCCACATCAGGTGTACCAGACCTTCAAACTTTGTAGGTCAATAGAAAGTGCTCATCACGTTTAACAATTTTCCTTAAAACGGTATTTTTATATCTCTCATAGTTTGGCTGGACTGCTATGGTTCCACATCAGAAATTGCGATCTTCAAAATAAATTGTAGCTATATGTTGGCAAGGACCAATAGCTGTATAACAAAAAAACTTTCATCAAAATCCGTTCCGTAAACTTTTTTGCCGACGTCATCACACGAAAAAATTCATCCCCTGTTTTCACCCTCTTTAGGGTAGTTTTTTTTACAAACTTTGAATGTCGTATTTATTTATTTAATCAAAAGCCTATAAAATAATTTTGAAGCTTCTAGCTTTAAAAATGACGTAATTTCCATACAAACTTTCATCCCCTATTTCAACCCCTTACAACCCTTTGTTCACATAAAAAAGTAGCCTATGTCCTTTCTCAGGCTCTAGACTATCTCTGTACCAATTTTTATTCAAATCGGTTCCGTAGTTTAGGCGTGATTGTGTAACACACAGACAGACAGATTCGCATTTTCGCATTTATAATATAAGTAAGGAAGGATAGCGCGCTAATTAATTGCATTAGACGCAGGTGTAAATATTAACGGGCATCAATGTTAATATTTATTTAACGTGTTATATTAATTATTGTCATAACTTTTAACGTCTAACACTATCCAAAACTATGAGATTGATTCGTGTCGTGTCTACTTCTTTGTATGCATTGCGATGTCGTTCCGGATTTCGCCAAATTAATTCGAGTCACAAATGACAAATGCTTGACATATTATGTTTCGATATACTTTAGATTTATGTGTCATTTAAAATGACTGGAATAAAAAATTTGACAATATCAGTACCTACGTCTAAAGAAAACTGTACACGACTGTACCTAAAATCGAATGTATGGTAGAAGTTTACATTAGATTTTTTGAAAATAGCAAAGAAGAATTCTTTTTTTATTTATATCCTAAGATTCACTATTTCACACAGTATTTTTTCAAGTATTTATTTATTTAAAACTTGTACCCGTTTCCCTGGAATTGCCATCGCAAGAAACGTCAAGTTAGCAGCCCACTTAGAGACCCTAATATCTCGGCTTGTATTAAAGCACTACTTTTGAAATTTTGCGTTTACGATACACTATTTATACAGTATTTTTTGACATATAAATCACATTGATACGAACTGTATTTCTTGAGGTGACTGCTAACTTGACGTTAAGTTAGCAGCCTCACTAAGATACTCAAATATCTTTTGAATCAAAGTATCACTATTTATTTAATATACATCACTATTTATCACTATTTATACAGTATTTTTTGACATAATCAAAACCATCTAATTCTGTTGTGAGGCTGCTAACTTGACGCACATGGTAGCTCGTGTGGATAGGCAAGAACTTTTTCCTCGAATTTTCGTAGTTTCCTGATCTTATTGGAAAAATCGGTTTTCTAAGAAACACATAATACAAAACAAGTATGAACTTAATCTAATAGTGGCAGCGAATTTACTATAATACCTAATTGCAAATTTTTCGACATGTCATATTTCTTCTTTTCTTCTATCTACGACCTCCGTGGTCGATTGGTGTTTGGTTTTCAAGGTGCCGCTATCTTTAGAGATCCCGGGTTCGATTCCCGGTCGGCTAAATATTGAAAACGAACTTTTCAATATTTCCTCGGTTCTGGGTGTATGCGGTAACTCCCGTCGTTGTTTCCAATTTCCATAATACTAGTGCTCACGCTACTATAGTTTGGTATTGGAACAAAGTATGTGACGATGTCCAATAAAAAAAATCGCAAGAGTTATTCCATTACATTAACATTTGAATAATAAACGATTTTTTTATTTTATCTTATGATGCTCTTACAAAATTATTCCTAGCTAGAAACACTGTCAGTTCTTTACTTAACTCAAGGTGTTAAATATTTGAGTGCAGTCGTTGCGAAATGTTGCAATTTATGTCCAGAGCACGTTGCCTTACCGCCCACAAACGGTACAAAGTGTGCCCAGGTTATTCAACACGTGTGCAGACGGGCTGAGAAGGCTACACAGAATACAAATATGAGACTAACTTTATAAGTTACACAGAACATGATAACCATTTTCTTGACTACTGTTTGTTGTGTTGTTGTTAATGTTTCACATTGTTTCTCTTAGCTGCTGAGTGAGCTCCGCCATTGCAAAAACATTACACATTCTTCTGGACTTCGGCGTCGGTAGAATATAAAAATCAAACAATATTACGACGCACCACTTAACGATATGTTGGAAAACGCTAATGTAAAAAAATAACACGTAGGTATTCATATAAAATTAGATATTAAGGTACTTCCTACATTCGAATTCAAGCCTTGGATACTTTAAGTAGAATAGTGATTATTATTTCTGATTGTATTTCTGGAATAAAATTTTGCGGTTTTCCAAAAATACTCATACCTACTTTAAACTAAAATAATAAATTAAAATCTACAAACAATTACATTTGTGGCTGCTCCAAAGTTTGTGCCGCGGATCGTTTAAGTTTAAGCTTTGAAAATATTTGTATTGTTGTGGTCCGGTTCGGCTTAAAGGCTTTCATTTTTGTTCGTTATTTTTCAAAGAGAAATCTTCTAAGTGTTTTTATTCTTACTGGAAATTGTCGGAGCTGTTATTTCTTAAAACATAATTGAAGTGATTAATCTATTTCAAACTTAATTGAGTATTTCAAAACGTTTTGTCGGTTTATCTTTAAAAGCTTCTTCTATATGCTTAAGATCTGTATGCTGTATATATTTTATTAATGAGATTTAAAATAAATTTAAAGTTTAACGACAGTTTCATAGTCTATTTTCTTTTCGTATACATATTACCTACACGCAAACGAAGCCACGGGTGGCCGCAAAAATCCGTACCTAAGCATTTATTTTTCATTTTCGACTCTCAAATCCTTAAATAAATTACGTGTAAGCTTTGCTTTTTATCTTTAAAAGACGATTTATTGCTACAGAAAACGCCGACAGATCCTCGATATTTTGCCGGAAAAGCAAATAAAGTTATTGTCAACAACAACAACAATCGAAGCGTTTCCACAAGGAAATCATGGCGATACACAATGCCAGCTTCGTCTACAGATAAAGACTCGATCTGTCCTTCGGGGAATGCCTTTAAATACTTAATATTGCAACAATTGGAAGCGCTGCAAGAATTTTGATTTGTGTCTCATTCTCCTTTGTGCTGCGAACTCGAGATGTAACAAGTTGCCTTTACCGGTATTATGGTATTCATTCATTATATTCTATAGGTTTTCATATTCTACTTTGCTATTCAATGGACTTCTTATTGTTGCTTATGATATCTTTATTTACAATTAGACTTATGATCATAAATGTGATGATTTCAGGTATTTATACAAAATAAATCTTCACTACATAGTATAAAACAAAGTCGCTTTCTCTTTCCCTATGTCCCTTTGTATGCTTAAATCTTTGAAACTACGCAACGGATTTTGATGCGTTTTTTTTTAATAGATAGAGTGATTCAAGAGGAAGGTTTATATGTACTTTTTATCCCGATATTCCCACGGGAACGGGAACCACGCGGGTGAAACCGCGGGCGGCCGCTAGTTATAAAATAAAAGAATACTCAGGCTACGGCCACATGCGTTGAAGATCTTACAAATAACCTAATATTTGAACTGCTTCTTGATAATTTAAAAAAATAAGAATCAAAGAAAAGTATTAGTTACTTATTTGTTTCTGCTAAGTAAATTAAAAGTATAGCAGGAATGCATATTAGTAATTTATTAGTTATAAAATAAACAAACATATTTTCCTGGTATACCAAATTTTAAGAATAGTAAAAACTGTTTTAACCTGATGTTATTTCAAAAAACTTCGAATATGGGGAAAAGACTTGAAAACTAGTAACGTCGGAGGTATGACTTTGACATGACACCATATAGTTTGACCCGTTTTAGATAAGTTTGTCTAAAGTAGGAAAGAGTTCAAAACTTCTCGCTTAACGTACGTGGGGTGATTTTATTGATCTACTTTTTATGAGTTCATAGTTTCTTTCTCTTAGAGATACTGCTCAAATCTTTCTGAAAGTCAAAGGAACTAAAATAAAAATTACTAAAAATATTGCGTAAAATGGACACTCGACACAGCTTACTCAGACAGAGCCCTATGTTAGGTATTATAGGTATTATAGGTAGTCTACATGGGCAGCAAGTAAGTATTTATGGTTAAGGAAAGGATAGGTCTGAACGCTTTAAATTATTACATCTCTTATATCCCTGGTTGCCAAGCTCGGTTCTGCGACAATTTCATCAAAAACCGTTGGTAACAAAAGTGGATTCTTCAAATTTTCAATAATACATATTGGTTAGACAAAGCCATGCCGTATAGTTTACATGAAGGTACAAACACAAATTAAGAATATAGATGATGCAGCGACTGCGTAATCGAGAAATTCCATTCTGCATATCATGCACCACTGCGCTCTGACTTTGTGGAAACATCAGGCATGACATAAACATAACATGATCACTGTCCTATTCCATCGTCATGTAATTCACATTTTCGTAATTATCGGCAAGTGGACGAAACGATTTTCAGGTTGAGATTTTAAATTATTTTTATGCATTAACAATGCAATTTTGTAAGTATAGGAAAAATGTCATAGTAAAATACCACGAGCCCTATAAGTAGCTTTCAGGCGGGATTCAAACCCGCGCCTCCGGGAATCCGGCCTGATGCTCTGACCAACAGCTACCGAAAGGCTTACACGACTCGTCGAAATTTTGCTATCACTTGTTACGCTGTAGGCCAGCGTTGTTTTATCAATGTGAGGAAACCCTCGCATCCGAAAGAAACATTTTTACAAATGTTTAACAGTCGATTAAGATGAAACAGCCATTAAATTGAGTTTTTTTTTTTATTTAGCTGAGCTGATGATTGAAGGTAAAACTCCTTAAAGGTTAGCAGTTCTCAAGTTCTTTATTGCATACCATGTTTGTACAGTAGATGTTATTAAAAAAATAAACAAACACGACCCTGCAAGGGCACAGCAACTATAATAGTAGGTCTGATACGTTAAGAAGAGAATAAAAATAAAAATATAAAAAGAAACATATTAATTTAAAATAACTGGCAGGACATCTATAAACAACTCTTAAAATTTTTCAAAAAACTCTTTTAGAGTATAAAAGCTGTTATCCAGCAAATACTCTTTTAGTTTTTTGGTAAAGGTGTTAGCGTTCGATTTGGCTTGGATGGACTTTGGAAGTTTATTATAAATTTTTACTGTGCTTATATGTGTCCCCGATCTATGAAGTTTTAAGTTTGATGCTGGTAATGCTAACCGATTTTTATGTCTCAAATTCATTTTTCCCGGTGTAGAAATCTTTTGCTTGGGGAAAAAGGTGTTGATTATTTCTAACGAAATTACAAATTTCCAATATGTATTGAGATGTTACGTTTAAAATTTGGAGCTTTTTAAAGTAGTACCTGCAGACTGTGATATCTAAGTTTTCAAGTATTCTTATGCATTTTTTTTGTAAGATAAATATCAGCAGTTAAAGGGTGGAGCTGGTATTAGTGCACTTTGTGTTTCGTTTTCGTGCGCTTTCTTAAACCACAGTTAATTCACTAAAAATAAACAAACTTTTTACAGAAAAAATTGAACCACCTCAAAAAAAACTGCAAAAAAACTCACTACATGAAAACACTTAAAACGATAAATAAAATAAATTAAGTAAGTATTTATTTAATTTATAGATAAAGATGCGTTTTTATAACTACTCTTGGAACTTAGAACTTACTCTGGATCTGTTGGAAGTCGGAGGCAAGTCGAAAATAACAAGAACAAAATTATACACACAAGGCTAAAAAACCCGATGACCAAGCGCGGGTTGGTGTAAAATGTAACCAATCGAATACCCATTTGGCTTGGCACCAACTTCAGGCACATCAGAGTACATAGTAAAGTCGCGAGGTTTAATTTTTTTTTTCGTTTTAAAGTGTTTATGTAGGTAAGTAGTGAGTTTTTGTTAGAAGTTTTTTCAGAGCGAATAATTAGTTTAATACACAGTTTGTTTTTCTAATACCCGATGATCTTTCCGGCAATATCGTGATAAAACGCAGCCCATTTTTTTATTAAACGTAGACTATCATTTATCTCTGTGCTAAATTTCAACCATATCATATCAGCCGTTCGAACTTAATTGAGTTAAAAACATCAAAACTTCTATTTTTTTTGTATTTTTTGAGGTACTTTTAATTTTAATACATTCCTATGAAAGTAGACTACAGGTAGCTGTTATTGCACTATATAGCATCTGGGTACTGATATGTGGTACGGCCACAAAGGATCACACTATTCGGGGCTAAACTTGTTTCATTATGGCGGGTGCCAAGTATGAGGTAATTATGGGCATTATAAAACTCCAAACGAAGATAAAGGTGGATTCTTCGACTGATTTTTTTTATCTCGTGATTTCAATCTAGTCCTCGGAATACTGTACGACGTCAAATAAGATGATATCAAAAGAAAACCCATTGCTACTTATTTAAATTTTTAGTTTTTTGCATTCACAATGCAATTTTTATTACTGAAAAACGGAAAATCAAGTAATTAGAAAAAATCGACCCGTCTCAAAACTAGCTCCGATGGGACTCGAACCCACGACCTGTGAGACGGGTCGATTTTTTCTAAATACTTCATTTTCCATTTTTCAGTAAAACCCATTGCTATTTAATTTGATCGTTTAAAATTTATTTAATTTTGCAATGTTAAATTCCGTAATACCAAAGTCAAAAATATTTTATTCATTTATTATAAAGGCAGGGTTTGCACACATCTCCCCAAGGCTACTTTTATATACCCAAGTTGTTAGCAATATTATTTGTGAAAATGTAACACGGTTCGTAATGAAGGCGAGGCGGGCCAGCAATTACTGACCCTATGAATTTGAATTTTGTTTTAGGCGGCATGTGTTTTATGATGGACTAGCTTTCCGTTTAACTACATGACGTTATCACGCGGTTCTTTTTCCGAGATAAAAAGTAGCCTATGTTCCTCTCCAGGCTACAAAGTATCTGTGTTCCAAATTTCAGCCAAATCCGTTGGAGTGATTGAGTAACAAACATACAAACATCCAAACATCTAAACTTTCACATTTATAATATTAGTAGGAAGTAGGATTAGTAGGATTAGCAATTCGCATATGACTACATTTTTACTTGCACTTGTTTGTAATGAACTTTACATAAAGATTCATGATCAAATGCTAAGTGAGTGTGAGTGATGACGGCGTAATATCCTTACGGATTCGCACTCCTGAATTGCAACTGTAATAATCAAGCCTGGCACGTTAGTACTATTATATATTATGTGGCCTGGCACTGGAATCATTGGATCTGGAGAAAGATTCCATTCCAGTCACTGACTTTGTAGCGTTTACTTCAATTCAATACCAGCGCTGGATTCGAGCCAAAACCAGCGAGAGAATTTGTCGCCTGACGTGTCGTCAGCTGGTTTTTGTTCCACTGACTTTCATAGAAAATTAAATTTTCATCGTTCCGCGCGAGAGTCGAGCTTTTCATGCTCAATAAAGTTTCATTCAAAGTAAAGGCGCGTTAGAGGAGCCACAAATTGATGCATTTCGTTTCATCAGCTCTATGTACAATACCTTAAATATGTTTTCTACTCGTAAAAGAAATATATTTTTACAATTTGTTTTGTTTGTTGTCTTAGAAACGCCACTGAAATCCGGATATTGAAACTCTACCCGGCATGTTTAAGCGCCTCACACTTCACAATAGCTCGGATCCAATAAAAATACTTTCTTCCCAAATAGAGTACCAAAATCTTATACACGAACAGTAGTAACTATATTGAATTACTAAACTTTAATTTTAGTGAGTCAGTCTTAAAGAGCCTTGGGAGTCTCGCGTTTGAGGCTTACAAACTTCAGCTCAAACGTTGACGAATCCACGTAAACTTCGTTCAGACTATCAATTTCATAAATTCATTATTGTTTCAATGTTATTGGAACAAACTTTAATTTATTAGAAAGGTTTAAATGGAATTTATTTAACTTTACAAACTGTATATTTAGGTTATTATGCTTTACCGAAAACGTGAAATATAATAAGATAAAATTCCATTGTGTTTTATAAGGTCTCGTTATTCGAGCTGTAAGAGCTAAGTTAAGGATCGGATTGATAAGGATAGACAGCGATTCTATACTCAATAATGGTGAAAACAATTTATTGTTTTAAAGGTGGACCGAGACGATCTAGTCAAGGTCGCGGGAATCCGCTGAATGCGGGCAGTGCAGGACCGATCGTTGTGGAGATCCTAGGTCTATGCCCAGCAATGGGCGTCGCGCGTCTTTCGGCTGACATGATGATGATGATGATGAAACATACATCACATAGGAAAGGCTTTTTTAGGCATTGCTTAGTGCACAATGGGGTAGCACTAAGCCTTCATCACTGATGTTAAGTGATGATAAGGCTGAAGGTGGAAACGGATTTCTCCCGGAATCCTCAACCACTAATATTTAGAATTATATCACCCTTCAATCAAAAGCACCGTCATCATTTCAGGATTTTGCAGTATAAATGTAGAATTTCTAGTTTTATAACTTGATTTCATATTCCGGGCGAAATCTGAAATCATTCCCTTGAAGGCTCCAACTACGGCAATAAGTTCTGTAATAGTTATTAAACTAATGCCAACAAACCCGAATTTCTCGAAAGTGTCAAAACCACGGTACGTGTTTCCAATGAAATTAAGAAATAATGACATTTTGATTGGCTGACGTTGCCTGAAGTGCTATCTTAGCAATAAAAAATAGTAAAATGAGGCACGTAATATTAATTTATGAAAATAACGATGGATATTTAATCAAGGTTTACGCGTATGCAATAAAATGATCTGCAATCGATTTTCGAATGTACCAAAAGTACAAGTACCTACCTATATATTTTCTTTGATAAAACAAAATTAATCGTATACTGAACTATTAGTCTCGTTTACTAACTAAACTAATAGTATATTATGATACAAGTGAGCTTAGGTTGCTCATTATACACGAGGCTGTGGGTTGCAGCCCGAGCCGCAGGCGAGGGCGTAAATCAGCCGAGTGTCTAGTGAGTAAGTTGCTCACGAGTTTCATACGCACTTTTTCAACACACTTGCGAACAAGCTGCATAACGCATGCAGCGTATTCCAAGCTGAGCTCCTCGCCATCTTGAAGGCATGCCAAATAATAGAGCAAAAACATTATTCCAACGCAGTCATATACTCAGACTCTATGTCATCACTCCAAGCCATCGCTGATCGCAGCAGCAAACACACCCTTGTCGCACAAATACACGAAATCCTCACAAGACACAATGGGCAGATACAACTGGTGTGGGTGCGCAGTCACGTGGGCATCAACGGAAACCAGGCAGCCGATCAAGCAGCTGGACAGGCTGCTGGACTCCGACGCAGCCTGGCTTACGATCGGTTCCCCGCCTCCTTCGCTAAGACCTGGGCGCGAAAGAAAAGTCTCGACCTATGGCGAACCAGATTCTGCCAAGCGACCCAAGCGAGCCACCTGCGTGCGTGGCTGCCGACACTAGACGACTGCCACCAGGCCATTAACACCATGGGCATATCCTTTGCTCTGACGCAAATCCTCACGGGGCATGGGTACCACAAGCAATATCTACACAGATTCAAGATAACATCCGATGACCTATGCCCCTGTGATCTATCCACCAGACAGGACATAAAACACCTCCTCGAGGACTGCCCGCGGTTCTCGAGGCAGCGGTTCAACCACACAATGACGTGTAGAAACTTAAACATAAACCCTTTCGAAATTAAAGAATTACTACGAAAAGAGGCAGCCCGCGAATCATTTATGAACTTCATACAGTATATAGTCCATAACCTAAAAAAGTTTAACAATACCTAATATTCACCAATTTCTTTCATCCCAATCTATCCATCTACCTATCGATTTCATACATAACAGTGCCAATTTAAAAATAATAAACATACATCTATCTTAATATTAATACATACATTACGCGAAACAATTCAGTTAATTGGCAAGTGCCTTTAACTGTTAAATATTGCACCAATATGCGATAAAAATCATGGAAAGAAGTATCCAATAGCTCTTTCCATTACATTAAAACAAAAACAAAGTCCAATGTGGAACAAGCCCAAAAGTGCAAAATAAAATTTTTATAAAAAAAAAAAAAAAAAAATATTAAATAAGGGAAAAAGCGCGCAAGATATTTTTTTTTGCACGCGCCAAATGTGAGGTGATTGATTACATACAGCCATACAGCCTACTTCAAAATAATTAAGTATAATAATAGTTATAAAATGCAAATGTTTTATAACAAATTATTGTGAATTATAAATAATTTGATACTAATATACTTAATTATGTTTTTTGTCTTAATTAGGGACACATTTATTTATTCTAAAAACGTAAATGGATTTTCAGCCGTATAAAACCTCTTTGCTGTTACAAAAAAAGAACTGTATCTATTACCCGCTGAAATTGAAAATGCTCTGTTGACTCGCATATAACTTGCAGTTAGGTACTAACTTAATTTTGTAGGGATACTGTATTACACGGTTAAATTGAAAAGTCTCTGTTTACTCGCATATAATTTGCAGTTAGGTACTTACTTAACTTTGTAGGGATAATTCTATTACGCAACTAGTACTGTAATATTATTATGCACGCGTGGGTTATAGTTCGGTTTATGGCCCTAAGATCGATGTAATAAGGCTCACTTTATGAGCAAGTGTGTTGAAAACTAAATTACCTACTGGTAATTGAAAAGTGACTAACTTATTTTATTAACATGTATTAGAATTTATTGCGAACTGGGTGCAAACTGTAAAGTAATTATTATAATTACTGTTGGTCTGCCTACAATTTCTTTTTATCCTCAACGAGGTAGCACTTAGCTTTCATCACACTTGTGCTGATAAGACTGAAGGTAGAAGCGCACTACTCCCGGGATCCTCAATCACTGAGGAACTGGTTATCTTATCTATAACTGCCAGAACACAAAAATGCTGAAAACATCATTGTTATGGCGTCAGACTTAGATAAGATGGTGGTAGCTAGTCAGGCGGACTAAGAACAAGTCCTACCACCAACCAAACCGAATACAATAATATGTACCCCCACTGGGAATCGAACCCGGGACCTCTGGGTCTGAAACCGGTGGTATAAACCACTAGACCACAGAGGTGATTAAAACGGGTAGAAATATCTACTTCGATTGATCATGAAAACTCACTCACGCTACCTTAGTACTATTATATATTTTGTGTTCACGCTTCTTTCTTGTTACCATTTAAATGAGTTGCTAAAAGGCCCGAGTGTACAAAAGACACGAGTCAGGACGTGCTTTACACTCGATCAGGGCGCACGTCCGCCGGCCGGGTATTGGTTTCAGCTCGGAACTATTGCAGTTTTCAAGTTTTGATGAAATACACCCGCTTCAGACCCGATGTGCTACGCGACTCGGTTCTGCAATCCTGCAGCGGGCAGGGATGTATTCAGAAATATCTCGTTTGAAATCAATTGTGGAAACGTTGTCCTAGTAATTTAGGACCTTTGTGGCGCATTTGTTAGCGTGTTTAGCCTGCTATTTGAGCGATAAAAAATAATTGCAAGGGTCGGTCACTTGATGGGTGACCAACTGTTATCTCGAGCGCTACCATATCTTTGGAAACGTTACGTTGAGCCGTTGTTGCTAATTAAATTTAAACTTAGTAACACGCACCTTTCTGCCTTGGGTCATCGTGGTGAACCATGTTCTTATCTATCCATTAGGAAAGCCTCTGCCTCCGACGAAGAACCTACATTCAGATGCCAGAGAAATATGATGATGATGACAAAAGACACAAGTCATTGTTGCACATCCGATCAGCCCCATGATTCACTAACCGTCGGAAACATCGTATGCACTGTCTCTGTCACCCACTGTTGAATAGACAAAGACAAAGAACAGAACTCGAATCCAATTCCGTTTCCGATGGTTTGTGAATCAGCGGCAGGACGCCCGTCCGCCGACCGGATATTGGTTTAGTTAGTTGTTTGTGACTATCGCAGTTTTCAAGTTTTTATGAAATACACCCGTGACTCGGTTGTTCAATCCTGCCTGCCTGCATCGCATCGGCCAGAGATTCATTCAGAAATATCTTGCTCGATATCAATTTTGAGAGTTCTCATAGTAAGTAAAATATCTGGGGGGGGCTATCGCGAACTGTCAAACATAGTAATATTGCAATCGAGATGGCGCTATACGCAGTGTATAGCTCCTTATAGCTCGCAGTAAGGTCCCTGGTTCAAGGACCGGTGTTTAATCCGTAGAGCTCTTGTTGATCTATATATCTATCGGTAGAACACAAATTTTTCGTATTTTCGTTCAAAAGGAATCGATTTATAAGTATTGGGCTTAATACGTGACAGTGGCTATATGACAAATCCATTCATCGAGGGGGTTAAGCCCAATACTTATAAATCGATTCCTTTTCAACGAAAATACGAAAAATTGGTGTTCTACCGTTAGATCAACAAGCGCTTCACCGAATTCATATTATAAATAAATAAATAAATAAATATTTTCTTACAATCACACCAATTATCTAAACCCGTAGTTAATTTCTTAAGAAACTGTGTCTACGTGAACTTGATAACGGATAAATATATACTTATATACTTTTTGTTTGTAAATACATACTTAATATACATAGAAAACACCCAGACCAAGACAAATAGACATGTTCATGCAAACAAATATTTGTCTTGTTCGGGAATCGAACCCGAGACCTCTGGCGCAGAAGGCAGGTAGTTTACCCCTGCGCCAAATCGGTCGTCAAATATATATTATACCGAGCTATTTCATCTTAATGGACCACTTCCTTGATGCTGTCTCTATATGTGCTAGCTATTATACTCATATTACTCTATCTTTAAAAATTTTCAAAAAATCGACTAAATATAAACAAAATCATTATACACACATTACACGCACAGATTACACACGCAATGCACATATTATAGTATTTTTACTTCAAGCAATAATACGTTTTGTTAGTCATTCTATTGAAAAGTACAAAAATATAAAAAGGAAACCCATATCGAGGATATGAAAGCACAGAAAAACTCTTCGATAGTTATCACAAAACACAATGTTTTTAAAGCAGTCCCTGGGGAGAAATGTAATATTGATCAAACGTTTACTAAAACAAACATTACGGATAAAAGTTGCAGGCTAAGATCAAAGGTAGAAGATTTTCGTAACAAATGTTACGACGTTGCCTTCACAATGTTTTGTTTAGATCTCATTGTTATTATAATTCTCGCTTTCTCCGACTTCTCGAAAATTTCGAACAAGTATTATTTTGGGTCCAAATATAAATCAGAATTACAAGTTCTTAGCAGCATTTGTCAGATAATTCGAATTTGTGGTTTAATAAGGCACGATGTAATTTTCGACCAGTAACATGAAATTATTCATTCAAATATGCCTAAATAACATGAATGTTTATACTTATATAACAAAGCTGATTAATTTGTTTGTTCGAGTTTTGAAACATGATAATATCATTGGAAGAAGGTACCAGTACACATTAAGAAATATTTTTATTAGGATTAATATCTTATTTTGGCTTTAAATATTTGAAAACTTTCAGGATATTTAAAATCGATCTCTGGTGCTGAAGTCCAACCAGACGAAGACACGCTCGAATCAAAAAGTTGTTCAACATCAACTTAGGCTGTAACATTATTAATAATAATTTAATATGATAACAATATTATCCGCAGATGTTTCACATAATCTGTGAGATTATCTAATGAAGGCTTTAGTTAGTAAAGAGATTACTTTACGCGATTTTCTCGTGACAGTCGTAACTAATTTAGAGATGTCCTTAATGTTTTTGCACTGAAGAGATTAAAAGATAACGTGCGACCCGCTCACATCAAACTAATAGAACTAATGCGTTACTGAGAATTCGTAATATTGTTCTTGTGTACAACGTAATAAGAACAAGTTTAAGTAATTGTAAATGGGTTTGAGAAACTAATTGCTGGGAGCGTACATTATCATGATACTCTACGTCGCCACAATCCATTTATTACGCCACGACACCGTGCCGTGCCGTTTCGTTTTTGGGTATGTGTGTTGAAAGTTCTTAGGATTAAAATATCTCGACGAGGCAGTGGGTTAGCTCGTGAGAACTGCGATTGAGCTGCTTTCGCAAAAAAATAATACACTTATATGTAGTACTAGCTGTGCCCGCGACTTCGTCCGCGTTGAATAGTGACTTTCGGCAGCATTTTTAATTTTTAAGGCTAATAAGCTATTTTGTTTTTTTTTTATTTATCCTACTTATCCTACTTCCTACTAATCTTATAAATGTGAAAGTTTAGATGTTTGGATGTTTAGATGTTTGGATGTTTGTATGTTTGTTACTCAATCACGCCAAAACGGCTGAACGGATTTGGCTGAAATTTGGGACACAGATACTTTGTAGCCTGGAGAGGAACATAGGCTACTTTTTATCTCGGAAAAACATCACATTCCTGCGGGATAACGTCGTGTAGTCTACGCGGGCGAAGCTGCGGGCGGAAAGCTAGTAATATTATAAATGTGAAAGTTTAGATGTTTGAATGTTTGTTACTCAATCACGCCAAAACGGCTAAACGGATATGGCTGAAATTTAGGACACAGATACATTGTAGCCTGGAGAGGAACATAGGCTACTTTTTATCCCGGAAAAATGTCACATTCCCGCGGGATAAGGTCGGGAAGTCCACGCGGGCGAAGCCGCGGGCGGAAAGCTAGTTTAATATATATTAGTACAGCGCTATGAATGCTATGATACATATTAGCACATTAAAAATTTACATAACATAGCCTTCCGACCGCGGTTTCGCCCGCATGTACTACACTACGTTATCCCGAGGTAAAGTGATATTTTTAGTCTATGTCACTTTCTAGCTCCTAAACTACCCGCACATACTAAAATACACGTCAATTCGTTGCTCCGTTTTGATTTGAAAGACGGACATACAAACAAACATACTTTCACATTTATAATATTAGTATAGACTGTATGTCAAAAGAAAATACTTATAACGCTGAACAATTTCTCTTAAGATGCTATATTTGTATCTCTTATAGTTTAGCTGGGTTCCACATCAGGTAAGCCAGACCTTCGATATTTTTCCGTCAATAGTTCCGAAATGTTAATTACGTGAAACAACTTTTCTTAAGACGCGATGTTTGTATCTCATATAGTTTATCCTGGCTGCTAGGGTTCTACATCAGGTGAAACAGACCTTCAAACTTTGTACGTCAATAGAAAGTGCCCATCACGTTTAACAATTTTCCTTAAGACGGTATTATTATATCTCTCATAGTTTGGCTGGACTGCTATGGTTCCACTGCTATGGATATTACGATCTTCAAAATAAATTATAGCCTATATGTTGGCGAGGGCCAATAGCTGTATAACAAAAAAAGTTTCATCAAAATCCGTTCAGTAGTTTTTGTGTGAAACGCGGACAACAGACAGACAGACAGACAAAAAATTCAAAAACTATATTTTTGGTATCTGTTTCGTTTAAGAAGACCCCTGGTGGTATTTTTTTTTTTTATTTCTTTTCAATGTACAGAATTGGATCGTTTACAGTTTTATTATAAGTATATAGATCGATATAGATATAGATAGATTGAGTTGAAAAGTCATCATCAAAGTCATATCTGAGTGATTTTTTTAATGTTCTAAAATAAGCTTAAGTTTTATACTAATCAACAATTTCACTTTTCTTACGCTCTATAACTAAAACTAAATTTCATGGATAATTTCAAATAAAACGTGGGAAAAATAAAAATAAAAATATGTTTAGTTACGCATATTTCAAGTAACTGACCACCCACCTCCAACCTTTAACTAAATTAAATTTGTAATTCAGACCCAGCCCTTAAACAAACTAAGGGGAAATATTGAAATTTATAGGGCCCCGCTAGTGAGGTCCCGAGGGACAAACACTATTGGTTCTCCGAAGTTACTACATGTTATTTTGGAAACTATTAGTTTTTAATAAATTCATATTATTATCTCAGGGAATAGCAATGTGATAAAAATACATAGACTCAATATAAATATTTTTGCAAAATAAATCATTCGCAGGAGTTGTCC
Organism: Crambus lathoniellus; assembly: GCA_949710035.1. Lineage (NCBI taxonomy): Eukaryota > Metazoa > Arthropoda > Insecta > Lepidoptera > Crambidae > Crambus > Crambus lathoniellus. Next base: position 24,798,098 of record OX453304.1, read on the forward strand.
TACAAAAATTATTATATTTCGAAAAAATATAAAGTTTAACATATTTGTTAACCACATGCTGTATATTTATAGGGTTATCTGTTCACTAAACCTACCTAAGTTTCTGTAGTAGTTCGAAGGCTGCTGAAGAAGGAAATACAAACTTTTCAGAAGCTAAAACCTAAGTATAAAAAAAAGAAAGTGTGATTCTTTACACCCAAGGAGCACCAATAATAAAACTCAACAGGCTCCCTATTCGCCGGCGCAGGGACTTACATACTCTTACGCTCCTCTACTCCATACAATTCCTTCTAACTTCTCCACCTTATCTTAAAACCTGTTTCTCCTTTCATTCCTCGTCTTCGCAGTGTATTTTACGTTCTGCGAGTAACCTTTCCCTAGAAGTTCCACAGCATTCTACTGACTTCTATTCATACTCCTTCTCTGTTCACGCTGTCCGTTTGTGGAACTCCCTACCTGAGAGCATCAGGAAGGCTCAAACTTTGAGGTCCTTTAGTGAGAAAGTTCGTAGTTATTTCCTTTCTTCTGACTTACGTTAACTACTTATTTTTTATTTTATTTTGTTATTTTATAATGTTTCCTATCCTTATCTTACGTTGCTAATATTATACCTTTATTTTATACATATACTATATATATATATATATTTTAAAAGCGCACCCACTCCCCTTCTCTCCCTTATCTTTTTTTATTCTTTCACCCAAGGTTGCCTGGAAGATATTGCTGCTTAGAAATAAGGCCGCCTTTTTGTACCTTTCTGTGTTGTTACTGTTTTTGTTTATGTATGCTTCTGTTTGTGTGCAATAAAGTATCTTTTATTTATTTTTATTTTTTAAATATTGCGAAAATTTATTAAAAATTACATTCAAACAATCTCAATTTCATAACTAAACGTATTATCGTAGTAACGAAAATGCTGAATAATCTTAATTAAAACAAATATTACTACTTCCCAGGGTTTCTGTGACGAAAGGAATTTCATTGAGAGCTCCTCAAGTTATGAAAATGTGACAGGCCCACACCAACGACGGGACATTTGTCAGGGCCTAATTTATGAGCGAGTTCGGCAGTTTCCCGTAACAAACGTCAGCTATTTATCGCATCATGCTTGAGAACAGGAGCAATATAGCGTGATGGACAGCCCTAATATTGTGAGGCAAACGGGATTGTTTTGATCACGAGCATTCCGAACCGGTGTATATCGATAGGAAATATATAACACTGTAAGAATACAATAATAACTCATACATTACATTAGTTACTTATGATGGCAACAAATTTTAAATGATAATTAGATTTAATTAGTTAATTTTCATAATAAACATAGCACCTTGTACAACAAAAGTAATATTCAATTATGAAACTTATAACATAATTAACATACGTAAATCCTTAGACGCATTTCACGCATTCCATCAAGAGCTGTCTCCAATAGATTTCTCGCCAGACTCATTAGGCATGATACTAAGGAAAATAGTTGGCGACCGACGGCACGCAGTGCTCGAGCTATTTCATAAATCAAAGTTCTTGCTGTTCTTCAAGGGTTCCAGCAGGCTAGCAGAATATCTATAATAAAAAATATTATGTAGCATTGTGTAATAGAAAAAATCACGATTCTGTTGGCTTGATATTTAATTGTACTCGCTAACAGTCAATATAGAGTCGCCTATTTAAATTTTGCGGTCAAGCCTTTGTTCCTTTCTTGTAGAGAAAGCTTTTTGTATGAAAATACATCTGATAATGCTTTATTATTTCATTAATCTAATGCCAAAATTGCTTAAAAAGCATAATCTTTGAAAATAATATTCTCCATAACTATCACATGAATATAAGATAGAAAAACTCGGCATTACATTATTCATTCTTCGGGAACAGGCTGACGCAGAAATGTAGGCGTAAATCCGTATTCATTCAAGTTATTTTTGATCGTTTTTATCGCATTCAACTGAAACTTTGGCGGCTTCGCTTTCAGAACTTTTCTTTTTTCTTCGGCGGTAAGAAGTAAATATTTACTAAGTGCTTTTATTGTTTAGCGTTATTTTTATTTTCGCAATCTCGTAAACGCTGCCCATGGGCCGCTGGGCAGCGTTTGGGAAGCTCCGGAATATATTCGCGTCCGAAATACCTCAATGTCTCAAGACGAAAGTCTTTGACCAGTGTGTGTTGCCAGTAATGACCTATGGAAGTGAGACGTGGTCTTTTACTATGGGTCTCATAAGAAGGCTCAAAGTCACCCAGCGAGCAATGGAGAGAGCGATGCTTGGTATTTCCCTGCTCGATCGAATCAGAAATGATGAGATCCACAGGAGAACTAAAACAACCGACATCGCTCGAAGGATTGCATCATTGAAGTGGCAGTGGGCGGGACACATAGCGCGGAGAACCGATGGCCGTTGGGGCGGAAAGGTTCTCGAATGGCGACCGCGTGCCGGACGACGTTCCGTGGGCAGGCCCCCTACAAGGTGGACCGACGATCTGGTCAAGGTCGCGGGAAGCCGCTGGATGCGGGCAGCGCAGGACCGATCGTTGTGGAGATCCTTGGGGGAGGCCTATGCCCAGCAGTGGGCGTCGTTCGGCTGACATGATGAATCTCGTAAACAAGTCAAGATACGGGGGATGATAATTTGATATTTGTTTTTATTTTGTAAATGTTATTGACAGATTTGTCTTGTATGTGGTTTATTGAAACTCTTAATTGGTTTTTCTTAATTTTGTTTAATTCAAACACACACACTTGAAATAACCAAAGTCAAAGAAAATCAATTATATAAAAATCTCGTGTCACGGTGTTTGCTATCGTACTCCTCTGAAACGGCTTTACCGATTTTTATGTATGTTTGGTAGGTCTGAGAAAAGGTCGTAAAACATTTTATATCTCTAAACTCCAAGGGAGTGAAACCCGGGGCGCAGCTAGTACTAATAGAGTTTGGAAATAGCAAACATGGTTTACTAGTCAGGTGACTAAGACGGTGTTAATATATTTCACGCCATAAGTTAAGCGTAGGCCAGTTATTTATTCAACCGAACCTTAGCAATAAGAAGTGGCACGAATTCGGCCAACGTTTTGTGTAAATGCTCAAACAACGTGGTGGTGGTAAACATTTGTTACAATATCCGTCTTCATTTGTGTTGGGCTATATTGTTAATCAAGTTGTTTTTGTAATTTACTGATATATTTGTTGTGTTTCATTCGTTTCTTTACTGTAGGTAGGTATAACTCCAATTTTTTTTTACGATTAAAGGACACAGCACATTACATCAACTCGGAAAGGGATCGACACCGTATCGCCTTCGCCTCGCGGTCAACCAGGCGTCAACCTTACGCAAGCACGTAACCAAACCGGATCAGCGTCGGTACGTCGGCTCGGCTACGGCTAGGCGACGCCGCGCTTACGGCTAGGCGACGCCGCGCTTACGGCTTGCCGCACAGTGGTTCCATATAAAAAAAAGAATGAGAGAAAAAAATGATAAAAAAAATTAAAAAAAAAATGAGAAAATAAAATGACAAAAAAATGAGAAAAAAACATTAATAAAAAAAATTGATGTACATTTTCATTTTCAGACCACTGTGCGTAGAGCGGTAAGCTCGGGTACGGAGAGACGTCAGCGCGTGGACGACTAGCGGTAAGCGCCGGGACCGCAAGTTGACCGACCTGCAAAGCGGTTCATGAGCTGGTCCCGAGGCGAGGCGATTACGTTCCGTTTCCGATTAGTGTGCGTTGCAATACAGAGTTTCATACAAAGAATACTGAACCGCTCGAGTTGATACGTTTACGTTCCGTTTACGAGTTGATATATGTGCTGTGTCCTTAACCATGCAAATACACTGAATGAAAGTCTGCTCAAAAAAGAAAGAAATCTGGATTTTAACCATCGCACCTAGCAATCAGGGTCAATGATCTGCATCAAGGGTCCAACTCTGCATCAATGAATAAATACATTTCATACACCAGCAGAGTTGTCGCTTGCAGCCGCAAAGCGATGGGCCGCTCGCATTAAATTATTCATAACACCTAGCAAAGAGGGTCCTAGAAAGAGGATTGACCTTAATGTCCAACGCTTCTTTAATGAAATAATACTAACCAAGAAATAGGATCCAATGGGCACGGCGCGTTACGCCTCGGCCACGAATTTCCCGTCGGGCGGCGGCGAGTGATTTATGCATCAGTCGGTGCGCCACACTGGCTTATTTGATCAGACATCAGATCGCAAGCACCTAAAGAATGCGCAATACGGTCGCCGCTGCCGCCACTGCCGCCGTGTCGTCGTCGGCCGGGCCGTGAAGGACGACATACACGATTAAGCCTGCCGTCAAATGCCTGTGGCCATCAGTGTGCATGACAAGTCCACTTAAAACAAACATTGAATTTTTGCTTTAAGCAGGCTTGACAATAGGATTGACGGCAGCCTTGACCGTTAAAGGCGTCCTTTGGGGGAGTTCACCCCTCAGCAGAGTTGTCGCTTGCACTAAATGAATTGCAGCCGCAAAGCGACGGGCCGCACGCGTTAAGGTAAACATCGCACTTAGAAGCCAGAGTTACTGACCTTAAGTCCAAGCCTACTTCACCTAAAGAATACAGCAAATGTACAAACCATATAGGTTCAATGGGCACGGGGCGTTAGGGGTGTTCACTCCTTAGCAGAGTAGTCGCTTGCATTAAATTAATAGCAGCCGCAAAGCGACGGACCGCATGCGTTAAGATAAAAATCGCTCTTAGAAACCAGAGTGACTGACCTTAAATCCAAGCCTACTTCAACTAAAGAATACAGCAAGTTACAAACCATATAGGTTCAATGAGGACGGGGCTTTAGGGTATTCGCTCCTCAGCAGAGTTGTCGCTTGCACTAAATGAATTGCAGCTGCAAAGCGACGGGACGCACGCGTTAAGGTAAACATCGCACTTAGAAACCAGAGTGACTGACCGAGCTCAGTGGCGCCGCCAATGGAAATAAATCAATTGCATTTTATTAAAGGCTTGGATTAAAAGTTTCGGTTTTTTCGCGAGCAAAATGCAATTTTTAATTGTTTTTTCATGGCCTCAAATATGAGCACCAAGTTATGGATCTCTATATTGCCAAATGTGGCCACTTTTGGCACTATTGAGATTCACGACTTATTGCGTAAGTTTGAGTTCTCAAAAGTATATTTATAAAATGCATTCCACTCTTTCATCTGCGCGAAATAACCGAAACTTTTAATCCAAGCCTTTCAAAATCAAAATCAAAATCAAAATCAAAATCAAAAACCATTTATTCATTTTAGGCTGATACAGCACTTGTGAACGTCAATGAAGCTACGCTATCGGTTCGTAAATCCTACGGCGGGAGGCCTTGTAACAAGAAGAACCGGCAAGAAACTCGCCAAGGGCTATTTTTTTCTCCCTGTCATATTTCATACAGAGTCGTCAAATTGAAAACTGACTTTAACATAATATAATATGTAAAGTCACTTTCCATCACAAATTAATCTTAAGTTAAAAAACAAAATAAAAAACCCGGTAATCATAGCAGTAAATAATTTTCAATAACTAAGAAATAGACATCCAAAAGGTAGTTTCTTTAAAATACACACCAAACAAAAACGTAGCAAATAAAATAATAAATATAAATGCCAAACAAGGGTAATAAAACTTTGAATAGTTTAAGAACATAAGAATTATGATTAAGAAGAAGAATAAACAGTGCCATACAAGCCACGATAATATAAAACTAATAACAATAAAACATTAAAAATCTGCATATTTTGAGACAAGAAGCCAGGAGCAGACCCATCCCACTGGTGGCACCCGTTCACGAGCATGACGCATGAACCAGCCATCGCTTCGCTCAGCCATATTTTAGGGAACGTAACGACCCGCCTCACACGACACCACCGCAGAAATGTTTACAGAGAGCATGACATACTCAAACTTCTCATCTCAAAACGCAGAAACCAATATAAGAATGTACCCAGTATTAATAATTTTGTAAAACACGACTCACAATTAACTACAGAAAAAATCCTTGTCAGCTTATGACCAAGTTGCTTTGTCATTTAAGTAATCACTTACAGTATAGTAGCCCTTCTTGAGGAGACAATTTTTTCAAAGGGTTTCAAAGGGCAACTCCAAGATATCACTTGGAATCTTGTTAAAGATGTGTATACCTTGATCCATGAAAGACCCATGTACCTTCTCTAATCCGTACCGAGGCATTGAAAGTTTATTCCTATTTCTTGTATTGTAACCATGCAAATCGCCATGTTTAGTATACAAGTTAATATTACGACGCACAAAAATAATACAATTTAATATAAATTGAGATGCAGATGTCAGTATACCAATTTCTTTGAACTTCTCCCTTAGAGAAGTTTTAGAGCTTAGTTGATAAATGGCCCTTATTGCTCGTTTTTGCAGAATAAATATAGCATTAATGTCAGCTGCTAATCCCCACAAAAGAATGCCATATGACATGATGCTATGAAAATAACTAAAGTATACAGTCCTAGCAGTTTCTATGTCAGTTAACTGTCTAACTTTTCTAATAGCGTAAGCTGCAGAGCTGAGCTTACCAGCTAATGCAGCAATATGCGAATGCTACTGAAGTTTTCTGTCTATAGTTACACCCAGAAAGACTGTTGATTCAACCAAATCTAATTTTTCATTATTCATTACAATTTCTACAGGTGGAGATTGTACATTTGGTAAAGAGAATAGAATGCATTTCGTTTTCTTTGCATTAAGCTGTAGATTATTAAAACTAAACCAAGTGAGTATTTCCGAGAGTGCTTTGTTTACATCGTCAAAATTAGATTTATTTCTGTCAATGTTAAATATTAAGGAAATATCATCAGCAAACAAGACAATCTCACATAAGCTATTTGCAAAGAAAGGTAAATCGTTAATATAAACCAAAAACAAGAAAGGGCCCAAGATAGACCCTTGAGGTACACCTAGCTTTACATCAGAACCCATTGATTTCACCCCATGTATATCAACTGTCTGAGTTCTGGAACTAAGATACGAGTGTAATAGTTTTTGGGCATTATTTTTTACACCGTAATGATTTAGTTTCAACAGCAGCGTCTTTAATAAAATGCAATTGATTTAGGTATTTCCATTGGCGGCGCCACTGAGCTCATCGATACACCTTAAGTCCAAGCCTACTTCATCCAAAGAATACAGCAAGTATACAAACCTTATAGATTCAATGGGCACGGGGCGTTAGGGTATTCGCTCCTCAGCAGAGTTGTCGCTTGCACTAAATGAATTAGCAGCCGCAAAGCGACGGGACGCTCGCGTTGAATTATTCATCGTGTGTGCGAACCTTCGCCCCGAGCCTAGTTAGGGCTGTCACCTACTGAGCTCCACTAAATCCGGACATTGCTCATTGGATTTTGAACATTTTTCAACCTGGTTTAAATAAGTAATTAATTCGAATGTGATTCAACTCGGTAAGTGAAGTCTGATTAAATTATGAATGTAGTTATAACATGTTTCGGAAAATAGCAATCATTGCAAACAATAGCAATTACATCACTGTTACTAATTCATCGAACTATCTATACGGCAATGAATTCTAGAAATAAGATAATAAAATGATCAAAACACACAAACAGCAATGAAGGTAGGTAATACTGTATCGGCTAGTTTTTTTTTTTTTTTTTAAGATTTAATAAAGGCAACCTTATTATATCCTTTTACAATCAAATCTTGAATTCTCTTACATAGTTTGTACAAAACATATCAAAACCACGATTGTAAAGCTAAAATTTATCTTGTATTTTAACCATTTTGTCGTCAACATGATTCAAACTGAAGAAGCGTACAAAGAAAATATAGAGGCAACCCTACACACTCGACGAAGGTAAATAAAATAACACAACTCTAAAAATATTCCGGCGTAGCGTAGGTAGCTGCCAAAATGGAAAAAATCCTCTAATTAGACGCCTGCGACTGTTGACACGAAATGTTTCGAGGGCTCACCTTCCTCGTCTCCTTGTCATATTCCCGTCTCCGAAAGATAATTCGGAGGGTAACCCTCTATTCCAATTAAAATGAAAGTGTGATTGTTACTTATACTTAATAGACATCCAAAATGATGTCTATTACATTCATTACCATTGATATGAGTGACTGTTGTCTTCAGTATCTATAGTAGAAAAACTGTCGGTCATTATGGTAATCGTAATAGCAAACTATACATATATAGTACTATATATAGTTAAATATATATTTAACTATAAAAGCTGTCAAAGTACTGTTGTCAAATATCTATAAAAATAAAGCCCCTTAACCCTACGACCGAAAGGGTTGAGTTGTGTTGTTTCACTCTCTGTTGATCGCGCAGAAAAATATTTTTCATTCATTTGCATTGAAAGGGAAAATAGTCAAATGTTTTTAACACCTCATATGTACGGTCAATACGAGTTCAATCAGAGTCGGCAGGTCGTAACGAGACATCATGCGGACCCTGGCTCATCAACATTAAGTGTTCCCCTGCGACTTCATCCCCGTCCTGGCTGAGGGTGGTAGCATGATTTTAAGTAGCCTCTAATGTAACTGTCGTCGTCAAGAAATAAGCTTAGCCCGCCAGCCCCGTATGTACCTTAGTAGCTTAACGCGTTCAACCAAAAATGCAAACTAAAAGTTAATTGACAAAATATATTCAACCCTTATAATTTGAAAACTAAAACGAAAACTCCATTATGATTTACAGTAAAATTTCACGCGTGTTAATAAAATATGTTGATTTTTAAGTCGACACTCAATTATTTTGTCCATTGTCCTTCGTGTAAAAACAAGCCGAAACACGCAAGCGATGTTTATGTTTACGTTTCAGGCTTGTATAATCAAGTTTTACCAACTTTTTAATAAAAACTCTGCCAACACAACACATGCGTTACTGAAAATCAGGTTTGAAAGATTTACATACAATTACTTGTGCCGGGGCAAATATTTAGGTGTCCGTAATGCAGTCCTAAACCAACAAATGGGGGATAAGCCCGAAGAGCGCCATATTATTTGCTTACATAATTATCCCCTCCAAGTGGTATCTGTTAGTTTGCCTTTGACGACTGCGTTTTAATTAAGAAGGTACTTGCTTAGTCCTAAAGCAATAATACCGATGGGAGTGACACCAACCTGCCAACGTAGGTATCTATTATACACTGATGACAAATTCTAATTAGTTTTATCAATACTCGTACAAGCTATAAGTTTTTCTTATCAGTCTACTACAAAATACCGATAGGCCGTGACTTCATCTAATCTAAGAGCCGTGTACTATTCCTCTTTAAAAAGAACCCCTAAGTTATCCCTGGTATTGAGCTATCAATAAAGCTTGTGCGTACAAAAATGAACACAAAAATTAAGAAGAAGTAATAATTTAATTATTACACTAATCAGTTGATCATTAAGGACACGTAGTCCTTATTTAATTTGAAATATCCCAAAAAATATTTACTGAAATCTAATTTATTAAAAGGCTATAATTCAATATCATATTCCTTATAAATGTTATAAATAATCGAGCTGACCGAAAAGTCGTAGTATTAAATGTTACCAAGAAAAAATACTTTGTGTGGATCAGTTACTCCAGCAACGAAGATTAATGCTGCAACGTCCTATTGTAGCCGAACGGAGAAAAAAATACAGTAAAACTTATTGTGTGCCGCCTGAGTGATGCGAATAGAAGTAAGATTAATCCTACCGTAAAGCGTACGCGTTACACAAAGCGGTCTTTTAAAACACTGATGGTTATTATCGCGTGAAAGATTGAGATTTATTGAGATTTCTTTTAAAAAGTTTATATACGATTTGTCGACGATATGGCGCAGTAGTACGGATCAAGTATATCTATTAGCCACACCAAACGATCCAACGCGCTCCAATCCCGCGCGGCATGATGGCGCTTCACTGGAGCTCCTTATCACCCCACGCGCCCACTGGGTAGTTGGGTACCCAAATTGTATGCGCAAACGCGCAAGTGGGCACGTGAGTGCTGAGTGGTTGGTGTGGACGTGCCTCACGCGATCCAAGTGACCAAATTCGTTGCACTATCCATGATCAATGATCCTGCCGGCCTAGCATGAGCGGCTTTTATCACGCGATATGATATGATATGGCATCCCGTCTTGCTTACAAGGTGTAAGTGGGGTAAGCAAGGCAACTTGTCGTACCATATCATATCGCGCGTTATAAGCCGCTCATGCTAGGCCGGCTGGATTGCAGATCGCCAATCAAAGATGGTTCATTTGGAGTGGTTCCAGCTTTAGCCACCAATGATAAACATTGTGATAATCAGGCATTTGCTCTGTGTCTCGGTGTTATCCCTTTATCTTTACTATACCTTCGCTTGTTCATCAGCACTGATATCAATCCATCTTTTGCTATTAGAAATATCTCTCTCGGAATCATATGTGATGTTGTCTCATATTTATTTATTAACCTTCCATCCATCTTTCAGGCTCATCAAATTTCAGTCATAGCATAAATATAAATAATAAACATTCTTGCGGTGGTGTCATGTGAGTCGGGTCGTTACGTTCCCTAAAATATGGTTGAGCGAAGCGATGGCTGGCTCATGCGTCATGCTCGTGAACGGGTGCTGCCAGTGGGGTGGGTCTGCTTATATCTACTTGTGTTAAAGGTGTTCGGGATATGGTTTATAATAGTATTATATAGATTTATGAGCGAGCTGGTGTGTCTCATGGTAATTTTGGTACCCGTGTCTTACAGTTACAGCATTTTTTCTAATAATTGTATTATTTATTTAAAAAATCCTTTTATTTGTTAATACTTATAAATTTGAATATACAGCGCAGCTTGCAGTTTCCTTTTCATTAATCCTATAATATAATTTGAATAAGATTAAGATTAGTGTGTCGATTAAACTATTTGATTCCTTGTTCAGTTGAAAATTGTTTACTGTTTTAGGTAATAAGCAAAATTGTACTTAATTTAAGCGGTATTCTGTATTGTGATGGAAAGTAACCTTACTATTATGTGAAGGTCATTTTTCAAATTTGACGACTCTGTATAAGTTAAAACAGGGAGAAAAAAATAGCCCTTGGCGAGTTTCTTGCCGGTTCTTCTCGCTACAAGGTCTCCTGCCGTAGGATTTGCGAACCGATGGCGTAGCTTCATTGATGTCCATAAGTGTTGTTAAACAAACCTAAATTGAATACACGATATTTTTTATACTCTTCATACATAATATAAAACGTTTAGTGTGGTGTGGTGATAAATGAAGCATAGTGATCCGAGCTTCAGAGACACTGTCCGTCATAATTCGTCGTAACCCCTTAAAGCCATTCAACCCTATTTACGAGAATGACGTTTTCATATTACGATGCCCAAGTGGCCCCTGCCGCGATACTTTCGCCCTCGATTCATAATTCATTAATAGGGCTGTGATAGCGAAGGGCAAAGGGCGGAATACTTGAGCGGATGCAGAGATTGTCTATGTCGGATATAAGGTTATGAATTGTTATATCCGATGCCTTATATGTAATAGGGTCGTTGTAGTTTTTAATAGTAAACAATACATCTTTATGATCATTTTTCTTTATAGCAGAAGTCATAATCAAACTTTGTTCCAAAAATATATACTTAAGTAATTTAAAGTAAATGTGCTAAAAAGTTGATTGCGTGTTAGCATTAACGGCTAGGACGTGATACTCGTACCAATTTCCGCATCGTAACGAAAACAAAAGCTTCATCACGCAACAAAAATAATTTTCACAAACGCCAACTTAATTTCCAGTTTCGCGGTCCCCATGCAATACGTTTATTAATTTTGCATATATTTAACGCAACCAGCACTATAAATTTCAATGACAAAGCAATTCAGAATTACCATAATATTTGTAGTGCCTGAATTCTAGACAATAACTCATCGGCTTTTGCGTCTCTGTAGCAATCAAGAAGTAATAACGGTAAGTACTAAGTTACGTGTTTTTATTTCCGTACGCATTTTGGCAGGAGTGGATTAGCAGCTATTTGCGATGGTTGCGATAACCCTCGTTCAGTGCGTCCATGACCTTGGTAGGGGTAGCTCGCTGACACGCAATGGGGGTCCTACTGTGAGTTTCCGTTAGTTTCTCACTGTACGTGTTCTAGTTTATAAACAAGTAGCAGTTATTAGTGGTACAACCTATAAGATCTCTCTAATCCCTACTTGTTCTTCCTAAACAAAAGAAAGACCCACAAACAAACCACTTTAGAAATTTTCCAGTGTTTTGTCTTTTCTTTTCTTACATTCCACGTAATGATCAAGTTTACCCATTCATAAACTGAAACAATAAAGGACTGTTGGTACTCTAATAAAAATAATAAACAACGGGTCCGTATTATACAAGCCCTCCGAAGTTAACTAAGTTTTTATCAAGATAATTTAATTTTTTTAAGAAAGGGTTGAAGCGTTATTGCTTGTTTTTTGTTCCCTTGAAAAAATTTCTTTTCGTAACATTTTAGCGAGAAAACAATGTTGGGAAGTGGGATGGATTCTTTGTTTAATGTTAAATGTTAGCATACCTCCGCTCAGAACAGTAGTAGCTTCATCCATTAGTAGTATTAAAAAGTCAACCTTGCCCTCTTCGGGCATCATAATGCCGGTGCACGGGGTGAGCCTGATTACTATTGAAATATTGCGATTTGCCTGTTGGGAATAACAAGCTCCGGTTCACTTTATAGGTAGAGACAGGATTAAGCCTCGAGTAGATGGATGACATAGCCCAGTGATGACGAATTGATCGAGTTAATAATTGACTTGCGCGTTGACAACTATAATAGTTAGTTAGAGTTGAGCTTATAGTCTGGCATCTATTGTCGCTCGACGCTTCCAACGTAATTCGCTTGAATTGCCTCAACTAGTGGCTCTCGGACTCGGGTGAGCCTTTAAACCTGCATAAAGCTTAAACGTTGTTGAAAGATTTCTCACACGTCGTCGTTTGAAACCAATGGCTTAGCTACCTGGCGTTTATAAGTGCTTATCTATCCAGCGACATCTAAGAATGTTTAGAGATATTTAATCTCAAGTGGCTTTCCTAACTTATCAACTACTTAACTACACATTATGCAAGTGAGTAAGCATAATATTTTTTTGCGATTCTTTTAAGTTGACGATGATGCTAAACTAGTTGAAGACAATAATTATATTCCTACTAGCTTCCGCCCGCGACTTCGTCCGCGTAGACATTCGAGAAAATACTTAGGGGACCAATAACCAGGATAAAAAGTATTCTATGTTTTAATTTCATAAAAATCCGATCAGCCGTTTTTACGTGATTTGGTGGGTCCACCATCACCAAGCGAGCAGCCTCGCGCGAGGCAGAACGTTTGCCACGTGCGGCGGGCCTCGCACGAAGTAGTATTTTCTCGAATGTCTACGCGGACGAAGTCGCGGGCGGAAGCTAGTAAATAATAAGTGTCTGTTTCACACTCAAAAGTTAGTTCTGAGTAGCTTAGGTACCAAGAACTTTTAGGGTCCTTAAGATGATTTAGGTTTCTATACCCTATTTACCCCCTGGGTTTGATTTTCGGAAAACTACGAAATGGGTTGCCTATTTGTTTTAAGAAGTAAGCCTTAAAACAAATTTCAAAATTCAAGTTGAAATGTCAATTTTACCTCCTGATTTTTCATTCAAAACTTCCCTGTTTCAACCTTTTAGGGGATGAATCATGTTCAGCGTGTTAATCATCAAAATAAATGCCATTTTTTGAATCGTCATCCCATAAAACCTCAATAACGACATCCATATCGATTTTTAGGTTTATTTATCCTATTTAAACTCTAAGGGGTTGATTTTCGAAAAAAATACGAAATATGTGTTTGCTAATTTGTTTTACTTTCCGACCATAAGCCTTAATAATAAGTTTAATGAAGGACTTTCTCGATACAACATTTCATCCCCCTCTTCACCCCTTCGGGGGTAAAATTGTCAAAAACGCTGACACAGGAAAATATTAATTTTCAATTGCCAGCCTAAATACAAAATTTTAAGATCCTAACTTCAAAACTGACGGACTTTTATACACATTCATCCCCTATTTTACCCCCTGGGTTTGATTTTGGGAAAATTACGAAATGGGTTGCCTATTTGTTCTAAGAAGTAAGCCAACAAAGTTTTCACCCCTATTGCAACCTTTTAGGGGTTGAATCATGTTCAGCGTGTTAAACGTCAAAATAAATGCCATTTTTGCAATCGTCATCCCATAAAACCTCAATAACGACATCCATAACGATTTTTAGGTTTATGTATCGCATTTAACCTCTAAGGGGTTGATTTTCGAGAAAATACGAAACATGTTTTTGCTTATTTGTTTTACTTTCCGACCATAAGCCTAAATAATAAATGAAGGACTTTCCAGATACAACATTTCATCCACCTTTTCACCCCTTCGGGGGTGGAATTGTCAAAAACGCTGACACAGGTAAATATTAATTTTCAATTGCCAGCCTAAATGCAATGTTTGAAGATCCTAACTTCAAAACTGACGGACTTTCATACAAACATTAATCCTCTATTTCACCCCCTTAGGGGTGGAGTTACCAAAAATCCTTCCTTAGTGGATGCCTACACTGTATAACGTATCTATGTGCAAAATTTGAAGTCTCTAGGTTCAGCGGTTTGGGCTGTGCGTTGATATCTCAGTCAGTCAGTCAGTCAGTCAGTCAGTCAGTCAGTCAGTCAGTCAGTCAGTATATTTTATATATATAGATATACTCGATCGTGGAAGAAGTAATTTTTTTTTTTAAATTCAGTATTCCGATGAGTTGACAATGTTCAGTATACTTTTGATTCAAGATTCAAGATTCAAATTTGTTTATTCAATTTAGATTGTTATTTACAATACTTGTGAACGTCATAGAAGCTACGCCATCGGTTCGCAAACCCTACAGCGGGAGGCCTTGGAGAAGAACCGGCAAGAAACTCCAAGGGTTGTTTTTTTTCTCCCTGTTTTATTTCATACAGAGTCGTCAAATTGAAAAATTACCTTAACATGGTATGACTAAGGTCAGTTTCCATCACAATTACACAATGGGTTATGATAAATACAGTTAAGTATAGGCGAACTAATGATCATAGCGGTGAACAATTTTCAATTAAGTACTTAGGAACTCTACTTAAAGTTTTAATATTAGTTAAAAACAAAAGACAATTCTACTATATACTGCAAGTTGCGCCATACATGTTTCAAATGTAATTCTTAATAAAATGAAAATATGTAGTTTAAAAAACTAAACAAACACACTTTTATAGGAACAGACTGAAAAGTACAAAATAACCGTCTATTCAGTAACTGAAATTAAAAAGCGTGGTGCGCGTGGTCAATATTAAGTACCTACTTAAATGCATGCATTGCAAAGGGCGCACCACGCTTTTTAATTTCAGTTAAGCTGAATAGACGGTTATTTTGTACTTTTCAGTCTGTTCCTATAAAAGTGTGTTTGTTTAGTTTTTTAAACTACATATTTATTTTTTACATTTTAGTTTAATAAATGGCAAGCTGTGGATGGATGGTAATCGATTTCACAGTCCATTCATGTGTCTGCCCACCCCGTAAACATTATAACTCAAAGGCGTGATTGTATGTATTTAGTTTTACAAATTCAAGTGGAGTCTATTAGTTACCGGATGCGCGAGCCGAACCCTTACTTCCTCCCTGCTCCATCATCAGACCCTCACCACCAAGTGTAGCGAATATGTTTCATCAGAACGAAACAAATGAGCCCAAACTCGAGGGGTTTCCTAGTGGTCACAAAGGAATGCCACTGACTTCCTCCCTGCTCCATCATCAGACCCTCACCACCAAGTGTAGCCAATAGGTCTCATCAGAACGAAACCAATGAGCCCAAACTTGAGGGGTTTCCTACTGGTCATTATGGAGTGCCACTGACTTCCTCTCTGCTCCATCATCAGACGCTCACCACCAAGTGTAGCGAATAGGTCTCATCAGAACGAAACAAATGAGGCCAAACTCGAGGGGTTTTCTTGTGATCATTAAGGAGTTTCACTGGCTTCCTTACAGCTCAATCATCAGACCCTCACCACAAAGTGTGACGAATAGGTCTTATCAAAACTAAACAAATGAGTTCAAACTCGAGGGGTTTCCTATTAGTCATTAAGGAGTGTCACTGGCTTCCTTCCTGCTCCATCATCAGACCCTTACCACCAAGTGTAGCGAATAGGTATCATAAGAACGAAACAAATGAGCCAGAACTCGAGGTGTTTCCTATTGGTCATTAAGAAGTGCCACAGGCTTCCTCCCTGCTCCATCATCAGACCCTCACCATCAAGTTTAGCGAATAGGTCTCATCAGAACAAAACAAATGAGCCTAAACTCGAGGGGTTTCCTAGCAGCCATTGAAGAATTCTATTGCCTACCTTTTGACTCCATCATCACATCAGCTCGATGGTAGCAAATTATTGTATTGTCATCGGATTCATATAGACTTGCTAAGTTTCAAATCAATACGACACTTAGAAGTAGGTTAAAATTGAATTCCAAGATTTTCTTACATTGTGACTTAGTTACATGTGAAGCTAATAAAAGTGTGGTAATAAAAACAAAAGAAAACACATTTTAAGGCAAGCAGATAAGAGCAGACCCATTCCCACTGGCAGCACCCGTTCACGAGCATGACGCATGAACCAGCCATCGCTTCGCTCAACCATATTTTAGGGAACTTAACGACCCGCCTCACACGCCACCACCGTAGAAATGTTTTAGTGAGCATTGAGCATTGAGTTTGAAGGTAATCTACCAACATAGCATGAGGAAATGCCTGGCTAAGTACAAATATTGTTACAAATGTCTCAGATCAAGACATCTGGACATAAAATAGTAGGTATATTTTAGAGAATCAATATTGCTTGTTGAATTACAAGTGAAGGCGATTGCTCGGCGTCCAGTTGCTCCTGGGACGCGAATTTATGATACACTGTGCTGAGTGCTGGGAGCCTTCCGCCATCTTACTTCGATACTTGATTTATATTTCTTGCTCTCTATTTCTTACAAATATATAAGTTGATTAATGTTTGGAGAAAACTCAACAAAAATTTAGATGAAGTCAATGTGAGGAAGACCTTTTTAAACTTGATAGATCGAAAACCGAATCCTGCTTTTTCTTTATTTATTTATTTATTTATTTATTTATTTATTTATTTATACAAAACAACTTGTAGGCTTACAGAGTGTTCCAAAACGCCAGCAAGTCTCAATACAATCCAGTTGTCATTTAATACAGTTTCATTATAAAAAAGTAAAATTAATGTCTAAAATCACATAAAATTTATATCAGTCCTATGCAAATTGTCAAACAGGAATATTTACGCAAACTGTCAGAGAATAAAATTAAATGTCAAATAAGAAGCAATGTCAAAGATGAAAAACAATCTAAAATAATTTACAAGCCAATAATGTCAGTGCAAAATAATAATGTCAACATAAATTCAGATGTCAAGGGTTAAAATTAAAATAAGTCCAATGTCATAAAATAATAATTCCTAATAATAAAAATAATAAAAAAAAAACATTTTCCTAATATTACATAAGCATTTTGTCAACATATGAGTGTACTCTAGAATATAGGTATCCTAAACTATCGGCAAATATGTCTATATCATCGTGCTGAGCAAGCATATCCCCCAATGAATGGTTGGTGCATGGGCACCGCGCTGTGTGCGCGCAGCTGGCCTGCACAACAGACGTGGGCGCCGACGAGGTGCGACCGTTCCCATCTCATCACGTCTAATCCTAGTTGGAACGTTTAAACCTAGTTTCTCCAAAGCTAAGGGACTATCTATTTTGTGATGTATTATTAATATAAAATACATGATATAATTTACAACTCTTCTTAATTCCAGGGTATCCATATTCAGCATACCCGTAACAAATATTGATGGATATAAGAAAGGATAGTAGCCGTATTCCTTCTTATACAACCACCGCGCAAATTTGCGTTGGACTTTTTCTAACAACAGACTATATTTGTCTTCATATGGATCCCAAACGAAGGCACCATACTCGAGTTTGCTGCGAACGTAACAGTTAAACAATACCCTGGCTACCCGCAAATCGTCAAACTGAGTACTTGTTCTCATTACAAAGCCTAACATCTTGCTAGCCGCTTTGCATATTGTTTTTATATGTTGGTGAAAGTCAAGTTGATAGTCAAGTATTAATCCTAGGTCCCGAATCTCAAACTTGCTTTGGCCGTTTATCATTTTTGAATATCATATACATAATTTGTAAGATTAACCCTAACCAAAAATCGTCTTTGTTAATCAATATAAACCCACGGCACTAGAATTCTACTAAAGTTGTCTTTCGAGTAACTCCTTTAAGTTCCGGAAAGACCTAAATTAGATTTCAATTTAAAGTTCAGCTCTTTTTCCGTTTTTGTGATCATCCATACGACTTAACATTGCAACTTAGATCGATAAAGTGAGTTAAAAGCGTAATAAATGGTCGGGATCGGTAATAAGTCCACAACTTGTGGGAACGACTGTTCCTTAAAGTAGACTTTAAACTTTTAAGTCCTGGTAAAATTGTCCCACAGTGGGTACAGGCGCGGTCTAAGTAAATTCACAAAAATATCGTTAAAATATTATGTTGAGAAGTTTATATATTAGAAGTATAGTAATAAGTGAACAAACATATAACTGACATCAGAAGAAAATGTCAAAGTTACCTAGTTTTTAATATTTCTAATCGCAACCAGTGTTTAAAAAACATCGTACGGATTTAGCTCCCATACTTTTTTATTACTTAGGTATATGAATAGGAAAGCTGCGTATCAGTACGTAAATACATTCAGCATTAGCGATAGAGTGCGGAATCGTTTTACAGCCTTATCGTTTTATGACTGGATCTCAACCCCTTAACGATACGTACTTACACAGTAAAATAATGCTAGTAAAAAATAATATTTCAACCCGTAACAAAAAGTTTCTTTCTTTCTTTCTATAACCAATATAACGATGTCCAGTTTAATGACGACTGCTTTTTCCATTATTCCTTTGAACACAAAAAACGTCGGAAAAACAAAAAAACTAAACTGAATTCCATGAAATAGGTAGGTATGTCATCCCAGGAAATGTTTTATTTTAAAAGATTTTAATACAAATGGCTACTTGTATTAAAATCTTTCCATTCCAAGACAACACAATCCGTTTTATGATTAATTTAAATTAACAGCGGTTTAAATTCTGTTTATCTACAGAACGTCTAGAATGCGGGCAGCAATGAGAAAAATATTAAAATTTGCAAGAGAAGTGCAGGAAACAGTTTTCTAGGATACCTTTCTGGAATATCTATCGGGCACGTTCAGTGGCGGTAATAAACTCGGGCTTGGGCGCACGACTTTTAAATATTTGACTTTCGGATGCAATGTTTGCTTTTCTAGAAACATTTTACACTTTATAACTGTGTTCATTTATATAAAACCTTATTACGGAATAGTGTCATTTGATATAAATATGTAACTAGCTTTTTTGATAATTTATAAATGTATTTTGTTGCTCTTATTATTATTTGATACGTGTATTTAACAAGGGGTCTATTTAATGAAGATTATAAATGTGCATTTTACTGTAGCTTTTATAAAGACCGTTAAAGAGATTCTATTGATATTTTTATTAGGATTCATTACAAACCCTGAAGCAGAATCTATATCGAATAGTGTAAACTATATATATAATACATATATACAGTATATACAATCGCAAACATAAAAATCTTAGAAGTTACCTACTGACTCTTTACGTTTATTATATCAAAACACAAAAATCGAGTAACCCATATGTATACATTTCGCAATAATGAGGGCGTAATTGAACAAATATTACAATATATAAGCCCTCTGCCCCTGCGTGGAGCATATTAACTCATATAATGATGAACGTGCCTAGAAGGTACATATATATTATATAATTTCGTTTGAGGATGCTTCACATGTAGACGCAAATTGAATATCATGCACGGAGTGCCGCCTAATATGTATGCTTTCAATAATGGCTTTTGCCAATGTAAACAACCGCTGTTTACTCGTGGCTCCTGGCCACATCTCATTTTAAAGATATCATCTCATATAAAGGTAGTAAGAAGCTTACATAAACTGTTTCGTTTCTGTAAAGTTCTGGGTGCCTACCATCAACTCTTATTGCGGGTTTGTTTAGGACCTAAATTCGCTTATTCGTACCACGACAGCTCAATATCAATGACAGCGATTCAGTGATCATTCAATGACATTTCACAGCCGCTAAGCTGTCATGTACTCTTATTTGACTTATAACTCGGCCAAGCTAACATGACACCTGCAGGTTATACCCGTCCCTCTCGCTTTTCGGGCATGACAGAATCGAGTGAAAGAGATGGGTAGAAGACATAAGGACACAAATCGTTCGGTCATTCACATTTAGCAATTCATTTGCGATCCAGTTTTTAGAAGGTCATAGTACGAAAGAAAGCAATTCATTTTAGGTACCTATTCTGCATCGCGCTATTTTTGAATCGCTGTCTTAAAGTTGATGGTAGGCATCCTAATAATTTTATTAACCTTTTCTTCATTTAAATGTCAGCTTACAGATTCTGAACCGTAGGTGATACGTCTGCGGCTTAGAAACCAGTGAATATGTGTTTTTTTTTAAAGCTTGCTTGCTTAGTTTCGTCAAATCCTTTGTTTCATGTTTCTTTTTGAAATAAAACTACATTTATGAATCGTGCGCGCGTGTTATTTTGTTTGTTTTTGTGATTATTGTCCTACTAATATTATAAATGCGAAAGTTTAGATGTTTGGATGTTTGGATGTTTGTTACTCAATCACGCCATAACGGCTGAACGGATTTGGCTGAAATTTGGAACACAGATACTTTGTAGCCTGGAGAGGAACATAGGCTACTTTTTATCCCGGAAAAAAATCACATTCCCGCGGGATAACGTCATGTAGTTCACGCGGGCGAAGCCGCGGGCGGAAAGGTAAAAATACCATTGTAAGTTCTCAGTCTGAAAAGATTTAGTTTAGATATCCAGAATTAATGTCCTTAGAGATCTCGTTATCTCAATTGGAAAATCGATGAACGGGATTCCATTTCGTCTAAGCAACTCAGGGATATTTTTTTATCAGGGACCCTGAAAACAGATATAAAAACCAGACTGATCACAACCCATCGCGTAGAAGTGTAGTATAAATAGAGTTTGCACCAAGGTCACTTGTTCCACGCCGCTGGCCGCTGCACACATCGCGGTCACATCGACCCGCTCGAGCGGCCCTTTGATCGATGCACCAGTGCACTCACTGCACATTAAAAAACAAGATATTTCACCTAATTTGAAAAATTTAAACAACTTTAGCTTAATATTCTTAAATTATATAATAGTAAAGGCCAAGTGCTATGCCGTACTAAATAAAAAAATTACAAGATTTAAATAATTTCTGGAAAACATCGCAATGATAAACTAAACAAACAAATGAATCGTAGCGGGGCGTAGCATTCGGCGTAGCAATCCTGCTACGAGGAGTGATTCATAGTAGCAGGATTGCTACGCGTGCTACGGCGTAGCACAAGTTAATTAAAACAATTATTTTCAACGTAATGTTTTATTATTTATTTATTTTATTTATTCACAACGGGGTAGCACTTAGCCTTCATCACACCTGATGATGAGTGGTGATAAGGCTGAAGGTGGAAGCGCACTACTTCCGAAATCCTCAATAACTGAGGAACTGGCTATCTTATCTCTAACTGCCGGAACACAATAATGCTGAAAACATCATTGTTATGGCGTCAGACTTAGATAAGATGGTGGTAGCTAGCCAGGCGGACTAAGAACAAGTCCTACCACCAACCAAACCGAATACAATATGTACCCCCACTGGGAATCGAACCCGGGACCTCTGGGTCTGAAATCGGTGGTATGAACCACTAGACCACAGAGGCGGTTAAAAACTTTCTCAAATGAAAATGCAGTATTAGAAAAAATTTACCCGTCTCACAACTAGCTCCGAGTTGTTGGTTAGTTAGTACTAACTAGTTGGCTCAAACCAACGACCTTTCACTGTTCAGCCAATTGGCTGTTTTTTTTTCTAATACTGCATTTTCATTAAAGATTTTTTTTACAGTGTAATGAGAGCAAAAGGCACCAAGTCGATAAATAATATCATTATTAGTGAAAAAAAAGAAGAACAGAGGGCCTAGACAAGTGGCTTTCTATTATCGATATCGCCAGTAGAGTAGAAAGAAAATGTATGGGATTGACATTAGCGATGGAAATGTCACGTGACTTCTAATGTCAATCCCATACATTTTCTTTCTATTCTACTGGCGATATCGATAACAGAAAGCGACTTGTCTAGGCCCTAAGAGCACCTCAGGCACAGAGTATGTACTTTTATATACTACTAGTGGTAGTAGTATTTATTATGTGCCTCAGGACAGGTAGGGTGTCTGATTAGGTTACGTAAATAATATAATTTATTCAAAAGCAAAACGCATTTCTGGGGCTTTACTGCGAGCTGCCATATAATGTTATAGTAAGGAATGTTGATTGCAGGTCGGAGCTATACGTGTTAATGCCATAACCGAAAAGCCCATATGCTCCAACTAATTTATTTTATATTAAATTGAATTGCATTAAAAAATATTTTTGCTCAGTATATTCGTGCTCATAGGTCTCCGTAACTTTCTGACAGATTTTGAGCTCCACTATGACGTAAGAGAGCACGTGACGAAAACAAAACAAAACAAATGAAAACAATTTTATTTAATTTAATACTTATCAAAAATGTGTGGAATCGATTATAAATATAAATAAATAAATAAAAATCTATTTATTCACTTAGACATAATAAATATGAATCGTCAACATCTTTCTTCTTTACTTACTATTAGCACCTATTAGTAAGTTATATAATATATTTCCTTAATACTTTACATTCAAGACTTTTTTAACCGACATGAAGAACAGGCGCTATAAACTTGCCAGCATTTCTTAGGTAACGACATTTACAAAAAAAGATTCTACTCTCGATTCTGAACAAACTAGTTTCTCAGTTTCGCTAAAAGTATTAACACGTTGCAAAGGGATTCAACCAAAGAAACTGGAGCTTTCAGCCTGAACAAAAAAGGGTACCTACCCAGCAAATTTGACATTTAACTACATGGTGGCTGTCTGTTGTCTCATATGACCCTACGTTTTGTTTCAAAGTGTAGGTGAGACGGAGTCACAGTCTACAAAAAAGTGTTTGTACTACTATCACCAGTTTCCATTGTTGAATCTCCTTGACACGTTGTATACTGTCATGGCCCGCTATTATTTCTCGGCTGCTTGCGCCCCCAGTGAAACGAGCGAGATAGAAGATGGCTTTGATACTGTGCATAGCGCCATCTCGCTTACAATATTACTATGACATTGTTTAACAGTTCGCAGTAAGGCCCCTAACGAATAAGCACGTCTTCAGTTTGACTTATAGATTTGAGGCAGAGGCAAAAATAATTACCCTATTATATTCGTACAATCGTCATGATATTAAGCGTTACGTGTCAATTTTGAGGGCACCCTTAAAGGGCAAATAACAAGAGTTATTTTCATCGTGCTAGTGTAGTGGTTGATGTGTTGTTTTATGTACCCTTAGCTTTGAAAGTAGCTGTTGTTAGTCGGGCGCCGTGTTTTAGCAGCGGATTTAATTGAAAAATTAACTCTCGGCTACGTTTAGACTACTCAATTAATCTCTTGCGACTAACTCGTTGTTGTTAAGAGAAACATGTTTTGCTAACACGACAGTGGAGCAATTAATTTAAAGTAAAAAACTAAGTTTTCGCAAACTTAACTAACATTGAAAAGCTTTGTTATGAGCTTGAAATAGTTTATGAAGGGCTTATAAAGTAGATAGCTTAATAGCTGAGAAAAACTTTCTACATTTTTAATAAACTAATCATTCTAACACTCCATGCCATATAACACAATTTACTTTAACGAAAGAATCTCAATTATTCCAGATTCTGATACAACCAAAAAAATTCAGATACAACTGTTTGACCTCTACTGTCGGGATTTAGTGCCTAGTGATTTGCACAAAAACCGAATTCCAATTCCAGCAATTAGAAAACTAATACCATTAGGGAATTCCTGGGCAATTTGTCACGGAACCCACCTTAACATGGTGGAATTTTATGTAGCGTAAAAACGTTGTGCGACTTAACGCTAGGCTGGCGTTAATAAATTACCTACCTGATACCTCCACGCCTTTAGTCCCGAACCGGACTTTCGAGTGAAATATGAATAGATATTTAGTTATTCTACGTGAAGACGATAATGCGCCAATAAACTTAATGAAAACATTGCAGGCACTAGTTCCAGTATTTTGAAACAACATTTTAATACATAGAAACTGAATTCATCATTCATTTTCATTGTCATTGTCATTCAGGGTCATTTTCAATTTGACGACTCTGTATGAAATAAAACAGGGAGGAAAAAACAACCCTTGGAGTTTCTTGCCGGTTCTTCTCCAAGGTCTCCCGCTGTAGGGTTTGCGAACCGATTGCGTAGCTTCTATGACGTTCACAAGTATTGTAAATAACAATCTAAATTGAATAAACAAATTTGAATCTTGAATCTTGAATAGCACCAAAATACAAGCTATTTGTAATACCATGCAACGTCAAGTCAACAACAACGAGACGCGAGACGATGGCGATGACGTGAACGCCATGCCGCCATTTATGCAAGAACTAGTTCTAATAAAATAGAATATAAAAATAAAAAAACTCTGTGACAGCCATTGGATCTTTTAACACAGACTGGGAGCGTTATCAGTTGTATGTGACATTTATGTCGTCTCCACGCCCCGCGCGCCCGGGGCGACTCAAACTTTGAAAGCTTTCTATTTGTTGAGTAGGTATTATTTTGCCAATATTGCGTGGAACTTAAACGTCGCTTATATAAATTAACTACCTGAAAATGAGTGCTACGCCTTTTACCCCCTCCGGACTTTCGCGTAATAATTATACAGAGATTCCAGACGAAGTGTTATAAATATAAAATGGATACTTTCGACAATAGTTATTTGTTATACAAGAGAGCAAAGTCATTTTTCGCTGCGAGTGCTGAATTTAAATCACGAACTAGCGAAGTAGTCTAAAATTGAATCATGAGCGTAGCGAGTGATTCAAATATAGACTACTGAGCACAGTGAGTGATTTAAAGGCACGAGACATCAGAAAAATTTGCTCTC
Organism: Crambus lathoniellus; assembly: GCA_949710035.1. Classification (NCBI taxonomy): domain Eukaryota; kingdom Metazoa; phylum Arthropoda; class Insecta; order Lepidoptera; family Crambidae; genus Crambus; species Crambus lathoniellus. The sequence continues at coordinate 24,823,319 of OX453304.1, forward strand.
GTGTTAAACATACAACTTTTCACCTCACCAGCGAGAAATGTGTCACAGCTGAGAAAAACAACATTGAAGGCAACCTTTAACATTATAATAGGTATTTATCTAATTTGTTATAAGATTTCATATTTTTTTCTTATTTTATATTTATACTAGCTTTCCGCCCGCGGCTTCGCCCTCGTGGACTACATGAGGTTATCCTGCGGGATTGTGATGTTTTTCTGGGATAAAATGTAGCCTATGTTCCTATCCAGGCTACAAAGTATCTGTTTCCAAATTTCAGACAAATCCGTTCAGCCGTTTTGGCGTGATTGAGTAGAGTAACAAACATTCAAAATTCTAAACTTTCACATTTATAATATTAGTAGGAAGTAGGATCATGCATGCAAATGCGACCTCATTTCGTCCATACTCTTTATTTCGAATCTTTGGTATTTGTATCCGTGTATTTATTTTTTATGCTTTATAATTCATGTCCAACGACATAAAGCTATCTATCTATCCTTTTTGCACTTATTAATTTTAAAAGTCTCATCCTTGTCACTCTATTTATTTTTTCTTAATTATTTCAAAAGGTGGTGTAAGAAATTAAAAAAGCACTTTGCCTCACGCTCGCAGCAAAAATCGATTTTGCTGCGAGTTTTTACGCGCCAAAAGAGCCCTTTTCGTGCTGGAGAGGTGAAAATATTATTTTCAGTGACTGTTTAACCTCAGGGTGTTTGCAAACTGAACTTTTCAATCTTTTGTTGTCTTGTGATGTGACATATTAATTTTAATTATCTTTATTAAGTAGAGTATTTGTTTTAGCAATGTACTGTTTTTGTCAAAGAATAATAAATTTGATTGAAGACTTTTCTCATGCGTCGTTGGTTCGTTTAATTAAACATGATTAGCCTAGAGTAATTCAACAATGTACGGTCGGCTAGGAAATCTAGGAATGTGGTATTACCTTTTGAAAATCATTCGCGCGTCATAGAACAACAGGGTTATTTTCCATGCAAAAATATTCTAAGGTACACACGAAGTTTTGTCAAAACTAGTAGACCACTTTCTTGGCCGACCGTAACACTACTCTTACCAACTCTAAGGGCGTTTGTGCACTACCACTGAATTTTACCGATCCGGAAAAAATCGGATGCTTGTATTTTAATAATTAATCATTTATATTAGTAATTAATTAAATACAAGCATCCGTTTTTTTCCGGATCGGTAAAATTCAGTGGTAGTGCACAAACGCCCTTCCGCTCGAATACACGAACGCTACTCAACTTTGGGAGCGTCTCAAACATCATGCCGTCTCTTTCATACGTTTGACATTTAAAGCGACAGACATGCAATGTTTAATCCATACTTTGAGTCTCTACTGCCCAATAAGAGATCCCTTTCAGTCGTAATACAAGCACACACGCTGTGTGTGTGTGTATAAACTACTATAAACACAACAAGCACACACGCTGCATTAAGGCTAAGTAGTCTGCGTTATACCGAACTCGTCCATCTGGACTAAGCTAGCGGTGAAATAGTAAATAGTTTCAGAAAAGGTTTAGTCCGGCCATAGTGGTCTTTCTAGAATGTAAACTACAAGTGTACCAGATCCCTAACTTTAGCGTGGGCGAGGACTCGCCGTAAGCTTTTTCTCAAAGTAGACTTTTGCCAGCTACACAAAGGTAAGAAGGTATATAGTTTTTTCGTATTAATGTTACACACTTTTACTTACGAAAATGTTTAAGCCCCTTGACCGGCCGTGTGTCTAAAATTTGTTATTTATATAAGTAGGTACCTACTTAAAAAATCCATGATCCTTCATTTTTTAATGACTAGAATGCTAACTACAAACTTTTGTTTTCGTGTTTGTATTTGGTACCTATCCTTCAACGCCCCAGAAATGAGACACAATAGATTTTCCATTGTTCTCCGGCCCTATTCGGCCGGTCAGGCGTCAATGGGTCACTATCTGACGTACCATGAAAATGTTTAAGCCTGTTGACCTGCCGATTAGCGGCAAGCGGGGCGGCCTCCGGCTCCTTCATCAAATTTAATGTCGTCGCACGGCCAAAATGGTTAAGATAATAGTAGAGAAATTGTTTTCTCTAAACAAATCCTTTGTAGCTACTTCCTTTTCTGTAAAGAAAAAAGCTAAATAATACAGTTTTTTCGTGTTCGTGTTACCGTCAATGTTTTATGTAAGTACCGTGAAAATGTTTAAGTCCCTTGACCGGCCGTAAATATGCAGCGGCATCGTTGGTCGTCGCACGTGCTCGGAGCGCGCACGTACGCTTGCTCCAAAATGTTTACGATAACAAGTTAACAAATTGGCTTACACGTTATCACTGTGTACGTTAAGGCTTTACAGACAACAGGGAAGAGAAGGCTAATTAGATAAAAGTTGTTAAAGTAATTTTTTGAAACTGTCCTTTTTTGAAAAGTTACTAATTTATGAACTCAAATTAGTGCATGAGTAAGTATTTAATTATTTACTGTCTAAAGATATCGTTAGGTTTAAGTTACTACGTGTGTATTTTATTATGTTTCGTAACGTAAATCTTTTCTGTAGAACGCTTATATGAAAGGAAAGCACTACGTTAACGGCAGCAATATCGCAATATTAATACGTTATTTTAATCACGTTAGGTACCGCATGAGCGAAACGGGTACTTTTGACAATATGACGCCGCTCTTATGACGATATTATACTAAGGCTGGGAACACATGGATCAGATTTCACGAGAGGGTTCTTCCGGAGCAGCTGTATATATATTTTGAGGCAGGCTTTTGCGGTCACGTAACCGCCTCCACGTTTAAGAAACGGCTAGCTTGGCAGAAACAAGTGATTGGAAGCGATAGAGATGTCAGATATCATCACATTCATACTAGAAAAATGCTCTCGTTATATTATTTTTTATTTATTTATTTATTTATTAAGATATTAGTTTTATACTCATGATGACTTACTAAAAAACAAAGGCGGGCGACAGCCGCCGAAGACTTTACGTATGACGCGGTGCGGTCGCAAAAGAACAGTATCCCTAGAACGAAATACTATCGTTATTATTTTGTATGAAAACCAGAGCAGCGCCTCTTTCGGTCGTATATCAAACTGAAATTCAATACATGTTTAATAGCCGCACTTTGACAGCTTTTGCAAGACGGTATAGTTTTCTATTCGATTACCATAAATAGTTTTCATGCTAGGGGTAGGTACTGTAGCCATACTGGTGACCTGGCGGCGCCGGCGGGGCGTGCTGGCGACCTTACGCAAAAAGCGTACCTAATTCCAAATGCTCTTTCGTTCAGTTAATTTAGTTTTACAAAGAGATCTATTTTTCACGAAGGCTTCAGTATCGCAACAAGTGGCGACGCAGCTTTGTGTGCTGTTAGCCTAACTTTACACATGGATATATGCTTTACATACATATATTTTAATGAAATAAGTACTTCAGAACCTCCTGCCAGTGTAAGCTATTACAAAAATAATTTACATATCATCACAAAACCTTGAACTAACAAACCAACTACAGGCGACAAAACACATTGTTCAGTACACCCCTGCCTAGACCGCGGAGTCAGCATTGGCGCAGTGGAAGGCTATCATGAGTATAGACTCCGGACAAATCTTGGTTTCAGCCGGGATGTAACTGAACAATATGACTGCGATACACAGTGGAGAGAATGTTAAGTAAGGTGATTTCACATACGGTTCTGTGGTGTCGAAAATCTCCTCGGCTGCGGCGAGACGGGGCGCGCGCCCCAGGTATCTTCTTCTTCTGCAGACCTTACCAATTAGTGACCTCACTCACAACACAAATAACAGCGTTCACAAGACACTGGGCGTTTCAACAATAGATACACAAAGACACACACGGGGGAGCCTCTTTTATTATGATTTACAGTCCCAACAACAAGCGCGTGTGGTAGAAAAGGTTATCTTTCAAAGCATCCGCGACCGGCCACTCCAGAGATGGCATCAAAACCTTGGTCGTACAAAACGGGATCACATAGATAATTTTAGATGGATTCAAACTCGATATGCCAGGCACATTCAACGCGAGCGACCTTTAACAAATTCAGCAAAATTATTCCGACATTTTCTCACAGAATTTCAATCAAGTGTCCCTGTCAACTTCAAGTGACAGCTAATGTCAATTTGACGTGACATTAGAGTTGCGTTCAGAAACGTCGATCTTTTCCGAACATCCCCCCGCCCCGGACCGTTAAGAACGGTACGTCAATCTACGGGTAATCGGGAGAGCCCACTAACTGCTCTCTTCAAAACCGAATCTCGAACCAAAACCTCAGCAAAACGAGGAACTCCGTCAGTTCCGGGGTAGAGTTTAACAATGCGCCCCCTTCGCCAACATAGGGGCGGCAGGTTAGCATCCTTAATCAACACGAGGTCGCCAGTCTGGGGTGGGGTGGTTTTATCTGTCCACTTCACGCGCTGTTGTAGGATATGCAAATACTCCATCGACCAACGTGCCCAGAAGTTTTGGGACATCTGTTTCAAAAGTTGGTATCGCGACAAACGATGGGATCCTACATCCTGAATCGGATATTCAGGCAACGCCAAAAGGGGCTGTCCGATCAAGAAATGACCTGGCGTCAACGCTTCCAGGTCATTCGGGTCCGAAGACAACGGGCACAAGGGTCGCGAGTTGAGGACGGCCTCAATTTTACAAAATACCGTATCAAGTTCCTCAAACGTGAGAATAGTTTCTCCAATCACGCGACGCAAGTGTGTCTTGGCAGCCTTTACACAAGCTTCAAAAATTCCTCCCCAGGTCGGACAAGCTGGAGGGCTAAACTTCCAGATTATCCCACGCCGGGAGAGGGTGGTTCCAATGTCTATTTTATTATCAACAAAAAACTTAACTACTTCCTTAAGATAATTACACGTTCCCTTATAATTAGTACCACAATCGGAACGTATCAATGACGGCAGTCCTCTACGGGAAACAAATCTGCTCAAGGCGGCGACAAAGGCTTCGGTAGACAATTCCGAGACAATTTCCAAATGGACAGCCTTGGTGGACAAACACACAAACACGCACAAGTACGCCTTATAGGTTTTAGCATTACGCAGTCTCGAAGCCTTTACAGTAAAGGGACCGGCGAAGTCGGTGGCGACTCCGGCAAAAGCTCTACATTCCGTGACGCGATCAGCAGGCAAATCACCCATCTGGGGCTGCATGGTCGCGGCCTTCAATCGATAACAAGGCAGGCAACGGAAAACCACAGTGCGAATGGCTCGACGAGCAGACAAAATCCAAAATTCACGCTGCAAAATGGCCAACAAAGCATTGCAGCCAGCATGTTGTGCATTCACATGGCGATCTGTTATTATCAGTTGAGTCAAATGTCCGGCCTTAGGTAACAAAAGGGGGTGACGAGCTCCATACGGCAGGTTCGCATTTCGAAGTCTTTCGCCGACTCGCAAAAGCCCACTCTCGTCCAGGAAGGGATTCAATCGCGATACCGCGCCCTTCAACTTGCGACGGCCTAAACGCAAAATTTCAATCTCGGACTCAAAACTATCAGCTTGTACTCTCCGGACCCAAAACAAGAGCGCGTCCCTACGCTCGTCCGGAGTGAGAACCGACGAATCACGCCTCGCGCGTGGGTTTCTGCAATTGTACACAAAACGTCTGATCCAAGCGGTAACACCAAGCAGCTTCTGTAAGGAGCTGTACCGATCCAACAACAAATCCTTTTCCCCGGCGGGGTTAGTCTCCAGGACGCATGCCCGCATATCAGGAACGGCTACGTTCGACAACGCGGGAGAGGGCGGCCACTCCGACTCAGGCCGCATCAACCACTGTGGGCCCCACCAGAGGGGGTGGTTAATTAGGGTTGGGGCTACACAACCCCGAGACGCACAATCCGCGGGATTCATGGTTCCCGGCACGTGTCTCCAAATCAACTCGATGTCGGAATTACAAATCTGCGACACTCGATTGGCCACAAACACGTCCAAGGTGTGCGCCGGAGCCTTCAACCAACAAAGGACGACCTGACTGTCCGTCCAAGCATAAACCTCTTGTATCGCAATAGATCGACCTAATGTGAGCCATACGTGGTTCAACAAACGCATTAGGAGGGCAGCTCCACACAATTCCAACCTCGGGATCGTATGACGAGTCCGAAGGGGAGCGACTTTGCTTTTCGCTATCACCAGATGCACAGCAACAACTCCGTCAACAGTAACGGTGCGGAGGTACACGGCCGCAGCAAATCCACGTTCGGAGGCATCGGAAAAGCCGTGAAGAGTAACTTTACAATTTTCAGAAGGGAGGAATAGCCTCGGCAAATGCACTTCATTAATCTCGGGGAGGGATGAAACGAAGCTCGACCAATCTCGGAGTAACTCGTCCGAGAGGGGTTCATCCCACGACACACCCGAAGCCCATAACCGTTGCAAGAAACACTTGGCCATAAACAGCACAGGGCAAATCCACCCATTGGGGTCAAAGGTACGTGCGACAGTAGACAATACTAAACGCTTGGTCCAGACTTTCGGTGGTCGTAAATCCACACAATAAGTGAAAGTGTCAGAGACCGGTTTGTACTGTACGCCAAGGACGGTCACCACATGGGGATTATCAACATTTTCGAACAGGTGGGGGTCCTGCTGGTGCTCTTCGGGCAAACCTACCAGTACATCAGGCGAGTTGGATATCCATTTCCTCAACTCGTAACCTCCCGACTTCAAAAGGGCGGTGAGTTCGTCTCTCAGGACAATCGCCTCTGAGACAGATGAGGCGCCCGTGCAAATGTCATCCACATAGACGTCACTGGCCAAAATGGCGGAGGCGCGAGGGTATCTCAAGCGCTCCTTCTCGGCCAACTCCAACAAAGAACGAATCGCAACAAAAGGGCTCGAAGCCAAACCGTACGTATTCGTATTCAATTCATAAATCAACAAGGGGTCCCTAGGACTCTCTCTCCACAAAATCAATTGGTACCTCCTATCCTCTGGATGGATGACCGTTTGTCTGAACATCATCCGGATGTCAGTCATAAATACAATTTGGTGCCGCCGGAAGTTGGTCAAAATGTCTGAGATCTCCGTGTGCAGCTTGGGACCTACATGCAGACACTGGTTCAAGGACGCTCCAGTAGAGGTGGGAGCCGAACCGTCAAAGACCACCCGAATCTTTCCGGATTTCAAAACGGCGTGGTGCGGCAAAAAGAAGTGCTCAACGGAGCGCCAATCCAAATCGCTCACGGACATGTGCCCTAACTCCTCATACTCCCGCATGAATTCAACATACTTCTGGCGGAAGACCGGATCCTTGCTCATGCGACGCTCCATCGCCACTAGCCTACGTTCCGCTAGCGGTCGGGATTCGCCCAGAGGAGGTCGGCCGGCACGAAAGGGGAGACGGGTGATCAAACGACCAGAGCGGAGGCGACCAGTGTTATTCTGGTAATACAACTCGCATTCATCCGCTACTGGGTCAACCCGCGGGGCTGGTGGAGGTTCCTCAACCTCCCAAAACTTCTGCACCACTTCGGAGAGAGACACATTAAAAACAAGACCGCGATCCTCATCAAGGGAATCCAAAACGCGGCGAGCAGGGCCCATCACAACTGTACCGAGTGTCGTCTGCAGAGCTACCAAGCCATCTGGCTGCAAAACTCGCTTCCCCGTCAACAAAACTCGCCCCAGGACATCGGCTCCAAGGAGAGCATCAATCGGGCCTGGGCGGAAGAAATTTGGATCGGCGAGTGGGGAATCAGACACCAAAGACAACATACTCGGTCCCAAGTCAACTGAAGGTTGACGGCCAACCACTGTGTCCAACACAATCGCCGAGGTCTCAATGCCTGGCGTGGACTTATTACGTGATGTAAATGTGAAGTCAACATGCCCTAACAACCCGGGGACTTTCACATCGCCAACACCTCTCACGCCTTCCGTGTGGGGGTGCACCTTGAGGCCCAACCGCCTAACTAACCAAGATGACACAACACACCCCTGAGCACCGGAATCCAACAAGGCGCGAACTTCCACAAGGTCGCCATTCAATCCCCTGACAAGCACAGAGGCCGTGGGCAACAAAACGGTCTCTGGAGGGGTGGCTATAATCGACCGTAAACACGTTGATTGCTAGTATGTGGGGTCCCCAGACGTCCCCCCATGGTAAGGGGGTCGCTCATAGCGATCCAGTGGGTCCCATTCTCCCACATACTGCCCACGTCCAATTCGCCCGGTATCAGGCGGGTTATATCTCCCGGCCCCTTGAAGACGGGGCGGGCGCCGCTCCAAACGCGGGTATTCGGCGAGCGGCGGCGAGAATCGGTGCCTATCATCCACCGTGTACGTCGCCCCATAGTCGCGGGGGCACGGTGACCGATTTTCAGAGGGGGGGTCCCGGGGACCCCCGGCTGTGCGAGGCTCAACACGTTGCGGGGGGCTTCTACGACCTCCCGCAACGCTCGCAAAATCGAACCCCCTAGTTGGGGACCGATTTCCCATTGGGGGGTCCGTGGGACCCCCGCCCGTGCGAGGCTCAAAACGTCGCGGGGGGCCTCTACGACCTCCGGCAACGCCCGCATAACTCATCCCCATCCTTGGGGATCGGTTTCCCATTGGGGGGTCCCTGGGACCCCCGCCCGTTTGAGGCTCAAAACGTGGCGGAGAGCGTCTGGGGCCACTCTGGTGGCCACTAGAACTGCTGCGGGATGCAAACACCGCGGGGGGTCCGAGCCCCCCACCCATACGAGGTGATCCTGCAGCGACGCGCTGCGGCGCTCCGCCGCCCTCTGGGCTGTTCATGCAGAGGAGGGGATGGTGGTTGCCCTTACAAAAGCGGCATGGGTGCGCTTGGGTACATTCGCGCTGCATGTGCAGGCCCAAGCACGAGTAGCACCATGTCCGTTGTCGCGCGATCGCTCGACGGCCTTGGACGCGCTGGTCGAGGAACTTATCACAACGGGTCGTGCTGTGACCCGGTTCCCGACAGTACAAGCAGCGGGCGGTCTCCTGGACGGCGGCATAGCGGCCGGGCGCGCGAGGGGCCATACGCCCCCTACGGGGGGGTCCGGTGGGGGATCTACTCTGTGGCACAGGTCGTTCGGGTCCCATAGGACCGGCCAGAGAGGAATTATCTGCCAGTCTACTTTCTCCTTCCAGGAACGTCAAGAGGTCCGAGAAGGGTGGCAGATAAGTCGCACTATCCCCACCATACTGCTGCTCAAAACGGACCTTAACAGAGTCCGGCAACTTTCCCAGGACAATGTGCAGTAACAAAAACGACCACTGCTCCACTGGGAGTTTTAAGTTTTTTAATGCGTTGTATGCCACCAACAGCGGATTTAACAAAGCCACTCTCAAGTGCATCACGCTGGCAACGCGGGGTAAATTCAAAATGGCGGCAACATGGTTGTCCGCCAGACGTCGTACGTTCTGGTACCGACGGGCAATCAAATCCCTAGCAATAGGGTAGTTTTCATCCGAGGGGGCCAAATGTTGAACCGATTCAAGGGCCTCCCCTTCCAACACGGATAACAAATAAGCTAACTTCTGGCCCTGGGTCAAATCGTCCCGGGCATGTACAAGACTATCAAAAATATTAATAAAGCCCTCCCAGTCCTCTAGACGACCAGCAAAGCGCCTTAAGTCTAAGGGGGCCAATCTAGCAAAGAGAGGGGGCATACTTTTAGATGTGACCGGGGACGGGCTCGGTTCATTCTCTCTTGCCACTTGCAAAGGTCGAGCTACCTGGGTAATTCTGTCCGCAAAATCATAACACTGGTCCACATCCAAACCGACTTCTTGTCGCATTTCCACCTCGGCCTCAACAGTCCTTTCCAAAAATAAGGCATACTGCTCATCAACAACAGCCAAACGTATGGGCAGATCTACGTATCTGTTCAACAAGGCCTCCGTTCTATCCGGTCGATCCAACAACGCGACCGCAGAAGCCAACCACCGTAACTCAGAACGTATTTTGGCTTTAGCAGAGGAGGCCGTCATTGTAACGTCACAAATTTATCAACAAAAACAACAAATTCAAAATATTCACTATAACACAAAATCTCCAATATTTGGAGGTTAATACTAACCACAAAATTCCAATATTACAACAACAAAGTATTTATAATGACACAAACTCTTAAATATCTGGAGGTTATCAGAAAACAACAAAACTCAAGTATATAATTATAACTCTAACTCTCAAGAGGTTATAACTTAGACACAAACTAACTTTGACTTTGTAAGTCAAAAGTTATTCAGTTCAAACAAATCACTGACCATTGAAATTCACTTGGATATCGACATACAACAAGATGATTTTAATTATTTCAAAGCACAAGTTTCAATAAGTTTCAATGTGTAAACAATGTCTTAAATCATTTAAGTTTCACTAAGTATTGAGTGCAAACTTATTAGCTGACCTTTTATTAGCTATTATTTTAGCAACAAACTTGTCAATATTCACAACTCAAGTTTGCTGACAAAACTAAATAATAATTATTATGAACAAAGAAAGGTATCTGTTTACATTTTGGAACTTCAATACATGACAATTAATTACAAGACATGGAACCAATAACAAAGGAATGCCCTTTACTTTTCAAATGCAAGTTAATTACCATTTACAAGTACAAATTAATCTAGTCCGGACCAGACTGGGTCATCAAACGGCACTGATTAATACAAAGTTTTGGCGTGGGCCTCTCAGGCCTTCAAGCTACGCTCTTGGCTACCAAGAAATGTTCAGTACACCCCTGCCTAGACCGCGGAGTCAGCATTGGCGCAGTGGAAGGCTATCATGAGTATAGACTCCGGACAAATCTTGGTTTCAGCCGGGATGTAACTGAACAATATGACTGCGATACACAGTGGAGAGAATGTTAAGTAAGGTGATTTCACATACGGTTCTGTGGTGTCGAAAATCTCCTCGGCTGCGGCGAGACGGGGCGCGCGCCCCAGGTATCTTCTTCTTCTGCAGACCTTACCAATTAGTGACCTCACTCACAACACAAATAACAGCGTTCACAAGACACTGGGCGTTTCAACAATAGATACACAAAGACACACACGGGGGAGCCTCTTTTATTATGATTTACAGTCCCAACAACAAGCGCGTGTGGTAGAAAAGGTTATCTTTCAAAGCATCCGCGACCGGCCACTCCAGAGATGGCATCAAAACCTTGGTCGTACAAAACGGGATCACATAGATAATTTTAGATGGATTCAAACTCGATATGCCAGGCACATTCAACGCGAGCGACCTTTAACAAATTCAGCAAAATTATTCCGACATTTTCTCACAGAATTTCAATCAAGTGTCCCTGTCAACTTCAAGTGACAGCTAATGTCAATTTGACGTGACATTAGAGTTGCGTTCAGAAACGTCGATCTTTTCCGAACACACATCGTATAAATAAATCGTTCATTAAATGAAAACAAAGTTAGATAACCATTCCGCGTGCACGGAAGCGTTTTAACTTGCGGGCAAACGCGGACCCAGTGGCTTTGATAAATAGCTTAATTAATTATGAAAATGCGGTGTAATTTATCACGCGCCATCCGGTGCATGTGGCTAACTCTTGAGTCTTGACCCACATTGCAGGATCAGGCGTCTCTCTCATCTTATTCATCTGCATTTCAATGGCAGCCAGCTTCAACTAAAGAACTCTATTTATCTACATTTTATTTCAATGCTTCTTAATTATCTTGAATATGAAAGCAATTTATTTAGGGTCTATAAGATATGATCAATTATCATCACAATTCCTCAATGTCTCAAGACTAAGGTCTTTGACCAGTGTGTGTTGCCAGTTATGACTTATGGAAGCGAGACGTGGTCTTTTACTATGGGTCTCATAAGAAGGCTCAAGGTCACCCAGCGAGCAATGGAGAGAGCGATGCTTGGTATTTCCCTGCTCGATCGAATCAGAAATGATGAGATCCGCAGGAGAAGTAAAACGACCGACATCGCTCGAAGGATTGCTCAGTTGAAGTGGCAGTGGGCGGGACACATAGCGCGGAGAACCGATGGCCGTTGGGGCGGAAAGGTTCTCGAATGGCGACCGCGAACCGGACGACGTTCCGTGGGCAGACCCCCTACAAGGTGGACCGACGATTTGGTCAAGGTCGCGGGAAGCCGCTGGATGCGGGCAGCGCAGGACCGATCGTTGTGGAGATCCTTGGGGGAGGCCTATGCCCAGCAGTGGGCGTCGTACGGCTGAAATGATGAAGATACGAATAGGGATCGACCTTTGCGCATCTGTTTACCAAGTAAAAATATTTTTTTTATTTATTCAATTAAGGATAGCCATCTATATTTCTATTATACTTATATAAACACACTTTTGCTTTTAAAAGCGCACCCACTCCCCTATTCTCCCTTATATTTATTTATTCTTTCACCCAAGGTTGCGTGGAAGAGATTGCTTTTTAGCAATAAGGCCGCCTTTTCTGTACCTTTCTGTGTTTTTACTGTTTTTCTTTATGTATGCTTCTGTTTGTGTGCTATAATGTATATTTTGTTTATTTTTTTCCGTTATAGGTATTTAGCGTGAAGTAATATTCCCATTTTTTTCTTATTTAACTTCATAACAACTACTGTGGTCTAGTGGCAAAATCACCGGTATCAGATCCAGAGAGTCGATTAGGCGGGTCGTTGCGTTCCCTAACATATGGTCGAGCGAAGCGATGACTGGTTCATACGTCATGTTCGTGAACGGGTGCCACCAGTGGGATGGGTCTGCTCCTGGCTTCTTGTCTCAACATATGCTAATTTTTTATGTTTTATTGTTATTAGTTTTATTTTATCGTGGCTGGCACTGCTTAATATTGACTGTCTTATTCAAAGTTTTATTACCTTTGTTTGGCATTTATATTTATTATTATTTTCGCTACGTTTTTGGTTGGAAGAAACTAACTTTTAGATGTCTAATTCCTAAGTTATTGAAAATTATTTACAGCTATGATTACCGGGTTTTTTATTTTGTTTTTAAATTTAAGATTGTGATGGAAAGTGACCTTACATAATATATTACGTTAAAGTCACTTTTCAATTTGATGACTCTGTATGAAATATGACAGGGAGAAAAAAATAGCCCTTGGCGAGTTTCTTGCCGGTTCTTCTCGTTATAAGGCCTCCCGCCGTAGGATTTGCGAACCAATAGCGTAGCTTCATTGACGTTCACAAGTGCTGTATCAGCCTAAAATGAAGGCTAAGTGTTACCCCGTTGAGAATAAAAAAAAATATTTGATTTGGTTTAGAGGCCCCGGGGGCGATTCCCAGTGGGAATATTATCGTCCTTGTCTTCCGGTGTATGTGGCTAACCCTTGACCCACATTGCAGGATCAGGCGTGTCTCTCATCTTATTCATTCTGTTTTTCAATGACAGATCCTACTTTAGTACCCACTTTTCTTTTCACTGGAAATGCTTAAGTAGCCGCCAACACATTTCTGATTTAGTTTTATTTCAATGCTTCTTCATGATCTTGAAATGAAAGCATTAAGTAATTTTTTTCTTTATTTTAGTCGTGAAGAAACTTTTATGTTGCGCAAAATATATTTGATTGTGTCAAATCTCCCAATTGACCCTCAATTTTAATTATCCGTTTAATTACTGGCCATTACAGTGTACCCAACCAAATATAATAAGATTTTAAAAAATATAAAACAAAAATTTACTCATACACGTTGATTGGATTAAAAAAAGGGTTTCATATTTAATCCGGCAAGACAATATAACGCGATGAGATACTTTTCAACATTAATAAAAAAAATGTAGTAAGTAATATCCAATAGGGTGTAGGTAGGTACATATACCAACACATTTCAGGAATATCTTAACAAAGCAGCTGTCATTATCAGGTACGATCGGAAGGTTCGAAGTAGTTGTAAATATTTTCGGAGAGGAGCGAGCGCCGTAACGGCATATTAGTTTGAAAGGTTTCCATCTGAGTGGAATGGGCCAAAATGTCGTCAAATAATAAGCAGCGCCATTACTGTCATCTTGCGACACGTCCGCGACGATTAGGCCGACCTCCGTCACACCGACTTGTAATATATCATTATGGATGGATCTGTGTAATTACCTAAGGCCAGCGGGGCGATTCTCGCGCAATAGACATTACCTATGTCGAATTAGAGATAGTCCGCGCCACATAACTTGGCACACAACACACGCCAAGTTATGTGGCGTGTACTGTCAAAATTAAATGGCGGATGACGATTGAAACAGAATTTTTGTATCACATTCTCCGATCAACAATAACACCTAGTATTGTTGATCGAAGATCACATTATAGAAATGTTTATGCCCAGCGCTCGATTTGCAACGACTGGTCAATGTCAGTCGACATGAATGTCGCGCGTAAAGTTGTATTTTTAAAAACTATAGACATTTTTGTGACATTTTCAGTATCAGATAACTCTGCGCGCGCCTGGGACGTTTTTGGTGCTAGTTAATTTTTAACCGACTTCTAAATCAAAAAGGAGGAGGTTCTCTATTCGTCTGTATGTATGTTTTTTTTTTCTTTTTTTTTCTTTTTTTTTTGTGTATGTCCACCGATTACTCGAAGACTGCTGAACCGATTGTAATGGTTCAAACGTTATTACATCAGGTTGGTTTCCAAGTTGGTCCCATTTTTTGAAATTTTGACATCGGTTCAGTAGTTTTCAGGAAATCTGGAAAATACTTTCGTTTTCGTTACCACTTTATGTGAATTTAATACGTATCTTTAGGCATAACTCCTTTGTTTATAAACCGGTTTAGATGATTCTTGTTTTGTTAAAAAGGGGATACCTTAAGGTATTTTAACCGACTTCGAAAAAGGAGGTTTTCAGTTTGATCACATACCTATTTACCAGAAAACACGCAAATTGCCTGCACGATGCACTAAAAAGAGTGAAATAAAAGTTATTTTTATAAAAAAATAAAACCGCCTTCAAAAAACCACATCAAAAAAGTAAGAAATAATTCCTCACTAAATAAATAACGTAAGTACTTTGAAGTCGGGCGGGTTTTAACAAAAACAACAAAAAATTGTACATGTTTCACGCCCGACTTCAAAGTACTTACGTTATTTATTTAGTGAGGAATTATTTCTTACTTTTTTGATGTGGTTTTTTGAAGGCGGTTTTATTTTTTTGTTTAAAGCTTATAGAAAAGTTTAGTATTCTAATTTGACGATGTCGAATTAGAGATAGCTCTATAGATCTGAGAATCGCCCCCTAGAGTGTGCGCAGTAAGTAAATAGTGTATTTCCAATATTATCAGAGATGAGTGTTAACAGCATTAGTTTTAAACGTTTCCATGCTATTGGAATGGGCCGAAATGTCGTCAAATAAGTTAAATAATAAGCAACGCCCTGCAAACCGTTTGCGTTGATTAGGCGACCTTCGTCACGCCTACTTTTACCATATATATCGTTATGGATTGATCGGTGTAATTATGGCCGGATTGTGCGATACCAACCGTTTATCCTCAACACCATTTTAGTGCTCATTTTCTATTATTTACCAAACATTTGATCTTGGCAGATAATAATTACAAGCATTGATTACAAGTGTAAAAATTTACAATATTTTCTTGTGATTGTCAAAAAAATTCAAGAGGCTGAAGATGTGCCAAGGAAAGAAGATTCGAGACTTTCTCGTTTTCGATGGTTGAACTGAATTTCAAATTAAATTGAGTGTATCCATTTTACAGAGGCTTTCCAATAATGTTTGTAAATATTATGCTCATTGGTTGTTCTCATTTGAAGCTGATGAGTGTTTTTCGCCCGTTTTTACAAATTTTCATTTAACTTGCAGTGTATGTATTGTGACTCAACTCCACTAACCCAGGCCCTGTAAGTGGACATAAATTACAGGTCCTACTAAGGTCGAATATTAAACTCTGAGCAGCCTCCCCCTTGGGGGAGGGGTTACCGCCCCGCCCATTAGAATTCTAGATATTTTCTAGACTTCTAACGCCATCCGCGGTAACCAATGGCACCAACCCATTACAACGTGCCTCTTCTGTCTTATTTAAATTAAAGAAATCCGCGAATGGACAATAGCCATAATGCTCTCTCTGACTGTCATTCCAACTCCAAGAATATGTCTTTGTGAAGTAGGTGTAATGGATGTGTGTAAGTCATATTGTTTAGTAAACCCCACCCCATGTTTAATAAGAACCGCCAAGCCAACTGGCAAAAGGCGGCGACACACCTTAGAGTCAGCCCTAACATCAGGCAAAGCATTAAAAACCAAATAATAATATTCATGTTGAACTCACCGGTTTGTTAGGGAAAAGATGAAGTTACTAGGCCTGGAGTAGCTTGTGTTGTGCACTAAACTCCTAACCCACTCGTAGCACCTTCCGACCAAATATACTTAACACTAACTTTTAATCCTAACTAATTAATATTCGGCACCCTATTAATTTGTGATCTTACGTCTGTGCGCACGCGCGTCCTCGCTTCGAATCTCAAACCCCCGCTTGTTTTCTTTAGCGTCACCGCTATCCCTTCCCAAAATCTTATTTCTTTGCTATCTTTGCTTCCCCGAATCACAAGCAATTAAGCCCTTTTGAGTTTGCAGTCGTTTTTAGTACAAGGGTCTTGTTACTGGATAAGAGGCATGGCAAAGACATTAGCGTCTTTATTTATTATGTCATTTCTAGTGAGAGTTTGTCCCATAAGTGCCAACACATTTAGTTTCCTATTCAATAGTCACACTTTTTATAATGAAGACCAATTCAATGGATGAAACGTGTCACTGTTTGATAATTTATGGCCCCCTTAACATATTTGCAAATGTACATCTACTATAAAGAATCTTCTGAAGATAAGAGAAGTAGATGCTTTATTAATATTTACCTCATGGCGTTACATTCCCCCCTCTGAAAATAAGACGAGGGCATGCCTGTAGTAGTATTTTCACGATAGGGCGTATGTATCCATTCGCAATTTGAATCATTTTTTTTTTAAATAATGTCTAATGATTCGTAATTAATTAACCTCTTTATATTTTCTAAATACTTTGGAAGTTTGGATGTCTTAGTCCACTTGAGCCAAATAAATATCTATGTTGTTGTTACATTTGGATACTATTTGTTCTACAGTTAAATACCAACTAGTCGTGTTATTTCCGGCGCCAAGCTTATTTGCCTTACACCAAATAATAATTAGATCCATATCCTAAAACATCGCCATAAATTTTGGTAACTCGTTGTAATACTACAGTCTTTAAAAGTCTTTATTATTTATCAAATTACTCTTTTGCAGGTAGCGATTTACTATGCATAAAATATAATATGTTTATGTTTCATTTTAATATGATACCATGTAGGTATATTTTGTCCCTAATTAATATCTCCTTGTCATTGTTGTTGTATCACAGAATAAATAATAGTACAAGTACAGGAGCTGCACTCCGCGAAACCATTCAAACAAACAGCAACTCCAACCCCAACACAATAAAGCAGGATTCAGCCTGTACGACGCCTATTACGAACGCTACATTCACCTAAACGCCGCATTTCCCCCATCGCATATATCCTATCTGGTTTGACTACGTTTGGGGTTGGGCTTGCGGCACAGATTACTAAATAGTTATTTAGTTAAAGCGAAAATATCTTCGCTTTAAATGAGGCTAATTTCTTTAATCATAATATGATCATAATATTATCAATACAAAAGCGTGCCGGTTGGCTTATCCTTCCTTCACACTGCAACGAATCACAAGGATTCTCTGAATGGAGATATCCTATGGGCCGGAAAGTGACATAGGCTACACGTTATCCCTTAATCCTAAGAAACTGAATTGTTCGTCTTTCACCAATTAAAAGAACCACACCCATACAGTGCACAATAATTACGTGGTTTTGACATTTTGAGTAGCTAACTATATCATTTAGTAATCTCACTTAGTAATTTTGATGCGCTCAGCGCCATGCGCACGTTGTGAGCGCTATGGTAGGGCTGTCTAGGTTGAACACCACGCGGTCCATCCAACGTTCATATCTGCAATTTCCGTAATTAATTCATCAAAACCAATATTCTCAAATAGAAATAAAGACCATCAGTTTTTAAATTTTATTACTTTTTAATTCCCAGATTAAATGCGTAATGCATTGTGCCCTATTACCTATTCATTAGAAAGGCGTCATAACTACTTCATCACCCTCATCATCACGTCAGCCGAACGACGGCCACTGCTGGTCATAACTACATTCTTATCTACACTAGTACTACAAAGAGGAAAGACGCGACCGCCCGTCCATTTGCATCGAATAGGCTCCGAAATTACCGGACCGACCCAAGAAACTCCCCGACCATCAGAAAGCCACACTCCCCCCCGAGCCACACAGGCCACACTCCATCCCGACACTCCCACGGGAGGATTCGCTAGTGTATAATAATTTAGTGATATCCATTTTTTTTTATGAATCTCCCTCGTACTTCCTGATTGCATTTATAGAAATAATTGATTTTCACCTCATATGATATCGACCTTTACTAAAGCTATTTGAGATCTATTTAAAATTCCGTTTCTTATACGTAAATGAATCTGTAGTTTAGAAGAATAGTAAGATTGCGGTAAGTGATACACCACCCAGTTAAAACATTATCATTGATAAATAGATAAAAAAATACCTACTATGTACGTCTCAGCTGTAAGTTCGGGATGTATATGGATAGATAGGTTTTTTGTAACCCGTGTTTTTTTTTGTACTTATAAGATTTAAATCTTGTACATAATTATACATTCTTATAAGATTACTTGGGGTATTATGTTTCTTATAAGATCTTACGAGACGTTCTCGATATTTTATACACTCCTTATTATTACTTCAAGTAAGTAAGTTTAGCGAGTTACTTAAAATGGATTGCAAATCAAAGCCTCTTGTGTTTTTCACAATTCATAGATTGGTTTAGTTAACCATAAGACTTATTCTTTAATTCTTAAAATAGTGTTCAATTATGGTATGATTCATACCCAGATTTAGTTAATTGCTTTTTCCCTACCTACGCATTTAGGAGGATGCATCATGGAATCTAACACATGGAACAACAGTCATGAAAACACTTTTATCATGATAAGCCACAGCCTATCTGTACGTATTGGATTCTAAAAAAAATATGTTACGAGTCTTTAACCTTCCTGTTTCAACTGATAATTGTACAACCACTACCAATAGGATCACTCCAAACTAAATTATTAAGTCAAATCATTATTTTGATTTATCCTATTGTAAGAAATAGATTTATACGAAACGAGACATTGTTAAGGATGTGAGAGTTGCTACTATTGTAGTGCAAAGCATGCAACTTATCTGGCCTTTTGGTTCTGTTCTTGATCTACAAGGAACGTTCATACTGCTTTATCAGCGCTGGATAACAACGTTGCGTGTTCAGCTTTAGGCTCGACTGCAGTCAACAGCTACTCTATGGCGCTGCTGGTGGTACGATGATGCTCCAGTGCCACACCGCCGTGCCACACCGCCGTGATATGAAAATTACATACAAACGGATATTTATTTTGAGAACTTACAACTTAATAACACACACTTAAATACTTTAGTATTGAAGTATAATATATTTATTAGTTATCGAGTCTTCATGACACAGTCTTATTCTTATCTAATTTACATAGGCCTAAAACTTTTGTGTGCATGTAAGAAATCATTTATTTATTTATTTGTGTTAGTTTACGCTGGTAGCCCAATAACGCTAATAACCATAGCTCCTTCTTCGTTCAACCCCACAATTACCTAAATCTTTACAACTAAAAAAGAATATTTTTATATCACTAACCTATTATTAAATATCTTTACGTTTTCCATCTTCAACATTCTCAATCTTTACGTTTATCAATGTTTTGAACCCATTTGTATTTGTATTTGTTTGGACATAACCTGAATTGAAACCATTTTCACACCAACTGTTATTATTTTGTGCAATAGATATTTCTATTTACATTTCTATCACTCCAAGGGTTGCCATAAAGTGTAACCTAGTTATAATCTATAATTTCCTGGCATTTTGCTTTATGCAGGTTTGTTATCTCTCCAACCTTATCATTATACTGCTGAAACAGCAATATTACTTATTAGCCGTTCTTCGTAGTTTTTCTCTTGTAGCACCCGCTTCCACGTGAATACTGTTACAACAGTATAGTCTATGTGTTATTCAATGTACATAATATATCTATATTACTGTAAGCTTCATCCGTACAACATTCCTTTGCTTGTAAGAGTAACAAACATACCAACACCCTCTCAACCTCTCACACTTATAATATTAGTAGACTTATGCTAGTTCAAGTCTGTAGTTTTAAGTCCCAACACTGTAGAACTTTTACACCTTACATTAAAATAAATAATTTGTAAAACAGATGTATTGAAAAGATAGCTTAATTTCCACTTAATGCCACACAGTCAAACTTTGTCTGACGAGAATCGAACTCGTAATATTATTTTATGTAGCTATTTGTTGCATCAATCCATGCGTAATTATTATAACTCTAATGTGTTCTATACTGTCTTATATTTATATTTCACTGCTTCATATTGATAGCAGGTACCTTTTGTTGCATATAATTTGTAAAATACATAACAACCTTTTATTGAATAATACGTACTAAATTTAATACTTAAATTTACAACTTTCATACAAAACCCCAACCATTGCGACCGATGAGCATTATTCATAGCAACCTAAGTGTAGTGCCTCCCTACTTCAAAGACAAGAAACGTTAAAATAAATTATAACGATACTTAACTTATTTGCCGGCATGTGACCGATGCAGAACCGCAGCTGCCATCAGCAAACCCACGACTTATCCTCACACAGCGTGCAGCGTCCCCGAGTCATATGAAAACAGCGTGGTTGAGACATATTATTTTCCTTATTCGAAAAATATTTTTACTGAGTGTACTACCTTAATTAAACATTAATAATAATCTATTACCTAACTTATATCCTAACCTAAATAGTAATTTACATTCTTAACTAATACTTTAAGTTTATCTTAGAAACGACAGTTGTTTTATCAAAGCGACGGCTGAATATATGATTTATTTGAGACAAAATATTTTTTTTGTATCTACAGGAATCGAACCCGGGACCTTCAGAGATAGTAGCATCTTGAAAACCGGTGCGTATCCCACTCGGCCACGGAGGTCATCAAAGTATTATTTAGAAACTCGAAAAACCCAACCTTTTTTTCTTTAAGGCTAAATGATAAATGCATCCCTTTTTTCTATTTGTACCTATTTTTGGAGTAACATCTGGATACCAGTTTAATGGCCAGCGTGGTGTGGCCCTTTCAATACAAGCTAGGCATTGTTAAAGAATTCCCAAATGAGTGGCAGTAAGAATGCTTTATCTATTTCTATTAAATCCCAACGTTTAATCCACACAACTTCAATCATAACTTGTGTTGCTGGAATAGTACAATTTATGCTAACTTAAAGAAGATAAGTACCTGTCTCATAATGGTAAATCGGAAACCTTTGACCGCATGGTTTTATTTCCAGTAAATGTAGCACTCCTAAACACAACTGACAATGAACATGGTTATTATTTAAGACAGATAATTGATGTATAATAGCTTAATTTAAAATAACACAGTTAGCTATTTGCGAGGCTCGAACCCGCATTTTTATTATTATAATTCTGAAAAGCTTTACTATAAATCTATGTGATCTACACATTTTTTTTTTATTATATTTAATATGCCAAGATCTCTCCCCGTAGCTTCTATATCCAATCCTAGTTATCTAGAATATAGATAATTAAAAATCGTTAACTTGTTTAACTGACCGTTGTGGCCAAACAATACTTATCGCAAGCCTAATAGAATGAAATGTTTTCATATTAAGGACAGGAGTAAGATTAAACCATATTTTAGTATGAATACTTAACTTAAGTATATCCGGCAATTTGTTCTGCCGACCTTCCACTGCTGGCCTTCCACCATTGGGATAGCCTTCACTGGGTGCTGGTTTCTAGCTGGAGTGACAACGGGAAATCACACAGCGGAATCGGGGATTTGTCCCCGCAGCAACTCGGGAGTCCCAGGTTCCGCAATATGGAATTGAAAACATTGAACTTGAGATTTATGAACGGAGAATGTTTTTACGGTGTGTAATCCTATACTGAAGATTAATAATAACATATTAGCTAACTTATATCAAAATTCTTCATAGTACCTTACATTTTAGACTATAGTCTAACTTAATCTTAGAAACACAGCTGCGTATCATCAAAGCTATGTTTTAAAAACCAAGTGTTTTCAACGGTC
The DNA here is from genome assembly GCA_949710035.1 of Crambus lathoniellus. Classification (NCBI taxonomy): domain Eukaryota; kingdom Metazoa; phylum Arthropoda; class Insecta; order Lepidoptera; family Crambidae; genus Crambus; species Crambus lathoniellus. Next base: position 24,845,575 of record OX453304.1, read on the forward strand.
CTTCTTATCTCGTAAACGTATTTATTGTTAGCAAGAGCTTTTGTGTAAAGTAATCTACATTTTTGTAATACCGGTAACAATAGGTCTTTATGTTCCGCGCTCATTTGTAAAAGCAATAAAGTCTTCGTACGTCAATTCAGCTGGTTTACTACACCCCATTGTCTTATTATAATTCCCCACGCAAACCAAAGTCGCAACTTCCATGTGCACGTTGGGTTCATTAGGTATATCTATTATTTCGATAGTTTAACATTCCTCGCAATCCTTCAGTATCATTACAAGAACCGATTATAGCCTTCGTTATTACTTCTAAGAGTTTAATCTTTAAGTTTATGTCAGGACAACATCTAATCAGGCCTTTAACCCTCTCTAACCAATTTAAAACCTAGTATTATAGATCTCGGTAATTTCCGCAAAACTAGAACAGGTATTTCTATTCGGACATCGACAACCCCTACGTCAAATAGAATTGATCGTATTAAGCCCTCACTTTTAGGTCCGAACGCACTATACATGACCAGTTTGTATCACCACTTCAGATAACACATCAACCTGAGTTTTGATATACCTGTATAATTCAGTCGTAAAACCCGTTATTTGACTACGGTGTCAATCAACGCTTATGCTTTCTAAGGATTTAGCCTTTTGGTTATCTGATCTAATTTCCTGACAAAAATCTCTAAACTAAACCTTTGTCTTGATGTATCTGAACCTATTTGTTCTACACACGACCTAGTGTTTTCCCGAACATTATTTCCTTGTTAATTATTATTTTAATTTTGAACATTTTGTTTTGTAATACCGATGCAATTTTTAAATTAAAAATATTGAAAATTAAGTACTCAAATCCAGTTGACCTGCTTTACGCTTACGGCCCCGGCGCGTCACACTATCTGATCCGACATAGTACTTGTTATCAGTAACTATACTATTTTCTCAGTAGGCGACTAACAAGACAAAAGTTAATTACATTCTGCAAAGTCACACAGTATGTATATAAATTCAAGATGTATATAAGTTCAAGCAACCTGTAAAATTACACAATTAATAAACAGCTACCACCTAACTTCAAAACTAAAATCTTCTGCCAATCCAATAAAAGGAATAAAATTTTATTTTAAAACCAAAATTCTCTCCCAGATATAAAACTAGACCTATCTCTCTCTCCCAGTTATTAATATTAAATATGTATATTTATTTAATAAAACTTAAAGATATTTAATGTCATTGATGTATAAGAATTGAAATTCGTAGTAATAAATTGCAATATGTGAAATTAATGCAGACTAATTTATTAAGACTTACTATATTTTCTTACTTAGACTAGACTTAATATGACTTAATATATTTAATGTTTCATATGTATTTGCATGCTATTTTATAGCAAAACGCGTTATACCTACTAAACTATGTAACTTAAATACCGTGTTTGGAGCAAATAAAGTATACTCTATTCTATTCAAATGTTTGTACGCCATTTGTGTATGGCTGATATGTAACGCTACATAATTATTTTACCCTCAGGATCTATATTTAAAGCACATGTTTTGAAATAACCGATTTGGTTTTGGGTTTTAATTCTGAACGACTAAATAATGTTTATTTGCCCAACCTTACAAGTTTTAGTGCTTAACTTCAACAATTGGAAAAAATGATATTTCTATAGTTTTGCTTTTCATCATCATAATACCTATATAAAACAATAACAAGTTACCCAGCCACGTGAAACTGGCGCAAAGCTTTTTTTTTTATGGACAACCATATATAATACAATAATACAATATACGTTGCACGTGTCTTAAACGTTTGACCGCTCATCATTCCTTTTTTTTTGTTACCTACTTTCTAAATTACGTTACAAAGAGCAACCTTTTTTTATACCGTATCTTAGGCTAAACGAAACAATATTAACAATGACTGTTGTTCCAAGCAAATTCCATTTTATTTCATTCGGAATGTTTGAATGTTTAGTTATTCAATACCCTATTTTATTTATTTAGCAGTGATCGCCTTTAATGCCCTTACGTTATGCCATTTTTATACTAAATTCCCGTTGTGCAAATAGTTTTAACACATATATTGACGGGATTCTGGCCACGGTGCACCAAAATGTGACTCAACTCCACTAACCCAGGCCCTGTAAGTGGACATAAATTACAGGTCCTACTAAGGTCGAATATTAAACTCTGAGCAGCCTCCCCCTTGGGGGAGGGGTTACCGCCCCGCCCATTAGAATTCTAGATATTTTCTAGACTTCTAACGCCATCCGCGGTAACCAATGGCACCAACCCATTACAACGTGCCTCTTCTGTCTTATTTAAATTAAAGAAATCCGCGAATGGACAATAGCCATAATGCTCTCTCTGACTGTCATTCCAACTCCAAGAATATGTCTTTGTGAAGTAGGTGTAATGGATGTGTGTAAGTCATATTGTTTAGTAAACCCCACCCCATGTTTAATAAGAACCGCCAAGCCAACTGGCAAAAGGCGGCGACACACCTTAGAGTCAGCCCTAACATCAGGCAAAGCATTAAAAACCAAATAATAATATTCATGTTGAACTCACCGGTTTGTTAGGGAAAAGATGAAGTTACTAGGCCTGGAGTAGCTTGTGTTGTGCACTAAACTCCTAACCCACTCGTAGCACCTTCCGACCAAATATACTTAACACTAACTTTTAATCCTAACTAATTAATATTCGGCACCCTATTAATTTGTGATCTTACGTCTGTGCGCACGCGCGTCCTCGCTTCGAATCTCAAACCCCCGCTTGTTTTCTTTAGCGTCACCGCTATCCCTTCCCAAAATCTTATTTCTTTGCTATCTTTGCTTCCCCGAATCACAAGCAATTAAGCCCTTTTGAGTTTGCAGTCGTTTTTAGTACAAGGGTCTTGTTACTGGATAAGAGGCATGGCAAAGACATTAGCGTCTTTATTTATTATGTCATTTCTAGTGAGAGTTTGTCCCATAAGTGCCAACACATTTAGTTTCCTATTCAATAGTCACACTTTTTATAATGAAGACCAATTCAATGGATGAAACGTGTCACTGTTTGATAATTTATGGCCCCCTTAACATATTTGCAAATGTACATCTACTATAAAGAATCTTCTGAAGATAAGAGAAGTAGATGCTTTATTAATATTTACCTCATGGCGTTACAGTATGTATGTCCGCTCGGGTCAAATCTTGCAAGCTTAATTTGACCCACTTCCCAGTGTCCGATTGAGCTGAAATTTTGCACACAGGTTTGGTTTGGAAGACAATACAATACAAAAGTACGGTGAGTAATTAAAGGCCGGACCACATACCAGCCGCGCAACCTTTCTTCGAAAAAATTCAATAACGTATTATTTTTGTTTGTTGGATTCTTTAGCTTGAAGAATGCTCCAATTACGATACGTTCTGACGCGTGAGCGGCACATCAAGCACCAGACGTGCGCAGTCTGTGTATAGCCTAAATGATTCCCGATAATTGCGAGCCGCGATTTGGCCGGCGTAAAACCAATATTTATATTTGGCATGTCAATACAGATTTTTTGAATTTTATTAAATCAGGTGGTAATATTGTAAATAAGCATGTTTTAAGGATACGTCTTATCTCCAAAGACTTGTAAATTCCAACTATGTATTTCACATTGTAACTATGTATCTACAAGTGGGACTACAAATAATACCGTTGCAAACGTGTAACCTTTCTGCGAGAAAATTCTCAATAACGTATAATTTTTGTTTGTTAGATGCTTCAGCTTGAAGAATGCTCCAATTACGATACGTTCTGACGCGTGAGCGGCACATTAAGCGCGAGACGTGCGCAGCCTGTGGATAGTGTTAAATGTTTCCCGATAACTGCGGTCCGCGATTTGGCCGGCATAAAACTAATATTTCTATTTCACACGTCCTTACCGCTTTTGGTGTTGATAGAGACAGAGGTGATTTTGTATATACCTAATATAAGCTTTTTTTAAGTTCAAAGACTGATCATGCCTCGCATTGAAGTGAGGTAATTATTGGTCTGTAAACGTCGAATATCGGCCGTTCAGAAACTAAACTAAGTTTAGCTTAAACGCCGTTTAGTTTATGTCGGTGAAATCCAAAGTTGAGAAACAAACGCTGTTTAGCGCCTAAACTGAGTTTATTTCGAATTGATCGCGTTTAATTTCAATGGTGAAATCGGCCCTAAGTCTGTAAGTTAGGATGGACAGGTTGGCAATTACTCCAGGAAGGCTGAATGGATCTGAATGGTATTTGGCACAGAGATGTATACTTATCTAGAATTCTTGAAGAGCATCTAGGCTACTTAAATGTCATGATTTTCATCAATCGAGGACCACACAGCTAGTATTTTTATTAATAGTTAAAGGGAACCGAACATAAAGATCTTAGAAATGTAATGTACTTTTTAATAAATATTTTATGTTCTATTTTGGTTTTAAGTACATAAGTGCCTTAACTTCTTACGTCAGTGCCTATTACGTCTGAAAATGTGTATTCAGTAACTAAAAAGGTTGGTTTCAGTTAAAGGGCTTTGATCCCTAGTTAAGCTTAGAGACGAGGAGGGCCAAAAATAGCTCACGTTTCAAACAATCAGCTTTCCTTCAGAAAAGTCCACAAAGCGAATCAGAAAATAGCGCGGAGACGATCAGCAAATTGTAAGGGTTCCTTTCGGCCGTGTAACGGTGTGATGCGATAAATTTCATTGACAATAAAAGTTATAGGGCGGCTCATAGCGTCCAGAAGGCGATGACGTTTATTAATTGATTCAACGTGCTGACAGAAAGGAGATTAAATGAATTTTAAGCTTAGATCGTCGTCACAATTTATGAAAAAGTACAATTTCAACCGCCTCTGTAAGTAGTTTACACCCCCGATTTTAGACCCATAGGTCCCGGGTACGATTCCCAGTGGGGTACATTTTGTGTTCGGTTTGGTTGGTGGTAGGACTTCTTCTTAGTCCGCCTGGCTAGATACCACCAACTTACTTTAGTCTGGCGCCATAACAATGATGTTTTCAGTATTATTGTGTTCTGGCAGTTAGATATAAGCTGATGATAACTTCAGTGATGGAGGATTCTGGGAGTAGTGCGCAATGCGCATCCACCTTCAGCCATAATACCACTTAACATGAGGTGCGACGAATGATAAGTGCTACCCCGTGCTAAAAAAATTACTCGTGCCATTAGTGAATTTGATTTTAAGTTTCTTCATATAACAAAACGTATTGTTACATTTTTGTTGAGTAGAAAAAATACTATTCACAATAGAGAAGAAGTAACAGCCATATGCAATGTTTTCTTGGAATCTTGTAGCCTTAATTAAACGAATCCCGTACCTAATCGTAACTGTAAACATGAAAGTAGGAAGGTTTTTTTAATAAGTAGGTATGCAAATCCAATTACCTTGTCCTTGTAAAAGTCCAGCGATGGACTAAGGACTGGAATAAACGTCAACGAATATTTCAAGGAATGTTCAGGCGATATCACAATCAAACCTAATTTAACCAAAATTAATTGGCTTAAATTACGTAAATACCTAATAGGGACATCAATGTTCACAGACTACATGTATTATTATTATTACGTAAGATGATAAGATGTACGCCTATCCAAATAAGTTGCCTATATACTATAGGTTCGCGTAGTGTATATATTCTTTGTAGTGTATATATTCTTTGCTATAGGTAGGTACTTACGTATACGAAATATATATAGTTCCGAGACTACAGAAACGATTCCTATAACCTCGTTTAATTTTAATAATTTTGATCTGAAAATTGCATTTAGAATATGACATCATCATCATTTCAGCCGTACGACGCCCACAGCTGGGCATAGGACTCCCACAAGGATCTCCACAACGATCGGTCCTGCGCTGCCCGCATCCAGCGGTTTCCGGCAACCTTGACCAGATCGTCGGTCCACCTTGCCACGCCCGGCCTGCCCACGGAACGTCGTCCGGTTCGCGGTCGCCATTCGAGAACCTTTCCGCACCAACGGCCATCAGTTCTCCGCGCTATGTGTCCCGCCCACTGCCACTTGAACGATGCAATCCTTCGAGCGATGTCGGTTGTTTTAGTTCTGCTGCGAATCTCATTATTTCTGATTCGATCGAGCAGAGAAATACCAAGCTTCGCTCTCTCCATTGCTCGCTGTGTGACCTTGAGCCTTCTTATGAGACACTATAGTAGAAAATTACAGAACCTTTTTAATATACACATCTACACTTCATTCGATGCCAGTTAAGTAAAACCAAAAGTAAAGTTACATAAAGCTTACCTTAATTCGTGTCTGCCCTGCCACTCTAACTTTAAATTAGCCTAAACTTAGTAAGCAGTTGTACCGCTGAACAAAATAAAAGTTCAACTTTCCGGGAAAAGATTGCTATTCATTTACTTACTTTGATAAAAACATTAGGCTTGGAAACTTATCGCATTAGCTTGCAAGGAAAACCGATGAAGTAACGAATTAAGCTAATTGTATAACATTAAATAGTTTTACTCGTAGTTTTTGAACAGACATTAGGTACCTAGTTGTTTGTTTATATTGTTCGGGTTGTATTACAACTCGTACATATGGGATCGATTATTGACGATTTGTCAAAAAGACATAATACTATAGTACAGTCAGCGTCAAATTGATATAAGCGTCTAGAGTAGTCAAAAAGACCTGAAAAACATAAAACCAATTTGATCTAGGCAGTTCAAATCATCATATTGTTGTAAGCGCGCAAGGTGTTCAAAACATCTAGGCACTCATTGTTTCATATTTATATGAGCAGTCAGAGTGTTCAAAATCATCTAAGCAAACAAAACTCTCAAAATATCTGTGCAATATGGTGTTGTACATTATGCACAGATGTTTTGATAGCTTTGTTTGCTTAGATAAATTTGAACACTCTGACTGCTTATATAAATATGAAACAATGAGTGCCTAGATATTTTGAGCACCTTGCGCGATTACAACAATATGATGATTCGAACTGCTTAGATCAAATTGCGTTTATGTTTTTCAGATCTTTTTGACTACTCTAGACGCTTATATCAATTTGACACTGACTGTACAGACGTATCCGTCATTTTCACGATTCGTGGCATGTTCGTGGTCGTGTGAACACACACCACAGCATCGCCCTGCACGCACACGCGCGACTGCGTTATTGGACACACACGACACAAACATTACCGCCCGCATTCAAAAAAGGCGATTTTCAATTAAATACGTAACGTCTAACGTCGTTTTGCGAACGAGCTTTTAATAGAAAATTCTGTCACCTTCATTAATAAGCAAATGAAATAACACTTTATTATCAATTTACGAGAACATATTATTTTTACACAAAACCGCTTAGCAACAAAAAAAAACTTTTTGATTGTAATATTTGATATCGCTTCGTCGAAGCGACGAACGTACCGAGTCGTCCGATTTGTCCGACCGTGAGGGGTGTTCGTTATCGGCCCGATAAAATGTCCAAACCATTAAACGAGTATGACGCTTTTTACCTTCATAAATCTGTTTTCGAAACGACTATAACGACCACTTAAAAACAAAATAAAACGCTCTCATCGGCTCTGAGCCTCCGGTATTGCGAATTGTGAAAGAGTTTGTAGTAAAATGTTGAGTTAAAACGGACTACGGTGTCTGTCTGTCAGGAAATTTAGCTGCTCTCATAGCAGTTTCCCATATACCAAATTTTCAGTGGTGCAGTGTTCAGCAAAGTACTTAGATAAATAGAGTGGTATAAACAATCGGCGAATAGAGAGTAACCGCCTGTTTGGTCTAGTGGTTCACACCACCGGAAAGTCCCGGTAGTGTGAACCATTAGAGGTAAAGTAAGAGTAAGAGTAAAAAGGTTCCGGCTTTGACTCCCAGTGGGGGTACATATTGTATTAGTTTGGATGGTGGTAAGACTTGTTCTAAGTCTATCTGGATAGCTACCACCATCAAGTCTGACGCCATAAACAACGATGTTTTCAGCATTGTTGTGTTCCGATAGTTAGAGATAAAGATAGCCAGTTCCTCAATGGTTGAGTATTCCGGGTGTGATGAAGGCTAAGTTCTACCCCGTTGTGGATAAAAAAAGGGTCGTAAGGCGCTCGCCACTCACCACAACACTCTACTTGAAACTTGCCATTGTCAATAAGCCAGTAGACACTAGCAAGTGCTCGTGACTTGGTCTGCGTGAAAATCATTATAGCCAGAAATTAATAATACAAAAGTTCGGCGTTGAATGTTCAAAACTCTCTAGTTCTTTGCAAATACTTGTGTCACAACAACAATCCATCCATCTGAAGTGGAAAGAGTGGTTCGTTCGTTGATAGATCAGTCACACACAGACAGCAGCAGAAATTGAGTAACATTTATACGAGAACATTTCTATCAGGTCATGACCAGCGTATATACATATTAAAGTGTCGGCTGAAAACCGTAATACCAGTAAATACAAAACTCCGTACTTCCCCTCCTCACAAATATCTATTCCAATAAATTCTTTCATATTGACACTGAAACGTAACCCAGATCGGGACCCTCGTATCTTTTGTTGAATGTTTCCCAAATATTACGAAAATTCCTAAAATGCCTTGCCAAGATTCAATATCGAGAGCCAAAGGGTCATTCTGAGCGCGCATTGTACACAGAAATAATGGCTCTTATTGATGTCCCGGCCCCTTGTTGTAGGGATTTGGGTTTTTGTATTTAATGGTAAGTAGTTGAAAAAAACTACGGTCTACTTTTTCCGATTTCAAAAAAAAGAAGGATGTAATATGTTCGTATGTAAACCTATATTTTACAGTTAATTTGGAACGAAAAAAAATAAGGATTTGTACCAAAGTTTGGCCTATTATTTAAATAATATCACCTATAATGTGGGTAGGTGATGGTTGTCTGAAGTACATCCAACATTGATTTGATCCAAGATAAGAAGCTGAGCACTGTGTTATATAGATCGATACGGATATCAAAACCGAAGTGATGGTAACCTGTAGGTACTAGAAAAGAATGTATCAGGATCACTGATCTGTTCTGTTCTGTTCTCAGTTTTGCTCAAAATGATGATGACATTTTACTTTTTCTTAGAATATAATTTTGTTAATTTTAATTAAGAGCTCTGGATTTGAAATAACAGAAATTAAAAAAATAAACTGTGAATGTCACAGTTGTAACATATATGTACTTAATATAGTACTTATGCCTTACTATTATAGTGTCCCTTTAAAACGTAAATAGGCAGTAAGGTTTGAAATCAATTGAGTCAAAACATATGGGACATAGAAAACCTAGCAAAAAAAATTGTATTGCAGTAGGTATCTAAGTAGCTACTTACAAGCTTAACACCTGTAGTTGCGCCAGTAAACACAAATATCATAAGTATCAAAGAAAAACATAATAAGTACCGACAAATTCATCTTTTCATTTTCTCGAGTCGTTTAATTTGTTGATACTTTAGTATTATTTACAAGTATTAAACTTTCAGTGAACTTTCATCAAAAACGTACTTGAAAATATCGTCAATATTTACGAGACGCAATTTCACCTTAAAACAAATTCCATCAATAAAATGTGATACAAGTCAAAGACGAGCTTTCAAAACAAACTTGGGAAAGATTGATTACGACCTCAGGAGAAATTAGTCTGAGATCGAGTCTACCACCGGCGCTAATGTGTCTCTAGGTGAATGTTACCAGCTTCTCGAAAACATTGATTTGTTGAATAATAGTTAAATGAAATATACAACGTGTTAATGCAATAACTAAAAAGCCCATAACACCCTAACTAATTTATTTTATATTTAATTGAATTCCAATCAAAAATTTTTTTTACAGAATCTTCCAACGTATTCGTGCTCTATGAATGAACTTATCGTATTAATATTACCTACCTACCTATTAAATGTTGTTATGTGTGCGTGCACGTAAACTGACATTAGGCAGTAGACACAAACATTTTTAGAAGTGGCAAAAAATGAAAACTTTTTTTTTTATTTAACCAAAATGTGTGGAATCGATTGCTCTCGATTCTGAACAAACTATTTTCTCAGATGTGGTTATTGTGTTAACACGTTGTATAACCCCTTTTATAATAACATGAAAATAAACAATAATATGTCGGTAAGTACAATAGTGTTATTTTGTGTTCTAACTGTAACAATAAAACGATCCCTAAATCGAGCAGATACAGTCGAGTTCAATAATATCTGTGCACTTTTGAACTTTTTCGTAGTAATTATTGTGACAATTTGTACAGAAACTCAAAGACGATGTCAAAAAATTTAATGCGACAAAGTCCAAAAATGCACAGATATTATTGAACTTGACTGTACTAGTACCTACCTAACCTACATTAGCACGATTGTACCTTATAGTCTGCGCAATATTTTCAATATTTTTCGATGATTGAGTTTAAACGAAATGAATTTCTACTTAAGCTGTTTCTATTACGTAATCAATTATTCTGAAGCGAGAAAAGACGGAGTCTTGAGAGGCAAATCGAAATAAAAATTTCAGTGAAGAAAATATCAAAAATAAGAGGCTTATAAATATGTTATGTCTTAAATCCTAGCGATACCGCGTTAATTTAAACCCAGTTATTAAAATTTTTACTTTTTGAATTCACAATGCAATTTCTATTATTGAAATTTTTTAAATGAAGTAGGTACCTATTTAGATTCTAGTCCCTTCGGAGCTGGTTGTGAGACAGGTCGATTTTACAAGCTTTTTATTAACTTGCCATGTTAGTTAGTTAGTTAATGTTAGTTAGTGGGGGACAAATCTTGCAAGCTTAACTTTCGAGTGTCCGATGGAGCTGACATTTTGTATACAGGTTTGGTTTAGATGACAATACAATATTAAAGTACAGTCAGCAAAAATGCTTGTGATAAAAATTATTTTTTTACTAAAATCTTATTTTCTAAATACTTCATTTTCAATTAATTTAACCCCATTTAAATAAATCATTATCTACATATAAAACGATTTGTATTTTAACTTTCTACTATATAAAAACTTCTCTATAAACAAGAGGAGCAGAAATGACCTGCATTAAGGCTATTAGTTTACTTTATCTGAAGCCTTACCTGAATCTAAATAGAAATTTTATCCCTTCTGTTTCACATAGGCGGATGATAGAGGATTATTATGGCTAGTATTTACCGAGCGACATAAAAGGCCCGATAACGTTAATATTATACGATAGGAGCGAAAATCTTTAGGGTGCATGCCCACGAGACGGTTTTTCGCCGGACACAGAGCCGGTTTGTATATTTATCTTTTTCAGTCAACATCTCGATATTAAAGACAGTTGTATTGCACCGACTCTATGTCTGGCGAAAAACCGTCTCGTGGGCATGCGCTTTTACTGTTTAATTTTCGTTTACATGTACCTAATGATAATTAAAATATTTGCAGACATTAAATAAACTTCGAGAACAGATCAGCATGCTGACCACAGACAGAGTTGGAACTATTAATTGAATTTAAATTACCTATAATGTTCTTATTCTTTTGCATTTTCAAAAACATATGCATTTCTATAAATTTTGGAAAAATTTACCAAAATCGGTTATTTAAAACCACATCGGGTCCTAATGGCTCATTTTCACTGGTCGATAACTCGGTCGTTAAACAGCATACAGATAAAGAGAGTGCCCCTCTTCAGGCGAGGAAACGACAACGAAAGTAAAAAAATAAGTCGATAAACGCGGTCGGTTAGCCGCCTGCGGAGAATCATGACATTGGGCCTAATATTTTAATTATTTTATTTTGCCTTATTAGGAAAATATACTGTGACTATTCGACATTATTATACACGATCAACATACACTATGCAGTATTTACATGTTTCCGCCTTCGATCAACAATAACATCTAGTTCTAGATACATATTTGGAGTCACAGATAAGGCCGAGCGTTATACGCCCACTTGAGAGTATAATTATAAGTAGATTATTTTGACAGTATCAATAATAATAAGGTAATTCAAACTTGGATTGGAACGCTTCCTGTTATTTATAATGCAAGATCGTAATTTTCGTAACCTTTTTTCTCCGTTTAAAAAAAGTAAGTCTGTGCCATATAAAGTTTTCATTTAGTTCGTGAGCATTCATCTAGTACTATTGTTGATCGAACGTTTCCGCTTATAAAATCCGGCCTATGATACGAGAAAAAATTATGCAATTCTGTAATCTCCAACACCCCGCATGCGGGTATTAACGACCAATGAAAACGGCTCGCCGCATGCGGGCCCTATGGCATGCTTTTCAGAAATCTCCCGCACCCCACATAACATACGGGCCCCATCGACCAATGAAAATAAGCCTTAATTGTGCTTCTGTTCAAAAGGAGATAATAATCTCCACTTTAACATAATTTGCGAGAAACGCAATTTGGCAAATATTTTTTTGATTTTAGCTTTTCGTTTTTTACAGGAAATATCTTATTATTTTTGAATAAAAGTGCAGAGTTCTGCGACATTTTTTTATTGGAAATAACGTGTTTTGAAGCATAGAACACCTGGGAAAACTACTAAGGTGAAGCACTGGTCTGAATGGGTTTAAGGCACTAATTCGAACAGAACACAATAAAGAAAAAAATAGTTGCCTGTGGATTTATCTCTCTTTGAAGAGAATTCTGGACTTTGCCACATGATTTACAGACTTATATTATATGGCAAACCTATACTTCCGATATAAGCATGTAAGAATGTATGGCTTTGATTGAAGAATAATGGGGGAGATTTCCAATTGCAATCTAAGCCCCTTATTCTTCACTAGCGCTCCGCCCGCGACTTCGTCCGCGTGGAATAAGGACATTCACACGAGAAAGAAAATAAATAACTATGTTTTTAAAGGCTATTAAATAAATTTGATGAAAGTACTTTTTAAACTGGCCAGTAGTAGCAGCTTCTCTCGCGTTTGAACTTTGAGTCACAAAACAGAAAAAAATAAAGAGTTTCGTACAAATCCTGACCGCCTTTTTTACCCCCTTAAGGGGTGAATTTCTAAAAATCCTTTGGTAGTGCTCACTTACACCTTAGGCAAAATCTATGTAGGTACAAAGTTTCTACTGAATCTATTGAAGAAATAAAAAAATTCATACAAACTCTTATCCCCATTTTTACCCCTTTAGAGAGAGAATTTCAAAAAATCCTCTCTTAGTGCTCCCCTACACTGCTCAAGGAACATACATGCTAAATTTCAGATTCTTGCGCCCAGTAGTTTCAGCTGTGCGTTGTCTGTCAGTCAGTAACGCAAGAGTTTTATACATATAGATTAACGAAATCTTTTTGTTCATCCAAATTAAATTATGCATTAATATTATGACAAACATGATATCCTATTGTTCTATATCACAAGGCCTAATCATAACTGTCTATCCGTTAAGCCTATGATACTACATATGACAATATTGGAATGGGAATCTCATCATGTGTCGACACGACTGATTAATTTAGTTCTCATATGTTTCATTCGTATACATGTTTGAAAGTGAGTTATTATACATCATTGCCGAAAAAGTAAAAACTTAATAAAATCACTTTGCTTTAACCTAACTGAAAAATATATCAACACCCACAGTCTACTGATTTTGATAAGTCCACAAATGTACAACTTCTCAAATAAGCTCAAACAATCATAAACCTAGTATCAGTATTAGATTCATGATCATCACTATCAGCCATTTAATATCCCCACTGCTGGGGCACAGCCCTTCCTTATGGATGGATAAGGAGAATGGGCCATGACCGACCACGCGCGCGAGCCCAATGCGGATTCATAATAACAGAGTAAAATTGTTAGATATACCTATTGATATTTGATTTACACTTTTTATGTGTTCGCTCATGCTGGAAACATCGACAATTTTACTGTTTACTAAATACCCCAAAACTTTTATTGATTCCAGGAAGCCGATGAAAAAAGTGTTAGGTGGATACATCGAGTCCACATGAACCAAAAAGCAAAGGGATTTTTTTTGCATTTAATAAGTAGATACAGAGAAAAAATCTTTCCGTGTTCTGTGGTAGATACAATAGAAAAAAAATTGATACATATCGTGTGTCTTATTTATAACCCTACAACAAATAATAAACCATAAAATCATTATTATCATATTTGGTTCAAGTCTTAAGAGGTTAAACACAAATCAGAAACTTACGTTTCCATGAAACTTGCCGATTGAACAGATAACTCGGTTTTCGCGACGCAACGAAAAAAAAAAATATATTAACTTGATTTAGCTGAAACACGTCGACATCGGCTGTGGCGAGTTTTACTCTCGCAAAACGAAATATGTCAATAAAAATGTCTATTGGGTTGGTTTACAAATAATAATCGTCGTTACTGCTTTTTGTTGATTCTTTTTTTAACAGCACTGTATTCATGTAAGCGTCTTTACCTTAATTTATCATCATCTTCAGTCTTTTTTTTAATGGGGGACCATAGACATGGTTTCTATATTACTAGTGCGTAAGTAAGAATGTTTGGGTCATGGCCCACAACGCAGGCCGCATGAGGATTGCTGTGACAACTTAAGTAATACTTCAAACTTATCGTAACAAAATCACAAATGTTATTGCTCATCTGAAACATGTTTGTACTAGCAATCAAAGATACATTGATAACATCATTCGATTTCAATAAGAACAGAATTGTGACGATCTAGAATTTCTTTCTTACTCCCAGTGAATACAAGGGCTGGAGTTAATAGCATCTGTCTGGAGGGGTCAGTCAACACGCTCGCAGACGATTACCGATCTGTCGTCGGTAAATAATAGGTCTTTACCTATGAAATTGCCGTTTTGTATGGAGATTTCTGTAATTATTTTTTTTCCATACTAACGTTTTTGTTATTATTTAACGACTAATATTAAGTAAATTTACAAAATTTTACACACGTATTTATGGACATTTTAACTACTAAATGACACATTCGTTAAGAGAAAAAAAAATTTTTTTCACTAAGTTACTACTAATAAAGTACGAAATTCTGGAAACAAAAATAGTCGTAACTTTCGGAATAAGTTTTTTCTATGTAAATAATCAAATATCGTGGTTATTAAATTATCAAAAGTTGCTCGATACGGTCTTAATGTAACGCAATATTAAAGAAATTATATATTTCTAATATTATAAAAGTTGTTAAGTTTTATGTACTAAAGAAAAAAACGGCAATTTCATATGTAAAGACCTATTACTTTGTGTCTTTGTGTCGCACATTTTATTTTTATACATAATATATAAGGTCCTTCTTAAATAGTACACATAATTTTAAGGGGTGAATGTACCCATGCATACAAATAACTTTTACTATGGTACCAACATTGAAAAGGTGAAAAAAAAATCAGCTGTTCCATACATTTTGATCTATTCGATTTAAATTTTTCTATGGAACTGCTGATTTTTTTTTTCGCGTTTTCAATGTTGGTACCGTAGTAAAAGTTGTTTGTATGCCTGAGTACATTGACCCCTTAAAATTATGTGCACTAATTATGAAGGACCTTATAAATATATTGGAATGTAGGACACTTCAGATGCACTGCTCCAATACAAAATAAAGTAGTTCAAGCACTTGTATAAAAACAATGACGGGTATAACCACATACAGGCAGACACGGAAATAATTTCAAAATTTATTTTTCTACATTTACCCGGAATCGAACCCGGAACCTCAGATGTAGCAGCGGCACCTTGAAAACCGCTCATCTGTTAATGAGTTTTTAGTCTATTCTATCTTAACAAAACTTACAATCGCCTAGTATCCAACGCGACCCAAGCTGCTGAGACCAGATATAAATGTATGGGAAATTGGGAAATACGCCTCGGCGACTGATCTCCGCTATTATCGTCGGATACGTCGTCTGTAACTGTAATGTACGAAAGGATTTTTAGCAAATAAGTTCCAGTAAATACAAGTGGCTAGATTTAATACCATCGTCTGGAGGGGTCAGTCAATACGCTCGCAGACGATTACCGATCAGGTCCTCGGTAAATACTTCACGTCGCGCACTCTTATATTATTTTGATTCAAAACGGGGAACTCAGACAGCCTTCATCATACGATGTTAAATGGTGATTGTGTAAAGGACTGATTGATGATAGGCAGTTGCAAGAAATTTGTATGTTGTGGCAGTTGTTGTAGCCAACTCGAAAATTAACTAAAACAGTCACATGCTCAGATCATATAATACTATGTGCCACAAGCTTTTCTGTTCCGGTGACAGTCGTGACAGAGGAGCCACATGAAATCAACATGAAATACGAAATTAGCTGTCAAAATGAACTGTCGTATGAAAACTGTTTTAGTTCCAAAGACAGGAAACAAGAGAAAGGAACAGAAAAGCTTGTCGCACTTTAGTGATGATCTGAGGTCACATGCGAGTACACCACCGCGCGGAGGAAGGAGACTACACACACTAGTTGCGCCTACCCGGCAGTAGCTGTAGCCGAAATCGGCTCATACCTGGCTCATAGTTAATTAATATTATTTCATAATAATGTGAAGTGTTTATGGAAAGGATTCCCGAAAATAGGGTATTTTTAATTATGGATTCAAAATTTGTTGTTTATTTTACAGTCTTTTATCTAGTGCTTCCGGCCGTTATATTTTCCATTAGTGATGGACGGATTTTATTTGATACAGTAAAGACTGTATCAAATAAAATTCCAAATTCCCGTCTAATAATAATTCAAATATCATATTACTTGCAGTATACTCAGTTTTAGTTAATGAAAAACATATGAAAATAATTGTCTTAGAATAGCCGAGGGATTCAAGCCGTCATAAATCTTTTTAAGCTATTGCATAGCTTTTATCGCGGGCTTTGAGCGCGGCGACCGAACCAAGAAATTCCGTAACGAAAAAACCTAACACCCTAGGAGGTTACCAAAACATTGTTTATCTCTTTTTGACAATAGGGGTTTACATATATTTTGTCTCTTACTAACATTGTTTTGGTAAAAAGAGATAAATATACAAAAAACCTGTTGTTAAAAAGAGATAAACGTATTTTTCTCTTTTTGATTACATGTGTTTATTTTTATATAGGTCAAATTCGAATACTAATCTTTTCCATAAGTTTATGAACAAAAAAATGTACTGTAACTATAGCGCCTAATCGCCTAAAACGTGAAGCACTGGCTGAAACAGAAATAATAATAAAAAGAAGAAAAACCAGTAATCTCAAAATTATGTCAAATTAATGTTACTTGTCAATCTCGGATTTTTATGAAAAAGTTAGCTGCTAAAATAATATATTTTTGTAAAAGCAGTGCGATAATATGTTGAAAACATTGTTAGTGTGTTGGTGAATCCGTGTAATAATTAAGTACCTACAATAGTGACATATATTACTGATGACGATGATTTAAAATCACAAATTCTGGAAGTTGTGCAGACCTAGGTGTTATTGTTGATCTCAAAAGACGAGCTGGCCTAACCTAACCAGATCACCTTTGAAAAGCTAACGAAGATAATTATATGGAAAGATCGCCGCATAATCAATAACACCAAGGTTCGATACACGAAAAGCTTACTATTTCCTATCTTCTTATATGGAGCTGAAACATGGCTCTCCAACAAAAGTACCACAAGAAGATTGAGATGTGGTGTATGATGATCAAACGGACTGCTGCTAAAAAGGAGCTTCGGATCAAACAAAGGCTTTCGACGATTGTTCAAGTGCGAATTCTAAGAATGTTTGGACTTATCATCCATAATGCAAGCTCCTTGGAACGATTCGATTGAAGAAACAAGGAAGAGTCAAAGTTTTCGTGGCTGATCACCCACAAGATGATCAAGTCCTTATCAAGTCTACAACCAAGTGTGCCCTTACAGAATGCACACGCAGTGCCACAAATAGAGAGATATAGAGGAGCATCGCCGCAAAACCCGCTACCAACTTAGCGGACCATGACCACAACAACCACTCCGTCAACCTTAGTCTTAGAAAGAAGATGTATATAATAAATACAAACATATAATTATATATACAATAGGTAATAAAAATCCAAATCAAAACTGGGTGTTTTATTTTTATCGCCAACTTTTTAAAATCACTAGAACTACGATGACTGTCTTTTCGCTAACTCAAATGAAAGTGGAAATTACATCCACTTTTCATTTGAGCTAGCGAATAGGGCCATAGGGCCAGCTGGCAGCTGGGTGGCTTTAGAACAGGCTATTATGATGACACCAATTTACAGAGAGCAGCACTGTCGACAAGATGGCGGACAGTCAAAAATTCGACTTTTCATAAAAATTTAGCAACTAATCGGGACATTTTGTATGGAGAGTCGAAATATTTTTTTCATTTCCTGATAGCCTGAAGCCATGTTTAAAGTTTTTGCAACGGTGCCCCTAACACCTCGTATACCTATATATATATTCACTAGCTGACCCGGCAAACGTTGCTTTGCCATATAAATTACTAGCTTTCCGCCCGCGGCTTCGCCCGCGTGGACTACACCACGTTATCCTGCGGGAATGATATAATTTGCCGGGATAAAAAGAACCCTTGATCCTCTCCAAGCTATAAAGTATCTGTGTCCCAAGTTTCAGCCAAATCCTTTCAACCGTTTTTGCGTGATTGAGTAACAAACATCCAAACATCTAAACATCCAAACATCTAAACTTTCACATTTATAATATTAGTAGGACAGAGTACTTCGTATCACCATTATTAGACAGATGAAAATAAATAATCACGAAGTAAAGTACATAGACTTACGTGACAGATAAGTCTGCGCGCATGTGCGTCTGGGGCATTTTTGGCGCTAGTTACAGTAAATTTTTTTGTTCTAATCTTATGGAAAAGATTAGTACCTATTCGATTTTGACCGCGCGCAGACGCGGAGGCGGCCATGGAGTAAATGACAGTTTGGTATCTTACGACAGTCAAAACTATTATCCATACACAATTACCATTTTTATTTTATAATTTTCCGTAATAAAAAGTAGCCTCTGTTACTCTTCAGTTTCCAAACTATCCCCATACCAAAAATCACGTCGATCAGTTGCTCCGTTTTGGCGTGAAAGATGGACAAACAAACAAACAAACAAACAAACAAACACCTTTCACATTTGTAATATAAGTATGGATTCCTCATCTATACTAAGAGGAAAGATTTGATTGTTTGTTCGTTTGTTTGCTTCGAAACTACTAAACCGATTTAGAAAATTCTTTCACCATTAGAAAGCTACATTCTTCCGGAGTGACATAGGCTATATTTTATCCCGATATTCCCACGGGAACGGGTGCCACACGGGTGAAATATATGATATATAATAGTGTATATAATAGAAACCATTAAACAAAGCACGTGTACTATTTAGTAGGTACCCTTCGATCAACAATAACACCTAGTTCTAGATACATAGTTGGAGTGACAGACATGGCCAAGCGTCGAACGCTCACTTGAGAGTATAATTATAAGTAGATTATTTTGACAGTGTCAATAATACCACAGAATAAGCAACTATAAGATTGCTTAAACTGTGATAATACTAAGGTATTTCAAACTTGGAACGTCATTTATAATGTACTAGCGGCCGCCCGCGGTTTCACCCGCGTGGTTCCCGTTCCCGTGGGAATATCGGGATAAAAAGTACATATAAACCTTCCTCTTGAATCACTCTATCTATTAAAAAAAACGCATCAAAATCCGTTGCGTAGTTTCAAAGATTTAAGCATACAAAGGGACATAGGGACAGAGAAAGCGACATTGTTTTATACTATGTAGTGATAGTGAAGATCGTAACATTCGTAACCTTTTTTCTCCGTTTAAAAAAATGTCAGTCTGGCCATATAAAGTTTTCATTTAGTTCGTGAGCCTTCATCTAGTATGTACTATTGTTGATCGAAGTAGGTACCTTTGATTTTTGTGTATAGGCACATAATATATAACAGTGGTACAGGTATACACATGCCGCGCAGAGAAAGTACCTATATCTGATATTATATATATATAAATGTTCATCGCGCGAAATTCGATGATCAAGCTCTTAATATCGTTCTTTTTGTTCAAATTTTTTTTAATGAATAATTGTTTTGGTGTGTAATTCCACTATTTACTTATGCAATAGCTTTACCGCGGCAGTCCCCGAGTGCCACACGTGTTTTTTTTTAATTATTTCAGTTCATTGCCGTCTGCCGCTCTGGGTCCGCGCGAAGTGCATCGAGCGCGCCCGAGCAAGCGCTAGCGTGCCTATTTCGATCTGGAATCCTCGCCTTAATAGAGTAAATAAGGAAAAAAACAATTTGTAGTGTCTGAGGCTTTGCGCTCTTTCATTAACAAGTTGAATAGCTAAAATGATCCCCAAATAATGCGGAGATATAATTTCTAAGGTCTGACTTGAGCTAAGTAGTAAAACAGCACTCGATCACAAATTTATCACATCCCAAAAGAATCTCACAATCTAGGCTGCCACAACAACTTGTAGAAAGAAAACGTAAACACATTCATTTTCACTGAAAATAGCTTGGCAACATCTTCAAAAATATATAAATATCCAATATCCTAATTCGAACCAAGTAACCACAAAAAGACATAAAATAAAAAGGCTTCAAAGTATGTCCTATATTTCAGCTAAATCCCTTCAGCCGTTTTCGCGTGATTGAGTAACAAACATACAAACATCTAAACCTGCACATTTATAATATTAATAGGAAGTAGGATACATGTCAAACTAATAACCTCCTTTTTTTAAGTCGTTAAAAACGGACTTAACATCTTACTTAGTAAACCATACTTACACACTCTACTCAGCGCTGAGTAAAGATCGTCTCGAGTGTTTTTCAAGTTAAACTTCGCTAGCGAGGCCTGTAGCCGTCGAACTTCGGAGATTAGTGGCGGTTGTTCCTACACGAAATGTGGCGAAACTTCCCACAACTTGTAGCATATTTTTTCTACTGAAGCTAATGTACCAGACTCGCAAAAATGTACTATAAGAATAGCAGGTAATTGATTGTTGTGTGCGTTATATCACTTTTAATCCTCTTTATAATGTTTGTAGAAGTTAATTAATTTCTAAAAGGTTTCAATTTCTCTGAAAAGTTTTTAAACTCTCTTCTTTGGAATATGTAAAATGTTGAAAAGATAATTTGTTTAATTTACAGTAAAATGTTTTGCCAAAATGAACTATACCAACACATTTCTCTGTATCGGTAAGTTAAATATATATAAGTGACAAATCTTGCATCAATCAAGATTTTTCAGTAATATTATTTGTTGAAAATAAAGTTTTAGAAAAATCGACCTGTCTCAAAACTAGCTCCGATGGGACGCGAACCCACAGCCGTTCACTGAACGGGCGAATTCTCTCACAGTGAAAGGTCGATTTGAGTCCCATTAGAGCTATTAGTGAGACGGGACGATATTTTCGAATAATTCATTTTTAACCGACTTCAAAAATTGAAAAGAAGGAGGTTATCTATTCGTCGCGTTTTTTTTTTTATATGTATGTACACCGATTACTCGAAGACGGCTGAACCGATTGAAATGATTCCAACGTTATAACATTAGGTTTTTTCCCAAGTTGGTCCCATTTTCTGAAATTTTGAAATCGGTTCAGTAGTTTTCAGGAAATATTGAAAATACTGTCGTTCTCGTTACCACTTTATGTGAACTTATTACGTACATACCTTTAGGCATAACTCCTTTGTTTATAAACCGATTTAGATGATTCTTGTTTTGTTGGAAAGGGGATACCTCAAGGTATTTTAACCGACTTCAAAAAGGAGGTTCTCAGTTTGATCACACCTATTTACCAGAATACACGTAAATTGCCTGCATGATGCACTAAAAAGAGAAAAATAAAAATTATTTTTATAAAAAAATAAAACTGCCTTCGAAAAATGACATTAAAAAAGTTATAAATAATCCCTCAACGAAAAATAACGTAAGTACTTTGAAGTCAATTCAATTCAATTCAATTTATTTTTTGCAAGTCACAGGTTAAAAAGTTGTTACAAATAATAAAAGAACATGTGACGCCCTGCTAGGGCACAGCAAACATTAGGGCCAGTTATTGCCATTTTACTTATAAATTAAAATTCTTAAGACTAGCATTACAAACTTAAAAAATAAATAATTCCCATTTTAACATTATTAATTAAATATTTACAGCAAAGATTAGGGCCAATTATTGCCATTTAAGTCGGGCGGGTTTTAACAAAAACAACAAAATACTGTACATGTTTCACGCCCGACATATTATTCTGTGGCCCGACTTCAAAGTACTTACGTTATTTTTTGGTGAGGGATTATTTATTACTTTTTTTTATGTCATTTTTTTGAAGGCGGTTTTATTTCTTTATAAAAATAATTTTTCGATAATAAAAATTACATTGTGAATGGAAAAAAGTAAAAATAATTTGAATATAACTAATTTGTTTTAGGAATCTTGGTATCAAATCCATGTTCAAGCTTTTCTATGACACACGACACACGCCGTCACAACCTAGTAGGTGGTAAGTAAAAAAATTTTGGACGATTCATAAGCATTAATTTTATTTAATCTATATGAATAAAAATTTATGACTATGACTATGACTATGACTACCTAGATCCTTTCATCGACAATTCATAAAAATTTCAATCAGTTTAAAAGGCTATGTTATTATTAGTTTAACAGAAACTTCTGAACTCAGCGCTAATGAAGCCTGCACCGAACTTGGGTGATTAGGAAGGTTTGTTGTGAGTCTTGATCCGCAACAAATTTGTTCCACGCAAACTTTTCGCATTATTTTTCCACGAAGCGTTAACCATGACGCGTTCGTTCAGTGAAGGGGAAGGACGGCTGAACGGATAATGTGCAATAAACACTTTTGTTTACAAGTTATTGTTGTTCCTTTCGACTGTTCTTTGAATCTGTTAGTAGTCAGCGTTCTGGAAGAATGCTTTAATGTTATTTTTTGTTATTATAATTGTGGATTTGAAGATTCAGTTAATGTAATTTTCATTTACATTCATGTAATAAAACTTATAACAACTAATATTCTATATATCTTAACGAAGCCTGCACCGAACTTCGGTGATTGGAAGGTTTGTTGCAAGTCTTGATCCGCCCGCAACAAAGTTACGCGCAAACTTTCCGCATTACTTTTTCACGAAGCTTTAACCATGTTACGCGTTCGTTTAGTGAAACGAGAGGACGGCTCTTCGTATAATGTGCAATAAACACTTTTTTTTACAAGTTATTTTTGTTCCTTTCGACTGTTCTTTGAATCTCTTAATAATCAGTGACCTGGAAAAATGCGTTTATATGACTAAGTTATCGTGACTTGTATAATATACTTGACAATTTGAAAACATAGTTTATACTTGCAAGCATGCAACTTTTCATGTACGTTCAAAGTTCATGCAATCTATTATTGAGATAAACCCTATATATTTTTTGTTACAATGAAGAAATTAATTATAGCTAAGTATCATAATATGATGGTAAAAATGATAACGGTAAATGAAAAACATTCACACGACTTGAGAACCTCCTCCTTTTTTTGAAGTCGGTTAATTATACGAAATTAAGCCACATCACTTATTTCGTAGGTATCTTTTTTTATTTAAATATCCCTCCGTATTTTAAATTCTTTCGCCTCGTGGCAGTAAACAAGCTTTAAGTGAAATGATAACACCAAATCAGATTAAGGTACGAATCAAGGAGTATAGATAAATAAAATAGAAGTCGCCTTTTATAGGGTTGTCAGCTGTCCGGATTTCTGCAATCGCGTCCGGTCCGATATACAATGTTCGGACTGCCCGGCTTCTCGCCAAAAGATAGGAAACAAAAGCGTGCAACTGATTTCGATTTGACAAAATGTGATTTATATAATAAGTTTTAGTAAAAATTTCATTTTTATGACAAGCTTTTTTGCTTACTGTACTTTTATATTGTATTGTCATCTAAACCAAACCTGTATACAAAATTACAGCTCCATCGGACACTGGAAAGTGGGACAAATTAAGCTTGCAATATTAGTCCCCCACTAACTAACTAACATGGCAAGTTAATAAAAAGCTTGTAAAAAGTGGAATGATTATGAAATAAATAAATGCAATAAATGCATAAACATATTTTTATAGTTTTTATTTCTAATCGAATAAGTATATCAGGGACTTGGTGAAAACTGTCCGGCTGAACGTGTGCCCAATATTCTATTTCTGAGCGTGGCAACCCTACTAGGATGGAGAAGTTGTTTTAACTAGATTTAAAAGTAAGTTTTCGGCGGCATTTACTGGCAACGTTGACCGGGCGGCTACTCCCACAAGGACCTACCAATTACAAGCTCAAGCAATTGAATCCTATCAGTTTTAAAGTATTTATACTTAAAAAGCAAGTTTATTTTAATTGTATGTAAATAAAATCTGAAAAATTCAAGGTCTGAGGAAAACAAAATATAACTCAAATTAAAGGTAAACACTTTTCTCCGTTTAAAGGTGCCATAGAAAGTTATGATTTAGTTCGTGAGCCTTCATCTAGTACCACAGACGTCGATTTCGATGATTCCTTCTATGTAGTGTTTATTTATTCACTCATGTTTACCTATTGCAAGGAACGTTTCGTTTCCGCCGGGTCCTGGTGTTTTTATCAAATTCTCCTTTCACAAAATCCTTTCTTAGAGGACGCCTACGAACAAATGGGCCCAAAGGCACTGTAGTGTATTTCAGGACCTTTTGAATCAATGTACTTAAGTTTCTTTTTTATTTTTCACAATTCAGTTTGGTTGCCTTTAATAAAATGTTCTAATTACCCACAAAAATATTCTAAACAAGGTTTCAAAGTTCTACAACTCCGTGCCGAGCTGTGTGATAGCTAGCTGTGCTTTGATAGATGAGTCAGTCAACTTTTTCTTTTATATTTACAGATTTCTGTGAAAATTGTGAATAGATACATAATGTATCAATATTATAGAAAAGATAAATAAGTTCGTTTGTTTTATTTAAAATGAAAAAATAAATTAGGTACTTCAAGCTTCAAATATTTATCTATCTTTCCTGTCTAGCGTCTAACACTATAGGTACCTCCTTATCTTTAAAAGGCACATTTCGTTCGAAGACTTTAAATCAGTAGCTGAAGATTAGAAGGTATTGATGACTTAGTAAATCTAAAACGTCTGCCTTATCTGATTGGTGGAAGTTCCAGCCCCATTGTTTACGAACCATAAAGTCTGGGAGCTATCACTGTGTCTAACATCATCTTGTTACGAGATAGCAGTTACTGCAGTTAGACGGTTCTGCAGTGCATAGATGCTTTAACTTTATTTAGATACTTTTACGACGCTCTCGCTTGGAATGAGTTTGTAATAATAAGATTAAGTTTTGAAGTTTGAATAGCTTAATCATAATTTAGTATAGGATGCGTTAGCAGAATTTAATGCTACTGGTCCGTTTTGAAGATTGCAGTCCTTATTAAGGTGTTACTTTGTTATTTAGATAAAAACCAAGCATATCCAAATATCCTAAAAGACACATTCGTTCTAATACTTTAAATAAGTGGGTATAAGATTAGAAGGTAAGGTAAGGAAGGTAAGAGTTAAAACGCCTGCCTTATCTGATTGTTCTATGAGATAAGGCAGGCGTTTTCGCCCTGCCAGCCCCATTGTTTACGAACCATAAAGTCTGAAAGCTATCACTGTAAGTTTAACTATCATCTTGTTACTACAGTTAGTTATGACTATTCTGCAGTGCATGGATACTTTAACTTTGTCTAGATACTTTGCTACACGCTCTCACTTAGAATGACTTTGTAAATAATATGAACATTATGTTTTGCAGCTTAAATAGCTTATTAATACGATGTTTTAGCTGAATTTCTTTTCCCCCTCCTTTTGAAATTCGGAAGTCGGTTTAAAACTATGTTCATAAAATGTATTTCATAGAATTAAATAAAAAAATATCTAGTCATTTTAAAAACGGCAGCACTATTACCACCCTGACATTGGTAAGCTACCTCCGTGAAACTCAACACACCGAGTTGACACAAACGTCGCGTACGAATCAACAAACATTACGCAAACCAACCCTGAGGCGCGAGCTCGTTTCAGAATTTGTAATGCGGTGTTGTGAAAATTGTGCATCCGCTTTGGAAAATTTATTTGAACGTTACACACAACAAAGCATATGGAACAGATACATTTCTAACTTATACTAACGTTACAAAATTTGAACTAAAATTAGTGAGGTTTTATTAGGGATAATCAATTTAAAAATTATTTTTCCTGGTTTAACATAATATAACACATCCATCGTCAGATCTTGATGGATTCTCACTTTCATACTACGTCGCGGGACTGATTGTGACAAGACACCTCTACTGGTTAATGTTGAACTATTTTCCCTCAGGAGACAACAGCTTTCCTAGCGTAATATCGCAAATGCTTCGAAGGTAAGTAATAACAACAAAGCATCAATTTGTGCCTCCCATTCGTTGAAATTTCACAGGCATGCATATGAGCCCGGCTGTCTAGATCTATCCGACGCCAAAATGAACGAGCGCGAAGATCCAGCATTCTGTACGTCTGAACATAACGCGAGAACATTTCCACATTCCCGTTGCGTTAACGATGCAGGGTTGACTAAGCTAAGTAAAGCTCGCAAATATGGTAATTTTTATTTAATACTATAGCAAGAATGCTACTTTTTGGGGACATCAAATCATATTACATTTGGTCCAAAAATGAGGTGGTTGGAGAATAAATTTAAGTAGGGCAGGCGTACCGGTTTTGGCCACTGTACCGGTTTTGGCCACTTTTTGCTCTAAAAGTTTTCTAAACAACTTTTAGCCATTTTTGATAAAGGCAATTAAAATAAGGTATTTTAAGGTAATAATAACAACCGTTAGAATTCCTTATGTCATACGATTTTTTTTCAATAAATTCCATTTTCTGTTTAAAAAAATGTTTTGTATGAAAATTTTAAGAAATTTGTTTTGGATGAAATACTTTATAAACCTTTGTTTTTTACAATTAAATTGTTGTTTTGCCATTGACTGGTTTCTAGCGCATTAGAATATATCGATTTTACCTGGGTTTGGTTTTGATTTTTCGCAATACTTACAAAAGTTTAACTATCAGTAAGTGGCCAAAACCGGTACATTTGGCACCTCTCACACATTGTGGTTAATATATAAAAAACTATTTTACTTTTATAAATTTGAAAAATGTACCTTTAAAGGTAGATAAATTATCTATAATTTAAGATATAATTTGTGTTTTAAATACCTAAGATCATTTAGTACTTAGTGCTTAAAAGTCAAAAAATCCTTAAAGTGGCCACAAAGGGTACCTCTGCCCTACATAAATACAAATTATCTTAGTAAGTATAAAAATAATACCAATAATATTACTGAAAAATGGAAAATGAAGTATTTAGAAAAAATCGACCCGTCTCACAACTAGCTCCGATGGGACTAGTTGTGAGACGGGTCGATTTTTTCTAAATACTTCATTTTCCATTTTTCAGTAATAAAAATTGCATTGTGAATGCAAAAAACTAAAAATTAAAATAAGTTTCAATAATATTATTTAAATATTTGCTTAATACCTTATAAAAAATATTAAAAATACTTAATTAGAAAGCATTTACGAGTAAAAAATTAATAACTCTGTTATAATATTGACGTTATGGATATAGGCAAGCCATACACGCTAGGATGTACCTGTAATAGTGCTTGCAGCTGCACAGTTTAACTGCGCCGGTAAGTCTAAGTGTGCATGTTGAATAACTGCATAGGTTTCAGGAACAAACTGGCTCAAATTTACCTGCGCAGTTGAACTGTGCAAGCACAATATGGCTAGCTTTATAAAATAATTTCTCACCAGACATCTTAAAACCGTCACCCCTGTCCGTACAAGTAACTGGAGCAACATTACGCCCGCCGCTACCTGGGTGCATACCATCAACTCTTATTGCGGTTTTGTTTAGGACCTAAACTGATCTGCTTCGCTTATTCGTACCACGACAGCTTAATAATAATGACAGCGATTCAGTGATCATTCAATGACATTTCACAGCCGCTAAGCTATCAGGGTGCTTACCATCAACTCTTATTGCGGTTTTGTTTAGGACCTAAACTGATCTGCTTCGCTTATTCGTACCACGACAGCTTAATATCAATGACAGCGATTCAGTGATCGATCAATGACATTTCACAGCCGCTAAGCTGTCAGGAACTCTTATTTGACTTATAACCCGGTCGATTTAACATGTCACCTGCAGGTTATACCCGTCCCTCTCACTCTCCGGGCATGACAGAATCGAGTGAAAGAGACGGGTAGAAGAAAAAGGACACAAATCGTTCGGTCATTAACATTTAGCAATTCATTTGCGATCCAGTTTTTAGAAGGTCAGAGTACGAAAGAAAGCAATTCATTTTAGGAACCTATTCTGCATCGCGCTATTTTTGAAGCGCTGTCTTAAAGTTGATGGTAGGCACCCAGATCTCTTATTTGACTTATAACTCGGCCAAGCTGACATGGCACCGCAGGTTATACCCGTCCCTCTCACTCTCCAGGCATGACAGAATCGAGTGAAAGAGACGGGTAGAAGAAATAAGGACACAAATCGTTCGGTCATTCACATTTAGCAATTCATTTGCCATCCAGTTTTCAGAAGGTCGTAGTACGAAAGAAAGCAATTCATTTTAGGAACCTATTCTGCATCGCGCTATTTTTGAATCGCTGTCTTAAAGTTGATGGTAGGCACCCTGATTTATACGACTCTTACTCCAACACTACTGATATTTACGAATGGTTTATAGAATGATTTCCCACAAGACATCTTGAATCCGTGTTCACCCCTGGCCGTATAAGTAACTAGAGCAACACCTGTACATTAGAGGCAGGTGTGCCGAATCGCGTCCTCATGAATATATGGAGCTCGCCAAATATTTGCCCGGCCGCAACCGCCCCGCAACCGCCGCGCTGCCGCTCGATCACCGCCAATACGCCCGTGGCTACCTGATTTATACGATTCTTACAAACACAGTACTACAACATTGTTATAATATTTAACGAAGCTCTTATTTAATTGTTCTTGTCAAGCATTATTACGACCACCTTTCACCCTGTACAAAGAGCTGTATCCACTTCAGTCGTCTCGTTTTTGCATCAACAGAAATATGACTCTAGTATTTATTTATTTAATAAAATTGCTACATGCGACGTAGACACCTTGAATGAAGGGCAATTACTTTGCCATTTTTGAAGGTACTAAATGTTCTTTTCAAGAAGAAAGTATAAGTATGATATAATAACCTATAGGTATACTTGCCTACATCAATAATGTGGCGGCGCGGCTAGAAAGACTAAGATTGATTGCTATTCCAGCTCACACGGGGGAGTTTCTATTGAATATGTGTTTTCAGGACGTTTTGCCTAATACAATATACAGATGCAGGGCGCTCTAGGCCATTACAATCCATACAATATTATAAATGTGAAAGTGTGCTTGTTAGTCTGTCCGTCTTTTACATCAAAACGGAGCAACGGATCGACGTGATTTTTGATATGAGTATAGTTTTGGAGCTGGAGAGTCACATAGGCTACTCTTTATCCCGGAAAAACATCACATTCCCGAGGGATAACGTGTCGTGTAGTCCACGCGGGCGAAGCCGCGGGCGGTAGGCGAGTAATTATATAATTTCCTGTTTGTTTAATATACTGGAAACTGTAAATTCATTATTATAAACATCGACGAGAAGAACTTTTTTGTTGTACGGTTTTTAATATATATTTTTTAGATACACGTCCGCGCTTTTTATGGTTTCCTTGTTTGTAAGAACGCGTTTCATGGTTTATAAGTATTCGATTTCAGTTACTGATTGCTTCATAGCTTTAAATAAGCCCTTCCTTTTGATATTGCTTATAAAGGTAAAGGTAAAAAATATCAAATAAAACGGAACAATTGGAAACAATTTAAAGAAGCAAGAATTTATCTTTTATCTTAATTCAGTAAAAAATATCAAAGACTCTTTGAAGTTACGCTCGCGGGGCACGAATTAGAATTTAAATAGTCTAAGAAAGGGGAACATTTTATCTGAATATTTGGATCGCTCAACACGAAATATCCGGTAAAAACGAGTTGTACCTCAGCATATGAACAGAGTTGTACTTAGACTTTGACATAATATACTACGAATACTACGAATAGATACTTTTGTAGTAACGCAAAAATATTTTTTTAATATATTGAAATTGAAGTATTAGAAAAAATCGTTCCGTTTCACAAGTCACAACCATCTCCGAAGGGATTCGAACCCACGACCTTTCACTGTGTCGCTACGGAGCTACCGAGTCGTAAAGTCAAAATCAGCTGTTAACTATAAAAGTTAACAAACTGCTTTTTACAAAACAAAGATTTTACAAACAACTTTTACAATGGGACCAAGTGCGATATCGCGCAAAAAAATCGGCTGTTTCATATAAAAGTGTAATACCGAATGGGCCAAAATTAATGGAACAGCGGATTTTTTTCGCAATGTGGCACTTGGTCCCATGGTAAAAGTTGTTTGTATTGATGGGTACTTTCCCCCTGACAAACACCCTGTGTAAGTAAAACAAAACTAACGGATGCGCGTGACATGGTTCCCGTGATTACGGTAGTATCGCTTTCCCAATCATCCGCTAATTTTGTCCCGTGTTCCTTTTTAAGCCATTTAAAACAATACTAGAACCAGAATTCGAGGTCTTAAAATCGGTACTCTTAGTGTGCGCATTTGAAACGTTTCTAAAAATAATAAATACTGGGTGCCTACCATCAACTTTAAGACAGCGATTCAAAAATAGCGCGATGCAGAATAGGTTCCTAAAATGAATCGCTTTCTTTCGTACTCTGACCTTCTAAAAACTGGATCGCAAATGAATGGCTAAATGTTAATGACCGAACGATTTGTGTCCTTTTCCTTCTACCCGTCTCTTTCACTCGATTCTGTCATGCCCGGAGAGTGAGAGGGACGGGTATAACCTGCAGGTGACATGTTAAATCGACCGGGTTATAGGTCAAATAAGAGTTCCTGACAGCTTAGCGGCTGTGAAATGTCATTGATCGATCACTGAATCGCTGTCATTGATATTAAGCTGTCGTGGTACGAATAAGCGAAGCAGATCAGTTTAGGTCCTAAACAAAACCGCAATAAGAGTTGATGGTAAGCACCCAGGTCCTCTAGAATTGAACACCTACGCAGAATTTATGGAAGCTATAAGCTTCCTGAAACTCCTCAAAACCATTTTTTTTTACCATATAATATTGGTAATCAAAACAATAAGACCAAAAATCTACTTAACTAATTAGTAGACATACCTACTTACTTGGGTCTAATTGTTCTAGAGTATGTATTGAAAAATACCAAAATAGTAATAATTCCAAAAGACTTGCTAAAATATCAAATAATTACCATTGCATAAAATTAAAGTTCTAATTTATTCGATCATAAAACACAGATCCTTTGTTGACCCAATAAGGGGATGATAGGAATGTATTAATTTTTAAATGAAATGCTTTCAAGTTAAAGCAAACACAACGTTTTTAGGTATATTGAGTCGGATTATTATGAGTATACGAACGCCATGCTGTATGATTATACATTTCGGTTTTATTGATACAACTTAATTTCCCTTTAATTTATTCGATATCCCGAAATAAGGATTTTAAAAATTGAAAGTTCAAAGAGATATTTTTGATAGCATTGTAAAATTACATTGAAAAACAATTTGAAAACTTATCAAGCCGAGATGATAAAATAAAATGTTGTGTTGGGGTTGGGGTTAAACGAGTCTTTAACTGATTTATTTCCACTCGCAGCGTTCTTTCAAAGTATATCGCATTAGTCAGTTATAGAAATCTGTCTTCAGAACTAGAGGATCTCTCCGTTTCACGTGCTTTTATCTGTCGCCCCGAACATTGCAATAAGTACGTTCCATGTAAAGATAAAACTTTAGCTATATTTCATTTGAATATCCGGAGCATTAATAAAAACTTTGATAATCTTACAAATCTAATTGCAAACTCAAACATATCATATGATATTATAATACTGTCGGAATGTTGGCTGTCAAAAGCTTCTTTTCTTCCCTCATTGAATGGCTACAACTGTTACCAAACTTTTAATAACCATAATCAAAATAGTGGGATTGTTTTATATATCAAGGAAACCTTACAATGCAAGGTCTATGAGCCTGAATGTATAAGAGATGCGAACTGCTTGGTGTGTGAAGTCGCGTCGGAAATTGCTGTAGTTGCTATTTATCGTTCACCATCCTCGCACTGTATAGATAATTACCTTACTGGTCTAAATCAACTTCTGACAACTTTGTCATCCTTTCAATTAATAAGTGTTATGGGAGATCATAACGTTGATATCAAAAAAGGGAATACCGATGCTCGTTCGGATGAGTACTTAGACCTACATGCGTTTCATGGCCTACTCCCAGCGCATACATTTCCCACCCGAGGAGATAATTGTTTAGACCATGTCCTTCTTAAATCCAAGCAGCCTTCCATGACACTAGTCTTGGATACTTCTGTCACGGATCACTCACCTACTGTGTTGCTTGTAAACATCAGCAAAAGGCTTCATACTATTCCAACCACTCGCACTAAAATAGATTATGAATCCATCCGGGTAGCGCTTATGAATACAGATTTTACTGCAATCCTTTCATCCAACGACGCTAATTTTGCTGCCAATCATCTTGTATCGATCACTTCAAACATAATAAAGGAATGTACTTATGAAGTTAGAGTCTCACGGAGAAAAAGAACTATTAAGCCATGGATTACCGCTGGCTTACTGCGATGTATCCGAAACCGCGACAATATGCATAGGCGACTTAAGAAAGAACCATACAACATTACTCTTAAATTAACATATACAAGGTATAGGAATTTTACTAATAAGCTTCTTAAAAACATCAAATTGAACTATCACAAACAAATGTTACATAATGCTAAAAATAACCCAAAATCCTATTGGAATGCCATTAAAACTATAACAAACATTAAGTCTTCAGCTGCCTCCACTAGTGGTGCAAAACAACTCCTTAGGCATCATCCTGACCCAATTGCGTCAGTGAATATAGTTAACAAGTTTTTTGCTGGCGTTGGAAAAGACTTAGCTCTCAAAATACAAACAAGAGGACCGCTTCCTCATAAAATGACGTGTGAAAGCAAATGTTCCTCGCTGGTGTTGCTTGAAATTGATGAACATGAAATAGATCGGCTGATAGCGGGACTTCGAAGTGACTGCGCTGTTGGGTGGGATTGTATATCCTCCCGTATACTTCAAACATCTCGTGAGGTATTCGTCCCTCTTGTTACTCACATATGTCAGCTTGCCTTAGCGACTGGAGTTTTTCCGTATGCATTAGGGCATGGATCTCGGAATCTCGTGATATCGTAATATCGGAATCTCGGAACGTGAGAACCGATATTTCAATTCCGATATTGAGTCATCCAATATCGTAATATCGGAATCAGACAAATATTTTTAATTTACTTTTTATATAAACCAGTTCAGCGTTAGACAACACACGGAGCTACAATATAGATTTTAAACCTTGGTTGTGTTGAGTAGCGCTAAGCGCGATAGCTCAATTGACCAATATTTCTGTTACCAGCCTGCTTTGTATCGCTAAGCCTGTGATGCGACACAAGAACTATGACAGCGTTGTCTGCCTCGCTCACTGTTCACTTATGTGTACATCACAATCAAATGATTCACTAAGCCGTTCAATTAACTGCCTAGCTGCTTAATTAAAGGGCACCATTCAAGTAACGGCATTGATGTTATTCAGCTTCAGCAGCTACGTCCAAAACAACAAGAATCAACTAGCTGGCTCATAGGTATTTAGGCCTTCACATAGTTGGTGACAAAAGTATGAAAAAATATGTAATTCAGTGTAGCGGTTGGGGTGCAGTTAACAAGAGGGTGCAGGACTTGAAAAATATTTAAATTTTAGCGAAAGGCTTACACTACTCGTCGAATTTTGCTATCACTTGTTAACGCTCTAGCCAGCGTTGCTTCATCAATGTGAGGAAACCCTCGCGTCCGAAAGAATCATTGTTACAAATGTTTAACAATCGATTAAGATGAAACAGCCATTCAATTGAGAATTTAATTATCTTTATGCATTCACAATGCAATTCTGTAGTTATAGGAAAAATGTGATAGTAAAAACCACGAGCCTTGCAAGTAGCTTTCAGGCGGTATTCGAACCCGCGCCTCCAGCCAGGTATCCGGCCCGATGCTCTGACCAACTAGCCTACCGGAAAGCTTAGACGACTTTGTTGAATTTTGTTTGCTTTGCTGTTTGTTTCACCAGCGTTGCGTTATCAACGTGGGGATACCCTCGCATCCGAAAGAAACATTTTTACAAATGTTAAACATTCGATTAAGATAGCAGAGCCATTAAATTGAAATTTTTAGTTATTTTTATAAATCGAATTAATCGAAATTTAATCCCGCCTGAAAGCTACTTGCAGTGCGCGTGGTTTTTTTACTATCACACTTTTCTATAGCTACATTTTCCTTTATTTATAGAATTGCATTGTGAATGCATAAAAATAATCTTCGATCTTAATAACGTGTGTTTTACAATTTAATGTTCAAAATAAACATCGCTCACCAGTAGTGCTAGCTGCTTGCACATCTTGCGCGCGATTCGAGTGAGAAAGAATCGCGGGTACTTTCGACCAATCAGATTGCTCGTAGAAAGCGCACGTGACTTAAGAAGACGTGCTGATTGGTTGGAATGAGCGCGACAAAGAGTCGCGCTCATTCCACACAGACGTGTTCAAAACACACTGATGTACTTGCTGCCAGGCGCGATTGTTGACCGCTGATAAACAAAATAGGGAAAAAAGTATCTCGTCTAAAACTCAAGCATAGTAATATGCCACAGTACCTACGTCTTGCTTATTCGCACAAAAGATTGATTTTATTGTACACAATCCATCCCCATATTCATGTAATTTAGAAAGAAAATGTGCTATTTATAAACAATTGCGCAATTTCTTACGATTTTTTGCGATTCCGATATTAATATCGGAATTCCGATATTGAGATCTAATATCGAAAATCAATATCGGAATTGAAAACCTTCCGATATTACATGCCCTAGTATGCATTCAAGAGAGCTATAGTTCACCCAATTTACAAGTCTGGGGATGGAGACGAAATAACAAATTATAGACCTATTTCTGTTTTGAGCGCTTTATCAAAGGTATTGGAAAGAGCTCTAAATAACAGGCTGATAAGTTATTTAGAATCTAATAACATAATAGCAAATAATCAGTTCGGCTTTCGTAGGGGCATCTCCACAGAAGATGCGGTCGGGTCATTGATAGACAATGTTATTGGGTGCTTAGATGATAAAGATAAGTGCATTGGATTGTTCTTAGACTTATCCAAAGCGTTTGATACCGTCTCCATCCCCATACTTATAACAAAACTAGAGCAGATTGGGATACGTGGAATACCCCTTTCATTATTTAAAGATTACCTTTTGAACCGTACCCAGTCTGTAAAAATTGGTGAATTTATCAGTGACCCTGAAAAACTGACATTTGGTGTCCCCCAGGGGTCAATTCTGGGCCCTACGCTGTTTACCATCTACATCAATGACCTATGCAAGCTTAATATCCCTCATTGCCAAATATATGCATACGCAGATGACACCGCACTTATTGTTAAGGGATCGAACTGGGCCGACACCAATCTCCGCGCTGAAATTGCACTATCTAAAGTTTTGTATTGGATGGATTGTAATTTACTAACACTTAATATAAAGAAAACTAACTTCATAGCTTTTGCTTCAAATACTCAGTCACTGCCTGAAGATGACAGTTTAAGTATCAAGGCGCATAACTGTTTGGGAACTGCTAGCGACTGTCATTGCATGGGAATATCGAGAGTGACAACCGTTAAATATCTAGGTATTTATATTGACCAATTTCTGCGATGGAATGACCACATAAATTCACTAATACCAAGAATAAGAAAACTTATATACGTTTTTAAAAATCTAAATTCAGTAGCAGATTTCAACACGCTAAAAATGGTTTATCTCGCGTTAGCACAGTCTATACTAACTTATTGTATGACAACTTGGGGTGGTGCAGCTAAAACTTCACTATTCCCGCTGGAAAGAGCTCAAAGGGCGGTACTTAAAGTTATGGCCAGAAAACCTTTTAGGTACCCTACTGTAAAACTCTATGCTGACACCTCGGTCTTGACAGTAAGACAATTATTCCTCATGTGTACCATTCTCCGCAAACACTCCCAGCTGCCCTTTGATCCTTCTATCTACACCCGTAAGCGGAGATCAGGATGCTTACCATCAACTCTTATTACGGTTTTGTTTAGGAACCTAAACTGATCTGCTTCGCTTATTCGTACCACGACAGCTTAATATCAATGACAGCGATTCAGTGATCGATCAATGACATTTCACAGCCGCTAAGCTGTCAGAAACTCTTATTTGACTTATAGCCCGGTCGATTTAACATGTCACCTGCAGGTTATACCCGGCCCTCTCACTCTCCGGGCATGACAGAATCGAGTGAAAGAGACGGGTAGAAGAAAAAGGACACAAATCGTTCGGTCATTAACATTTAGCAATTCATTTGCGATCCAGTTTTTAGAAGGTCAGAGTACGAAAGAAAGCGATTCATTTTAGGAACCTATTCTGAATCGCGCTATTTTTGAATCGCTGTCATAAAGTTGATGGTAGGCACCCAGATCGTGTCTGCTGCACCCCCCGCCACAGAACTGAACTAGCTAAACGCCACTTTAGAGTTCTTAGTTGCATTATCTATAACAAAGCTAATAAGTTACATAACATTTACCCCTGCACAAAACGCGAAACTAAACATAAGCTTCAAAGTTGGCTAGGAACCCTAACGTATGCAGAGACGGAAGACTTTTTGATAACATTAAAGTAAAATAGGTATATATAGGTACATTTTAGTAGAATTAAGTTACATATTCACTTCTTCAATGGCCCACACAAATATACACATAAACACACAAACATTTACAAACACAAAAATATACACATACTATCATGGACACACAAGCACAAACACGATCACATGCGGCACGGTTGAGGCATCAATTCCCAATAAAACAGATTATTCTAGTTTGGGAATTACTGCAAACATTAAGTTAAATTCTTTTCCCTGTTTCGTTTAAGTTAATTAAACTTTAAATTTCAAATTGTAACTCTTCGTTATATTCTCGTTTTGCTTCCCATCACGCGGAATACAAGGTATTTTTACTTAGTTCGATGGTGGGTGGCAAACGGATGGAGCGTGGAATGTATTGCCATTTATTTTGTACCATTAATGTCTTTATCTTTATAAGTGACATTGTTATTAACTTAAGAAACTTGTCAAATAAACAAATTTTATTTATTTTTATTTATTTATATGCCTATATAAAAGCATCGTTTTCATGGCAAATTGTTCTTCCTGAATGTATCGTAAAAATTCTTTGCTCTTCACAAAAATCTACGTAATAGGCCCTTTGTTGTAAGAAAAATGTTTGCATTTCGAGCGTCTTGTATCCCTGTAGTCAACAAATAGTATCAGCCTGGAGGCACTCTTGTTTCGAGAGCAAATTCAATTTCGATCGATGACGCTCAGCGGTATGAGCACACGGCAGGCTGTCACCAAACGGGTGCTAGAGCAAAACATTTCGGGAAACTACGAATTGAAGACGAGTTTGTTTGAGCAAATGCAAAAATACTGCCATAGCTTGACGACGCTATCCTACTTTATCTTCAAATTTTTCGAAATTAATCGGCCTCAGTTAAAATTGTAATTATATTTAATTAACCCTATTTATAGATGTAAAATGTAGTAAGTTACAATGAACAAGCCTTACTAGGAGAAAGATATATTTCCAGGGTAAAAAGTAGCTAATATCACTATTCAGGCTGAAGAGTGATATTAGCTACTTTTTACCTCAGCAGCTGAGGCTCCCAAACTATCCCTATACTTACCAAAAATCACGCCGATCCTTTGCCCCGTTTAAATGAAAAACGGACAAACACATTAACAAACAAACACACTTTCATATTTATAATATTAGTATGTACTAATAAACTTAGTTCATTAACATTGCATGGGTGCAGGGTAGCCGTAGCAGGCAATTAGTTCCTCCTGGTAAAATTTTAAAGAAACCGATGGACGCGTCGTTGAGGAGATTATTTTAAATATAAAGTGTTACATGTCTACACATTTTTTCTCGTTCTACATCACCCAAAACATTCGGTTAAGAAATGAAGTTATAACGCTCCAACTTCCATCGCCGCGGACGAACCCAAGTAGTATAAAAAGCAGAATTGTCAAAGTTTGGCCGTTTGCGCATGAAATACGGCTAAAGTAACCCACCGCGTAACTCGTAAGCCTATGCTTATATGGGCATGTAAATGGTGTAACCGGAGTTGTTACGAGCAAAATTAATCTGTAATATCATGTTGAGGAGAGAAATTAAATTAATTAATGAATTCCTTTTCTTACACTTATTACCTTGTTTTGTTAAAGCGACTACGTGAAATTAAGCTTTCAAAAAATATTTTTGTGAATCCATATAATGGAAATAATAATCCATAAATGTAATATTATTGCAAAGTTTTTAATAAGTATCACATTTCACATATTTTAAAAATAAAAGCGTTTGAAAATCTAAATTTAAAAATATATATTGTCGAAACTGAAAAATCCTTGCTATCCCTTAAAAGTTTCGCACGAACGTGTCCTCAAAAATAAATTTAATTACTTCCAATATTCAACCCTCCAAATGTTTTGTGATTTAAGCAGACTTTAAATACAATGTTCAAACTACAAAATGATTACCCCTTCTTTTACACCCAAAAGCAATTTATGTTCTAGAGTTTCCTTTCAGATGTAAATGAGTGGCATGATTGTGGTTGTCCAACTGTCACGCAAAGGCAAGTAGGTAGGTACCTATAAAAGTTCCCATTTTCACACTCGCTCAGTGGAAAAATGTAAGGATGAATTCATACTTACAACATAATATAAGGGGTAGGACACCCGGCACTAGTCCGTCCCGAGACCTTGAATAATGCGATGTGTTCCGATAAATTGAAGTAATATCTCTTACATTTCTTTCGACGTTTCGGTAAGTGAACCGAATAGTCTTATATTTGAAGCTTTTTATCCTCTGTGTTTTATCTTCAGATTTCCTTACCTTATACGTTGTTATAAGGTAACTTGTTTTAGAAAATATTTTGGGGATTCTTTAGTTAGAACGAAACATAAGGAAATGAAACCATTGTTGAACTATGAAATTATATTTTGTCCGTATTTCTGTATACCTTCGCTGTTCATGCAAAAACTTCTGAACGAAATTGGAAATTTTCTCAAGCATGAGACAAATTCCACTTAAACCGTAAAGTTATATCTGAGTAAGTATTTGTTTTCAAACAAAAATATTGATATTATATTCGGTGAAGTAAAGTTACTAAGTTCTATTATTACTTTCTAGAATTAAGCCACACAATCGAGAGTTTTCCTAAAGTACTTATTTCATTTCCATACAACAACAAGTTCGTGCAATAAAAGTTGATAAGAATAATAAGTTTGTCATTTTTCCTACATTTCTACTTACGGGAAAAGTATGACGCGACCTCCCACTAGGTGTTCCTGAAGCCGATGTCTTAAACGTCACAGTATAGAATATGGCAGTACGAAAAATAGACAAGTATTTTATTGTTATAAATACGAACTAAAATAAGTTTTTAGTAAAAATTTCATTTTTATGGCAAGTTTTTTTGCTGACTGTACTTTAATATTGTATTGTCATCTGAACCAAAACTGTATACTTACAAAATTTCAGCTCCATCGGACACTGGAAAGTGGGTCAAATTAAGCTTGCAAGATTTGTCCTCCACTAACTAACTAACATGCCTACTAACTAACTAACTAACATGACAAGTTAATAAAAAGGTTGGAATAAAGTAAACTGTCTTTCTTATTGCTTGGTTGTTTTGCAAACTGCTTGTTTGCTTCTCTTAAAAGATTTTAAGAATTCGTAACCTAAGGAAAGTTTGATTAATGGAAGCTGGAACTATTTTAACAATAGGTATTGCCTTAAAGATAAGAACTTCCTACTAGAGTTTTAAAACCTATTTGGTTTTTAAACAACACTGACAATGAATGAGGATATTTATAAAAATAGGAGCCTCCTATTAACCATTCGTGTAAAGTAGTATTAATATATGTATGAAATGAAACCTAAATTTAGTGCAACTACTCCGTCACCTCCGCGCGACGTTCAATTTGCCCCGAGAGGGCCTTACGGCGATCCGTCATTTTGCATCCTGCAGCTTTTGCAAACTGCTCGTACAATGTAATGTAACTCCAGAATTACGAGATATATTACTTTAACAAACATTTTACATGCTTGATTCTCAGTACACTATGATTGCAACTTTACTTTTGTTCTAACAACTGTTTTA
Source organism: Crambus lathoniellus (assembly GCA_949710035.1). Classification (NCBI taxonomy): domain Eukaryota; kingdom Metazoa; phylum Arthropoda; class Insecta; order Lepidoptera; family Crambidae; genus Crambus; species Crambus lathoniellus. Next base: position 24,886,047 of record OX453304.1, read on the forward strand.
TTTTGCTCGCGGCCACAGCTCGTTGCGGGTGGGATTGAGAAAATTACAGGAAAGATAATCTCGTATTTTATAGCCCCCTTATAGTATTGCAGTGGCTCGCCGAGTGGATAAAAAATAGCAACTCCAACGGATGCTTTGTTCCAATTTATTTTTTATTGTAATGAATGTCTCGAGGTCTCGAGGTGAAATACTGGAGCGCGCCGGCCATTGTTGTTGTCGCCATCTTTGTTTTCTGCTGAATCTTGGCCTGGCCACAACGATGACAACTTTTTCAACAGCTTCATTATGCAACAAGGTTGTTCTTTCTGTTCCGTACTCCTTTGGCATAATTTATTTTATCTACACTCATGTTATAATATTCGAATTATGAACTCATGTCATGCCTGAACGTAGAATGATACACTTTATGCCATAGTCAACTTTAAAAAATAAAACTGCTGTATCCGGGTGTTTCATAATGACCATTATGAAACACCCGGATACAGTTGTCACTCATTATAAAACACTTATATTTCTTAATTTTACAGTCTCCATGGCAACCGTAGGATTTACCGGCCCTGACTTCCCAACTCTTTCAAGCCTTTCTTTAGCCGGCAACAATCGGAATCTTTTTTAAAATTAGAATTTTGAATTAAGAAGGAATAGACTCCTATGAGTGGGGTTTGGCACCAATTCATTTTATAATTAATATTGATTTGATTTATTTTTGAAATATATAATAAATGTAATGAGTGTAGATAAAGTAGTGTATGAGACTGCACATAATAGTCCAGTCAAAATAAATGTGTTTGTATGGAGTAGGTTGCAATATTAGCACTTTGGGTGATAATTTGGAATAACATAAATGAATACTTGAAAAACCGGAAATCAGAATAATCTCTGATATTAACTTCGTACTTGTCGGTTAATTAATCAATAAAGTAAGAAAAAATAATTTGGGTGTGAACAAAAAATGGAAAACTGGTGATTTTGTTCATTTTAGAGTCTTTTAGAATGCTTTAATTAAGGAATAAATAATCTCTCGTCTAGGTCGATTTATTGAGTGTATTTCGAATATACTATATCAAATTATTTCTAACTTTATAACAATAATGGCACACCGAGTGATATTTAATCAAAGCATGTATATAAATAATAGTAATAAGTATACCAATTATCACCAAGGTGACTCTGGTACTTTTTTTTAAATGCAGTTTTATTTGATTTTAAAATTCGCACATTAAAGTCACCTCGAATTTTTTTAGTAATCCATGTAGAAATAATTTATATAAACTCAAAACAGTAAAAATCCCGTAACAATATGTTTTTGTTCTTTAATTATAATTATTATCAAAAACGCAAATGAAGTGAGGCGCGCGCGTCATTAAGGCGAGAATTCCCAACCGCAGATACAATTTGAAGAACATCGCACTATCAGTGGGGTGGGACCCCCGTGCGTCTCAGTAGGTATACTTAGCAAAATAAGTAATTTTGAAAATTTATGGCTGTTTTCACCAAACACTCGTAAGGTATTTCTTAGCTAAGAATATCTTAATTTAAACAGTACTTTATGATACTTTTACGTTTCACCAACCAAAACTACTAAAAAGATTCCTAGGTAGGAACGTCTTAGTTAAGTTTAATTGAAGGGTACAGGGGCAAAACAAGGAATGTCACAAAACAGATTTTTGTGTAATTTACATTTTAATGTAAGTATATTTTTGAACATTTGTCAAAAGTTTATTTGTATTTACAGCCGATCTTTGTAAAGTAAACTTTCGTTCCTATTAGTAACTTAATAAAAAATAATTATGCAAGATAAAAATAATAAAAAAATTAAATAAAAAATAAAAAACAAAAAACCTGTTTGTGACATTTCTCGTTTTGCCCCTGTACCCTTCAATTTCTCTATAGAATGTCACTTCTGAAAAATGAATTCTAGCATAGATTAGGTAGGTACCATAAAGTTCCTTTGAAAGTCTTGAAAGTTCTAGGAAACCAACATTTTCCGTAATGTAGATACAAGTTCTCGTATATTTCCACAACATGAGAGCGCTTCGTGTGTATTGGCGTTATCCGTCGTTGTCTTTATGCGTACAAATATCACCTTCATCGTCGTCAAAAATTTCAAAGAAATTCAAACAAATCTTACACATTCATTTTTTATTATACAAATTCATGATTATTTTAAACTTTATTCAAGATTTACGAAGATAACTCAAGTCAAGTTTGACGTTTCATTTGACATTAAGTTGATCCTTAACAATTAGGCGGCCGTTTTCTGTGTCCTAACTTTAGGAGCTTCTTAACTACTTAGGGCATTCTTAAGTTGTGGTGAAACGTAAAAGTTCCATTTAAGAATTGCTTAACGATAAGCATTGCCTTAGGAACGTCTTAACGTTTGGTGAAAACGGCCATAAGAATGCCTTTTAAAAAGTGTAAAGTTATGACTATTTATAAGTATTATTTGTTTATTGTATTTCGTAGAAGAGAAGTGGAAATTTCATAACTATGAATAAGGTAATCCGTGGCGGTGCCCGTGATATAGTTTTCTAGGTGTTTTTACGATGTTTGGCGGAGTTCCAAGCAGGAAAGTTGCTCAGTAGTCTCGACGATGTTTACCAACGCACCGCGGATTTCACGGGTAAGTAAGTAAGTTGCACGACGCGTATTCACAAAGTATTATATTGATCCTGGATGTTAGTCCTTTAATAATTACCCCACATAGGTACATTTTTAATACTTTTATCCTAACTTAAGAGGTTATACCAGTTATACTAAAATAAACAAATACTCTTAGTTTTATAGTGCGACCAAAATATCTTGAGCATGAAATGTTAATTCGTAGAAAACATTGTAGGTATTGAAAACTATTATCCCTGATTTAATTTTAGACTGTTATTGTTTGTTTCTATCACAAAGTACAGTTCGCAAAATTGTAAAGTTTGGTAATCAAAGTGGTGGAAAATTCTCGACTCCAGCTAAACACTCCTAAAAATTTAGATGATTTCGATATAATACGTTTGTACTTGTTTGCAAACATGCGATCGGTCTAGAGACCATAAGCAAATGGTTTGGGTTTTAATGCAGACGTGTAGGCATGCCTTTCCAGTGTCGGCTGCCTTTGTGTTTTGCTAACTGGTATAGTTATTGTATGCTGTCCCAAGGATGCAGTCTTTTCAGGCGTCTTGTTTGCAATGGTTCAATAAGACACTGGGCCAGTTTGTTCTTATGAATACCAATTCGATCTTTATACGAACTAATGCCATTGGCTATGTGCTGTTTGACGGTTGGTATATTCAGATACTCATGGACTTCTTCCATTTTTGTGAACCATGGGGCATTCACTAGTGTTTTGAGCACACTGTTCTGAAATCTTTGCAGAATTCCTATATTCGACGTTTTTGCAGTAAAATGTTTAGCTGGAGTCATGAATTTTCCACCACTTTGATTATCAAACTTTACAATTCTGCAAACTGTACTTTGTGATAAACCTGAAACAAACAAAAAAAGTCTAAAATTAAATCAGGGATAATAGCGAAAATATTGAACAACTATACCTACGAATTAATATTTCATGCTCAAGATTTTTTGGTCGCACTATAAAATTACAAGTATTTGTTTATTTTAGTATAACCATATTGTATTATTTTGACCATAATATTTTATTGTATAAAGGGCAATGAGCAAATTGGTAGCCTACGCGGCCACTTCAAAAAATAGTCTCATTTCTTAGATTTTTCTATTCTCTTAATAAAGTTTGTATGGGCACAAAGTACTGTATCCATAGTTTCTGAAATACATAGAAAAAAAAGCTAACATCCCGCCTGAAAGCTACTTATAGGGCTCGTGGTTTTTTACTATCACATTTTTCCTATACTTACAAAAATTGCATTGTGAATGCATAAAAATAATTTAAAATCTTAAAAAAAAGCTAAATTTAATTTCGTTTATTCAATTTAGGTTTGTTTCAACACTTATGAACGTCAATGAAGCTACGCCATCGATTCACAAATCCTACGGCAGGAGACCTTGTAACGAGAAGAACCGGCAAGAAACTAGCCATGGGCTATTTTTTACTCCCTGTTTTAATTTATACAGAGTCGTCAAATTTGAAAAGTGACCATTACATAATAGTAAGGTTACTTTCCATCACAATACAGAATACCGCTTAAAGTAAGTACAATTTTGCTTATTACCTACCTAAAACAGTAAACAATTTTCAACTAAACGAGGAATCAAATAGTTTAATGGACGCACTTATCTTAATCTTATTTACATTATATTATAGGATTAATAAAAAGGAAACTGCAAGCTGCGCCGTAAATTCAAATCTATAAGTATTAACAAATAAAAGGAATTTTTGAATAAATATTAAGTACTTACAACAATAACTAGAAAAAATTGCTGTTACTGTAAGACACGTGTACTTACCAAAATTACTATGAGATACACCAGCTCGCTAACAAAACTATATTACGAGTATAATACTATTATAAACCATATCCCGAACACCTTTAACACAAGTTGACACGAGCAGACCCACCCCACTGGCAGCACCCGTTCACGAGCATGACGCATGAGCCAGCCAAATCGCTTCGTTCAACCATATTTTAGGGAACGTAACGACCCGACTCACACGACACCACCGCAGGAATATTTAGAGAATGTAGAAAAGAAAGATCTTTCATATGAATAAATTCCTTAACCATTTATAACTGTTTCCAAACTGAAAATACAAAAAGAAACTTTCATAGTAGTAAACATTCAGTCAGGTATCTGTATAGATTGAACGACGACGCCCACTTCTGGGCATAGGCCTCCCCCAAGGATCTGGGGGGTTCCGTAGCCGAATGGCAAAAAACGGAACCCTTATAGATTCGTCATGTCTGTCTGTCTGTCTGTCCGTTTGTCCGTCCGTACGTATGTCACAGCCTCTTTATTACAAAACTATAAAAACTACACAGTTGAAACTTGGTAGTTAAATGTATACTGTTAACCACTTTACGATTTTTATACAAAAATAAAAAATATAAAAAAATTAAGGGAGAGTCCCCATACATGGAACTAAAACCGAAAAATATTTTTTTAATCACACATATTATTATTCGTGTGGGGTATCTATCTATAGATATGTCTTTAAAAATTACATGCAAGTTTCTCAAACCATTTTTTCTCAAAGTCTACCTTTTGAAAGTGAGAACCTTCTAAAATGGTAAAATGTGTGTCCCCCCCCCCCCCCTCTAACTTTTAAAGTAAAAGAGTGAAAAATCTAGAAAAAATAAATGCTGTAGATCTTAATAAAAACTTTCAACGAAAATTGGTTTGAACGAGATATAGTAAGCACTTTTTGAGATATAATATACTACATATTCAAAAACCGCAAAACACTATGAAAAACAAAGTTATATTTTGCTGACGAAAAATTATAGTGTAATTTTGGCTAGGTATAACCAATCGGTACAGTAAGTGGGTACGGAATCCTTCATGAACGAGTCCAACTCGCACTTGGCCGATTTTTTCTAGTAATAGGTTTATATTAAGTCTTTAAGGCTATTTTCTATTAATACTCAAACGCTATTTTAGTTTTCCTAATAGGTACTACTCGTAGTGTCAACCTTTCTTATGTTAATATTCTTGAATAATAGCATCGAAGGCTAAGACACAGTTTATCAATTTTTTCCATACGCATTATTATTTTGCAGTAAGAAAACAGCAACGCAAAGTTAAAAATATTTAAAAAACCACGCTGGCAGACAACTTTTTTTTTGTGGGCCGGTTTTGATGTAACTCGGTTGTACTACTATTTTGAAAAGAAAACAGTAACGCAATGTTAAAAATATTAAAAAACCAAGATGGCGGCCAACTTTTTTGTGGGCCGATTTTGATGATACTGACTGACAGACAGACAAAAATATTGCGTTACTCTTTTCTTGTCAAAATAATACTTAAAACAGAGTTCCATCAAAATCGGCCCACAAAAAAAAGGCGCCATCTTGAATATTTTTTGTAATTTTAAGATTGCGTTACTGTTTTCTTGACAAAATAATACTAAAAACCGAGTTTCATTAAAATCGGCCCACAAACAAAAAAGTTGGCAGCCAACTTGATTTTTTATTTTTTTAACCTTGCGTTGCTGTTTTCTTGTCAAAATAGTACTAGAAATCAAGTTTTATAAAAATTTACCCAGAAACAAAAAAATTGGCCGCCATCTTGGATTTTTTATATTTTTAGAAGTGCGTTGTTGTTTTTTTGTCAAAATAGTACTAGAAATCGAGTTTCATCAAAATAGGCTTACTAACAAATAAGTTGGCCGCCATCTTGGATTTTTTAATATTTTTAACATTGCGTTGCTATTTTCCTGTCAAAATAGTACCAAAACCCAAGTTTCATCAAAATAAGCCCACAAACAAAAAAGTTGGCCGCCATCTTGGATTTTTTTATATTTTTAGCAGTGCGTTGCTATTTTCCTGTCAAAATAGTACCAAAACCTGAATTGCAATAAAAAAATAAAATAAAAATAGTTTTTATAAAACTTAAATAATTATATGATCTTTCTAATTATCACAAAAATAAGTTTTTTGTAAAAAAATCATTTTTGTGACAAGCTTTTTTGCTGGCCTTACTTTAATATTGTACTGTCATCCATACCAAACCTATATGCAAAATTTCAGCTCAATCGGACACTGGCAAGTGGGTCAAATTTAGCTCGTAAGATTTGACCCGAACGGACATACACACCTACATACATACACTGCAAGTTAAATAAAAGCTTGTAAAAAAATCACATCCGCAATTAAAGTATCAATAATTTTACTCCGGCTAGTCTGCGCACAATACGCAGCAAACTTTTTTGAAATTTAGATAATAAGATGCAAATTTGTGTAATAAATAAAATAACAAGCCTATGTTCCTCTCCAGGCTACAAAGTATCTAGATTCCAAATTTCAGCCAAATCCGTTCAGCTGTTTTGGCGTGATCGAGTAACAAACAACATCCAAACATCTAAACTTTCACATAATCAATTGAATTAGGAAGTAGGATGAATTGCCGCCGCGCGGCAACGCGCCGCGTCTATCCATCCTTTTCACGCCCGATAACTCCGTCTCTCTCGCACACCGACTGGCCATGCGGACGCTCCGTCAAGGTCACGCGTAATTTGGATTTTGAATGAGTTATTTTATTACTTTGCGGTGATTGTGCATTTATTTATATTTTGAGGAATCTTTCTCATGTTATCAGGGGATTATGATTTTTTTATATATAAAATAAATATGTTAATGGAAATGTTACATAAAAACTGAAGTGACTTTAATGTATAACCGACTTAACGCAAAAAAACCACTTTTAACCAAGTTCCAAGAAAGTCACCTAGGTGAAAACTTAAAATAGGTTCGAGGTTTTTATTTATAGTGTATTAGTAGTAAAATCTCTGAAAGTGCGATTTTGTAAGTCTCATTTTTTACGTCGTGACTGAAAAAACGTTGTAATGTGCAGAATATTGTGCTCACGTCAGGGATTACTTGCATAACATAATTTAAAGGGTATCCATAGATTATATTATAATATTCACCTAAAGTGCCTTTTTTGTCTAATTATAAACGGCCAAAACACAACTTTAGGTATTTCTCTCGAACGGACACCAGTATACCTACAAAATCACGATGAGTGCTCAAAATAAAGGCAATATTATTATTTAAAAATAAATTTGTTAAAGGTGCCATTAATGTGACCCCAAACTTTATTTTGACTGGACTATAACTCGGTATGCGACAGTCACATTAACTACTATTATCTACACTCATGTTATAATTTTCGAATTATGAACTCATGCCTGAACGTCTAATGATACACTTTATGCCATAGTCAACTATATATTATATATACTTATAATAAAACTGTAAACGATCCAATTCTGTACATTGAAAAGAAATAGAAAAAAATACCACCAGGGGTCTTGTTAAACGAAACAGATACCAAAAATATAGTTTTTGAATTTTTTGTCTGTCTGTCTGTCTGTTGTCCGCGTTTCACACAAAAACTACTGAACGGATTTTGATGAAACTTTTTTTGTTATACAGCTATTGGCCCTCGCCAACATATAGGCTATAATTTATTTTGAAGATCGTAATATCTGATGTGGAACCATAGCAGTCCAGCCAAACTATGAGAGATATAATAATACCGTCTTAAGGAAAATTGTTAAACGTGATGGGCACTTTCTATTGACGTACAAAGTTTGAAGGTCTGTTTCACCTGATGTAGAACCCTAGCAGCCAGGATAAACTATATGAGATACAAACATGGCGTCTTAAGAAAAGTTGTTTCACGTAATGAACATTTTCTATTGACGGAAAAATATCGAAGGTCTGGCTTACCTGATGTGGAACCCAGCTAAACTATAAGAGATACAAATATAGCATCTATCAAGAGAGATCATAGCAAGAGAAGTTGTTCAGCGTTATAAGTATTTTCTTTTGACATACAGTCTATACTAATATTTTAAATGTGAAAGTATGTTTGTTTTTATGTCCGTCTTTCAAATCAAAACGGAGCAACGAATTGACGTGTTTTTTAGTATGTGCGGGTAGTTTAGGAGCTAGAAAGTGACATAGACTAAAAATATCACTTTACCTCGGGATAACGTAGTGTAGTACAGTCGCCAGCACGTCAGGTTACTACAAATTGTCAAATTTCTTTAAATAAAATTCAACCTTATGTCGAACAGATAGAGTTCAGTTTCAAATAATAAATTTTGACATTTTGTAGTAACCCGACGTGCTGGCGACTGTACATGCGGGCGAAACCGCTGTCGGAAGGCTATGTTATGTACATTTTTAATGTGCTAATATGTATCATAGCATTCATAGCGCTGTACTAATATATATTAAACTAGCTTTCCGCCCGCGGCTTCGCCCGCGTGTACTTCCCGACCTTATCCCGCGGGAATGTGACATTTTTCCGGGATAAAATGTAGCCTATGTTCCTCTCCAGGCTACAATGTATCTGTGTCCTAAATTTCAGCCATATCCGTTCAGCCGTTTTGGTATGATTGAGTAACAAACATACAAACATCTAAACTTTCACATTCTACTAATATTATAAATGTGAAAGTTTAGACTTTCACATTTATAATATTAGTAGGAAGTAGGATAAGTAGGATAAATAAATAAAAAAAACAAAATAGCTTATTAGCCTTAAAAATTAAAAATGCTGCCGAAAGTCACTATTCCACGCGGACGAAGTCGCGGGCACAGCTAGTAAAATATAAAACTGCTGTATCCGGGTGTTTCATAATGACCATTATGAAACACCCGGATACAGTTGTCACTCATTATAAAACACTTATATTTCTTAATTTTACAGTCTCCATGGCAACCGTAGGATTTACCGGCCCTGACTTCCAACTCTTTCAAGCTCTTCTTTAGCCGGCAACAATCAGAAACTTTTTTTAAAATTAGAATGTTGAATTTAGAAGGAATAGACCGTATAGACTCCTGTGAGTGGGGTTTGGCACCAATTCACATTTTGTTATTAATATTGATTTGCTTTATTTTTTAAATATATAATAAATGTAATGAGTGTAGATAAAGTAGTGTATGAGACTGCACATAACTCGGTATTAAAACACTCGTGGAATACTATTAAAAAACTCGCCAATTATGCGACAGTCACATAAACTACTATTGTGCGCATAGATTTATGATAAGTCTCTTAGATATTATTCGTGCATTTATGCGTGCTTTTAAAACACAGCATAAACAAACTTAGGATTAACGGTAATTGCTTCACGGAAATTTTATTGAGATATATAGATCAAACGAAGTCTATGTATTATTCTGTGTCAAAAATTTGCCAACCTTCGCATATTTACATTTACACATCTAAAACGGCACTTTTAAATATGTGCGCGGCGTAATGGTGACGCAGGAAGTCACATTTATGGTACTGCAAAACTGGATATTGTATTTGTATGAAATAAAACGGAACTACATCGTTTTTACGCTACAAAGCTATCTGTAACTAGTAATAAGAAATCGTGACCGACATGAGAACCAAGCTTATAGTCCATAAAATCAGGATATTTTTCCTCACGGTAGATTAACTTAACCAAATTCTTTTGTCTTCCTTCCCTTTTAATTAATGAAATTGGAGGACAGTTAGTTGTAGGTAGGTACCTACCTGTACCTATCCAGATTTTTACTATCCCAATCACGTCTGAGACAGAAGCATTGGTCTTTTATGAACAAGAACACACGATTCAATTTCAATTCAATTCAAATTTTCTACCATATCTACTTAGCTTTTTAGAATCTTTACAATATAAAAATATTTTCTTCTTCAAAGAAAACTTAAAAGGGTTGAGAAAAAAGGAATTATAATTGTAATACATCACAGTACCTACAAAGAAACTCAAGCAAGATCATCTTTTTTTAGCACTTTGTGAAAAAATATTTTTAAAATTCAGGTAGGCCTAATATGCCTTTATCCTATATTTAACAAATTAAAAACTCTTTGATATCACGTTCCCGTTTTGCAATTATAAAAGAAAAACCTTTATTCTAGAATGTCTCTTACATTTAAATGCTATCGGTATGAATCGCTCCCAGTTATTGCAACGACTTCAGAAGCAAGCAAATAAAATTAATATCCGCATATTCCACTGAACACGTCTGTTCCATACCCGGTTATTAATGTTTATTGGAAAGCGGTAGCATTTTCACAGCAGAACTTCACTTTAAACTATAATTTAAAGCAATTTAAAATAAAACACATACTTGGGATTCTGATATCAGAAGATAATGAAATATATTCTAGTCCTACTAATATTATAGAAGAGTAAGGAATGTCACAAAAACAGGTTTTTGTATAATTAACATTTTAATGTTTGAAAAATTATAACTTTGTCTTGCATAATGATTTTTATAATTATAATACAAAGATTATAATACAAATAAACTTTTGACAAATGTTAACAAATATACATTAAAATGTTAATTACACAAACATTTGTTTTTGTGACATTCCTTATTTTGCCCCTGTACCTCATGTGAAAGTTGAGATGTTTGGATGTTTGGATGTTTGTTACTTAATCACGCCAAAACGGCTGAACCGATTTGGCTGAAATTTGGAACACAGATACTTTACAGCCTGGAGAGGAGCAAAGGTTACTTTTTATCTCGGAAAAATATCACATTCCCGCGGGATAACGTCGTGTATTCCACGCGGGCGAAGCCGCGGGCGGCAAGCTAATTTATCATATTTTTAAGGCACGTTTAAATTATTCAATTGATGGAACGCTGCCAAAATATCAGCTGTCGAGTAAACTCCACGACTCAGCTTTTTGCATATTGAGGCGATCACATTTTTTTTCATTATTGTGGCAACAGACTTCAATCTTAAAATTTCAAAGAACTGCTTTTGTAAAGCCAACTGTAAAAAAATCTATAAGCGCCTTTTTTGCTTTTTTTAAATGTGCTTCCACAAATGAAACTTTATTCGCGACAATGTCAAAAGCAATTCAACTTCCGGTGCCAGTTTTATAAACTCGCAACATTGTGGGACAAAAAGGAGAATTGAGAAAAAGTTGACTGCTTCTGTAGCGGACGTCCGTTGCAATAACAGTGGTCCACAGATCCCTTGGGGTAACACCCCGTTAAGGCGATACGTTTTTGATAAAATACTGAGTCTTTCCTTTAAAACTATAGTAGCAAACAACCCTTTCCAGTCAATGGTCCTAAATCACATTTCAAACAGTTACAACAACTAAACCTCAGTCAGACTTGTCTCTTAACTTTAATCATCATCATCATCATTTTGTTATGTATTAGAATGTATTAATTAGTCGACAATCTTCCTAAAATTAATAAATAAAATCATAATCATCATATTCATTTCAGCCGTACGACACCCACAGCTACGCATAGGCCTCCCCCAAGGATCTCCACAACGATCGGTCGTGCGCTGCCCGCATCCAGCGGTTTCCCGCGACCTTGACCAGCCCCCTGATTCACGAACCGTCGGAAACGAAATCGGATTCGAATTCTGTGATTTGTCTTTGTCTATTCTAAAGTAAGTGACAGAGACAGGGCAGATCGTCGGCCCACCTTGTAGAGAAGGTCCTCGTAACTTTAAAGGTTCGACTATTTTATAACTGAGTGACAGTGTGTTCTGTAACGCATCACGCATCTATAATAAGATTCCGGTTTCAATACGCAAAGGTGATATTGATATAAATACTTTTAAGAATAAATTAAAAATGTTCCTCATTGACAAAAGTTATTACTCCCTCAATGATTTTTTATCGGACGTTAATATAATAACATAATTTATCGTTTTTGACATTTTTAATAATTTATTTGATGTGTAATCATGAACATAAATTATAATGATAGTTTTTTTTTTTTTTTTTTGACATTTTAAAGTTTTTGACAAATAATGTAGAATACCTAATAGATTGTATGTACTTATGTTAAAATTTATAAATTGACATTGATAAAATGTATGCAAATGTATTGAATGAAATTATTGTTATCCGAAAATTTAAATGAAAATGAATTGTAACTAGTGTTTAGTAAAATCTTGTTATAAATTTGTAATTTGTAAAGCCTACTCAACTAATTGTATGCCATAATGGCGGAAACCAGCTGAACAATGTAATTAATTTATAACAACCCCATACCTGTGTTTCACAATAAATTATTTGGAATTTGGAATTTGGAATTTGGAATAACTTACACGGCGTTTCGTTTTTTATTCCGTTATTATTATTTCATTAATCCGAAACGTTCGTACTTTAAATTAAAAATACATGTAATTAAACAGCTGGTGGAAAGTTTATTTATGCAAATCATTCGCAGAACAATCATCGAGTGAAATAATGTCAGAACCGCAGCCGCAGCTCTGCACGAATCGGCCGTTAATTTTTCCAGCGCCATTTGTAATTCATAATTCAAGCGCGGTGTCGATCGCTGTTGCTGGCTCCGGCTGACGGGCCAGTAAAAGGACATAAGCAGTAGGTGTGGTAAATAATAACAGGCAGGGTCAGTAGATATGGGATATGGGAACCTAACTTGTTTACTAATAAGTTTTAGCGATGGCAAAAAGCCAAGATTGGATCCAAAACTAGTGCAGATGTTCCTTTAGTGTTTTTCTTGTTCTTTAATATTTTTTATTTAATCCGTCATTTTCGTACTAACTAACCGATGTTAATAGTTGAATTACCCCAAGTTTTAACCTTGAACTCAAGGTTCAAAGCAACTAGCCTTTTTTCCAACTATTTTGAATATCGGAAAAATGTGATAGTAAAAAACCACGAGCCCTATAAGTTTTTTACTATCACATTTTTCCTATACTTACAAAAATTGCATTGTGAATGCATAAAAATAATATAAAATCTCTATTTTGAATATCGTTTTGGACAAGTGCCATCCCATCATGATTACAAAAAATAGTAATTCATTTCAAACATTCATAGTATTTCAAACAAAAATTAAATATAACAATATCAACTACCAATATGCATTCACGTTGCAGTTTTTATTATTAAAAATATTGAAAATGAAGTATTAGAAAAAATCGACCCGGCTCACAACTTAGCTCCGATTGGACTCGAACCCACGACCTTTCACTGTCCGGGCAAATACTCTGTTATATCGTTATAGCAAGTCTGGAACGGGTCGACTTTTTCTATTACCTACTTCATTTTCAATATTTTCAAGATCAACTAGGTACCTATATGAATAACTTTTAGTCATACAAATTCATTTAGATACATACCTGGAATTTTATATACACTGACGTGTATTTTTACCTTCTGTAGCTATTAACTATAATTATTCAGTTCGGAGTTATGGTACCGCGCCACCTTTATCGCGGCCGGTATTCCGCCGAAATTGAGTAGGAATATTTCATGTCATCGGCATGTCGCAGGCTGTCTGCGCCGGCCCATATTTCAAAATTATTAGCGTATAAATATCACGCTCACTTACATATTCTGTGAAGCCTTCGACGATATATTTTATTTTGTTGAAATCATATTTGAGCCAGAATATATTCCTATGTAACCAGAATATTGCTATAATATTTCTCTGTTACAAGTATGCCTACTCACATCACGTTTATGCCCTTCTTTGTTTAGTTCGATTTATTCGACTCTATTGTGTAAGAACGGTATGCAAAAATATTACAATTTCGCATTCAATCCTTTAAAAAAAAACCTAGTTCAACCACTTATAAATTTGCATTTGTGTCATTCGTCAAAACTTTTAGCTCTTTTAGCTTGTATTGTACTCACTTATTAAAAATATCTATAATGACTAAGGTTTTAGTATTACACATAAGACCACAGAACACAGAAAGATTTTTTTCTCTTGACCTACGTATTAGCAACGCTAATCATGTCCTATGGGGATAATATAAAAACGTTAGCTAGCTGATAACAAAAACAAAACGCGTGACGTGAGCTTTGACAATCGAAACTAATTTCAGTTATTTCCCTTTTGTCGAGCGCCTGGTAAGCGGCAAGTACTGGAACGCGATATGAGGGTGGGATGGAGTAATACCCTTTCAAGGCATTTGTTTGAAAACTCTTATCGAAGATTGGAAATAGAGCCCCGTTTGAATTTCTGTTAAAGGAGCACTCACAGATAAAGTACCTAGGTAAATGTTTGTAACGAAAGCCCTCTGATAATGGTCAGATACTCTTTAGCTGAGACTGAATTTTGATCCTATAAAATGTTACGTTTGCCGAATACGCTTATCTCCAATTTCGGCACTTACAAAAGAAACATAATCGTAATAAGGTTAGGTCGACCGAGCTTTGGTTATAAATAGGCTTTATTTCTATGAATCATATAGACAGAATGCAGTGTAAGGTTCCTTGCATTCCCAGGAGATGCACATTCACTAGTACCATAAAGAAATCAAAGCTGTAACGTAGATCACATACGCAGATGGTACTTTTTTTTTGACGTCGAGAAAATGCGTGGTGGGACTCTCCCAATGACCTCCCACGGTCCCACACCTACCCTAATCCACGCAGATGGTACCTACACGAAACTATTCAACAATTTTACAACCGATTATTTATTACCTATATCAGGCAGTAATTAAATTTTCTAAGTGTAAGAAAGAGTGGACACTGGACTTTTCGTACTTACCATTACGTAAGAAATAATGTCTTACTAAGCCTGAATTATTTCCAGCTCTTTTCTCAGCTCTGACTTCGCTTTTAGGTACTTATTTTTAACCGACTTCTAAATCAAAAAGGAGGAGGTTCTCTATTCGTCTGTATGTATGTTTTTTTTTTTTTTTTATGTATGTCCACCGATTACTCGAAGACGGCTGAACCGATTGAAATGGTTCAAACGTTATTACATCAGGTTGGTTTCCAAGTTGGTCCCATTTTTTGAAATTTTGAAATCGGTTCAGTAGTTTTCAGGAAATCTTGAAAATACTGTCGTTTTCGTTATTTAATACATATCTTTAGGCAATAACTCCTTTGTTTAAAAACCGATTTAGATGATTCTTGTTTTGTTAAAAAGGGGATACCTCAAGGTATTTTAACCGACTTCGAAAAAGGAGGTTTTGAGTTTGTTCACATACCTATTTACCAGAAAACACGCAAATTGCCTGCACGATGCACTAAAAAGAGTGAAATAAAAATTATTTTTATAAAAAAATAAAACCGCCTTCTAAAAAACCACATCAAAAAAGTAAGAAATAATTCCTCACCAAATAAATAACGTAAGTACTTTGAAGTCGGGCGGGTTTTAACAAAAACAACAAAAAATTGTACATGTTTCACGCCCGACTTCAAAGTACTTAGGTACGTTATTTATTTGGTGAGGAATTATTTCTTACTTTTTTGATGTGGTTTTTTAGAAGGCGGTTTTATTTTTTTGGTTTGTAGAATCATAATAATTATGATGTTTCATTTATTCAACTAGAAAAAATCGTTTGACTACATGAAAATACATACTTTTTTATCCATATTGGTACTTAATCTAATCTTGAGAAGCTAATAATTACCCAACTGTAAGGTTTAAACTGTTTTAAAACAAAATATTTTACACCTGAACTTATACTTCAAGTAAATGGTAAAGAAACATAGCTTAAACTTGTTACATACATACATACATCCTAGTGAATAGCAACAAATATTTATTCGGCGCTACGAATGCAGCACACGATTTGCACAGAGATGAGAGTTGCGTTTGTTTTGCCGTAAAACGGATTAATTCTGTTTTTGGAACAGCAAGCGACTGTAATTGCCTTTATTTGCGTTTAAATCAAGACTATAAAGAACAGTTTTTTCGTTCATTCAAATGTTGGGTAACGGTGAACGAGAATGGAACAAAAAGATGAATAAAAGCTGTTAGCAGGTGAACCTATATGCTTATCTAATTAGGTACCTAATGAAACACACCAAAAATATCTTCGGCAGCTGATAACTAATTTGATAACCGATGTGTCCTTAGTGGTTTGTACAGACGACAGTACCTACATTAATTATAACACGCAGACTTTGAGCCCACTATCGATTATAGTAGTATAATAACTAATTGTAGTGGAACTATAAAACTTAATACGTTAGATCTATGCGTTTGAATAAATATCAACTTTTAATTATTGCTTGCTAATAAAATTGCCATAAGCATTGTCACACAGAAACTACTGAAATAATAGTGACGGCTTAACACCCGGGTCTATTCCTATTACGATACTTTGATGTGGATAGGTCCTCTAATCACTCTATAAATATTTCTTTCTATCATAAATCGTAGTAGATCACACGAGCTTCCGTCAGCTGGATATTGTCGCATCAGAAATAACACAGATATCTTTACGGCCGTGTCACTTTAGATTCTAAAGTGTCATAAGTACTGTAATTAAAAGATCACTATAATAATAAAGATCCTCTATGAACGAGTATACTTAACAATTTAGTTCAAAGGCCTTTTAAATTACCTACTCATTAAAGAGTTCGCTGGATAGTCCTTTGTCAACTTAAGACAGGCGCTAGCAAATCATCTAAAGTGACACGGCCGTAGTGTCCGACCGAAGGTCTATTTTTGGCCGAAGCCGAAGCCGAAGCCGATTAATCGGCAATCCCACAACCTTCGGCCGAAGCCGAAGCCGAAGCCGAAGGTTTATAAGCTCTTAGTAATTTTGTTCAATATTGTCTACAAGCTACAATTAATGTTAAAGATTATTTCGAAACTTCAATATTGAAGGTTTATATTGACTGTCTCATATGGAAGTGGATTCAAAGATGATTAAAAAGAGTTTGTTCAATGTGTTCGTTCAATCCCGACGGTTGCTCGGACCTTCGGCGTAACCTTCGGCTTCGGCCGGGTTTTGGGCCGAAGCCGAAGGTTTCGCCGAAGATGGTTTTTTTGGCCGAAGGTGGCCGAAGCCGAAGCCGAAGCCGAAGCTTCGGTCGGACACTACACGGCCGTAAAGAGATCTGCGTCATTTCTGACGCGACAATATCCTGGCGGAACGAAGCTCCTGTGATCTACCTAAGCTTTATAATTAATGATTCAGATATTCATACTTTGAATGAAAAATAAGTAACGAGGAAGAACCTCAATGTACGAATAGTAAAGGTACGAGTATATTAACTGCCTATTGAATCTTGAATCTTGAATCTATTTAAAACTCAGTGGGGGGGGGCTGTGACCCAGCGTATTCAAGCAACGTTTGTGGTGAATTCGAAAATTTATATTAATGACTTAATGAAAGAGATTATATCGAACTGCACCATCTTTATTACTGCAGTTGCTCGTTAACACCTCTAATGAAACGGACTCCGTGGGTTATTAATCGCATATCATGCATCCATAAAGAAAACCGTACCCACAGAACATGCACAGAAAAAAATATTTCCGTGTTCTGTGACCGTACCCTTGCAGAGCGGTAATGAATAATTTTTTTTGTAAAAACTTCGTTTTCATGACAAGCTTTTTTGTTGACTGTACTTTAATATTGTATTGTCATCAAAACCAAACCTGTATGCAAAGTTTCAGCTCAATCGGACACTGGGAAGTGGGTCAAATGTAGCTTGCAAGATTTGTCCCCCACTAACTAACTAACAAAGTAACTAACATGGCAAGTTAAATAAAAGCTTGTAAAAAGGGATGTTGAATTGCCGCAAAATTCGAAAGCAATGCGCAAGGGTTCACAACTTGAAAAAGTTTAAACGAATAATAACATTGCAGTAATTGATTTCTAATAATGTCAGGTTCGTAAGAAAATTAACTTTTCAACAAGCACATCGTTTACAAAATATTCTATACATATTTAATTGTGCGCGGTAGCCTAATATTATTCTTAGCTTGTTCCATTTGTTTTAGTTTTTTTAGTAATGGCGACTTTACGATATTTTTAATAAGAAACTTTTCTCAGAATCACAGCAAAAAGGAGTTTCAATCTAACGAAAATAAAAACGGTTGCCTTAGGTGTTCTTCTATATTAATATTATAAAGACAAGTTACAAGATAATTAGTGAGACGAACTGTAACCTTCTACTAATATAACGAAAGTTCTTTCGGCGCCTAACAAATTTAAATCCAAATTACAGTAACAGTTATGATGATTAAATTTAGAAGCCAACGAACTTTTATAGCCTTTTGTTTAAAACAAAAATTCCATGGACTAGTCTAGACTTTACAAATATATAAAGACAATATTCTATATTGTCGCAAGGCAACATTATATGTTACAATATCAGAATAATTTAAATGCAACTAATACGATCATAAACGAATGACTGCTTCAGCGGTTTATGCGAATCGTGTGGCAGAGACAAACATAATTTATAATAGCATAATTTAATTTATAACCACGTCTGAGGTCATAAATATAAAGTACAAGTTGACTGACGACCAATAACCTTTCGTCAGGTTAGTTCAGAGCCCATTGAGAAAAGTCCTTGAGTCCTTGAGTCCTTTATCTGAAATGTAAGATAAAGGTATAGAACGAAACGTACCTCTATCGACTTCGGTTACTGTTTTTTCTTATGGACTGATGACCTGACCCAGTGGTTTGGTCGTCAGGCATGAAAATGAGAGATAGGTCCACTATGCCTAAGTCGTTATTTACTGTCATAATTAAACAGAAATATTTAGGCAGCAAACAAAGTCTTCCAAAACCTTTATTTCTTCTTACAGGTTTTTTAACTTATTTAGTCCTGCCGTTATGGTCTCATTCCGGTACGCCCTCGGCCTATATAGACCGATAGCGCTGGCCTATTTTTGAGGTCATAAGTTTCAAAAATTCTAAAGTTGCTAATTTCTTAACTGTGGGTACAGTCGTACCTATGAAGCTTATTATTGCGTTTTGTGTCACATCTGCCACTTGCATTTTCAGCAATTCGTTGATTTGTGGTTGATTGTTTTTATTACAGTCAAAACTGGCAAAATAAATTTAAAGTTCAAAATAATTATTGTAATAGTCTAGGATAGCCTGAGGAGTGTGCAAACCGAATTTGTGCCATCTTCGGCCAGTGCAAACTGACAGAGTCAGTATGAGAAAACAGTGCCCTTCGTGCGAAGAAGTCTGTTTTTTTCCAAATTATAAGATTTCGTGGATAAAAACGACACAAATTATGAATAGTGTTTTGTTACACCATCATAATCAAAAACACGTAAACTCTAATAACTTGCATTTTCTATTGTGGCTTTACAGGGTAGTTTAATAAAAAAAATCTATAAAAGTCGTGGATGAATTTGACACAAAATATTTTGAACAAAAGATATCAGTACTCTTAAACACGTAACACCTATTTAACCTATTGTAATATTCTTTTAGAGCTAGTAGAGCGAAGTGTTAGTTTTTGGTTAAATATCAGGATTCTCGTGGACAGAGATGACACAAAATGCCTATGTACATCAGTTCCTACTTCAATAGTATCATGAATGTAAAATTTTCATCTTGAATCCAAAACTGATCGAAAAGACAAATACCTAAATTTACACTTAAGCATGTACCCAAAGTGACACAAAATAAAGTATAAGGTTGGGTAAATGGTCCGGAAACTATATGCGAAAAACCATCAACTTTAGTATTTTTGAAACCTCAAAACTTAGCGCTATCGGTCTAATATGCGCGGTATAACTTTTTGAAACAAAAGATGCAACGGGGGCATATAACCATAACGGCCGCACCCAACATTTTCCAGCTGAATGTTTTTTTTTTCGGACTAATAATACTGAAGAACCAATAACAGAGTATGAAACAGTAGAGTTCAAAAATTAACCATACATTTGATATATTATGTCTTTATTATCGTCATTGTATCAGGTGCATCGCCCTAGCCTTGTCCAGCCAGTCGGACCGGGAGACGTAGCTGCCGCAGAGGACCCGGGTGCCCGTGAAGGCCGTGCGACCGTGCAGCAACCGGAAGTTGTCCATCACCATCACAGTTCCTGGAAACAGGAAACCATAGTTGTGATTAGAGGGGTGATTTAGGATTCCGGGAGTAGTGCGCTTCCATCTTCAGCCTTATCACCACTTAACATCTGCCGGCCTAGCATGAGCGGCTTTTATCACGCGATATGATATGGCACGGCATGCCGTCTTGCTTACACCTTAGTGGGGTAAGCAAGACATATATGGTATGATATGGTACTTGCCGTACCATATCTATCGCGCGATAAAAGCCGCTCATGCTAGGCCGGCAGGTGTGATGAAGGCTAAGTGCAACACCGTTGTGGATAAAAAAAACCTAAGTTGCAAGTTTTGAAGTTGTTTACAGTTAAACGTAAGCATTAAGTTTTACATGATAATCGGTGATAAAAAATAACAATTACATACACCTAGACACGGAAAACATATCACATGAATTAATTCAGTCCAGTCATAAAATACAATCAACTTACAGATTAAAAGGATAAAAGGGTTTCCTATAATCTGTTCAAATTTATTTTTACCTGGCCTGAGCTTAAATCGCCACTCATTCGCCGGGTCCTGATAGTACCGAGCGAGGTTCCTGAGGGAGCGATAGTACGACCGACATTGCTCACCGCTGCCGAACGCCATCGCAGACCGATCATAAACGTTGTATCTGAAAAATCACGAAGTTTTTTTTGGAAATTCCCTTATCTTAACGTTATTGCTTCGGTATGCTTTGATTTATTATTTTTCAGGATAAAAGTATTCTTTAATATTTTTGCTGATAAATTGAAAAGAAACGGAGTCTTGATAGTACTTTGGGCTGTATTACAAAATTAAAAATGTAATAAAAGCAACTTTGTAAATAAGTACCTATTTAGTAATAAATTACCACTTAATACAAGTGAAAGTTAGTACTTTCACTTCTCATCTCATCACTCATCAATACAACATTTTTTTACTATACGAACAAATCTAAAATCGTGAAAAAAAAGCTGGTCCATACATTTCAATCGAGTTGTTGAGTTGATTTGAAAATTAGTATGTACCAGTTGGTTTTTTTTTCGCGATTTCAGAGATATTCCTATATTAAAAGTTATTTGTATTGATGAGTACTTCAAGTAATTTTCGGGAAGTTAACAAGTAAGTCAAGTTTCACGTTGTATAGATTGATATACTAATAAATTTAATTACCTTATTTGCTCTAAGTTGTAAGTATTTTTATCAATTTTGATCACAGGTCCAGAAAACCTGAAGTGGTGACCATCTTCTATATATTCAGCTTCCACGTCAAACGTTGTAAGGATCTTGAAATCTTCGGGATAGGTCTCTTTCAACTTCAGAGCACCATAGAAGCCATCTACCAGAATGGTCTCTCCGCCAGTCCCATTGGAGTGCTCAATGCAGTGAAGAATTTGTAAGCTGAAAGTTATAAAAAAAGATATTTTACACAGGGTGAAAAAAATATAAAAGTAAGTACTTATATAAGGTCCTTCTTAAATAGTGCACATAATTTTAAGGGGTCAATGTACTCACGCATACAAACAACTTTTACTATGGTACCAACATTGAAAACGCGAAAAAAAATCAGCTGTTCCATAGAAAATTTTAAATCGAATAGGTAGATCAAAATTTTATTTATTTAAATTTATTTATTTATTTAAAATTACAAAAGTTACACAAACATTACAGGTATAACCTAATGCGATGCGAAAATGTATGGAACAGCTGATTTTTTTTTCGCGTTTTCAATGTTGGTACCATAGTAAAAGTTATTTGTATGCATGAGTACATTGACCCCTTAAAATTATGTGTACTATTTAAGAAGGACCTCATATATTTCTCTCGCTTGCTCTACTTTCATCACATTTACTGAAGTGAATTTTGTCGTTACAAAAGACATTTGGAGCGTTAGTAGTTAGCATCAGTTAGATCACTCCATTATAAACAAGTCAGGACCCTAGGTTTGTTAGTTCTACAAAGGTTTTCGCTTGATTCCAATTCAACTGGAAAATCTTACTAGAGCTGTTAAAACAAGCGAAGTGGAAACTGTGGAAATGAGACATCAAAGATTTGAAATTTGGCATTAAATTATTCAGAAGTATAATTTAGTATTCAGTGGGCGTCGTATGGCTGAAGATGATGATGATGATGCTAATTTAGACCTACTCATTCATATTAAGAAACGTAGATCTTTTTCTCGGGTAAAACTTTAAGGCTGCTGGGATTGCCCAAAATAGGGTATTTTATTACTCGTAAATCACAAGTACTTAAAATTTTGAAAAAATATATGTTATTTTACAGTTATTTATCTAGAGCTTCCGGCCGTTTATTTTTTTTTTATTGGTGATATTTTACTGTGTCAAATAAAATCCCAAACATCCGTCTAATCGTAATCCAAATATCCTATTACCTACTTGCAGTAAAGTTAATAAAAAAGTTAATGAAAAATATACGAAAATAATTGTCTTTGAATAGCCGAGGGATTCCGGCCGTCATAAGTTTAAATTTTTTATAATTTAATTTTTAATTGAATTTTAAGTGATTTTCGATTCGCGGGGAGCTCGCGAGTTCAAAGTTCACTGCCGGCTGCCGTGAAGTGTATCGCGCGCGGCCGAGCAAGCCGCGGTATTTCGGTCGGGAATCATCGCCCTAAAGAAATTATATTTTACCCTTGGATCGGATAGTGCCCTATTTCCGAAAGAAAGTTTACGATTTATTGATTTCAATGTACTATCTGAAAGGGATAGCCAACAAATAGTTATAATAAAATCCATCCCTTACATTACGAAGCCGACACGAAAACTGATTTCAGAAGCTCATAAATTTTATAAGTGGCTCGTCCACGCTTTATTTTACGAGTAAGTATCACCTAAGGCCATTTTCATCTCCGAGTTTTATGTTCCTTCAGAGACAAATACGAATCAAGTTGCATTTATGATGGCGATGTAAAGGAAGTACTAAATTCCAATTTCAATAAAGACGAAATAAGAAGAGATTTGATTTTATAGTCGCTCACTTTAATGATGATTATCTCATCGGAATTGCAAAATACATTTTAATGTGTAATTGGATAGAAATGTAGCTACTGTATTCTTAGAAAGTTATCTACACCAGTCTGCACCTATCTGTTAAAGTACCAGAAGAAAACTGTTTTATTAAAATCTGTAGGAACCTTTTCTTATCTTATTATATTCGAGTAAGCTTACACGAAGCTGCACAAAGTAGTTTAGTCTGTGAAGCTAGTGCAGCTTTTTGCTTGAGCGACATCTTAAAACATCCAGCCATATCTGTTAAAGTAGACCAAGTGATTTATCGCCCGGTATTTTCAACGCCACTTTCGTATGTATTTACAAATGTTGAAGTATATATAAAAAGTATTTAAGTATATATTTATCCGTTATCAAGTTTCCATAATACAGTGTAATAATTTAATTTACCATAGGTTAGATTGTTGTGGTTATAAGAAATTTATTATTTTCTAGCCTTCCGCCCGCAGCTTCACCCGCGTGGACTACATGACGTTATTCCGCTGAAATGTGATATTTTTCCGGGATAAAAAGTAGCATATATGTCACTCTCCAGCTCCCAAACAATCCTTATACTCCGTTTTGACGTGAAAGACGAACAAACAAACAAACACACTATCACATCATTATAGTATACTCGTATATATGTAGTATAGTATGGATGAAAACCAAAAAAGGCAAAGAGCTTATATAAAATATATAGCTTATATATAGGCTGCGAGGATATGAATATCAATGGATTTTTTTTATAAATATCATTGATATAACTATATACATTTTTTTAAGTTTCAGAAAACTAAACTATTTTCCTAAGACAAAGACTGAATGGGCTATGTTCCTTTGCCAATTTTAATTTTATATGACTCATAGTTTGGCTGGATGGTTCCACATCAGGTATTTCGATCTTCAAAATAAATTATAGCCTAAGTATCAAAATCCGCGCAGTAGTTTTTGTGTGAAACGCGGACAACAGACAGACAAAAAATTCATAAACCATATGTTTAGTATATTTTTCGTGAAGACCCCTGGAGGTATTTTTTACTATTTCTTTTCAGTGTATAGAATTGTCTCGTTTACAGTTTTATTATAGGTAGGTATAGATTATTATTCTGCAAGTTGCAGCAACAGATAAAAGTTGAAATGAATCGTCTAGAGAACAAGTAAAGACGCTAAGAATGCATCCAACTTTTCTCGTCCCCTGTTGAATTCTTAAAACAAACAGATGCTTGCTCGCCCATTTGATATATACTCGCGCCAACCCTTGTTCATATTACTTTACAGAAGGTAAAATGATTCTAATTGTAGATTTCTACTCTTTTAGAAATATATTCACTCTATTATAAGACGTCACAGGGAAAATTAATTGACCATACTTTTAGCTTTGTTATCGTTTGCGGACATCAAGTAGTTATTTAAAGTGGACAGTCAAAGTAAACTGCAAATCATTTAATTATCTTAGAAAATATAAACTTAAGACTAACACTATAATATAATCTGATGGAAGAGATTAGTCCCTGAAATGGTTCGCGGAGAACCTGGGGTAAAGGCAACTAGGCACTCCGAAAGGCGTGCCAAAATCAAAACATAACGTAATTTTAACAGCAGCGGTTAGATTGATCTGGCTTGCAGTTTTGACATAAGTATAAAAATCGGTGTAAACAAAGACATTTCTGTAGTCGCACCTAGTAGGTACATATTGGGTCTCTCCTGGCTATTATGGCTACTCACAATATATGTGGTTAATCTAACAACTACATCAGAAACATAACTAGAGCAATACAAATTTGATGTACGGGCTTCATTTTTACCTTTTATATTATTCTATGACTTACGCATCGCAAAAATCATTATTCCTGTTGAAAGTGAAATCTACCAAGTCCTAAATACAACGACACAACGACATCCTACAGAGACGAGACCTTTCGAGACGAATAAGTAAAAGGAGCTAA
Source organism: Crambus lathoniellus (assembly GCA_949710035.1). Lineage (NCBI taxonomy): Eukaryota > Metazoa > Arthropoda > Insecta > Lepidoptera > Crambidae > Crambus > Crambus lathoniellus. The sequence continues at coordinate 24,911,401 of OX453304.1, forward strand.
ATTCAGAAACGTTTTATTGTGAAAGAATGCATATTATTGGCACAAAAGTGCGAGACGTGAAAGAATTGCTAAGAAAGCTGAAGCTATTTCGAATTGGCTCTGAAATAATAATGGGGAAGGATCCAGTTTAACAGGGCCACGAATGGGCGGCCCCTGAAATAACCTTATCATCATCATCAGCAATTTAGTGTCGATCCTCACGTACCACAAACACACCACATCGCAGCGACGAAATGTGGTACGTGTGAATAGTGTCGATGCAACATTTTGCAGTTGCGTTGTGGTTGCGTTGTGGTTGTGCGACAAAATGTCGTTGTCGCTAGTAGTTGTGATGTTGATGTGGCCGGCCGCTAGTTCGCAGCGTCGTCGCTGGTGGTTGCGTTGGTGGCCGGTATCAACCACGCAGTCCATAATGACTGCAATTGTGGTACGTGTAAATTGACTATTCTATTCCAATACAAAATGTGCCCCGCCCACGTGATGTGGTTGAGATGTTGTTGTGGTTGTGGTTCGTATGGGTCGAGCCTTCCCTCACTGCTAGAGCACAACCATCTTTCTGTGTTCTGTGGCACAACCCTATCTTATGGATGGATTAGGATATTGGGCCATCATGACCCATGACCCACTACGCTTTCCAATGCGGACCTTTGTAAAATACAGGAGAGAACAACAACTTAGGTAATTTGTCTTCCGAAGCACGGAGGAGATTTTTGCCTTTTGGACACCGTGACTGACTTTTGCGAAAGTTGCTGAACCTCTTTTTTTATTATATCAGGCGTCACTTGGCGGAAGTCCCTAACCATTGTGAAAAAAAATGTAAGTAGCTTACTTCCGCAAAAAAAATACAAAGTCTGATTTAAAGTTTTATCACAATAAAATTGCTTAGGGCTGACCCACACGTACCACAACCACAACTACAACCACAACACGTGGGTGGGCGCATTTTGTATTGGAAACGAAAGTACAATTTACATGAACCACATTTTGCCATCATTACCGACCACAACGCAGCCACAACCCAACCACAACTTAACCAAATCGCAACTCCTAGCAACAACGCTACCACATCGGCATTTTTACGCCTTGTCGCACAATCACAACGCAACTGCAAAAAGCTGCATCGACACTATTCACACGTGACCACATTTCGTGGCTGCGATGTGGTGTGGTTGTGGTGCGTGTGGGTCAGACTTCAACCTCGTCAATCGCAGGCCGAGCGCGCAAAGTACTGAGTGGTACTGAGCCACGGGCTACTCAAATTAAAATTTTCCTTGAAATAATAACTAGCTTCATTATTGTGCAAATCAAAACGGCTGAGAGTGGGCCCGGACTCCCGGATGCTGAGGGTGATTGTCAGTGTTTGCAAATTAAAAGAAATACGAGTCCATTTCCGGCTTTACTATTGGACACCAGGAGCACATTAATACGTAGTAGTATTTTTTGTTTACCCTATGCTATGCCAGGAGGCCTGCATTAATTATAAAATGCCGGCCGGAGCTTTATCCGTGACAGTTTGCGTCGGCAGTCAGTCATAATGAAATGTAATATTTGAGAATGTTATTTTACCAGTGATTGCGATAAGGGTACTACTTAGGAAAAGTCTATTTTTAGGTCCTATGACAAATAATCGGACTTTTACTTGAATGTACTTAAATAGTTTTTGAGGTTCAGTAAAGTTAAATATAGGGATTTTACTACTTCTCATATTACACCACTTAGTGTTTTGTTCGAAGAGTTGTTTTTGGCGAGCAGTGTGGCAATTACTCACAATATTTTGTAATACAAATACAAGTAATATAATCATACCCAGTAGCTTCATTGAAGTAGAAGTTGTCGATGTGCACTACGAGGCGAGCGATAAATTGGTGTAGGCAGTGTCGGCGTGTCCGACCTTAGTCGTAAGCTGCCTGATGCGTTCAAAAACCGCGTAGAAGCTATGGTTCATTACTTTAATTTTGTTTAATATGTAGTACCTATTCTACAGCTTCCTTAAAGCAGGTAATCATTGTGCACAGCGAGAAGCAAGTTGGTGTAGGCCGTGTCGTTGGGCCACTTTCGTAGAGAACTAAAACGTGACATCGAATACCGTGTGTGTAGATTAATTTAATTGCCCACTTGCTTGGATTAATGAATAATACCTACCCAGCAGCTTCATTGAAGTAGGTGTTGTCATTGTGCACGGCTAGCGGCAAGTTGGTGTAGGCGGTGTCAGCGTGACCGATCTTAGTCGTAAGCTGCCTTATGCGTTCAAACCCGCGTAGATGCTTTGGTTCATTACTTTAATTTTGTTTAATAAGTAGAACCTATTCTACAGGAGCCCAATCGCGGTAATCCTATGACGCATTAGTCAAGTGTACGTGCAGTTGACGTGCAAAACCGTTTTTGATAACGCGCGGCGTTGACAGTGCGACAACGTTTTCTGTTCCGGTGATAATCTTTGGAATTGAAACAGTTTTCATACGACAGTCTATTTGACAGCTAATTTCGTATTGCAAGTGGCTCCTCTGTCACGGATGTCACCGGAACAGACTGGATTATAGGACTATAGGTTTGCGTGCCGTGTGCGTCGTTATGTCAGTACGGCAATACGATGACAAACGTCAAGACGCAAACGTGATCAAGACGCGCCGCATAGAATTACGGCGATCGGGCCGCTTGCACAGCGAGAAGCAAGTCGGTGTAGGCCGTGTCGGTCGGTGGGCCACCTTTGTAGAGAACTGAAACGTGACATCGAATACCATGTGTGTAGATTAATCTAATTGCCCACTCGCTTGGATTAATTAATAATACCTACCCAGCAGCTTCATTGAAGTAGGTGTTGTCATTGTGCACGGCTAGCGGCAAGTTGGTGTAGGCGGTGTCAGCGTGGTCGGCCTTCGTGGTGAATTGCCACATGCCACCGAATACCGTGTGTTGCACGCCGCCTAGGGCATGGCACACGGGCTCCGTGCCTTCTAGTGAGGGATCCACCTACAAATTAATGTTCTACTATTGACGACCGATTTGGCGCAGGGGTAGGATACCTGCCTTCTGCGCTCTGACGCTCGAGACCTCTGGGTCTCGGGTTCGATTCCCGAACAAGACAAATATTTGTGTGCATGAACATGTCTATTTGTTCTGGTCTGGGTGTTTTCTATGTATATTAAGTATGTATTTACAAACAAAAAGTATTTAATTATATATTATATTTTTTCAAACAAAATAAGTTGTTTTGTATACAAATTTCAATTTATTACCTACATATATTTTGTTAATGATTGATGCTTGTTATACATCAATCAAGGGATCTAGTTAGTAAACTGTAAGTACTTATTTAATCTAATCACAATATTGTTAATACCTTTTCTATAAGAGCAACTCCATAATCCAGCAACGATTGAAACACTGCTTTAGTTGCATCGACAGAGTTCAAGAAATCCTTCACATCCACTCTGGCTATCTTCTGAGACACATCATTGCCGTGCCATAGTACGGGCCGCAGTCGTCGCCTCTCAATCCAATCATTGTAATCAAATTCAGACAAAAATGTTGATGAGTAGCTAGACTCATGTTCATCATCCCCTTTAACAATATATTCATTAAAGGATAAGTTTCACATAAATAAATGATTGTTAATAATGAGAAATAGATGATAAGCCAAAAAATACAGCTATCAAATACCATAAGTACATCAAAAATTTCTGCTTAGATTTCTTTCGTCAATCACATGATTTCTATAGCCTATTGAACAGACTCCAAAGTGATATCGTATTCCTAACAATACCTAAAATAAGATTCCTGTGAAGCGGCCAGTTATCGAATCACGAGTTTCTTTGAGAATGATATATATTCAGTAGCCAATGTATGTGTTCGACTGCTTTTGCTAAGCAAGTTTACAAGTCTAGAAGCAAAATTGTTGCTATTATAATGCAAAAAAAATGCTTTCAGTTGGCCAGCTATTATGACAGTATCATTTTCAGGACTTAACGGTCGCCCACGCAGTAACTTAACGTCTATAAAAAGAAACTCTTAGACTTGAGAAAGGCTACTAAATAAAACCCTTGTGTAGGTAGGTATTTTGCAGGTACACTTTAATATTTTAGATCAGAATTTAAGGAATTATTTATAAGGATACCTAGTTGGAAACAGAGAAAGGGAGGTTCTCATTTTAATGAATACTATCTTGAAAATGAAGTATTTTAGAAGAAAACGACCCGTCTCACAATCAGATCCGGTGGGACTCGAACCCACGACCTTTCGCTATCCGGGCGACTGCTCTAACCTCTGAGCTACGGAGTCGTTACGAGAAGCGTCGAATTTATCCGATACTTCTTACGCGCTGGAGAGCCAGCGTTAATTTCATCAATGTGAAGATATTACTACAATGATAAAAATTGCATTGTGAATGCAAAAAAGTATAAATTTAAATAGAATGTTATCTTTGTTCGGGAGGAGCGTTACTGAAAAAAAAGCAAGTACCTATTTGTATGTGTTATTTTTTCACAGTATATTTCATGACCAAGAAAGCTGGATTGATAAAAGACAATCTTTTTAGGTCATGGAATTAGATACTTACAAGTGATAGTAAGCTGCGATTTATCGTACCAAATACTGCTGATCGTAGAGTCTGGTATATCGAGTATATGCTGGGCTCTCTGCGACGTGTCGGCGTGGTAACATGTGCTGCATCTGTTGTTCAGAACTGTTATTATTCAGTTATTCGTAAACTAGCCTTCTGCCCGCGGGAAGGTGATATTTTTCAGGAATAAAAAGTAGCCTATGTCCTTTCTTAGGCTCAAGACTATCTCTGTACCAAAATTCATTCAAATCGATTCAGTAGTTTAGGTGTGATTGTGTAACACACAGACAGACAGAGACGCATTTATAATATACTAGCCTTCCGCCCGCGGCTTCGCCCGCGTGTACTACACGACGTTATCCCGCGGGAAGGTGATATTTTTCAGCAATAAAAAGTAGCCTATGTCCTTTCTCAGGCTCTAGACTATCTCTGTACTTAAATTCATTCAAATCGGTTGAGTAGTTTAGGTGTGATTGTGTAACACACAGACAGACAGAGACGCATTTATAATATATAAGTAAGGACTAGCGGCCGCCCGCGGTTTCACCCGCGTGGTTCCCGTTCCCGTGGGAATATCGGGATAAAAAGTACATATAAACCTTCCTCTTGAATCACTCTATCTATTAAAAAAAATCGCAACAAAATCCGTTGCGTAGTTTCAAAGATTTAAGCATACAAAGGGACATAGGGACAGAGAAAGCGACTTTGTTTTATACTATGTAGTGATAGTGAAGTAAGGATAAGGATTGAAATAATAACAAGCAAATTAAAATGCAGTCATTTGAGCGGGTCGTTATCCGCTAGCGTCCGGTAAATTAAGATGAGAGTAGGTAGGAAACAAATAACAAGGGAAAATCTTCAAATGAGTATCCTTTGTTTCGATAATACACTCTTTTTGATTTTCTATTATTACAGAATCTGCTCAAATGTTGTTACATCGTTGTTACCAACACTAACTTTATCAGCGGTATAATTTGCCACAAGTAACGCATTCTCTTGAATACAATAAGAATTTAGTCGTATTGATTTCATACTTATCTTTTTAGATTTCATAAAATCGACAAACTCTCAATTCTAAAAAAAAATACATACAAGAACAGATGTCGGTTTCTTTACTAACATTTTTAACCACCTCTTTGGTCTAGTGGTTCACACTACCGATTTCAGACCAAGAGGTCCCGGGTTCGATTCCCGTGAGGGTACATATTGTATTTGTTGGTTGGTGGTAGGACTTGTTCTTAGTCCGCCTGGGTAGCTACCAACATCTTGTCTAAGTCTGACGCCATAACAATGATGTTTTCAGCATTATTGTGTTCCGGCAGTTAGAGATAAGATAGCCAATTCCTCAGTGATTGAGGATTCCGGGAGTAGTGCTCTTCCACCTTCAGCCTTATCACCACTTAACATCAGGTGTAAAGAAGGCTAAGTGCTACCGCGTTGTGGATAAAAAAACATAACTTTAGTTAGACAATGCTTACGTTGTTGTTATGTTTTCCTAGTTCTAAAAGATGACGTAAATGAATGAGATTATGTGAAGTGAAAGAATAGGTAAGTACTCGAAGTAATCATGTGTGATAGTGTCATGCTCACTAAAACATTTCTACGGTGGTGGCGTATGAGGCGGGTCGTTGCGTTCCCTAAAATATGGTTGAGCGAAGCGATGGCTGGTTCATGCGTCATGCTCGTGAACGGGTGCTGCCAGTGGGAATGGGTCTGCTCTTATCTGCTTGCCTTAAAATGTGTTTTCTTTTGTTTTTATTCATTTTATTAAGAATTACATTAAAATTTGAACCATGTATGGCGCAACTTACAGTATATAGTAGAATTGTCTTTTGTTTTTAACTAATATTAAAGCTTTAAGTAGAGTTCTTAAGTAATTGAAAATTGTTCACCGCTATGATCATTAATTCGCCTATACTTAACTGTTTTTATCATAACCCATTGTGTAATTGTGATGGAAACTGACCTTAGTCATACCATGTTAAGGTCATTTTTCAATTTGACGACTCTGTATAAAATAAAACAGGGAGAAAAAAACAACCCTTGGAGTTTCTTGCCGGTTCTTCTCCAAGGCCTCCCGCTGTAGGGTTTGCGAACCGATGGCGTAGCTTCTATGACGTTCACAAGTATTGTAAATAACAATCTAAATTGAATAAAGTTTATTGGTGGTTCAATGGGTTATGATAAATACAACTAATGATCATAGCGGTGAACAATTTTCAATTACTTAGGAACTCTACTTAAAGCTTTAATATTAGTTAAAAACAAAAGACAATTCTACTATATACTGCAAGTTGCGCCATACATGTTTCAAATATAATTTTTAATAGATTCAAGATTCAAGATTCAAATTTGTTTATTCAATAAACAAATTTGAATCTTGAATCTTGAATCCCTTTTTAGCCGTGGTCCCGGGTATTTCATTTACCCCTTAAAATAAATTACCCGTTGACCCACTGGCGAAGACATTTTAAAACAGTAGGACCAAAAGTAAAAAAAAATATTCGTGGACCCACCAGGGGGACATGTTAGTGGGACCACAGGTATTTTTTGTTAGCCCTTGTCCTACCGTTCTAAACAGTGTTCGCCAATGGTAAAGCGGCTTAAATAATAACTATTCTATGCTCACCTGCAATGATCTCTAAGCCAGCAATCCTCAAAGTTTATTACATTTCCATCTTTATACTTAATCACCAGAGTACGGTCAACCACTTCAACACTGTCAAACTCTAAAATGATATTGTTTTATACAGTTTTACATTTACTTAATACCTACTGAAAACAGTTCTGAAAAACTCATTCAAAATTGTCAATCAAATGAAAAATACAAATAGCTTTTTCAGTTTAAATGAATTTCTCATACCTTTAACGTTGCTCATTTTTACTCAGAATTTTAATAAAGATTTACATAACTTCAATCAGGTTTCTTTCTCACTTTTTAATATATCTTACACTTATATTTACGTAATAAGGCGTCAGTGAACCACGGTCGATAAGTAACAACTAAATAATAGCGATCTAAAGTTCAAAGTTTGCGTTTATCTAACTTAAATTATCGAATGTTTATTTTAAAATCCGCTGCGATAAATGATGTATAGAACAATACCGAGCATCTGACTCTGTATGTATACATAATATATTAATCATTGTTAAAATATTATTGAAAAATTATGATAATTCGTAAAAAAAGACGAATGTGACATTCGTCTTTTTAACACAAATTATAAGTATAGGAAATAGTCCGGCATTTTTCACGATCGTCATCGTATGAAATAAAAACACGATTCGTGATCACTAATCGTCAATGACAGATCCCGTGTGAACGGAACGCCTTACATACAATTATAATATTGACAGAGTCAGGTTTGGTTGCAATATATTTTGGAATCATATTTTGCATAAACAATACAATTTTTTAAAAAGAATTTTGCTTTCCGAAAATATCAACTTGTCTCTCACTTGCAATTGCAAAATTTGCAACCAGCTTTTTTCGAGCATACAATTTATCGCCTTTTGGACTAGTTCAGCTTTATGAAAACGCCTTCAAAAAGCTTTTGGTATTTTTTTGGCAATTAGTGTGCAAAAGCTCTTTGAATATATAACCAAAGTATCATTTTCAATATGAGTCCCATTCAGTCTAGTTAAAAAAAACGGCCAAGTGCGAGTCGGAATCGCGCACGAAGGTTTCCGTACCATCAAAAAAGTCACGTTTATTGTATGGGAGCCCTCCTTAATTATATAATTTATTTTAATGTAATTATTTATTTTTAAAGTGAATTTACAACGAAATTTTCTGTGAATATTTCAAGCGTCTACCTGTTGCCGTTATTAATATCGTTCGTTATCCGTGACACCCCTTTGATGACATCCCCAGGGGTGCTTTGGGGAATTGCTTTGCCCCGTGATACCCTCGTAGAGATGTGAAACAAGAGTTACTGTATGAAAATTTATTATGAACTAGCGGCCGCCCGCGGTTTCACCCGCGTGATTCCCGTTCCCGTGGGAATATTGGGATAAAAAGTACCCTATGTGTTATTCCTAAACCCAGATCCTTTCAGTAGTTTTTGCGTGAAAAAGTAACAAACATCCATACATCCATACGATACGAATGTGATATTTTTCCGGGATAAAAAGTAGCCTAAGTTACTCCTTATTACATTAGCTACCTGCCAGTGAAATTCCCGTCAAAATTTTCAGACAGCCGTTCAGCCGTTTCAGAGATTAGCCGGAACAAACAGACAGACAGACAGACAGACAAAAATTGAAAAAAATTACATTTTGGTATGTGTACCGTATATATAATCATATGCATGTAGTAAAAGCTGTTATTTTAATGTTGCAAACAGACACTCTAATTTTATTTATTTGTATAGATAAACCTTTCTACCAAACTTACAAACTAAATATACTTAAACTAAATGAACAACAAACATTTTTTTACTGCGTAAGTAGGTATATTTATATTATTAATTTAAAATCAGTAAGATAAATAACATAGCAGTCCATCACTAATAGACCATGGTGTCATGGGAAAAGCGATTCCCCATAACACCCCTTGGGGTGTCATGAAAGGGGTGTCATGGCTAACGAACGATTAATATCTAGCAAAAACGGCAAAACAATCACGTTTGTTATATGGGGGCTCCCTTAAATATTTATTTTATTCTGCTTTTAGTATTTGTTGTTATAGCGGCAACAGAAATACATCATTTGTGAAATTTTCAACTATCTAGCTATCACGGTTCATGAGATAAAGCCTGGTGACAGACAGACAGACTGACGGACAGACAGACAGACGGTCGGACAGATAGACTGACAGACAGAGGGACACCGGCGTCTTAAGGCTCATTTACGCCGAAGCAACATGCTACAAAATTAAAAATGTCGCACATTGTGGCAAGAGTCGTGCGGCATGGCAATACCTTGCGTTATGTGGTAGACTGTCGCAGCTTGTATGCAAACACGATGGATTCCATGCGATGTTTTTGACATAGGCTGCCGCATGCCGCAAATGTTGAATATGTAGCATACCACAAGGTGACATACGCCACAATATGTAGCATGCGGCAATTTCGCACAGTGTTGCTTCGGCGTAAATGAGCCTTTAGTAATAGGGTCCCGTTTTTACCCTTTGGGTACGGAACCCTAAAACAGCCCACATAAAATGTGAAAAATGCTGCGATCAACACACAATATCAATATGAATACATGGACAGCAGTGTTCGTTTGGTCACCCAATACACCACATTCTGAAAAACATTTCACGCAGGGACTTGAGATTTTTGTTTACGGTCCTGTAGAATATACAACGCTACAATGACTATAGCTTGTTTATTAATAAGGCCGTTTGGGTACGGAACCCTAAAACCGCCCACACAAAATGTGAAAAATGCCTGCGATCAACACACAATATCAATATGAATACATGGACAGCAGTGTTCGTTTTGATCGAGCCCATTATCTGAAACATATTTCGGCTGGGTCATCCAATACACCACATTCCGAGAAACATTTCACGCAGGGACTTGAGATTTTTACTTACGGTCCTGTAGAATATACAACGCCACATCTAAAAGCTTAAAATTATACATGGCTATAGCTTTTACAGTTAAACAAACAATATACTTCGGCGTAGTGTTACCGATTATACCCTAAGCACGAAAAACTATCGTATTGTAATTATTATCGTGATCGTATTATTTTGTATGAAATCCAGAGAAGTGCCTCTTTCAGTCGTAAGTAGCCTTGCCAAACGTTCTGTATTAGGTAAGGTCCGGAAAACTTGGTAAAAAAGTAAAAATTTTTTTTTTGTTGGTCAACTTTATCAATTTAGGGTTATAAAAATAGTTTACGACCTATTCTTAGACCTACAAAACCTACAAACCTTCAGACCTACAATAAAACATAAAAATTGGTCAAGCCATTTCGGAGGAGTTTGGATAAACAAACACTGTGACACGAGAATTTTATATATTATCCATAACACAAGTGCATGCTATAATTATTTCGGAATTACTTCAATGTAAGTGATGTCGTGACATATTTATTTATTAATCCAAAATATCGCTCGTATGAATGGGTTGAAACTGAGATATTTTTATAGTATTATCTATAACCCTTGCTTTCAAGAAAAGTTCTTAAAAATTAAATATCATTAATTTCTGAAATGCTATTATCAAAATAGATAAACCACCAAAAATTTTAAAGAGCCTATTTGCCAAACTGATTATCTATTGACCAAACTGCACGATCGTGTGTCACACAAGATAAGGATTTCCCGTCGACCCTCTCGTTATGGCAAGAAATATGATTGAGAGGTCCACTTTCGCTCAGCTTACTGGCCGTTTCGCTATTTATTACATTTTGCCTTGTTCCTACGAACTCAATATAAATGGTACCGAAAATTATGGACTAAGACTGACCTTACTCTGTAAAAAGGTCAGACTTCAGTACATAAAACCCTGGAATAAAAGTAAAGGCAGTAGATACGTGTTTGTCCTACTAATAATTTAAATGCGAAAGTTTGGATATATCACAGTGAAACGGTTGAACGGATCTGAACCCGTAGTTCGTCAATGTGCAAACGTTACTATAGCGTTTGTGTTAACAATTCCATTCTAAACCTTATCCCCCTTATTCCTAAATGTGGACTAAATAAAAACTAAAATAGTCCTGGTTTAGGGCCTAAACTGAGTAAAGCGGGCGCCCGCGACGGGCACACGTCGCGTGTCTCCGTCCGTGGACACGCGCGCGGGCTCCGTGGAACCGCATCACATAGTGCTATTGACTGAACAAGCCCGTGCGTGCTACCCCTGCTGGCGGGCCCCGTCGCAGGCACCCGCGCGGGCGACCGTCGCGGGGAATCGGGCCACAAGGCGCGGCCGCGGGGCCCGCCTCCCCGCGACGGCTGCCCGCGCGGGTGCCCGCGACGGAGCACTTTTGTATGGAACCGCGCGGGCGTCCGCGTGACGCAGTTTAGGCCCTTAAAACTGATACTAAACTGGTGCTGTCACTTTCATTTTGCAAATTAAAGACAGAATTAGCATCACTTTTAACTTTAGTCAAAGTTTTGGAATAAGGTAAAGGGGGTATGTCTTTATCGTTGTGATCCATCGGTAATCCATCGGTATCGCGTTTGCGAGTTGACAAACTTGTACTACGGGTCGGGTACTGGATAAAATTTTACACCGAGGTAGATTATGGTATAAAATAGCATAACTACCTTTAGGTTACTTTTTACCCCGGGAAAATGTCTCAATTCCACGGAATAACATCATGTAGAACAATCACGGACGCAAAGCGTGGGTAAAACCGTGTAGAAATTAAATAAATAAATGTCAAATAAAATCACATACGGTACTTACTTACTTACATTGATCTGATTAAATAATTTGTTTAATAGCATAAGCACTTGTATAACGGTGATATGCGATACCGATCACAAGGTATTATCCAGGGATTATGTACCGATGTTTATTTTTAATACCAGTAGTAACCAAGTAGTACCAATTTGTGATAGGCACAAAAAACTGTCGTTATGGCAAATCGAATAGTCAATACCATCCTTCAAAAGCTGGCAAAGTGCTACTGTCAATACTCTACTAAATTTTAGTTCCATATTCGACCAAAAGAGGCGCTGCTCTGGTTTTATAGTTTTTCAAGATAGGGGTACTGATAAGGTTAAGCTGGGTGACAATCCAGTCACGTGAACCAAACAGAAATGTTGATCAGCAGAATGTTTGGCGGAGATGGATAGTAGGTGAAAATACTTATACCACGTCAATGTGATTCGGTTAATCCACATCTTAATTCAAAACATTTTACTAGAATAAATCAGCAATTTTTATCAATCAAGCCCAAGGTGCGCCACATCAATCGGCGAATGAAGGTCATCGGGATCCACAAACGGCCGCAGTATTTGTTATTGTAATGGCCCAGACCGGCCCGCATCTGACTTGGAAATGTTATTATTTCCAAACAGTGGCCCGCTCGCCCCTCGACCGACGACGCCAAATCGGATTGCCACATCCTTCCGTTCATGACCCACTGCCAACCGGAACAATGTCGGAAAAGTGACTTGCCATTTGTGAGAAAAGTATGTATCTAAATTCTTCAAGAGTTATATTTTTTGTTTCTTCATTACAAAAATATTGTAAGAGTAAAACGTAATCAATACAACTTGGGAAAAAACCTGATGTTATAACGTTTGAACCATTTCAATCGGTTCAGCCGTCTTCGAGTAATCGGTGTACATACATACATATAAAAAAAACGCGACGAATAGATAATCTCCTCCTTTTCAATTTTTGAAGTCGGTTAAATAAGAAATTTTTAAATAAGAAAATCATATATGATGACATAGATACAAAACATCTTACAATATAAATCAGCCGTTTTAATCAATCATCTGCGAAGGTCAACATCAATCAATGAATAAAGGTCATCTTGCTCCACAAACAGCCGCAGTATTTGTTATTGTAATGGCCTAGACAGCCCTCTATCTGACTTGGAGGTTGATACAGTAGCAGATACGTTACGTGCTTTCAGCTAGGTGAGTACCCTGCTATATTATTTTCCAACAGTGGCCCGGCCGACACGCGACGATGAATCGGATTGCCACGTCTATCCTCCCGTTCATGACCAACTACCAAACGGAACAATGTCGGAAAAGTGATTAAGTAGTCCGATTAAAGAATTTTGGGGAAATCTCAGGGTCAAAGAGTTAGGTATACCTACTAATAATAAAGATGTCAAATATACTGTAAGTAGAACATAAATAAAATTCATAGATGCATGTGTTTTTAACTCATAGAACAAAAGCTCGAAAGTTTTGAAAATGAAAATGTTTTAATCGGTTTCTAGTTCTTTGCCATAATTTTGGGAACGCTTATTTCCATGCAGGTCAGCAACACAATACAATACTTACATGCAGCATCATGCATGCACTTGTGGCATCGATTGCCCGACCACATTACGTTGCTCCTGCATGCTAATGCTGGAAGCTGCCTGTTTCAGCAGATGTGCAACTGAAAATTTATCGGCCATACAACTTTGAAGATAGCATACTTTTTTCATGCCTATTTTTATTTTAGAGTCAGTCAAGTTTAGCTTTAAACCTAAATTACTAAACCAAATGAGTGCTTATATGATTATATTATAATATAACTATACTATTATATTTAATGTAAATATGTGATTAAAAAAATCTTGTCAGCAAACGTTTAACCATTTAAAAACTAATATCTTCTTCAAACTATTTCAAAACATTAGACACAGATTAAAGTTAATCTAAATTGGCAGATGTAGTGTTTTGGCAGACGGCCAAAGAGCTTTCCAATTAAGACGACACTGGCAGTCCTCGATGAAATGCCTATCAAATTATAGACAAAAGACTATTCATCGTCTACAAGATAATTAAGAAGCTGCACCTGACCTGAAAACACCAGTCGTGTAACGTTTTATTCAGGTCAAAAAATTAACTGTAAAGAATAAAAATAAATATAGGTACTGCTCTTAGGACATCTCTTTACATAAAATAAATATAATAAAATACCTAGATGCACCTACTTAAATACTTTTCACAAACATTGATTGCTAAACATTATTAAAAGATTTTTGTTAACTTCGTCTGTTTCGTAATGTTGTTTAAAATAAATTTTATTTCTTCGGTGATAAAGATAACATCAAAAATATAACGCGTTAAAAGCGAAACAAATGCTTCACTTTTATTATTTCAAAAAATAATTAATTCAATAAATACTAAATGCATTGCTTTTGTAAAAGGTTTTCCGTTTATTCAAAGCGCGGGCCTCCCGACGTCGTCGCATCGTAGCTTCGTCTTCGTGTAAAAATCATAGAGGATAAAAAAAATTCTACTGCTGTAAGTTCCTAGCTAGACGGTAAACGCTTTACGAGAAAATAATTTAATTGCCAACCAAAGCGACTGCTTCATAAGAGGATTAGGAAGCTGTGACTTTTTTCTTAAGTAAGTTATGTTCAACGTTTTTTCAAACTCAAGATTATAAGCTTAACGTTACAAAGCTGTTTTAAAGAAATATAAAATATTTCAAAAATTTAGGAAAAAACATTTGCGTCGCAAGAATTTCATTTACGGTTTTTTTCTAATGTGTTAATAACCATGTTCTTAATATTTCTAATCATTTAATCGTGAAACAATAAAAGTACAGTGAAAGACAAAAATCCGCGTAGCAATCCCTAACAGTAGGTAAGCAAGTAACCATTGAGTAAATTACAGAACATAGAAAGATTTTCGTGGAGTAAACTTTCACTTCAGCTCTGTAACTTCGAAATTCTGGTACGATTCGATGTTTCTAGGACTTTCGCAGTTATCTGGCGAGCAATAAATAACATAAACTTAGACAAGTAATAATATTATGTAATTATCTTAAATACAGAGGACAGGATACTTCAAAAGGGATGTATAAATTAAAATTATGATCTCCGTGTACGCTTGAACTTGATAAGTACCGAGATTGTCAAAAACAACAGCTTTGGAAATTCTGCTACTAAGGGACGTAGCGGCGACTCATGCCTTGGAAGATCGCGGAGGGGCTCGTGTATGCCAATCCAAAAAATTATATCTGATTGATCTACCCTTTATGATGAAAAGTTACTAAAATTTTATTTTTATTAAAAATATGAATAATTAACAAATAGTAGATTGTACAACAAGTGCATAAAACGTACCATTTTACCCGAGACGTATATATCCATCCGAGCCGTAGGCGAGGGTGGATAGTCAATTCGAGTGTAAAATGGGTTTTATGAACGAGTTATACTATACACATTATATTATACTACTATTATATATATTATACTATATACACTCTGCTTTTCACTTCGAGTGTGAGGAAAATAAATAACAATATTGCAAAAAAGAAAAAATAAAGACTTTGCCATATTGGCGGGAAGGCTTTCTTTTTTTTTATACGTGGCAGTGGCAGCACAGTGACTTTAGCATAGATCGTACTCATAGTCCATAATGCTCTTGAAATACTTATTTCTAAGAAAACTCATTAATTTTGCCTAGTTTTATTATTTTAGTAATTTAACATGGATTATGTACAAAATTTAAGAAACTAGAATGAAATAACAGGTTTATGTAACGAAGTTTAATTGCGTGTGTGACTGTTTACCTGACGACCTTGGTCTTAGAATCTGAGACTTAGACGAAGATTTTACTTTATGCACTAGAACATAAAAAGCGATTTTATGCAGCCTATACCCAACATAAACACGAACTTTACGAGCATGAGACATGAAAAATATATATTTTCAAGACTCCTCTTTAGAGTCGTAATCCAATCAAAACAAAATAGAAACAAATTAACTGACATCTCTAGCTAGCTGCCCTTAAACAAGGACCAATCCTCGCACAATGGCTGAAATGAAACCACCCAGCTGGAAGTTATAAGGGTCCAGCGGATTAATTAAAGTTTCACTAAACGTATCTGAACCTCGGTTAACTTAATTTAATGAAGTATTACAGAAACCATACGGTTTATGTAGATTTATCGTGGATGCAAACTTTATTATAAAATTACTTTAATCGCTATTTATCTTTATTATCCCAGTTAATTATTTTAATGAACCAAGAGATGTCTAAAAATAAACTTATTTATTCATCATCATTATCAGTCATTATAAGACCCCACTCTGCTGGGGTAGGTACAGGCCCTCCATGTATATGTCGCAGCCAACTGGTTAAATCCGCCATTCAATTAAACGCCTAGGCCGATCATTTTTTCTGTAAGCTATTTTATCTTCCCATTATATAGGTTGACGGAGTTACAAAAAAAATATAACCACGAAATTTCACGTGTTCTACAGGACTTCCGAGGGGTACATGCTGCCATATTTAACCATCCGCCTGCGACATTATATTATAAGGAGAATGGACCATGACCCAACACGCGGGCCCAATGCGGTTTGTTCGACTGTGAACGCAGGACCAAAGGCTTAACGTGCCTTCTGAAGCACGGAGGAGATCGAGATAATAAATTTTTGGTCACCCATCCCGTGACCAACCATTACGAACGTTGCTAAACTTTAACGATCGCAGGCTGAGCACACTAACCACTGCGGTATGGGCTCCTCCTCCTTTTTAGGGTTCCGTACCAAAATGGTAAAAAAAGGAACCATTATGGTGCGACTTGTCTGTCTGTCTGTCACAGCTGGATATCTCGAGAACTACTAATGCTATCAACTTGAAATTTGGAATAGTTTTAGATGAAATTTGCTCAATTATTTTGCAAATAAGAAAGAAATAATAATATAGATTTTTTTATGCAACAGGGACTGAAAGGGGGTCTTTAAATTTTGAAGTGGGGTTACTAGGGCATATGGGGTATCATATAAAATAGAGCGCTGCTTGCACATTCACAAACATTTTTATTTTTTTTAGGCAGCATAGTTTTCGACTTTTGATGAAAAATTTAAAAAATACTATTCCCCCTCCCCCCATATCTCCGAAGTTTGCATAGAGAAAAGTCTGAAATAACTTTTTGTGATAGAAGTTTATGTAAAGATTACAGGAAAAATAAAACGATGTCTATAAATAGTAAACTTTTTCAGAAATCATCAACAAAGATTATATTAGTTCCACTATCAGTCTACAGATGGTGCTGACCTAAAACAGCAAAATTCTACACCGCAAATAAAATTCTCTGACTAGCTGATGAAAACATATTCACGTTTTATTTACAACCAAAACACACTTTTTATTTACACAGTAAAGGCCTTCTTCCTAAAATAATTGGGCCTACAAAACGGTTGACATGACTACTATCGATAACATTTTTACTTTTATAAACATTTTGCAACGTGGAGTGGCTAAAACGTTTTTCAGCCACCATAAGCAGTTGTGGCTAAGATTTGTAAATTAATTGTCCTCCTGTTCCTCCATCCACCTGTCCGCCTGTCCGCCGTCTATCCTACTTTTGAAGGACTTTACGTAAAGTAACATATCCAAATATTTATACGTATGATGGTACGGAACCCTCGGTACGCGAGTCCGACTCCCTCTTGACTGGTTTTTTTTTATTATTGTTGTGATATTCTATGGTATAAGAGCTAACCTAAAAAGTAGTAAGTAGTAATAAGTTTTTTATGGTCAAATGTAAGGTGATTGATTACATACAGCCATACAGCCTATTTCAAAATAATTATAATAATAGTGATAAAATGCAATTTTTTTTAAACAAACTATTGTGAATTATAAATAATTTGATAATAATATACTTACTTAATTATGTTTTTTGTCTTATTAAGGGACACATTTATTTATTCTAAAAACGTAAATGGATTTTCAGCCGTATAAAACCTCTTTGTTGTTACAAAAAAGAACTGTATCTATTACCCGGTGAAATCGAAAATGCTCTCTTGACTCGCATACAACTTGCAGTTAAGTGCTAACTTAACTTTGTAGGGATACCTACTGTATTATCCGGTTAAATTGAAAAGTCTCTGTTTTCTCGCATATAATTTGCAGTTAGGAACTTACTTAACTTTGTAGGGATAATTCTATTACGCAACTAGTACTGTAATATTATTATGCACGCGTGTGTTATAGTTCGGTTTATGGCCCTAAGATCGATGTAATAAGGCTCACTTTATGAGCAAGTGTGTTGAAAATACTGTTTTCATCCCATCGATTCGAAAAGCGATGATTGTTTATCTAATAACAGGGTCCAAAACGATTCATTTTTTACCTGTTATGACAAGAGGGTTTAAATGAGATTTGAATTTTGAACAGCTTCATATCAGGGTCCAAAACGATGAGATTTGAATTTAGAACTTTATTAAAGAAGCATTGGTTGGAGTGTAGCAAAGGGTGTGCAGTACTTAATAAAAAAATCAACTGATTTTATATGAGGCCGGGACTTTTTTCGGGACCGAGAAATTTTCAAAAATGGAATTTAATAAAATTGAGAATAGCTCGTAAACGGTGAGTCGTAGCTAAAATCTAACAAAATTTTTAACCCCCCTACGGCATCCCCAGAGATACTTATAAGAAATCTGATGGACATATATTTTTTTTATTTAATTTTTTTTTTATTTCAAAACTCAATTTTTTTTTTCTTGCCCGACTAGCGCTATGATGTATCCGAACGACAAAGAAAGGTAGGTAGTTTGCGTTGTCTTTACTGCTTTTCTTATAGAGGGGGATGAAAAGCAGAGTGTATTACTCGGCCGCAAAATAATTTTCACCTCGGGCGGCGTATATTGAATCCCTCGCTGCGTTCAGGATTCTACTTTAGAATCCCTCGCTGCGCTCGAGATTCTACTCTAGAATCCTTCACTGCGCTCTGGATTCAAAATAGCGCCCTCGCCGTAAATATAATATTTTGCTCCCTTGTAATACAATCTACTATTGTTTGTATGTGATAATTTTTAATAGAAGTCTAAAGAGCTTTAAGGAGTAAGATATTTTTACAACCTTTTAATTAACTTGCCAAGTTAGTTAGTTAGTGGGGGACAAATCTTGCAAGCTTAATTTGACCCACTTCCCAGTGTCCGATGGAGCTGAAATTTTATACAATATTAAAGTGCAGTCAGCAAAAAGCTTGTTATAAAAATGAAATTTTTACTAAAAACTTATTTAAGTTAATCTAACTCAATGTGGGTTAAACTTGTAGGTACATAGACTCAATTTGACCAAAGCTAGAGTGATCATTGAAGTTCAACATTTTTACAATACTTGACGGACCTTGATGATATTTTTTATGTAAAAAAAAATAAAAACAAGATATCTATCTCCCTGCATATACATGCAGGGAGATAGATAGATATACATGTTTGTCTACACAAATAGACTTTAAAGACTGAAGCCATAAAAATATCTTACAAAGAAATTATGAAGACTCTGCAATAAATTATCTCGCATTATGAATTTCTTTCAGGACATAAAATATGTGCGACTGTCGTAGGCCTTTAACTTACGCAACGGGCTGTACAAAATGCGTAGCAAATGCATGACTTTATTATGTTGTGGAAAAAACATTTAAAAAATATGACTATTAAATTCCATATACCTACATGAGAAAAGGAAAGGCATAAATCACGACACAACAAAAAAAAAGTCGTCGGGCTCTTTTTTGTATGAAAGATTTTCTCTCTGACCACATTATACTTACTTACATACCGAGTCCACAGTGTAGTTTATTATCGACCACATAAAGCCACGTTGTGACTGCTGGAATCAATTTATCTGCCTGCACACCTACTACGACTGATAAAGACAACCTCATCACATCAAACTTTTATAGTTATAAAAAGAACCTACGATACGACCTACACAGCTGTAGGCACCTAATGTCTGCTTAGACGACAAAATTTTTGACGAAAATAGATAAATGAACATTGATATTTCTTATCCATTACTTGGAAACCTACAGCGGCTTAAAAAGTATAAGTAATAATAAATACAAAATCTCAAAGTAAAGTTTAGATACTAACAGTTTAAACAACAATGCACTCCTTTGGCAGTCGTGTAAAAATATTCAACGTGTATTTTAATGACCGACGAAATACCATGAATACTTTTTTAAAAAAAAAACGCGGAAAAAAAACATTTTATTTTATTAATTACTTACCGTGCATAGCTATTGGCTGATCACTAGCTTTGCGCCAGTTCAGTACGACAGAAATATGTAGTTTTCCGAAGATCCATCGAGGGTATGTTTGCGAAGTAATCAAACTTCAGCAACCCCCAAAACAATGATACCTACTGAACTAATTTAGATCCTATTTGTTGAGGTTTGGCCGCTTCGGGACCGAAGTTAATATTTTTTAATAAGGATATTTTGTCTATGTTTTTATACATTAGGGACACCTCAACTTCGAATAGCCTGTCGTCTGCATAGCAAAGTAAAGCCGATCCAACTTTCTTTATTAACTTTTAACTTAACCATTTGTTACATCAAAGGAAGGAAACTGACCTTTTCACGTGTTTATATCCTACTAAATAAGACAACATATACAACATATAGGTGTCTGTATTAAAGTTAATAAAGTAGAGGCAAACTTGAAAACAATCATTTGGATTTACAATGCTATTCTTATAAGAGACATATCTATAGCAAACACCAACTAGTCTCTTTGGTACCCCAGGTCATTTTCAAGCCCACAATTTGGATTTTTGACGCAAAAGGACCGGAAATCCGAGGATTGTGGGTTCAAATCCCACCTCAGGTCCTACTACTTGGAGACTAGTTGTTTTTTTCTACTATTCATTCTCCTAAAAACATTTGTCATTTATCAAATACATAGTAAATGTAGGTACCTACCTACTTTTTCAATTGTTAGATAGTCAGATATTCATTGAATCTATAATAAGGTAAACTCGCCAAATTGCTAAAAGAAGTTCACGTCGAATACTTTTAATTAAATCTGTGATAGTCGTTTCCGGCAGCAGATGGATCGTACGAATAACACGAGATCCCGTGGGACCTTATTAAACGTACGTGTTGACATCGGAGGACATGACAGGATCAGTTTATTACATTAGTTAGTGCAAGGGACCTCAAATTTACACATACAACCTTTCCCTAAAGTTTGAATGTGATGCGGTTCATATATGAAATACCCTCGAATATTTTAATAGTTTATTCTCAACTCAAACACGAGTTTTATTAAGGTCAGAAGTTGTTTGATAGGTACCCAAAGCGGCTTAATAAAATTTAATACTAAGCTTATAGTAAACCCTTTAAATTTGGCACGTTTATAATAGATACCCTTACAAATACCTACATGTGGGATACACGCAACTACTAACATAAATACATTATATATTGTTTAGCAAAAGAATACGATCAAAAAATCTAATTTATGTAAGTACCGGTTTTCAAGGTGCCGCTATATCTGGAGGTCCCGGGTACGATTCCCGGTTAATATTGAAAACGAGCTTTTCAATAACTTCTCGGGTCTGGGTGTATGTGGTAACGTAATACCCGTCATTGTTTCCAATTTCCATAACAGTAGTGCTGAAACTATGTATGTGATGGTGTCCAATATTTATTTATTATAACTTAATGGGGTTTTTTCAATAAAACCTATTCTTTTCTGTATATAAGTATCTACGGAGTTTTCGTTATACGCCCTTAATGTATCGGTTTTAAGAGTATGTTTCAAATACTCCCATAAAACAAAAGTAACATAAAATTCCACCAGCTCCGATGCCATATTTTCCTGTCGGCTTCAAAAATAAAAGCGACACATAGCTAAATAAAACAACAGTAAAGTGCCTTTTATGAAGGGTGAGCGAGCCCTCAAAAATGTCGTCATTTCGAATTTGCTTTGCCTAATCTCTAAAGTTGGCCGTAAAAATTCTTGTGCTTCAGTATCTCATAAGTTGTCTTTATTATCATAGTAATGGGTGGTAAAAGTTTATCTCTGAGAATGTCACACTCCTCGGGATCTTGCTGTTGTAAACGTAAAATACAAGACACATTGTGTATTTTAAGAGGATTGTGTAGCAAACGGTCTCCAAACAAACTGCGATAACGTTCTCCACCCTCTAAACCTTAACACACAGCAATGAATTTTCGGTATGTTGTTGAAATGCATCAGAACTAGGGCTGTAGGTTGCACAATACAATTCTGGAAGTATAGGAAAAATGTGATAGTAAAAAACCAGCGCGCCCTGCAAGGGCTGCAAGTAGCTATCTGGCCGGATTTGAACCCGCGCCTCCGGGAATCCGACCCGATGCTCTGACCAACTAAGCTACCGAAAGGCTTAAGCCCCCAGTACAGGTTGGCCGACCATGGTCGGCGACCATGACCAATACATCGTCCACTGACACTTTTGAACGAACAAGTTTAAAAAGGTTCTTTTTCAGCGAGCGTTGCTTTATCAATGTGAGGAAACCCTCGCATCCAAAAGAAACATTTTTACAAACGTTTTATAATATATTAAGATGAAACAGCCATTAAGTTGAGATTTTAAATTATTTTTACGCATTCACAATGCAATTCTGTAAGTATAAAAAAAATAATTTAAAATCTCAACCTAAGAGTCTAATGAAATCATACAATTCATTGAACTTTTATATAATTACTATTTACCTATATAAATTATCTTTTTTACTTTTCATATTTATTTTCTTGTTGTATTATTCATTAATTTGTAGGTATGATTATACCTCATCGTATAACATCTTGTGTCCGTGAGGGGAGTGGCTGGGCTAAAAAGTTATAACCATGCTTCATTCCCTCCGTAAACTTAATTCACCTGAGTTAATTCACCTAGGTGAATTAAGTATACTATTTGTAAACTTTAATCACCTGGGTGCATTAAAATTACTTTCAAAAAACTTTATTCTCCTTATTCTCCTAGGTGCATTAAGTATACTTTTATGTAAACTTTATTCACTTTTATGAAGAATCTTTTTTGTCAGTAACTCAATGAGTGCTCATGATTTATGATTGTCATATTGAGAATCAATTTTCCTGCAAACTATTATGAGTTTATTATGTGTTTCCTCAAAGCAAATGATAAATTCGTATGTGAGGCCCAGTTAAGTATGGTCATATTAATATAGGCCATTTTCAAGAAATTATTGATTAGTGATTTAAGTTAAAGTACCTATTTATTTTAAATATGTCTTTTGTTTTGTAACCAGCGGTACTTACAGGTGATTAAAGTTTACTAAGAGTATACTTAATTCACCTAGGTGATCCATTTTTAACTTGGGTGAATAAAGTTTACATATTATTTTAAATATATGTCTTTTGTTTTGTGACCAGCGGTACAGGTGATTAAAGTTTACGAATAGTATACTTAATTCACCTAGGTGAATTAACCCAGGTGAATTAAGTTTACGGAGCGGCTTCATTGAACCGAAATAAATTGATAATAGTATATTTTATAACGAGGGACTAAACGAAGCCATTATATTATTATACCAGAGGTGGTTTGGTCAATGAAACCGAGGGTATATTAAGTTGGCGTTTAGTCTCGAGGTGCAAACTGTACTTTTCACTTTGAGTGCGAGAAATATAGTCAATTTAGTACAAAAACATTAAACAAATTCTGAAATTTTCGCGGTCAGTAGTAGTAGTAGTAAAAATATTCGCCCTTTTGTAGTACAGGCCAAGACATTTAGCCACACTGCCAATTGACTTAATTAGCTTATTACATTATTATAGTTTCTTATGTTTTCATAAGAATGTAGGTGTGTTACATTCCAATGCTCTTTGGAGTATAATAATAATATAAGTCAAGTGTGTCAAGCCAGCCTTCTCGATAATTCTTGCTGAGGTAGTCACCACTATAATAAAACACTCGGCATCACTTTACGGAGATAGCGCCTATTTAAATCATTCCACATATCGTCCAGTTGCGTAGACACTTGGGGCACAAAACCACACCTATCTTGAGTCACAAAGTCCACTATGAAACAAATTGCGATTAATTAAAATAGGTATCCACTTAACCTAACCCGCCAAAATGGCGCCAAAAACTCGCGGTCAGTTTTTTCTTCTAAACCGGTCACAAATTAGCAATTTAAAACACATGGCGCCACCTTCCTTGCGGAAAAACAATGAAACAAAAAACAAAGATGGTCCATACTTCACAAGTAATAGTATATTCACTGGCTGTTTGCGTTTGTCTAATGTCACATGAAGGAAATTAAAAAAGTAATTACTTTTTACTCACTAGGGACTAAAGTGGTTATTTAGTCCCGCTTCGTAGGGCTATATTGGCGTACTTTTAGAGCATGAGAAGTGAAAAAATGATAAACATGTCTTTGAAGCTCGTTGTATCAAGTTTTTTTTTATTTATTATTGTTTAAAGCATTGGAACATAATATACCTATAGGACGCTTAATTAATTACCAAATTAGTTGATGTTATAAAAAACAGCAGCCCAGGTGTTGACATGCATAACATCGGGTTTATTCAGATTTTCATACATAAATACTACGCCTACCGCCTGCTTCGACAGATATATTAAATAGATTTTCCAAGATTTTTATTTTATTTAGGTATCTACTTTGAAACATTGATATAACAATACATAGATGGGCTCGTCTACAGTAATGATTTAACTAGTAACTCCATTATTTTATTTCAAATCTAGGGTACCTACCTACACATATACATAACAGATTTACATGAACTTTTCGAACTTCGAAATGGAAACGTTGGTTTCAGTGCATTAATATGTTATTTGTATTCATCCACGCTTCTTCGTTTTCTTTACGATACCACGTACTCGTTTGACTGAGGCAGCCTCCATATGACAAGACTAATAAAAACATCATGAGGCTAATATCGTGAAAAGGAATGAAACGTCTGCATCTAACAACTCGTATTCCGCGCAACATAAATTGTGTTTGAATCGAGAAAAGGAAAGGCAAATAATCTAAGGTACAGTCCATTTGACGTAAAATTTTCAAGACGTGTATCCAAAATTAAAAAACGTCGAATCATTTTGAAAAAATCTTTTTTTTTATTCTGAAAATTTTGAAGTGGTTTTTATCCTGGAGGATATGTCAACCCCATTGTACCTTTTACAGTGAACATAATCAGCACAAATAAAAGAAAGAAATAAAATAAAAGATGAGATGGCTTTGTTAGTGTAGTATCGCCACTAACCGACACAGTTTTTTAGCTTTTCTCGTATTGGGTTCTGAGAGAATGGTTTGAACCAAACCCACATCTAAAACGTTCAAATTAAACTCCTTCAAAAACATAGCTCTCTCATCCCTATTTCTGACGCAATCCATCAGCAAATGTTGCACATCCTCCACTTTGTTGCATACTTGTCACTTATCAGAGAGAGCTTTTTCATTAGGTATGCAAACTTTGCCGATGGATAGTGCCCCGAAATAACTCCTTTTTAAAGTAGGATCATCAAACCGAAAAATTCTTAAAATTAAAGTTCTTGTCTGTTTCCCATTTTTTGCATACAAACATCATCATATTTAAAAATATGGTTAAGTAAAATGAAATAATATATTTCCAAAGTGAACAGAAAACAAAGCACAAGAAGCTTAAATGTGCGATGCGACCATAAATTATGCTTACAAAGCATAAATTTCTATTCTCGTTAGGCGTAAGCTTTCATTAATTTAGACAGACACAGGTGCCTGCATACGTATTCCGGGAAAACATAAAGCTCTTGAGAGGAGCCATGGTTTGCATTCATTCTAAGTTCCACTAATACTAATGCTTGTGAATCAAATAATAAGACTATTATATAACTTTATAAAATACGTATCGTTATAATAAATTGTTTAGATAGTAAAAAAACAGCTATATACGCTCGTTAAGGAAAATTGCTTGAAGTTCCGGTATTTACTCGTTAGCAAAGGCGCAATGAGACATACCTACTGAGAAGCTAAAGATGAAACCGAACAGCAAGCAAAATTGCCGCCTCTGCGGTCTAGTGGTTTACACCACCGATTTCAGACCAAGAGGTTCCGGGTTCGATTCACAGTGGGATTACATATTGTATTTGGTTTGGTTGGTGGTAGGACTTGTCCGCCTGGCTAGCTACCACCATCTTATCTAAGTCGGACACCATAACAATGATGTTTTCAGCATTGTTGTGTTCCGGCAGTTAGAGATAAGATGCCAGTTCCTCAGTAATTGAGGATTCCGGGAGTAGTGCGCTTCCACCTTCAGCCTTATCACCACTTAACATCAGGTGTGTGTGATGAAGGCTAAGTGCTACCCCGTTGTGAATAATAAAAAATAAAAAAATACCCAAAAACGTTAAAGTCAATTTTATAAAAGTTTTTTCACCATATCCACATCTAGCGCCGACATCAAGCTACATCATATAAATTCAGTGATGTTTATGTGCTTATATCGCGTCATGGCACGGACACATATATATGCATGCATGTTTGCATGCATATTATGAGCACCCCTGCAGCCGTTCACACTTGCTACTAATGAGCGTGCTAGTTAATAGTCGTACCAGTGCTATTTACTCAGTAATGTCGTTGTATTGCGTCAGCAAGCAGAAGCAAATTTTAGAAAAGTCTTTTAACTTTCTCCAGATACCACCGTCATAAAAGCTATATTTTCTAAAATGCAGTGACGTTATGTCCTTATATCGCGTCACTACAAAGGCAGCAGAGCTTAATAGCTATTCCAAAACCGTTACGTTTCCCATATACCAGTGCTATTTACTCACTAATGACGCATAGCACTAGAGAGCTGCAGAGCTAATCCTTCTCAGGCCGTCTCCATCGCTAACAAAGTAAAAAGCTTTAAATCTGTTTGCCTGCCACTTTGTGTAAGAGCAATGCAACCAATTGCAAAAAAAAACTAAATAGGTACTATGCTCATCGAAAAATATTTCTTGAATATTACTGTACCTATAATTTTGTTTTAAAAGGCGCAATGGGGAAAGATGGACAGCTTCATTTAAAATTCAAACAACGGCAGCGTCAGCAAGCGGCTCTAGAATTACTTACCAAAAAAAGCTTCGAGTGCATTTTTAAAAAGTCTTTCCACTTTATCCACATTCTCCACCGTCTTAAAAGTTTCATTTTCTAAAATGCAGTGACGTTTATGTCCTTATAACGCGTCACTAATACAAAGGCAGCAAGCTATTCCAAAACCGTCCCGTTTTCCTGATACTCATACTCAGTGCTATTTACTCGGCTAATGACGCATAGCACTCGAAAGCTGCAGAGCTAATCCTTTCCAGGCCGTCTCCGTCGCTGGGAAAGTAAAAAGCTTACACATAAATCTCTTTGCTCATCGCCCGCCACTTTGTGATGGAGAGCAATGCAATCAGTTTTGTAAAGGAAAATTTGCAAAACTTCACTATGCGCTTTAAACAAAGCAGACGTTTGAAAAATTGAGAAAGCAAACTACTTTGACAGTTGTAAACAGATTGTTGTACATTTAAATACTGCACTTACTTATATACGCAGGTGTGTACTTCGGTACTAAAGTATTTTTGTTGCAAAATTCTACACTATAATCCTTTCCTGAAAGTTATGGTTTTCAGGAATAGGTCGCCAAAATCAAATATCAAAAGCATAATGGTAATAAGTTCCCATCGTGGTTTCCAATTTTCATATCACTAGTGCTCAAGGGTGTCGCCAGGGAAGAGTAGTTCCCTAGAGACTCAAAATTACCTAAAATTCGTAGTTTTCTCATATATTTTGTCTCCCATAGCATCCATTTGCCCTATTTGTTGTTTGTGAACCAAACAATTAGTTTAAATACCGATTCTAGGACTTTCGGAAGTGCCTATTACCCTCAGAATTTTGGTAATAAACAGTGAGTGACGGTATTGCAGTTTTTTATGTCAATAAAATCAAATAGATTTAATAAGTCCACTATTGGCATAACTTATTCATTTATTTTTATTTATCAAACATTATTAAACGGGTACATACCCAATTATCTTAAACCAAAAGTAGGTACTTATACATAATTTCAACCGCCTCTGTGGTCTAGTGGTTCACACCTTCGATTCGATTCCCAGTGGGGGTAGGTACATATTGTGTTCGGTTTGGTTGTTGGTGGGACTTGTTCTTAGTCCGCCTGGCTAGCTACCACCATCTTATCTAAATCTAAGTCTGACGCCATAGCAATGATAATTTCAGCATGATTGTATTCCGGCAGTTAGAAATAAGATAGCCAGTTCCTCAGTGATTGAGGATTCCGGGAGTAGTGCGCTTCCACCTTCAGCCTTATCACCACTTAGCATTAGGTGTGATGAAGGCTAAGTGCTACCCCGTTGTGGATAAAAAAAAATCCTATTATCCATACTATCCATACTAATATTATAAATGTGAAAGTGTGTTTGTTTGTTTGTTTGTTTGTTTGTTTGTTTGTCCGTCTTTCACGTCAAAACGGAGCAACGGATCGACTCGATTTTTGGTATGGGGATAGTTTGGGAGCTGGAGAGTAATATAGCCTACTTTTTATTCCGGAAAATTATAAAATAAAAATAATTATTTTTTATAGAAAATCGATAAACTGTCGTACTATACAAAACTGTCATTTCTTCCATAGCCGCTTCCAAAGAGGTATGTCAAAGAGTATTGCATAGAGTAACTTGTATATATAGGAAATAGAGAACAATCTTCGGCCCCTTTAGCGGAAGTGTAACCTGGCGCCATCTGGTTTCTAGCCATAGCAGCTTAACACACACACATACACACTTATACACGTACGTACACATATACACGCACGCACACATTACCTGCTATTTGCGGTTATTTGTTTTTTATTTACACTTAACATTCAGGAAGACCCACCTACCCACATTCCTATAGAATAACCTATACATTACCTATACAATACTCTATCATGATAAAGAATGGATAATTTGCGTAAATAAAATGCAGATTAACAATGCACCTTACTTTATTAACAATAATCGTAGAAGACACCAATAGTAACACTTAGTTAAATATTATATAAATATGACAAATCTACTGATATTTAAAAATACATTTGTTGTACACTGCACATAACAAAACCAACAAGTGGTATGTAGCTCATGTACGAACCATATATTGAGCAACAAACCTCTCTGCCCCCTGATTCAAAAACCGTCGGAAACGGAATCGGGTTCGACTTTTATGCTTTGTCTTTGTCTATTCTTTCCCAGATAGAATGATGATGATGATGAGCAATTCTGTAAGTATGGGAAAAAATGTGTGTAAATGTGATAATTTTTCCTATACTTACAGAATTGCATTGTAAATGCATAAAAATAATTTAAAATCTCAATTTAATGGCTCTTTCATCTTAATCGATTGTTAAACATTTGTAAAAATGTTTCTTTCGGATGCGAGGGTTTCCTCGCATTGATGATGCAACGCTGGCCTACAGCGTAACAAGTGATAGCAAAATTTGACGAGTCGTGTAAGCCTTTCGGTAGCTTAGTTGGTCAGAGCATCGGGCCGGATTCCCGGAGGCGCGGGTTCGAATCCCGCCTGAAAGCTACTTATAGGGCTCGTGGTTTTTTTACTGTCACATTTTTTCCTATAATACCTAGTTAGTAGAGAAAATAGCATATTTGGGATAAAATATAGCCAATGTCACTACTCACTAGGGAATAATATAGCTTTCTACTGGTGAAAGAAAGTTTAAAAGCGGTTCAGTAGTTTTTTTGTTTATCCATTACCTACAAACATAGAAACATTGAAACAAACAAATAAGTAATCAAATCTTTTCTCTATTTACAAACGCGAAAACAAAAAATCAAATCTTTCCTCTGTAAGTATAATATTATAAGTAAAGTTTGGATAAACACAAAAGCAAAAGTCTCATCTTTCCTCACCAAATATAAGTGTCCATGTTTTTCATTGTCTCAAATTGCTACCTGTAATCATTTGTTTGCAAATAGCAATGAACAAATTGCTGCAGTACATTTATAAGTAATTACTTGTTATACAAGAGAGCAAAGTTGTTTTTTGCTGCGAGTGCTGAATTCAAATCACGAACTAGCGAAGTAGTCTAATATAGACTACTGAAGACAGTGAGTGATTTAAAGGCACGAGACATCAGGAAAATTTGCTCTCGTGTTATACTTACATACAACTTTTCACCTCTACCAGCGAGAAAAGTGTTACAGGTGAGAAAAACAACATTGAAGGCAAAATTTGACAAAAGGTAATTATATTTAATAAAATAATCAACATCAAAATTACAAAAGACCCCCTTTCAGTGTCTGTTGCAAAAAAAAATATAGGGCAGGCGTACCGGTTTTGGCCACTTTAAGGATTTTTTCACTTTTAAACGCTTAGTGCTTAATGATCTTAAGTATTTAAGAGAAAATTTATATCTATAATTATGGAGAATTTATCGAACTTTAAGGTTACAACTTTCAAAGTTTCAAAAAGTTTATAGTTTTTTTTCAATAAAACAAAATGTTTGGAGGGGGCCAAATACACCGGTTTTGGCCATTTTGCATTGGTTTTGGTCACCCAGTTTGCATTGGTTTTGGCCACTTTGATAAAATTACCATATTTATGACTTGAGTTTAAGCCTAATTGCTATCGCATCCGAGTTCTGGACTAAAACACTACATGAAATAGTATTTCAATCCCAGCTAGCTTCTTACCACAACTTAATAAGTATACCTTTATCACTTGATTAGAAGAAAATTAGCGGATTGAGGCTAGTGTAGGCACTAGCCTCAATCCGCTAATTTAGGTAGATGGGGCAATAAAACAATAGTGCCTCCACCTTTGACATCAGAAACACGTCGATTTCATGTTTGGATAAGATAAGTGTCACTTAACTAATAAGGGACACATAACTTTAAGGGACACATAACTTTAAGGGACATTTAAACATTATGTAGTCTTCACCTCTAAAATCAACCTATCAAATCAATCTACGACGACCGATTTGGCGCAGGGGTAAACTACCTGCCTTCTGCGCCAGAGGTCTCGGGTTCGATTCCCGAACAAGACAAATATTTGTGTGCATGAATATATATTTATCCGTTATCAAGTTCACGTAGAAACAGTTTCTTAAGAAATTTACAATGTACGATATTAGTGTGATTGTTAGAAAAATATTTATTTATTTATTTATCAGTCAATGAGCGATCAGTTGAGGGACACTTATCCATGACGGCGTCTTCTACCTTTTTTGACATCAGAAACACGCCATTCAACGTCACGTTCAGTTAAGATAAGAGTGTCTCACTTTAAGGGGCACTTAACTTTAAAGGACACTTTACTACTATGGTGGTTTCTATTATCGGCATCAAAAAGCGCCAATTTCACGTTAATATGTCATTTAACTTTAAGGGCCACGTAACTACTACGGTGGTCTCTATCTTTGACATCAAAACACGCTGATATTACGTTAATATGAGTGTCACTTAACTTTAAGGGGCACTTAACTTTAAAGGACACCTAACTACTATGGTAGTTTCTATCTTTGGCATCAAAACACGCTGATTACACGTTAATATGAGTGTCACTTAACTTTAAGGGTCACTTAACTTTAAAGGACACCTAACTACTATGGTAGTTTCTATCTTTGGCATCAAACAAAACACGCTGATTACACGTTAATATGAGTGTCACTTAACTTTAAGGGTCACTTAACTACTATGGTGGTTTCTATCTTTGGCATCAAAACACGCCGATTTCACGTAAATATGAGTGTCACTTAACTTTAAAGGACACCTAACTACTATGGTAGTTTCTATCTTTGGCATCAAACAAAACACGCTGATTACACGTTAATATGAGTGTCACTTAACTTTAAGGGTCACTTAACTACTATGGTGGTTTCTATCTTTGGCATCAAACAAAACACGCTGATTACACGTTAATATGAGTGTCACTTAACTTTAAGGGTCACTTAACTACTATGGTGGTTTCTATCTTTGACATCAAAACACGCCGATTTCACGTTAATATGAGTGTCACATCACTTAACTTTAAGGGGCACTTAAATTTAAGTGACACTTAAACATGATAGGGTCTTCTATCTTTGACATCAGAAACACGTCGATGTCACGTTCAGTTGAGTGTTACTTAATTTCAAGGGATACTCAACTTTAAGGGGCGCTCAACCACGAGGTTTTTCTATCTTTGATATCAGAAAAACGTCGATTCGATCGACGTCAAGTTCAAGTGAGTGTTGCTTAACTTTAAGAGACACTTGAAGTTCCAAGGAGTCCGCTACGAACTTAAACCTTATTCTTATACACTCATTCCGAAGTACACTCGACAGCACATCAAGTTGAAATGCGATAACAGCTAATGCGATAGGGCATAAAGGCGTTCTCAAGGTTAACATGTATAGTCTGATATGCCGCCGTGTGTACCTAGTAGGTACACATACATACAAAATTTTGTAACTTTTCATATAATAGAGCAGAGCGGAGCTCTGTATTCATAGATTTGACTTCAAGGTGGAGTTAGGTTCTACTTTCAAAAATTGGAATTGCAACTCCACTCCGATTGACCGGAGCGAGGTTGCAAAACAAGGGTTTTATGAAACACTAGAAACAGAAGAATGAAAAAGGAGCGGAGTGAGGAAACCGAGCAGAGAAACGGAGAGAGAGAGCCCAGCGGGGCAAGCAAGCACGGCTTCCTAACTCCGCTTCTCCACTCAAGTTGCTCGCTTCACTTCCTCTACCGTTTCACTATAAAGCACGGAGATTTATACTTATAACTTTTTAGATGAAAAGTGGCCCTAACCAATACTATTGATTCCGAAACAGTCCGCTCTGCATTGCTGACTCGCTCCGCTCCGCTACCGCGACAGCGGACAACCTAAACATAAGTAATTTAAAGGTGAGTTGTGAGTCTATTAAAATAAAATAACTTTATGAAAAGTTGAGAACTTCATACTAATGGCAAAGTGGCCAAAGGTGGCACAATGCTAAAATTTCCAGCCCCACTTTTGGCCACTTATTGTTTTCCAACTTTTTGTGACAACAGTGAGAAAATAACACTTTATTCATCTGGAAGAAACATATTCTAATGTGATATAAAATATTAAATAACCATAAAATAATTTTATTGTAGAAAAAAAATGAATTTACAAAACCTTTACCCTTAACATTTTGCTTAAGAATTTTACAAAATGTTAACTTTGAAACATAACATGGTGTTTATTTCTAAAATATCGTACTACATAAAAAAAGCTAAGTGCTGTAATTATTAACTAAAAGTCCAATCTTTTATTCGCCATTAATAAATATAAGCAATAGTTTTTTAATTCCTATTTATATAACTTTAAAGTGAAAAGTGACCAAAACCGGTACAGTGGCCAAAACCGGTACGCCTGCCCTACTTAAATATTTTTATTTCTCTCTTAATTGCAAAATAGTAGGGCAAACGTCATTTAAAATTATTCCAAATTTGCGAGTTTTTAGGTGCCAAAAGCGCCCTTTTCTTGCTGGAGAGGTGAAAACAATATTACAATCAAACATTACAATTACACTTTACAAAATACAGTACACAATAAATAATACATCACAATAATAAACACAAAAACTTTACTGTGATGTGAGCTTAATTTTTTGCAATAATAAATGTTTATTGTTCAATTACCCATTCTAATTCTTATTACGTAAACATTTCTTAAAAACTATCATGTTATATTACAAAATTAGTAACATTTAAGTAATAGACTTTACAATTTAACAATGTATCACTTTGAAACGAAAAATAAAATAAAAAAGCAAACTGCAGATTCCTACATTAAACATGATAGCTAGTTCAGTAGGCAATTTTTTAAATGAATATGTTATCATGTTATCAAGGTAGGTAATTATCAAAATAAATTATCTGACTAAAAAAAGATGATGGGCATTTTTATATGGCTACTTGACGTACTTCTTGTACTTGCATTATTATGGCTTTAATTTGCTTAGCTATCTCAGGCCCTTTTGTAGCGCTTGCTGCAAATGAATAAAAGATGACTTGTTTATAATTGCGAAATCAGCCGCGAATCATGAAGACTTGAGCGTGATCTGCATATTGTTGCTTGCGTTGCTCTCCATTGTCAACAAACCCTGTCACCTTGTCCTTTCTTTCATTGTAAGAAACATGCGGTTTTAAAGATATTTCGTCGAATAAAATAACACATAATTTGTCTTGGCTCGTTGTCATGCTTTCGGCTTTCTTTCTCAGTTAAGAAAATATTTTCTGAATAAGTTTTATTAGAGTTTGTGGAGCCGGAAGTATAAAAATTGTTCTAAGGAATCGGTATCGTTTAGGACTATGTTTCAAAATTGATAGACTTGCAATTTTTTGTTCTAACGTAAATCTTCTTCCTTTTAGTTTTTTTTTATTTTGGCTCTACTGTATTTTCATTAACAGTTTTGCTACACTGGAGCAATTTTCTATGGTGTTTAAAATTGCAGGGTTACTTGAAAAATGTTTTGCAGCTTTAATATTTGCAGTTTGCTTTTTCATTTTATTTTTCATTTTACAAATTTTGTTTTTTGATTTAACTAGTTTATTTTTTAACTCTTTTTCTTTGCTTGTTAGAAAAACTCGGCGAGTTTTTCTAACAAGCAAAGCGTTCTTCGTTTCTCGTTTATGATGTTTTTCTGTAAAAGATGATAAATATTAAATAAATGTTTATATCGTTGATATACTACGTAAGCAATTATTTTATTACTTCACAACAACAAGTAACTATAAAAATATCTCACCAGTTTTCTGTTTGATACTTTCCACATTGAATTTATTTTCAGATAAAACTTGTTTAGCACAAACAAGCTCCAAATTCTTAGGACCTGAAACATAATATGTGATTTATATGCTTACTAGCTTTCCGCCCGCATCTTCGCCGCGTGGACTACACGGCGGACGTTAACTTGCGGGAATGTGACATTTTTCCGGAATAAAAAGTAGCGTATGTTCCTCTCCTGTCTACAAAGTATCTGTGTCACAAATTTCAGCCAAATCCGTTCAGCCGTTTCGGCGTGATTGAGTAACAAACATCCAAACATCTAAACTCTCACATTTATAATATTACTAGCTTTCCGCCCGCGGCTTCGCCCGCGTGGACTACATGACGTTATCCCGCGGGAATGTGACATTTTTCCTGGGTAAAAAGTGGCCTATGTGCCTCTCCAGGCTACAAAGTATCTGTGTTCCAAATTTCAGCCTAATCCGTTCAGCCGTTTTGGCGTGATTGAGTAACAAACATACAAACATCCAAACATCTAAACTTACACATTAATAATATTAGTAGGATAGTAGGATATAATATTAGTAGGATTATCTAGTAATAGTAGTTATAGATAGCCATCCCGCGATAGACCATTGCGAAAGTCACGCCGCGCACGCTATCCACTGCTCTATATCAAATTGCATGAAAGTCAGATTAGTGATTTAGTATGTGTGTCCTAAATTTCAGCCAAATCTGTTTAGACATTTAGGCGTGATTGAGTAACGTGAGACTGGGTTCATGTGGGTTTGAGAATTGTTTAGATTTACAATTGGACCCGGTAGGTGGCGCTGCTGACGGTATCGCCGAGTACCTTATACATTACAATAACACAGGTTTTTACCCCAATATTCCCACAGGAACGTGTACCACGCGAGTAAAAACACGCAGAACAGCTAGTATTTGTTTAAGTATGTAAATATTTATTTGTTTAATAGAAATAATCTAACCTTTGTACACTTGATGCACAATTTCCATATTTGGAGCTTGTTTGCACTCCAAAACATTAGGATCTGAAACATAAATTCAAATGTTACTAATGATATTAGCAAAGCACTCTCTATTATAATAGAGTCCTTCCCAGGAATTCAAACTATCACCTTAAATAGCAATTCCATGTCACAAATTTCCCCGCGCTAAAAGTTATTTTCCCATGGGTATGAGAGCTTAATTCCCGCGGTAAAAAATAGCCTATGTCTTTCCTAGGGTCTTAAACTATCTCCATTCCAAATTTGGTTGGTAGAACAACATTTAATATTTTACCTATGGATGTTGACGGAATGTTTTCTATAGAGCTCATACATCTTTGAGCAATCATCGAAAATCGAGGTATAGTTAATAGTCCTGAAAATAGGCCTCCTTTAATCATCTTAAGGTTTTACCCTATCTATAGACAAGTCATAAGTAATTCTTGAGTATAAGTCATTACTTAAGCAGCCATTTATATACAAAATAAACAAAAATTTTAAGGAAGTAAGAAACCATTAAAAGTATGTTAATGCTTGGGCAAGTAATAGTCATTGATTTCATTACTTAAGTACGTTCAGTAAAAACAGCGCTTAAGCAATGACTTATACATCTAAAGAATATATCTATAGAAACGAGTGCTAGTATTTGTAATTCTAAGAATAATGAATTTCAAGATTATGAACAATTAAGAATTAATAATTTAATAGGTTATTTACCAGGTAAACAAAGTCTTGGTACTGCTACTCGACTTAGTTTGTTATAACGACAGCAGTGGGTCACTTCAAAATGACGGTGACAAACTCGGCGATTTTTATAGATAGTATTATCATCCAGAGCCACAATATCACCTCCGACAGCATGAACCCATAACCTGAACCGCGGTCTATGTCTTTCTTTGGATTGGGAAATACGTGTAGCACAGGGTGTGATTCTGTAAATTTAAAATATACTTTTATTATGTCTAGTTTATTATTTATGTCTTAATTATGACAATCAGGAGAGTACCACGACGGAAGGGTGTTCTATTTACTTACCTCCACTGCTAGCGCATCCAGGAACACAACAAAAGTTTTTCGATGTCATGGTAAAGAAAGAGTCCTGTCCTGTCTCACAAAAACTTCAGCTCAACTCAACGTACTTGGCGAGGAATGTAGAAATAGTCCACGAAACGCAAAGAAGCACTCAACAAGAACACTACAAATTATATAGATTAAGCGAAGAGTTATTATTAAAACTTCAGTACGAGAAGAAAACGCACAAACCCAAACAACCAGCAACAACAAAGAACAGCTGACAGTCAGCTGACAGACGTGTGACAGACAACCTGACAAGCTTTTGGTATAATATTGCCAGGCGAAAATTAAAGAATCGCCATCCATTCGTCTTGACGTAAACTGTTATTTTAATTGATGAAGCTACTTATTTTATGATCATTCAAAAAAAATAAACTTTCCATAATGTTGTGTGACACAAAATTCTACCTAACTGCCCGTGAAATTGTACTTAGAGTGTGTGTCAGATAACTCTGCACGTGCCTGGCGCGTTTTTGGCGCTAGTTACAGTGCATTTTTTTGTTCTAATGTTATAGAGAAGATTAATATTCGATTTTTACCGCGCGCAGACTTATCTGACGAGCACTCTAGTGAAGATATTCATATGAATATCTCTTCAAAGGATATCCTTTAAATACATAAATTTGGATAATTGTCGAAACTATGGCAATAATTTGATCGATAACTATACTATAAATTTCAGAAGTAATCATATTACATAAATAACTTAGTACTGTGTGGGATTTTTCATTTTGTCGGCTTATGTTGCACAGCTTCGCCACTAGTCTATATAATTTGTGGCTTCGCCACCTGGCCGCATGCCAGGAAACTCGTATATTATAATAATGTTAAATAAAAAATCTGTAGGTTCATTAGACGTTTAGTTATATCGGACACCTCTTTATTTCTGTTGGGTATCATCGGTAATTGTGACACTTATTTTGTACTAAGATTGAACCCCCTGGAGTATTGTAATCACTGACGCCGCTTAGCCGCTTTGGATCAACTTTGGATTACCTACTTTTTAATAAGTGACATTTGTTGCAGGCAGTGTATAAAACTTCTTCGCGATCATTTATTTTCATCTGTCTATCTATAATAGATGTTGGTGATACGAAGTTTACCGGGTCCACTATAATTAATATGGCAAAACAACGTTTGCCGGGTCAGCTAGTAATATTATAAATCCTACTAATATATTGTATGTTTGTTACTCAATCACGCCAAAACGGCTCAACGGATTTGGCTGAAATTTCGGACACAGATACTTTGTGGCCTGGAGAGGAACATAGGCTACTTTTTATCCCGAAAAAATATCACATTCCCGCGGGATAACGTCGTGTAGTCCACGCGGGCGAAGCCGCGGCCGGAAAGCTAGTACATTTATAAAAACTAAAAAGAGATAAGTACAATTTGGTAGCTAAATTCGATTAGGTAGTAATCCTTTTTGGATTATCAAAAAATATACCTGATTAACTACTGGAAAAGTTACGGAGCGCGTTTAGTGTGCGCGCGCGCCACCGTACGATACGACACGGCGAGCGGGGAGCCGCGAACAGACGATGTTACGATTACGACCCGATCGTATTAGTAAATAGCTTTCCGGAAGATAAAGGCGACACAACTGTTAACACATTCCGGCGCGCAAGTACGCCATAGCCGTTGCAATGTCCACACGAGCTTTCCTGCTTTCTAAAGAGTCCATCCCCAACATACCTACCTAGTAAAAACTTTGTAGGATAAATAAAGGGATATTATCCATACATCCGTTAATAATAATCCGTTAATCCGTTAGCGACGAAAAGCCTTCTGAACCTTTTCCAGCATTAAAGCTTATTTGGCTTCGTGTTGGTTCCTAATGCATGAGGAAGACTCTAGCGAGCTCTTCACAAGACCAATAAACAGAAGCTTTATGACGTAGAGATTCTGAAAATCATGTTAATTGCGTAAAATAAAGCCTAGACGACTGAAGCAGCTACGAGTAAGTATGGAAACGTGCCTACTGAACTTCAGGGAAGAGTCAAAGTAACGCCCACGTTTTTCATTGAGTCTGTGCGACGTATAACGTCGCTGCCCAGCTTATTGGGACTATGCTGGCGGCTAAAAGACATTACAGAGCAAATTATCATTATCGAACTCCAAGCCAAGTATGGCATTAATATCTCTTTGAATGAGTTCACAGTCCGCCTCATCACTTATCTGTACGTATAATTTTAAGTCATCAGCATAAAGAAGGCAGTTTGTAAGTTTAAGAACTTTTACCACGTCGTTCATCATCAATAAGAAAAGGCCAAGTATTGATCCCTGCGTCACGCCAGATAGAGTTGGATGAGGTTGCGTTGCGACACATAGCAATTGTGGCGTACATACTGCTGCTGGTCCTCAAAGTAGTCAGAAAGCAATGTGATGAGCTTAGACGAAAAACCAATGGCATTGAGCGTAGACAAAAGAATTCGACAATTATTAATCCGATCAAAGGCCTTGCGATAATCGAAATACAGCATGTCTACTTGCTTGCATTTATCCATTGTTTTAGATATGTACTCGACCAACGATAACAAATTATATCCCGAGAATTTTGTTTATCTGGTAGGATCCAGACCAGACCCAAGCTATGAGGATTCTAAAATACGGTAAAGCGCTTCGAGAAAAGGTAGGTATAGTGGCCCTTATACATAATATGCTTCGCCATGTTTCGTTTTGGTGGGATACTCCCGAGCCCCCAGATTCATTTACGAACTTACTTCAGATTTCAAGTGCAAGAAAAACTAGTTTTTTTTATTAAACACCGCTGTTCTGTTGCCACCACCGCAGAACGTTGACAGGGATAGTGTGCTCCTCTCAGGATCGGGCACCTACTAGGGAGAGCATAATAACATATCCCTCACTGAAAATAAAGTAATTAGTAAGTTTTATATTTAATAAAAATACAATTTACATTAGAATTAAAAAACATAATAAGTATTGTGAAAAGAAAAACCACCACATAGAAGGTACGGTAAGTAAGGTTTATTAAAGTATATTTTAATACAGTTGCTCAAAAAGTGGCGTATTGCAGGGACGTATAGCGTTCGGGATGTGGGCTATTACACACTCGAACTTTTTCTTTACCTTTCCCGAACTCGTGCGTTTTCTTTCCCAACTGTCAAAATATTGTCTATTAAAAAGAAAAAACCAACCACGAAGTTTTTACTAAAAAGAAAATCATAGAAGTTTTTATGATTCATGCAAATATTTCTAAAAAGAAGCTACTAATTTGTTTCAATATCAGATTTAAAAGTAATTTTAATTATACATTAAATTAATATTAGTATCGGCCAAATTAAATTTATGAATATAAAAAATACATAACATTGGCTGTATGACCACAGATTACTAAATATGGTATGACGTGCACTATTTACCATAGTATCTGCTTAATAGGAGTTTGCGCAAGTAAGTGAAAAGAAAATGAGGGACCTTATTTCTTAATTATCTAGATTAGTTTTTTCTGGTTTTTATTGTGGTAGGTACCTACTTAGTATGGTGGAATTAGTGCAATAATGTGGCTTTAATGGAAAACGATGTGGTAAAAGAGAGAAATAAGGAAAGGCGCTCCTGTAGGATTCGGATTGCTTTTGTTAGGTTTCATTTCATTTCATCTCATTTAATTTAATTTTCATTTCATATCAATAAAAAAATTCTACTGAAGCCTTGGCTGTATGATCATAGTTTCCTTTGCCAACCCAGAATGGGTGAACGAAACAAAAAAAAAGTCTCTGCTTATATTCTTTTACGATTAGTTAGTCGAGTTTATTGTGTTTTATTATTATATTAAATTGCTTAAATTTTTCGCAACTGTATTAAAAATAGTTGTTCAGTACACGTGCGGAACCGTCATTGCAACTTGTTCCGACTGTCAACCCTCACCTTCGGCTGCGCCTCGGCTCGGGTAGACATTTGTCGGAACTCTTTGCAATGACAGGCTTTCCGCACTTGTAATGAAATCTACTATTCTGAAGCTACCTTCTTATTATGCTAAAGTAACCGTCATAATAACAACAAATAATACGTGTGTCCTCATGAAACACCTGCGCTAATTCGTGCTTTACATTTCAATTTCACATTTCTTGGAGCGCAATAACTAAGCGAGTTCGCATAAATTGTCGTAAGAACATTTTACCCCTCACATTACGGTCTACGCAACCCACAAACTTTAATTTATGCGAAGAAAGATCACTCCGGTGTCGGGAAGCACCCATAGACACAATGATGAGATAAATTCCTCTACGTGTACTCTGCGGGAGACGGAGGTTCTACGAAATTAGAGATTAAACGAACTTACCTGAAGTGAAGTTCTATCTTAATTATACGAAGGCTTCGTCCGAAGAGATTAGCTTGATTTAACACTTGTAGTACGCCCTAGTAATCGCCAATTTCACACTATATTGAGAATATACCTACTTATAAATTAAAAAAGTAATAAAAGAAAATTATTATTTTTTAAATTTCAAAAGTGGGTAGTCAACACCGATCTGGCTCAAGCGCCCATCATAGCTGTCATTTAGTTTAGAGTATTATATTTTTCGAATCATATAGGGGAGTAGTTAATAACTTTTGGGAGGGAGGGAAGCTAATCTCTTCGGACGAAGCCTTCGTATAATTAAGATAGAACTTCACTTCAGGTAAGTTCGTTTAATCTCTAATTATACTTCATGCTTCGTCCTCAAGATTAGCTTGATTTAACACTTGTAGACGTTTAGAGACTAAGTGTTCGAAAAATATGCAAAAATTGTAATATATAGGCTACTGAATAATATAGATTGAAATTATAACTTAACTTATACTATCTTGCTTCTTTATTTTCTCAACATAGAAACAAAAAGCAATAAAAAAGTATTATTTGTGACATAAAAAATCAACATCGCTTATGAAATAAACGAAAAATATTTTGATTAAGCACTCAAAACAGTGGTGCCAAATTTTTTATCACAATTGCTGTTTACTGGCCTGTTATAAAATTTGACAAACGTATGTGATTCTGAAAACCAACCTGCAGTTTTATAATCTGGTCTATGCTAAAACCTAAATTTTGCGCAGCTGACGTAGCAGCATACCGGGTATTATGCGCAGTGAACGTAGAAATATCAATTCCACTTAAATGTAACGTATTTTTTATCCATTTGAATAAGGTTTGTGACGTAACAGGCTTATATGGCTTTCGGTAACTAATAAATAAATTGTCGGAATCAGGACAGAGAAACATTTTCATTTCAAGGTAAGTAATCAAAACTCTTGCAGGACAAATACTTGGCTTTTCGTTATAGAATGGTATAACGAGCAATGTGTTTTTTTTTATATATATATATATATATATATATATATATATATATATTTTCCAGATTCTAACTTTTGTTAGCAAACCACTTTTCAAGACAATTTAAAATCTGTGCTATATTCCAGACTTCATTAAATTTAGGGGATGGAGGTCTGGTACGAAAAACTCCTTTAATAAATCTTTTTATTTCTTGATTTAATGATATATCAATTTTAGTTATTAAAGCCAAAGCAGAATGATAACAGTTAATTGTGCCATACTGAGCGCCACTGTTTAAAGCAGATGCAAAAAAATTTTTATATCGGGAATTGATACTTTCGTATAAGTTTAGTTTATTTTGTTGACAATAAATAAACCACTTTTAATAGCAAACTTCGTATTGTTTATACGAGTTATCCAAAAAAGGGGTTAAGCATGACGTCCAGAGAAAATTATTTGACGCCTCTTCGTATCATCACCATCACCAGGGTAATGGAGTTGCGCATTTGTTTGCGGCTGGAATTTGTAGATAAAATTAGGTTTGAATCTGCTTTGAAAACGAATTGTTTACTAATTCTAATTAAAAGACTCTTAAATAGTGGATACCACGTTTATGTGGACCAAAATGGAACAACTATTATATCTGTGGCATTGTCAGTGATAATCTTTCTTAAACATTTAGGCATCATTGTAAAGGAGGAAAAACATTAAAATTTAATTTCGACCACGACACTGAAAAAAAAAACATTTACGGCGTATGCATCCGGATCCTTATGCCATGGATATATATCTTGGACATTTATTATTTCAACGACTAGCGTATCAATGAAAATATCTATGAAACTTTTCAACAATTTGTTGAAAGGCATAATCAGCTAGCTGCCATTCTTGGTCTGCCTGCATAGTATTATCTGAAGATCGAATATGAGATGCAAAAACGTAAAGATTTTTACGTTTACGCCATTGCCAGAGGTCTTTTGCGATCTCTGTCAGGTGTGGGGAGTGTATATCACCCATACGGTTTATGTAGGAAATTACCGTGGTATTGTCAGTTCGTAGAAGTACTTGACAGTTAGTATCTTAACCAATAAACGCAGCAAGAATTCCTAAATAATTTATTGTCTGCTACTTTCTTTTACACTCCATAAACCACTAGCTCTGTCGTCTCCACATGCAATTCCCCACCCCGTAGTTGAGGCACCTGAAAAACTTCCAGGTCATACTTGTCTATTTTTATTTTGGTGCGGCTCCACCAATAGAAATCCTGTTCCAAGTAACAAGGTATATCCATGTACTAATTATACATATTTCAAATAATTTAGTATACAACCAGCTGCATTTCACGGCGGGACAGGCGGATATTAACAGTCCAATAAAACTAACAAATTCTCTAATTTTACACCTTTTTAAGTTAGAAAACTTTTGTATTGCAAATTTAATTTTGGCAAAGTGACCTAGAATTTCTTTTAGTTTAAACTATATTCTAAGAACTTACAAGACTGAGAAGGTATAAAATTACTTTTATCGGTATTTATAATGAAACCTAAGCTTGTAAGCAACTTTACGGTATATTGTAAGTTTTAAGACCCTTATATTAGACAGAGGTCATCCAAATATATTGTTAACAGGTAACCATATAATCATGAGTATTTCATGACCGGTTTCATGATGACTTTAGTGAAAAAAAGAGCTGTGTTTAAACCAAATAATAAGACATTAAATTCATATGCTTTTTGATCAAATTGGTATCTTAGATATTTTCGGTCTTCCTTGTGAATTTTTAACAAAAAGTATGTCTTTCAGGTCTACTGTGCACGGTTACAATCTCTCGGTATCAACTTTATTACTGTTCTTAAATCCTTAAGTTTAAAATGTCTTGAGTCAATAAATTTATTTAGTGATAAGTTTAAGATGAAGCGCATTTTCCCATTTGGCTTGGGTACTAAAAAATAGTTGATAGATATTGCAGATTCAGAGATCTCTGAAATTGCAGAGACAGCAAATTTTTTATTTCGTGTATGAAAAGAGCCTTTTCCTTTTCACTACATTTTTGGGTTGACGGTGATACAGGTTGCATCGGCTTTCGATTGAAGGGAATCTTATATCCTTTTTATGAAAAAGAACCAGTGGGTCCTTGGTAATCATTAAAAATTCTTTATAGAATAATGATAAACGACCTGCATGCGTTAACGTATTTAGCGTCGGCTGTTGTTCTGTCTCTGCCACGGATACTGCGACTGCTTCGATAAGTTGATGAGCCGTCTACGCGTCGAAGTCGTTGCAGGCTCCTTCGTCCTGGGAGGGCCCGTCGGCCTGCGACTAGGACCCGGACCCTTCCAGTTTAAATTTCGCGAAGAACTGTATAATTTACTTATTAGGAAACTTTTGTGTCGTTGATTGCTTTGGGTCTGTGCTAGACTTGTTAATAGCTTTAGCTGATTTTTTGTTTTCCCTTAAGTTTTCGCCGAATAATTGTTTATCAATTTTGATTTTTTGAAGAGAATCCCTTAGATCCATCTTCACGGCATTCAGAAAAAAAATTGTAAATTGAATTAGAATGTTGACAATCACACATAATTTTTGCCAAATCCATAAGTGTTTTAGCAA
Source organism: Crambus lathoniellus (assembly GCA_949710035.1). Classification (NCBI taxonomy): domain Eukaryota; kingdom Metazoa; phylum Arthropoda; class Insecta; order Lepidoptera; family Crambidae; genus Crambus; species Crambus lathoniellus. The sequence continues at coordinate 24,956,042 of OX453304.1, forward strand.
GGCTGTATTTTTCTCATTTGCAGACAATATAATAGTATAGATTTTACCAGACAAGTGTTTCCAGCAGTCGATTCCTTCTGTTTCAGTTGAATGGCCTTATTGTGTTTAGCAATAATATCTGAAACAGCTGCTTTAATCTTAGGATCAAGCTCAGGTGGGTCAATCAATTTGCAATTTTCTGGAGTCATGTACTTACGAGTTCTTTACGCAATTCTTTGTTAATACCTGTTGTGACCCAGTGCTGGAAAACTCCAGCACTCCTGACTGAAGTAGGGTCAGTACCTAATATTTCTAATACTTCACTATCTAAGTTTATGTTTTCTGTTTCAAGAGCAGACGTTTTATCTGAAGGTAGATCACGCTTCGGAGCCTCAGTCGACGAATGACCATCCTGTATATTTGTAATGTTTTCAGACTGGGATGTACTGGGGATTGGTTCCAAGTACTTGTTCTAATTGTCCTTCAGGTTAACCCTTAGAACATGGTGCGTCGAGGTCAACTATGACCTCTTGGTCGTATGTAAGGGACAGAGTAAGCCTCATGTTCATACAATTTTAGCATGTCAGTATAATATTGTAAGAGACAGTCCCCAGTTATAACAACACGTACTGTCCGCAAACTACACTTAGTAGTACCTTATAACAGTCCCGTTGTACTGCTTGTAGGACCCAGTGACTGCAGTGTATATAATGATGATTATGTTATCATTATTTGAGATTATGTATTGCTTAACCTTAGGTATGCAATTAAATTTCGTAAGAGACAGTCCCAGTTCGAAAAAAAAGTACTGTCCGCAAACTATTGAAAATCGACACATCATAATAAGCATAATACTTTAGAGTACATAGCTGTTTTTTAGCTTAGTCACTTATGTAAATTATTTTCAGTAAGAAGCAGTCCCAGTTCAAAGAAAGTACTGCCCGCAAACTGTTTAACAGTACCAGTTCAAAAGAAAAGTACTGTCCGCAAACTATTGAAAATCGACACATCATAATAAGCATAATACTTTAGAGTACAAAGCTCTTTTTTAGCTTAGTCACTTATGTGAATTATTTTCAGTAAGAAGCAGTCCCAGTTCATAGAAAGTACTGCCCGCAAACTGTTTGAAATCTACTTATACGAGAACTTGTAAAAGTCTGTGACGAACTAATGCATTTATGTTCAATTATAACTTTAAAATTAATTAATAATTTTGTTACACTTTATTGAAAGTATTTATTTTACAAACTTAGTAATAAGTAGGTAGTTAAATAGTCAAACCGTTTTATCGTTGAACGTAATTATCGTTTGCATTTTTTGCGAAACGTTAGAAAACCAGGTCACTGAACTTCAATATGCAATATAATATGTCAAGGCCAGTGACTTATAAATGTATAAAAATACATAACGTACCTTAAGATAAGGACGACGAGCGATAGAATTGTTCCGATAACTCAGAACAAGATAAATCTCACCGGTGGTGGTGCTTCTTTTTTCGCTCCAACTTTCTCTCCAATCTTATAATTTTTCGTTTAATGTGTTCACAGTTATCTTTTTTGCGTTTGGGCATCCTAAATAATCACTTTTAACAACAACTAACAACTTTTTTAACACAATTTAAAAACTAGATGTGAATCGGCGACGCACTAGAAAGCGAATGACAGCTATGATGGGCGCTTGAGCCAGATCGGTGTTGACTACCCACTTTTGAAATTTAAAAAATAATAATTTTCTTTTATTACTTTTTTTAATTTATAAGTAGGTATATTCTCAATATAGTGTGAAATTGGCGATTACTAGGGCGTACTACAAGTGTTAAATCAAGCTAATCTTGAGGACGAAGCATGAAGTATAATTAGTTTGAAGTAAGCACTTCATTATGCCAGCCAGGAGATGCGGCATTTGAGTACGACTTGGCGTGAGCGTCAAATACAGTCAACAACAAGTTCTTCTTTAATTACATATCCATCAAAATACGCACACAACGACGTCGATGGCTATTTAACAATTAAGTTGACTAACATGTTGATGCTACATAAAACGTGTGTGATAATGGCAGAATCACTGCAGGATCTTCAAAAAATGCTGCACAACTAAAACACTGCCTTTCGATGTCATATGAAGGTCATAGTCAACGAGCATATCATAACATATCGCGCCATAAAAGCGCCTCATGCTAGGCCGGTAGGAGTATGTCTACCTCGGGCAAACACTGTAAATAGGTAGAGAAACTTTGAGAGGGAAGTTGCCAGAAGAGTGCAGCAGTGCGTTGCGTGGCAGTGAGCCGACCACATCTATCACAGCACCGACGAGTGGTGGAGTAGACGGGTTCTCGAATGGAAACCCATACGTGGTCTCCATTCGAGAACCCGTCATACGGTATGGGCAAACGTAGTGTCGGACGCCCCCCAGCCACATGGACTGCGGGCAGTGGCTGGATGAGAAAGGCATCAGACCGTGCAGTGTGGCGCTCTTTGGGGGATTTTTCCCTATAGATAGTTGTTAAATACCTAAATAAGAGGGCGGCAAAATTGTCTTCCGCCCCGGGCGGCCGACACCCACGCTACGCTACTGATTTTAGTTCATAAGTTCATAATTTACTTTTACCTTTATTTTATTTTCAGCCTAAATACACTGCAATTCAAAAGATCCACCTTCTTTCCATTTCGAGCGGTTTTGAGCTATTGTGAAGTGTACGAGTGTCCATTACCAGTCACTCATTACAGACAAGATCAAGCAAGCCATAATCGCCGCCGCCCCCGGCCGTCTTGGTCTGCTGCATAGACGTTTAGTAATATTGTGGAATGTAGGGATCCATTTGGTGGCGATTTCTGCCGAACGATCGTCCGACACAAAGAGCATGTAATCCAACATTGATGTAGAGTGTGTGTCAGATAACTCTGCACGTGCCTGGCGCGTTTTTGGCGCTAGTTCCAGTGCATTTTTTGTTCTAATGTTATAGAAAAGATTAGTATTCGATTTTTACCGCGCGCAGACTTATCTGACGAGCACTCCAATCACTACGTTTAGTCCGACATGCGGCAGATATCCGCGGCCGACTGTCAGTGGGCAGAGATGGTCGATGTCAAAGTTCTCATTGATCATGGTACTCGTGATCGTGTGTCAATGGTTGCATTTACCAGAACTAATCGCTGACTAATTGATTACAAATAATCTGCTGAACGCACACAAAAATGCGATGACTGACAGCGATTTACAGCAATCGGACGCCATTTTTTCCATCGCATTTGATTTTCGATGAGAAGCAGCGATTAGTTGCAAGTAGCTGTCAAAAGTAGTGATTTTGTGTTTGTTGCTGTCATTCGTCATGTCAAAACCAGAAAAACGCTAAAGCGCGTTCAGCAGAATCTATCGAAAATAGTAATCAGACAAGTAATCGATGACTTAGCGATTAGTCAGCGATTAGTTCTGGTAAATGCAACCATTATGTTTCCTGTTAACAGAAAAAAGTTAGACATAAGTATTGTATAAAACATGTTGCAAAGTTGTGCGAACTAATGGGTCCTCCGGGCTATGTCAGTTCAGTAGGCACTTTAGCAATGACTTTATCATTTTTTTACTAATAATAACTATTATTTCTTAAAACAAAATACGGGTATTTTTTGTAACACCTTGTTTATAAAATAATCATACATTATCTATACATACCTATGTACCTACATCATATAAGGTACACTTCTAAAATGAATAGCTTAGGTACAGAATGAAATTTTATAGTTAACAAATTCAGAATACAAAAATTACCTGCTGAACGTTTGCTGGTTGATTTTTAAAAATTCGTATCAGCATAAATCCGTATATTTTGTTTGTAGCACTCATTTTTTTTTCAAAATGCAAACTGCATACTCGTGCATTTTTTGGGGGAAGCCAGTCTGCTCTTCCTATATTTTCAACCACCTTAGTTTAAATCGGAGTCTGACGGAAAGCTGAAAATTAAACATATTGTTTTTAAATTAAATTTGCAATGTACCTACCGAAACGAACGAAAAAGTACTTACACACATAAAATAAAAGAACTATGTTTGAATACTGAGCCCGTAGTGTAAGTTTTTATGTCAAAAAACGCAAACTATTTCGATTCCGTATTTATGTCAATTTGTATGAAAACTGTATTAGCGCCTCTAGCAGCGAGTAGCGCGCTTATATAGTTTTCCTACAAATTGACATAAATACGGAATCGAAATAGTTTGCGTTTGCTTGACAGAAAAACTTACACTAGGGGTACTGATAACGAAAAAATATTGATTCGATTATCGATAACTTATCTGCAATGTACCAACACTAGAAGACCAATGGCGAGTAAATGAAATGTCAAACAAAATGTCGATCAATATCTAACAAAAGATTTTCATTTATTTGTTTTATCATCAGGTATAGTTACGTATATGAAAACAAAAGATAAGAGTTTTCTACAGTATTTTTGCAAAGAAAGGCTTACCAAAAATGGCCTAGTTATTTGAATAATTGGAAAAAACGGAGGCTCACTCACCGATGAAAGGATATTATTCCGAGTTTGTCCTTTAAATTACTGTAGGAACTTTTGCAGCTCCTTACTGTGAGAATTATTTAATCAGGCAACTCTTGCACTTCAATCTATCCAAAAAAAAAAATATGGTGTTCGTTCTGTGCAGACAAATAAATATAAATACTTATATCCAATAATTAAAAGACTTTTCAATCTTTCCTTCCATTAGTTTTCTCAGGTTATGGGACCAGACGCCCAGTAGGTGTAGGGCAGTGATAAATTAGTCAATAAAAAAAGAAAACTGTACCAAAAGTAAAACGTGGAAAAAAATGGCGGCGACCGCGTCTGAAAGGTTACCGACACTAGGACCGAATACAAATTTCGGCACATGGAAGTTTAGATTGGAACTAATCCTAGAGGAAAAAGGTTTATCTGGAATATTGCAAGGAAAATTTGATGAGAAGGATGGGCTAAAAAATGATGCTAAGGCAAAATCTATTATTGTGCAATGTCTGCCGGATCAGTATATAAATATAGTTAAAAAGGCAAAAACAGCGCAAGAAATGATAGTACAACTAGAAGGAATATTAGAGAGAAAAAGCGTGTTTAAAAATTTATACCTACGAAAGAAACTATTAAGTCTAAAGTATGATCCATCAAGTTCGTTACAGGAACATTTTCTCAAATTCGATCAACTTATATCCGAATTGGAATCATCAGGTAATACACTCAAAGAATCAGATAAAGTAAGCCACTTGCTCCTGACACTCGGAGATGAATATGAAGGTGTCATCACGTCACTAGAGACACTGAGCCTAGAAAAAGAGCTCGACATAGATTTTACAAAATCAAGGCTGCTAGACGCAGAGATAAAAACAAAAGGAAAAAATACAGAAGAAGAAAACAATGCTAATGCGTTTGTAGCTTGCTACAATTGTGGCAAAGATGGACATTATGCGTACGAGTGTAAGTTTAAAAAATTCCAATTTCGAGGAAGAGCAAGAGGAAGAAGTGGACAATCAAGATCTTGCTTTAGAGCCCGAGGAAGCAGAGGACATGCTAGTATGGCAGCAGAAAGTAATTCAAATAATGAATGTTTTGTAGCATACTCATTGGAAAGTCAACTGAAAGATGACGAGAAAGAAATAACCTTTATTGTAGACTCGGGAGCTACTCACAATTTTGTCAAGGATACATATGAAAGATATATGACAGAAATGACAAAGCTAAAAGATCCAGTAAAAATCAAAATAGCGAATGGTGACATGTTGCAAGCCACAAAAAGAGGTATTTTAAAAGTACAATGGAACACCAATTGAAATTGACTCATTGATTGTACCGAAGATCAGTCACAATCTGCTGTCAGTAAGCAAATTAAATGAACGGGGACATACAATAATTTTTGCAAGAAAGGGAATGATAATTAAAGGAAAACTAATGAGATACCTAAAGGGAACACAAGACAAAGTACTTACCTATACAAAGAAGACAGGAAATACCATCACAGCATACTCAGATGCAGACTGGGGAGGTGACAAGGCTAACAGAAAGAGTGTAAGCGGCATGGTAGTATACCATAATGACAACCTCATTTCCTGGTGCTCGAAGAAGCAGCAGACTGTGGCGATTTCATCAGCTGAGGCGGAATATATCTCGGCATCTGTATGTATAAGTGAACTGTTATTTATCAAAGGAATTGCAAGTGATTTTGATAAGGTGGACTCTGTGACTCTTTTCGTTGATAACCAAAGTGCGCTGAAAATGATGAACAATAGTGAAAACACGAAACGAGCGAAACACATAGACATAAAATTTAACTTCATAAAGGACATTGTAATCAAAAAATTAGTGACTGTGATTTACGTTAAGAGTGAAGAAAATATTGCAGACATTATGACTAAGGCTTTGAACACTGTGAAGTTTAATTATTTCAGTGATTTATTGTTAAAAAACTAACATTTTGTCTTGTATTATTTTACAAAAATAAGGTTATGGTTTTTTGTTGTCAATTTGACAGGTACAAAGTGTTGCCACACTAATAATGTATAAAGTACCAATATGCAATTTAATTAATATTTAAATTGAGGGGGGATGTGAGAATTATTTAATCAGGCAACTCTTGCACTTCAATCTATCCAAAAAAAAAAAATATGGTGTTCGTTCTGTGCAGACAAATAAATATAAATATATCCAATAATTAAAAGACTTTTCAATCTTTCCTTCCATTAGTTTTCTCACTTACATAACAGCACAAGCCATGGTGTTTTGGCAATACCCACAGAAAGATTTTTTTCACTAATCTTGCATAAATTAACCACAATTAATAAAAAACCACGAACACTGATGTAGTCCACTCTGGCCTGGCTTTCCGTATATACAAAGGTACTTTGTGGGCCTGGCCTACAGAAACTCGGCTGGTGGCGCGCTAGGTTTCAATACGGAGCGTTACCTATATTGATATCTCTTTTCAATACACGCTGAACTGTCATTTAGGAGGAAAGGAAAGATATATCGTTTCGTTGTTCAACTTTTTAGTGTCCATCTATGTTTAATACTACATCTTTGGACCGGCGAGAATCGCCCTAATATGAAACATGAAAATTAAATTATTTTATGCTCCTACAATTAACTTTTATGAACGCCCGATTTATTAAAGAATGGAATAAAAAGATAAATAATTTTTAAATCGCAAATAATTGACTGTACAAGGCAAAATAACTAAACTATTGAAACACTTCATAATTAAATCCGTTTCATTTGACGCAGTAGTCATGTAAAACAAGGTCATTTATTATTTACTTAATATTAGATACCCACATCAAAGAAGATACATAACATAAATTAAAAACTAATAAAGATCCGCACGCAAAGCCCAGCGCAGGTGGCGCCAGGGGCGCGATGACCACTGTCAAAGTTGTCGGCAACTTGTTTACTAAATGATTTTCGAGATTTTCATCAAAAAATTTATTTGTAGAATTTGTGGTTAGTTTTGATGATGTGCCTGAATGTTATGTTAACCCTATATTGAACATATCTCTGTTGTCCCAACTTTAAAAGCATAGAAACAATTAACTTTTTTGTTATTCTAGCATAGTTCTTTAAGTACCATTCGATTTTTTCCATGAATGAGACCTATAAGTCGAGGTCCGAAAATACATAGAAGTTCGCCAGTCTCCAGCTGGGCACACTTTTTTATTCAGGGTGAAAACTCCAGTTACCTCAGTATTAAGTCTAGCTCCATGGTTTAAGCGGTACAGGCAAAGAATATATACACTTACGCGAAAAGAAACGACACTTAAGCATGTGTGCACGTAAAATCGCTTGCGGCTATGTGTGGGTGTCTGGATGTGAGCGGGGGCCGTGAGAGGCGCGCGGGGCGGGGAACCGGCAGTCGGTGAATGCCTTGGCCGAGGGCTGGCGCAATCAAATAGGAACTATTAGGAAGACAAAAAATGTGAAAGTTGTTAAAATTCAGTCGATAATAAATAATTATTGAGAGGACTAATTTTTATTTAGGCGATTATTGATTCACTCACTCAGTATTTTTGTCGCTAACTTAGTATTTTCTTTGGACGATTTAGTATTTTATTCGGACACATTAACTGTGTCCCACTGTTAGTAGCTTATTTTACGTACATATATTATTATTATTATTCCCTTTATTACATTTAACTTACTTACTTACAAAATTATATTTCATAACATATTTTTTTTACAATATATAACACTAAATATAACATTTAAACATACAAAAATGCAGTAAGTTACTGCCTTCTGCATTGCATCTGACTCCCGATCCATCCACCTAATGCAAGCCTATTAAGGTGTTTATCGAGGCTCTTGGCTATCAGACCATGGGCAGATATGACTATCGGAACAACAATTGCTGAATCAATGTCCCACATGTCAACAATCTCGTGAGCTAAATCAAGATATTTGTTTTCTATATCTTTTTCAGCTTTTCCAAGGTTGTCGTTAATTTGTCATGTCATGGGGAACAGCGACATAAACAATTATTGCGTGGCGTTCATGTCGATCTATCAGCTTCGCTACAATAGACCTGCCTGTCTGTAATGATAGATCGATCCCAATACAATGTGGCATGGCTATTTTCAGGAACCTGTTCTGGTGCATACTTGTAGTACGGCACCTCGGATGCCAGAAGATTATGTTTCGGAGCAAGTTGTTGGTGTATTATCCTTGGTTATGTCTATGCAAATACTCGCCGTTTGCGAGACGAGAACAACCGGAGATTATATGTCTAAGGGATTCACCCGGACGATGGCACGCTCGGCAAATATCCACTGTGCCATCCCTTATTATATTATTCGTCATCACAACCTTATCCATAACTGCACTGACAAAACCTTCGGTTTTACCAAAATGATGCTTGTTTACCGAGATATACCTACGTATTCCTGAACATATTCTAATAAAGTATCTTCGACTCGAAATTAGTCATTCGTAAATTCTCGCTAGTTTAGTTAATTTTTCGCAAACAAAATATAACGCTGCTCGGTTATTTGAGTATTTTATTCAATGTCGTTCATATTTTATTTTATCGGAAATTTTATTATTTCCCATTTGTAAAAATATTTAATAAATAAAAGTTGATTGACACAAGTTCAAATTATAAAACATCCTACGTGTAATCTTCTTTGGCATAAGTCTATATTCCATTTCGGTATCAACCCTAGCGACGGCTAAATGTCACCGGCGCTCGAACTCTCACGGACACGGAGTGTCACCGCTGTGGTACAGGGGCAGGGGGGTGTCACTCTGCAGTTTAGGTACGTTCGGACGGCGGCCTGCCGGGCAGGCGTATGGCATAGAAATTAGGTCCGCAAAAGATCTAGAATATATGCGATAGAAAGAGATGCAACGACAACGAGTGGCCGTTCGTAATTTGCCTGCGCCGTACAAGCTGAATTCTACTTTATTGCGTTATAGTTAGAGTTGCTATTTATTTAAATGACTTAGCGGAGTGAGCTATCTGTTACATAGTAACTATTTAGTAATCTGTGACAGGGGCACAGAATAATATTTGTACAGGGGGCTTACCACAAGCTCTTATAGCAGTTATTTTTAAGCCTTAAAAAAACTGTCCTGCTTATCGGTACCATGAACCATAACAATTAGTGTAGTCAATGAAGCTAGTTGACCCCCACAGTAATTCCTCAGTCACAAAAAACTTTACAGCATGACAAAGTATCAATAAATTAAAAGTATGGTATAAATTTCCAAAAAATTATAATAATAGAAGGTTAGGTATTTTTTAATGAAAGTCTTATTTCATTGATATCTTTTTTAGGAAAAATGCTCCGTCTATACTTTCTTCACCAGACATATTCATGTAACGTATAAAAACAATAATATGAAATATCCAAAAAAATATCCCAGCAGAAACACCAAATTTTAGTAAAACAATTGGGGGTGACTTGAACTGAACAATGTCTCTGTCGAACTTTTTAACGGAATTATGCCATTTTGCCAAGCATACTCATGCTTGAAAAAAGTTTTGGATTTTTATCAAGTATCACGTACTAGTATAAATAACTCATTTGGTAAAATAAATTTGGACTGAGAAATTACTCGGTTCAATATATAAACAGATTTGTTTATTTAGGTATAAATACCTAACTTCCGTGTGAATTTTTTTTTGGATAATCATTTAAAAGTTTATGGCTCATGCTCTTTTATAACCCAGCAAAGTTTCATCGACTGAGGAATTAGTGTATGGGTCTCCATCCATACAAAGAATCTGTTCATTGCCTACACTAAATAGCAGCGCTGTTAGTCCTAGACGTTCACCGGTCAAACAGCGTTGCTAAACGTACCATGAGCTCACTTTAGCACGCCAGCAGGCCTGCCAAACTGTCATAATTAGCAGTTTTTAAAAAGTTGGTCTCAAGCAGCTACAAAAAGCCTGCTAAGGGTGGTATTCCACTTATCTCAAATATTTGATCAAAGAAATTGGACGAGGACGATTAAAGATCTTTGATAAGTGGAATACTACTGATAATTTTGTTCCTTATTAAATGAATGATCAAGCAATTCTGTGGTTTTTGGAGGACGAAAGCTTTCCGCAATAGAAAGAAAAAAGCGTGGCGTAAACTAATACGAGAACAAAGCAATCCATTGGAAGTTTACGACAAAATGGATTTTATTCGGAGGTTTTGCTTTTGGTTTCGGGGCCCTTTAAGCCCCCAGTACAGGATGGCCAATCATGTTGGCCGACCATGATGGGCCATCGTGTACAGGGGCGGTTTGCGTGTAATTGCCGTCTGCGAGCAACGCAAACCACCCCTGTACACGATGGCCCATCATGGTCGGCCAACATGATCGGCCATCCTGTACTGGGGGCTTAAGACCTCTGATGCCCCCTGATTCACGAACCACCGGAAACGGAATCTGATTTGAATTCTGTGCTTTGTCTTTGCCTATTCTATAGTGAGTGACAGAGACAGTGCATACATTCCGCTGTCGGGAGCGTTTCCAACGGTTTGTGAATCCGGGGGCTGATACTCTGATACTCGGCAGCAGCGGCAACGAAATCTAGAGATTAATCCGTTCAGGCAAGAGTGAGTGAGTTCTGCCCATTCAAAAATTAAGACAAGAGTCTTACAAGATTCTTATTTTCTCGAACTTTGTTACATTTAAATTATTTATTTTAGGTATTGTCTGCTTTGTCCTTTTTTGCCACCGGCTTCTCTGAAAAACCTGTGGCTGTGGGGGACATTGGGGGCATTCCATGGCACAACAAACTGTGTCAAGTAGGTTACTGCTGCATTATTGTGAAGCGTTCCGAGCGCTTTTTTCTTTAATACGAACTTAAAGTCCGTATTAAAGAACGACACTCACTCAAGTGGAGATCTCTTCTCAAGTATAGTTAGCAAGGGATGAATGTATTCGGTGCATGTTTTCGCATCCCTTTCTAACTGAGCTTGAGAAGATCATGAAGAGATCTCCACTCGAGTATCGTTCTAGAATACTGGTATAAGTAACTGTGTTAACTTTGTTTGTTGAAATTAGTCACTTAAGAGCGAGCGCACACCATAGTCAAGACAGTCTTAAGACAGACTATCGCCTTACAAAACCTATGAAGGTCCGCACACTTGAAACAAAAAGTCTCATATACACATTGTCTGTCAAGACAAAACAGTCTATAGCAGCACTATTATTTATTCTGTGCTATAGCTACGTTAGTAATATTCTTGTAGAGAAAAAAGCGCGGGAAACCTTCGATTTAGGCGGGCGTCCTTTTGGCTATTTCCTCGATTTTTACTTTATTTCTTGTAAATTAAAGGGTCAGTTAAGTGTAAATATTGTTTATATAGTGTATATATTTAGTATAAGTGTTCGTATAAGTTTTTGCAGCGAGTTGGTAAGTTCTTAATTATTGTGTAAGTTGTGATGGAGGAACCTGAGGACCCTGGCGGGACAGTAGTCCCCCAGGTTTCTCAGGTCATAACTGTTCCATGTAACGACGGCATGGGAGGTATGGAGACTGATGGGTCTATCTTAGACTCAGATGCTTCTATAAATAATCACTCCAAACGCAAAAGGGTATCATCCCGTAAAATATGCAAGCATTGTAATAAAAAGAGGAGGCATCACAAAGCTTCAAATGCTACAACAACTGACTGCCGATGTGAAATTCATGAAAACTCTTCCCTTAGTACATTTAAGACTCCTGAAAGTACTATAACGTCTTCAGCACCCCAAGCACAGCACTCTAACTTGCCTAATAACACTAATGTACCTCGCCCAGTAATAGGCAGAAATATGTATGATGCATCTGATGCCTCTCCTTATATTGTACATGTTCAAAAGACACTAGCTAGTCCAGATGAAAATGTTTCCATTCATCCCATATCTTTTGGTCGATTTTTAAAGAGGAATAATATCCAAAACATTGTTAATGGTAGCTTGAAAAAAATAGGTAGAAATAAAGTAATCATTTCTTTTTCTAAATATGAGGAAGCAAACAAATTTATTACCAACAAAGCACTCATCGAAAATAATTATAAAGCCTTCATTCCTACCTTCTCTGTAACCCGTATGGGAGTAGTTAGAGGTGTGCCAACTGACTGGTCCGAAGAAGAAATTATGGAAAATATAACTGTCTCTATAGGGTGTGGAAACATTTTAAAAGTCAGGCGTATAAATAGAAAAAGTATACAAGACGGTAAGTCAAACTTTATTCCTACAGAAACAGTAGTCCTTACCTTCGATGGCCAGGTCTTACCAAAAAGAATATTTGTTTGTTACAATTCCCTACCAGTAGATCTTTACATATTTCCTACAATCCAGTGCTTTAACTGTTGCCGGTTTGGTCACACAAGAATACAGTGCAGGTCGACGCCTAGATGTTTTAAATGTGGTAACGGTCACTCGGGTGAGAGTTGTCACATTAATGAAGATGATGTTGTGTGCTGTTTGTGCTCTGGGTCCCACTATGCCACTAACCGCAAGTGCCCGGAATTCTCAAGGCAAAAAGCTATAAAAGAATCTATGGCAAAGAACTGTATTTCTTATGCTGAAGCCATCAAACTCCACCCTGCAGTAACTAAGTCCTATGCTGAGGTCCTTACATCATCTGTTGCCCCCACACAATCACAAATAGATAAATATAATTTAAATTCTGTAAATAAAAACACATCATATAAAAAAACATTCTTTATTCAACCCAAGACAAAGGTTAATAATAATAAAAGCTATGATAAGGAGGCTCATGACCTTTTAATTAAGGATTACAATATTCCTTTGCCATCAGTAGGTACTTTAAATGAAAACAATCCCTTTCTAAACATGTCTACTAGAGACCTTATCATTGCATTAATCAGTTCATTAACACATACAAAGTCTATGTCTGAACCGTCCATCGCTGCATCTGAAAATGTAAATATTGTTAATAAAACCCATAATGGATCTATCATCCATTCTCCAATGGAATTGCCAAAGCATTAATAATAAGAAAAGTGAATTATTATATTTAATTAATCAGTTATAGCTCTACAGGAAACTTGGCTTAAGCCAGGTAGCATCTTTAATGTTACCAATTATTTAGTTTTAAGAGAAGACAGATCAGACTCGTATGGTGGTGTTGCTCTTTTGATCAGCAACTCCATACCTTTCCGTCACATCCCTATCCCAAATCATAGTGATGATCTGTCAATTATAGCTGTTTTGATAAATAATTTATGCTTAGTGTCCCTTTATATTCCTCATCCATCATCCTCTGTATATAATGAAATAGATAACATCATCTCACAACTTCCAAAACCTATTATCATTATGGGAGACTTCAATGCGCAGCATCAAGCCTGGGGTAGCGCTAAATCCAATTATTATGGGACTAGAATTTTAGACTATGTAGACTCTAACAACTTTTGCATCCTTAATACAGGGCTCCCGACCCGACGAACTTTGCCGCATGAAGGTGCCAGTGCGCCCGATGTATCAATATGTACTCCTAATTTAGCTTCAGTCCTGTCTTGGACTACTCTTTCTTCCACTTTTGGAAGTGATCACTATCCAATTTTAATTGAACTTCCTAAAAACTTAATAAATCACCAAAACAAACGTTCTCCTCGATTAAAATACAGATTAGATAATAATAATGACAGTGACAGATGGAAAATGTTTACGGAGCTAGTTGCGCAAAAAATATCCTCTCTCCCTCTTAGTCAAGAAAACAATTTGTCACAGAATGCAGACGATTTTGCCTCAATGTTATTACAAGCAGCTGATGCAGTTTTTCCCAAGAAAAAATCAAGGGGATACATTCCTTCCCCCCCATGGTGGGATTCGGAATGTACTACGGCTGTAAAGGAAAGAAAACAAGCAGAAATAAATTATTACCAGAATAGCTCCACAGAAAACTTTGCTAAATTGTCAGAAATCATTAATAAGACGCGCAAATTATTTAAAAAGAAGAAATGGGAAGGCTGGAGGGCTTTTTGTTCTGCAATATCACCTAATATTTCTGCATCAGCTGTTTGGAAAAATATACGAAGGTTTAGGTCTGCCTACAAAGAACGCACTCCTAAGTGTATAGATGAGTCAGTTGCTGAACAATTCATTGACAAACTAGCTCCGCCCTTTGTGCCACAGGAAAGTTTATCATTATGTCAACATCCCAATAATTTAGGGAACTCTGAAACCCTTAACTCACCTTTTAGTTTGGTTGAATTAAAAGGTGTGTTGTCCTACGTTAAGGACTCGTCTCCTGGCATTGATGGTATTCCATACTCTTTCCTCACACATTTAAATGATGATAGTTTGATGTATTTACTTACCCTCATAAATTCTGTAGTGGAGTCGGGGAACATTCCTTCTTCTTGGAAATCTCAGGAAATAATTCCCATTTTAAAGTTCAATAAACCCCCCTCAGATCCAAACTCTTATAGACCAATAGCTCTTGAAACAGTACTATGTAAGCTGGCCGAACATCTGGTCAAGAACAGACTAGAATGGTACGTAGAAAGTCGCGGGTTGCTGGCTTCAAGTCAGTATGGCTTTCGAAAAGGCAAGAGTACTATGGATAGCCTAGCTATTTTCTCAACGGACATAAGGTTAGCTCTCACAAATAATGAATTCCTACTGACAGCCTTTTTAGACATTTCCGCTGCATATGATAATGTTAATCCTGATATTTTACACGATAAGTTAATTGAACTCCAAGTACCTCCTTTATTACGTAACTTCATAAAAAACCTTTTATCAGGAAGGCAAATTCAAATATATATTGATGATTCTAAGGTAAAATCTAGATTGACGTGGAAGGGATTGCCACAAGGCTCGGTACTCAGTCCGATTCTCTACAATATCTATACTTATGACCTTGAATCTTCCATCGCCAACAATGTGAATGTGCTACAATACGCTGATGATTTAGTCATTTACGTTTCTGGCAGATCAATTTATAAAGTTACAAACCTGCTTGACAATGCTCTCAAACTCCTGAAATCATGGCTTGATAAAAATTCATTAAGTCTTTCTGTAACTAAAAGCTGTTCAGTATTGTTCACTAAAATGCGAAGTCCTCCTTCTTGTTCGGTTATATATGATGGCCAAGTTATTCCTTCAAATAATGAAGCAAAATTTTTAGGTATGATTTTTGACTCAAAACTAACCGGACTGCCTCATTGCTATTATGCTTCTGCACGGTGTGAACGACAGCTAAATATTCTAAGATGTCTCTCTGGTGTTTGGTGGGGCGCCCATCCCTCCACTTTAAAGCTTCTCTATAATGCTATAATCAGAAGTATATTAGACTATGGCGCGTACTTCTTAGAACCGTGTAACTTAGTTGGATTATGTAAGTTAGATGCGATCCAATCGAAATCACTACGTCTTATAGGAGGAGCCATGATGTCCAGTCCATTAAATGCACTACAAGTTGAATGCGCTGAACCCCCATTAAAATTAAGAAGGCAGATGTTATGCGATAAATTTGTATTCCGTGCTCTCCAGTTTTCAAATCATCCACTTTTCAGTAAATTACAAGACCTATCCGGGAAAGTTGAAACTGCTCCATTCTGGATTAACAAACCTCCTCCCTGCCTAGTTGTTAGCTTCCGTAAATTTAATTCTTTACTTGCACCAACCCATAGATCACAGTACCTTCCTATTTTCTCAATATGGTTTCAAGCCCTGGTCCTAGAACCCAATGTCCTTCATAATTTAGATTTTTTAAAAAACAACAACAATGCTAACGTAACTCTACGATTTCTAATTGATACTAACTGGCCAGACTGGCACTATATTTATTGCGACGCTTCTAAGCACTCTGGTTCTAGCATAGTTGGGATCGGAATTTACCATCAGCAATACAATCTTCATCAAAAAATTAAACTTCCACCTGAAACATCTGTTTACACTGGAGAATGTTTCGGAGTTTTAAAGTCATTAGAATATATCCTGATCGCAAAACTTAAACAAACTATTGTATTTTCGGACTCTAAGAGCGCTCTTCAAGCCCTACAAAAATTTCCATTCAAATCTTCCATAACTTCTGCCTATATTTTCCAATGTAGACAATTATTACTAACATGTAGAGAAAAGGGTTACAATGTTCTTTTTGTTTGGATACCTGGCCATCAAAATATCGAAGGAAATGAAAAAGCGGATAAGCTTGCCAAGGATGCAGCACACACTGGTGATACATTTCATTATAAAAATTTAGTATCTGATCTCCTCTCTCTTCCTAAGGAGCATTTACGTAGCTCTTGGGAAAGTTTGTGGAATACCCCGAATAAGGGTAAAAGTTATAAACAAATTCAACAGGACATCCCATTAAAGCCGTGGTTTACGAAAATTCAATTATCAAAATCTGCTACATCCAGTCTCATCCGTATGAGGTTAGGACATGTTTGCACCGCCTATCATCTGACTAGATTGGGTATTTGTAACAACAGTGTATGTGCTTGTGGTACTGGTGACGAAAATTTAAACCACATTTTCTTCCAGTGTCCACTTTATGATAACTCCTCTTTTTTAACCTCCCTTATTTCCCTCCGTGTTCCTCTCCCTACATCAATTCCAACTCTGCTGTCCTGTATAAATTTTGATTTGTTTAATTTAATTACTAACTTTCTAACTGTAAATAATATTAAGTTATAATTATTTATTCCATACCTTATGTTATTCTTATAAGTACCTACATTCTTATAATCTACTATATCATATATCATATTTAACAAAGATGTAAAATATATTTAAATATCATATGTTTTATCCTGCCTGACCAATCCTGATCCTTTTATTCATCCTAAATTCCGATTCTATTTTCATTACAATATCCCTCTTGGTTTCCCTACCTTTACTTGACATTGGCTAATGTACAAACCGTACGAGCCAAAGAGAAGAAAAAAAAAAAAAAAAAAAAAAAAATATTCTTGTAATATTATAGTATTCTTTGCTATAGCGATCTACTCCCGCACAGTGTTTTAAGAACCTCGATTTGTGGCGTACCCTTTTTACAAGCTTTTTATTAACTTGCTATGTTAGTTTGTTAGTTAGTGGGGGACAAATCTTGCAAGCTTAATTTGACCCACTTCCCAGTGTCCGATGGAGCTGTAATTTTGTATAAGTACAGTTTTGGTTCAGATGACAATACAATACTAAAGTAAAGTCAGCAAAAAAGCTTGTCATAAAAATGAAATTTTTACTAAAAACTTATTATCCTGAATTACTATAGATTAAGCTATTATATCGGGTGTTTTTTTTGGAGGTGAAGAAGTTTAAATTGAAATTAAATACAGAAAATCGTTTTTAATATCCATGAAATAGACTTTATTTCAAAGATAATTAAGATATTTTGATATTTATGTTGGAAAATAATTTCCGGCATGTGGCCGCCGTGGCTGGCGCGTACATGGCATCATCTGGAGGTCCCATTTTTACACACTTTCCGTAGTACATCAGACTGTATGTTGGCAATAACGCGTCGAATGGTGGCTTCCAACTGCTCAATGGTTACTGATTGCAGAAATGCGATTTTACATTGGTACCTACCACAAAGAAAGTTATCTAATATCGTCAAATTACACGAATGCGGCAGCCCGTTGACAGGGTTATTTAGTGAAATTATGCGCTTGCTAAATGTGCTTTTCAGCAAATTTATTGTAATTTTAACTATTTGGAAACGGTCCCCCAGTGTGAATCTAATCATGAATTGTCAAATCAAGTGGGGTTTGACAATTCACCACCACCCCAAAACAACCAAGAACTGTCAAATCGGCAGTCACAAAAAACAGTGGATTCAATTTACAGTTTCCACCTCTAAAAACACCCGATGACCCGAAACAACCCGACACAGGAAAAATACTGAAAAATTACAACGGCTCATAGTTGACGAGAAAAAACATCAAAACCTACCTATTTTAACACAGGAATTATTAGCTCCTATTGATTCTTATTTATTTAGTTTTGGTTAAAGGTTTATTATGTAGCTTCTTTATTTAACATCTCTTCAGAAATTTTGGGCTTCCTAAAGCAAACTGTATAGACAATAATATATGTTTTATTAATTTTCGACTTTTTTAAGTGTAGCGGTGTTTTCTGATAATATTTATACTTACAATAAAATGTCGAACTTTGTTGTCCATAATTACCTGTTGTTTTTGCAACAGAATACCGCGTATGTAGAAGTTACGAGCAAAAAACGTTCTTTTTTCAGGGTTAACAACATTTTTATTCCGGTTTAATTACAAAATTAAAACATAAATAATTTCTCATAACTAATTATTTGTCATCAGAAAATTAGCTTTATTGTAGTTTCTTTACTTTAATACCTTTGTTTGTGAAGAAAATAAAGATGTTTATTATTAATATTATTATTATTTACAATGAACTATCTATTTCTGTAAGTATTTGTAATGAAAGAAGGAAGTCACAACCCTAATACCGGATTCATGTTTAATTAATGTTTTTGTTTATAACTTGTTTATACAATACATACATAACGCGGTTTTCGGTTGCATTAAAAATATTTTTATTTTATTTTTATTAAAAATATTAATTTTGATATGCACTGAGAAAGAATTAACTAGAAATATTCCCTACAGTAGCGCAACCGATGTACTTACGCGGAGCGTAACGGCGCGACGGGCGGGGGACTCGCGGGGAAGCGGGCGAGTTTGTGGGACGCAGCGCGAAGGATAGACGCGGTCGTGTTTTTGTTGAAAATTTTTTCGCTTCGAACAATGCCACTTTATTATAATAGCGCGTAATGATGATTAAATGTAGTAATCATGTGCATACCTAGTACTATTATTTATTGAGTAAATTAAGTTGAGTGACAGCTACATTCAAGTAATCGCAACGAATAAAACCTCTCAAATTTCGCCAGAAAAATTAAGATTAATTTGTTTTTACTTTTTTGCATTCACAGTTCAACTTTTATTATTGAAAAATATAGAAAATGTAGTATTCGATAAATTCGACCCCTCTCACCTGACCCGTCTCACGGGGCATAGGCCCAGCAGTGGGCGTCGTACGGCTGAAATAATGACCCGTCTCACAACTAATCCCGACGGGACTCGACCCCAAGACTTTTCACTGTTCGGCCGGGTGAATGCTCGAGAGCATTTGAGCTAGTTGTGATACGGATCGACTTTTTCTAATAGATACTTTATTTTCTATATTTTCAAAATTAGGAATAGGTAGGTAATAATTAGGTACCAGCAGGTAGGTACATGTCGTGCGGCGAATAAAGAACGATGACCTTGAGCGCGGCACTTTCGCTCATTCACTTCGTGAATGCTGTAGGTACACACGCGCGAGGTAAATACCGATCTCCGACTCCGTTTTCTCCGAGCGATCTTGTAGGTACAACTGAGAGCAACATTTGCATTAGACTGTCCGCCCAAGTCAAATTTTTTCTAGGACCGATGATAAGAGAAGGGCAGGATTCATGTTGGGTGTAACGTTGTCCAAGTGAAGCTAAAAAAAGGACCGATGATAGGGTCGGCCGCCCGACACTATTTATTACTATCGGTGGATTTCATTTGCAGCCGATAAAAAATTGGTCACTGATTATAGGCTGACTGCCTATCTGGCAGTGCAACAAATATAAATATAATAATTTACTAGCGGCCGCCCGCGGTTTCACCCGCGTGGTTCCCGTTCCCGTGGGAATATCGGAATAAAAAGTACATATAAACCTTCCTCTTGAATCACTCTATCTATTAAAAAAAAACGCATCAAAATCCGTTGCGTAGTTTCAAAGAAGTTATTGCAGGTGCTATACTTAATTATTCATTGGGTCTACTCACACGTACCACAACCACACAACTGTGGGCGGGGTGTATTTTGTATTGGAAATGAATACCTAGTACAATTTACCCGTAAGTACCACATTTTGCCGTCATTATCGACCGCGTGCGTAAGTAATACCGACCACCACCAGCGACGACGCTGTGAACTAGCAGCCGGCCACACCGCATACGATACGACGTATCCACATCACAACTACTGGCGACAACGCAATCACATTGACATTTTGTCCCACAACCACAATGCAATGCAACTGCGAAAAGCTGCCTCGCTCGACACCACATTTTGTCGCTGCGATGTGGTGTGGTTGTTTGTGGTAGTTACGTGTGCGTCGACCCATGGCGTCGACACATTCTCATTGACATACATAGAGATTTTAAAAATGTAATGTATGTATAATCTATTTTTATATTTATCGATATTAATGTCGATGACGTTGCATCACTGGCGTAAATAAAACTTGTGACAACCTTATAAATTAAGAAACATTAGACTGTATACTATCTCTTTCTTACACATGTACTACTGCATAAGATAAAAGAGTACGAAGTAATGTATTTTGTTGTTATTTTAGCACGGTTTCTATAGCTTTAGTAATTGTTCTGAGCTTCAAACACATTTTGTAAAAAAAAAACATAAGTTGCGAGTAACATTCGGAAACTAGAAGTGACGCTTGTTTATAAAACTCTGTCAAGAATAATATTTAAAACCATTTTTTTACACTGCCGTTCAATTTTATTTCCATAAAAACATCTTGTTTTAGGTTTTCCTTTGCATTGTTATTGGATTTTATTTATAAAATGTTACTTTAATACGAAACGGTATTTACCGGTAAAAATCATATTTAGTTTTCGAACGCAAACAACATTTTGGCTCAACAAGCCAGAGACAATCTATACATATAATAAAACAGAAACGGACAAAAAGTCTGTACATGAAATATAAAAAAAAAAAATTACTGCTATGTGATGTGTACAGGATATAGACCCCAAAACGATAGAATTTAAAAATTTTGTCTGTTTGTCTGTTTGTCTGTTTGTCTGTTTGTATGTTCGCTTTTCACGCAAAAACTACTGGACGGATTTTTACCAAATTTTGTGTAGTAATAGCTTATAACCCGGGTCAACATATAGGGTACCTTTTATTGCGGGAAATTTAATTATTCCTACGGGAAAATACAAAAACTGATTCTTACTAAAATAGATGGCGCCACATGATTATGAAAATACGTTATTTTTAATCGCTGTCTCAATTAATAATGAATCATGTTATTTTTTTTTACCTGCTTCAAAACATAATATAAAACCCATCCAGGCTCATATAAAATCATAAAAATAATTTCATGTTATTTACGTCATTTTATCTACTAAGCAATAGATGGCGCAGGAAGTCAGTAAGATTACGATATACCTCTCACAAAAGAACATTCGAATGATTATATTAATTAGGGTGAAAGCCCCCTCTGTTGCCACTTTAAGATGTTTTTCACTTCTTTTGCATCATAACTACTAAGCAATAGATGGCGCGGGAAGTCAGTAAGATTACGATATACCTTTCACAAAAGTACATCCGAATGATTATCTATATTAAGTAGGATGAAAGCCCCCGCTGTTGCCACTTTAATTTTTTTCACTTCTTTCGCCTATGGTCTTAAGTAGGTATCTAAAATTGTCAAGAATGTATCTTATACTTTTCTTTAAATTTACAATACAAAAAACTACTTAAAAAATTTAACCGACTCCAAAAAGTATTTGTCAACTGAAAAGGAAAAATATAATTTATATTATAATTAAGGTACCTTTTTGAGGTCGGTGCCAGTCAGTTTATTTTTTTAAATTACTATTTATTTCCTAAGTTTTAGTGTATATTGTACAATAACATACCCACGAAAACTACTAAACCGATTTTGATGAATCTTAGACTGTTCCCAAAGTTAGAATACACCTAATTTAAATCAAATAGAATCATCTCGATATGCCTTTAGCTTTCGAGAAATTCGTGGACATACATAGTAAAAACATATAACTAAGTATTCATATACTTACGAAATTTAGTTTTATTTTAGTCAATTAAAAACCTATTTTTTAAACTTAAAATGTGCGAAGGGTGCCGATTGATGTGTTTTTTGTCAATCAAATTTTAAAAGATACATCGAGAAATCAATATTTAACTAACTTAGATAAAATAAAGGAAACATCTAATTCGATGTAAACTGAAAAGCGTTTGTTGAATAATATTCCTATGTCATAAAGAATTATTACTATTGTTATTATGACTTAAAAGTCATAGATAAAAAGTATATTATCAAGCAAAAGTTATTAACGAAATGTTTAAAGCTAAGTAAGCACTCGGGGCAGTGGCCAAAACTAAAGTTCTTACCCTATTGATGTAAAATTTATATTTCGCATTTCCACTCGACGCTAGATGTCGCTACAGTAAGTATAGTGCCACAAATATATCTGAACCGGTGACAGTGGTCCTGGAGGAGCCACTAGCAATACAAAATTTACTGTCAAAATGGACTGCCGGCAGTCAACAGTATATTTAGTACCAAAAAATAACCACTGTGTGAAATAAGTTTGTCGCAATGTAGTTTTGAAAATTTTGCTCAAACGCTAAGTGGCCAGTACGTAGTTACCTACACCTACAGTGCCACAAGCTTTTCTGTTCCGGTGACAGTCGTGACAGAGGAGCCACTTGCAATACGAAATTAGCTGTCAAAATCAGTCAAAATGGACTGTCGTATGAAAACTGTTTTAGTTCCTAAGATAATCACCGGAACAGAAAAGATTGGCGCACTATACCTACCATTTTTTATGTCATTTAACCGGCTCTGGCTACTTAGGCCTTCAGCCGTAGGTACCATCCAATAAAATAAAGGAATATTAAAAATAGTTTTCTATCTAACTTATTTATTCATTTATTTACTAGGAAAGCTTACATAAGTGATGATTGATTAAAATTAAATAATTAAATGGTATATCATTACATTTTATACCTGTTACTTAAAGAAGAAATGTCTCCATATTAAAATACTAGCCTTCCGCCCGCGACTTCGCTCGCTCGGACTAAACGACGACGTTATCCCACGGGAATGTGATATTTTTCAGGGATAAAAAGTAGCCAAAGGCAGCCATTACATCCAGATCGCGATCGAGATTTACTTTGTAGATATTTTGCGATCAAGATCGCGAGCCGTCAATCACCTTCGTACACAGTCAATCTGCATCGCGATCATTGATCATTGATCATTGATCCAGATTGACTGTCTAACTAATGGCTGCCTAAGTATGTCACTTTTCAGTTGCCAAACTATTCCCATTCCAAAAGTCACGTCGATCCGTTGCACCAATTTTGACGTGAAAGACGGACAAACAAACAAATCCACTTTCACATTTATAATATTAGTATGGATACACACAATATCTCTTTTACATTTTATAGTAAAAATATGATTGGCCTGATATTATGCATTACTAAGTAAGAACTTCTGTTTGAATCGTGAAAGCGCGCATATGCGCAAAACGATAATACGCGCTCTAATCGCGCGCGGCAAGAGTGCGCTTCACCACTGGAGCTCCATAGTAGTGGTCGGAGTGGACGTGCCTCGTGCGATCCAAGAGCACCAAGAGAACAAATTAGATTCACGATCCATGATCCCCAATCTTAGGTCGTGGTTGGCTTATCCTAGATGGATCGTTTGGTGTGGTTCAGTCTTATGAACCTCGCGTAGAATAGATCTATTGCCCGCTAGCAAGCAATGTCGAAGAACGAAGAACGGCTGTTCAAAATAATCGTTATCATTATACACTGTTATGTGTGATACATGCATTTTTGCGTATAAAAACCATATGAAAATATAGATAAGTTATCACAACTTACTGTACTTACTTACTTATCGAGATTTGACAGCCTAAACCGACCTAGATAGCGGTTTAAATTTAAATCGGGATCGGTAACAACAAGTAGCTAAATGGGATTTAAAAGAAAATCGAGATCCAAGTGGCCCTTTTGAGTTATGAAGAAGAGAAGAGAAGTTTGTTTTTTTTTTGTCGCCTCTAAGGGATTGCAGACTTCAGTATTTAATTTGACATACATTTTAGCTTGATACCTCCCACGCATACTTGAGAAAAAGTTTCTTGACAGACGGACAGATCTTTGAATGAGGGCTCAACTATGTTCCTGCAGCATATGATAACAACATACCATGTTCATTCCCTAGCCTGCATATTCGATATTCTTTAGACCCTTTTAGTAGAGAATAGGACTTCAAGAAGAGCGTTATGAAATCTGAGCAACAAACACACATAAACTAAACTAACACAAAAGTCACTACACCGCGCGTACGAAGTCGCGGGCAACAGCTAGTCATTCAATACAATAGCAACAGCAGTGCAGCAGGCCTGCTAAAAGACTGCTAATTTTGGCTTATGGTACGATTATTAGCAAGAAGTTTATTTTAAACCTTGCAATAAAACTGCCCTGCATTTGTTCTGTTTGCTAAGAGCTTGTGGTAAGGCTCCTGTACAAATTTCATAGCGATTTGACGAACGGGCCTTGTATTTACTGTTGGCCTACCACAAGCTCTAATAGCAGTTATTTTTAAGTTGAGAGAGTGAGACGCCGCTATACGGCGTGTAGAGCGGCGTCTCACTCTCTCAACTTAAAAATAACTGCTATAAGAGCTTGTGGTCTTAGGTGATGGTTTTTAAATTCATTAGTAATGCCACAGCCGTCTCTATCGTCTTCTACAAGCCATGCTATGATACGGAACGGCAACATTGCTGTGAACCGGTTTACTCCTCTGAGTACTAAATCCTATGGAGGTGGCATACCTACGAAAAAGTGAGGTGTAACTAAGTCACAATGTAAGAAAATCTTGGAATTCAATTTTAAACTACTTCTAATTGTCGTATTAATCGGTCCGTCAAAATTGGTCCAGCCGTTTCAGAGATTAGCCGGAACAAACAGACCGACAGACAAAAATTGTAAAAAATGTCATTTTGGTATATGTACCGTATATTTAATCATATGCACGTCGTAAAAAGCGGTTATTTAATGTTACAAACAGACACTCCAATTTTATTTATTTGTATAGATGTATAGAAGATATGCCATCTCCATAGGATTCAGTACTCGAGGTTTACTCGCTGTTTACCTGTCAAACGGTGCAAACGGTGTCAAATCGGTTCACTTAAAACTACGTTGCCAACTTTATGCGCATGGCTTGTAGAAGACGATAGAGATGGCTGTGGTAATGCGGGTAATGCCATGTTGCTTGTTCTTACGTTTTTTTTTCTTAATGACTTGCTGACCCAATCCAACCTTGAAAATGAAAATGAAAATGAAAAATATTTATTGAGTATCTTTTTTGTGTTACATTTATTAGTCACTGGGTTCTCCTTTTAAGTTAAACCTGTGTTAGGAGTCCCCGCTCTTTCTTAATTTCGGTTACAAAAAAGATTTTACTATTATTAATTAAATATTTGAATTCAAAAACACTTGATTATTATATTATCTTAGAACTATTTTCAATTTAGGAAACAGATTAAGAAATTGACAGTAAATGATTAAAACAGTAAGCGAATTAACTAAGACTTATACTTAAATAGTTTAATATGTATAATTATAATAATTATAACTCACTTGGGTGTGTACGTGTCTCGGTGCGTCTCTGTGTGTGTGTGTGTGTGTGTATGTGTGTGTGTGTGTGTTTGTCATGTTTGCATAATGTAATTTTGTATGTTTTGATGCTCTGTAATTAAAATATGTAAATAATTATATTTAGCGCAGTCTAATACAATATTGAGTTTAATATCTATATAAAATAAAAGTATAATATCACTTGTCCTTTTTTGATTTTGTTCATGGCCTTTGATTTAAACATTTGTGTTGCTAATAATATTTTCAATCTCTATATAACTTCTACTATGTAGCCAATTTTGTACTATAAACTTACATTTATGTAGTGTAAAAGTGTGAACATCTAAAGTTTTATTAATTAGGTTATATATTTTAGCTGATATTGCCTTAAATTGTCTTTGGGCGTAGGTAGTTTTTGTCGAGACTATTGGTGCAGGACATAGCCTTCTTCTCTTATTTTTACTATTTGTGTTCAGTGGAAGAGACTTGTGGAGTTTTAAGACCGTATACAGGATGAAAAGTTTACGTACTGACAGGAGACTACATTCGGAATATAGGCAGTCTGTTGGAAACCTATAGGGCTTAAAATAAATTACTTTTAGTAATGATCTTTGAGCTCGTTCCAGTTCTATAAATTTAGATTTTGTGGCTCCGCCCCAGACCGGGATACAGTAGGTGAGAACCGATTGAGCTATTGATATATATATTTGCTTTAGTAATAGTGCATCTGCTACGTGTCTCAGGGTCTTAAAGAGCCACGAAAGCTTACGAATTCTACCTATCAGTACATCAATATGTGCGTGCCATGCAAGACGTTGGTCTAATATTATTCCAAGGTATTTAATTTTGTCTGTTTTAGCAATGACAGCACATGAGCAATTTTGATTTTTGTAGTCGTTACATGAGTGAATTTTTATTTGGTGGTCTGTATTCGGTTGAGTACTATTATAGTTTGTGAAACAGATATATTTAGTTTTTGAGGTATTTAGTGTCAATAAATTGCAATTCAACCAGCGAGCCACCAGTGCTAATCCCTTTTGGGCAGCATTATGAACTTCCCCCCAAGTTGAACCTGTGAAAACTATTGCTGTGTCGTCTGCATACGAGAAAATTTTTGCATTAGGTATCTTAAGATTGCAGAGGCTGTTTATATAAATTGTGAAAAGCGTCGGACCTAACACGCTACCTTGAGGCACACCAACAGCTATGTCTGTTAGGTCACTGATGTGATCGCCAATTTTGACGCATTGTTTGCGGTCAAGTAGATAGTCACATAACAAAGCTAGTGGTGTACCTCTGACCCCTATTGCCTCTAATCTGCAAAAAAGTGTTGAAATGGAAACCGTGTCGAAAGCTTTTTGGAGGTCCAGAAAGACTGTAATGCATCTCTTATTTTTATCTACATTCTCTGAAATGTGTGACGTCAGTGCTAGTACAGCATCTTCCGTAGAGACACCCCTCCTAAAGCCGTATTGGTAGTCTGATATTAGCTGGTATTTATTCAGGAAGTTGAGCAATCTAAGATTAATGAGCTTTTCCATAATTTTTGACAGCACTGGAAGGACTGAAATAGGTCTGTAGTTAGAGGTCTCATTTTTGTCTCCACTTTTATGAATGGGAGTGACTACAGCACGTTTAAACGCAGCAGGAAAAATGCCCTGTTTAATACATAAATTACACAAATGGGATATGATAGGTGCAATGTCCTTACCAATAAGTTTCAAAAATTTGGTCGATATACCATCTACACCTGCTGCACTATCCGACTTTAGCCCCATCAATATTTCGTAAACTTCATCTTCATCAGTCTCTAACATAACGAAAGAGGAAACTTGCCGTGGATATGAAAAATTATCGTCCATACTGCCCTGGATTGCCTGATTATTCAAGATATTATCAGCCAAAGATTTTCCTACGTTACTGAAGTAACTATTGACATAGTGTAAAGATTCTTCAGGGTTTGACTTACAATGCAGTAAATCCAGGTTACTGGATTTATTAACTTTACGATGTGTAATGGTATCAACAGATTTCCAAAATTTTTTAGGATTATTTTTATTTATATTTAGCATGTTCCTTTCGTAGTTTTTTTTAAGAGTTTTAACCAAACTGTTGCAGTAATTACGATAACGTCTATATGTTATTTTTAAAATTTCATTTTTAGAGTCTGATTTTAGTTTTTTCTGCATTTCGTTTCTATTTCGAATGCACCGAAGGATGCCTAACGTAATCCAGGGTTTAATTATGCGATTTTTAGATGGAATGTTTATAATTCTTGTATTCAATAAAATGCATTGTCTCAACTTATCTATTAGGTCATCAGCAAGGGCATTAGGATTGGTGAATGA
This sequence comes from Crambus lathoniellus, assembly GCA_949710035.1. Lineage (NCBI taxonomy): Eukaryota > Metazoa > Arthropoda > Insecta > Lepidoptera > Crambidae > Crambus > Crambus lathoniellus. Next base: position 24,984,281 of record OX453304.1, read on the forward strand.
CAGTAAGTTAGAACAGTAATTCATATTTTTAAAAGCTTCAGTAGCTTTGATTAAGTCAACAGAATTTTTGATTTTATAGGTGTAACTTTTGTCTGTTATGTTTGATAATTTTAGGAAAATCATTTTATGATCAGTAATTGTCGTGTTTAAAACGTATATTGACGCAGAGTTTTTGTTTCTGTCTAGTTTTACTATAAAATGATCCAAACAGTTCTTACCTCTAGTTGGTATGACATGCCCCGGCAAAAAACCTCGTGTTGCTAACATATTTAAATAGTTGTGTTTATTTCTACGTTCAATCGTTTGCATACTGTCGTCATTAATTATGTTTATATTGATATCGCCTGTAAGGATAATGGTTTTATATTTTTGAATACAATTTAAGTGATCATCAAGTGTGTGAATAAAGTCATCCCCGTTTACATTTGAAGGCGAACGATAGATTCCAAGTATAGCTATGTTGTTAATGTTTATCTGGAGACATGACGCACCTGACATTTTTATTTCGATAACGTTAGCTTTATGGTTCTCTTTTACATAAACTACTACACCATCAGACTGGTTCAAATGATTTGTGGTAGAAAAATGCATATAATTAGTTAATTGTGGAATTGGCTTGTTTGAGTCAATCCAACACTCGGTGAGTACTATCACATCTACTGAAAAATTTAATTGTGATAGATTTACACAAAAGTCATCAAAATTACTGTAAATACTTCGTATGTTTTGTGATATAATAGTGAGGTCTGTGTTCTGTATTTTACCCACCAGTGTAGGAAAGACCCCAATGTCGCAAAGGTCCGAAGATGCTATTTCAATGTTATCAATCTGAGTGACTGTATTTAACAAATTATCCATTTTAATGTATTTTCAAAACTATTATAATGTATAATAGGTAGTACCAATACATACATTTCAGTTGATATAATGTATATTGTACCAGTACCTGTCAGCGACCGGGAGCATCATATGATGCTCTCTAGTCATAACAATATGATAGAACCTTTTATTCCACTTTTTAATATAGGACCAGCAATAATAAGCATCTGTGTAAATTTCACTGTTGTAATTTTTAATATTATAAATGGAGTTGTATGAATGTATGCATGAACATATGATTATGTAATAAGTTGTGATGTGATGTAGCCAGGTTATAAATGATTTTTCTAAGTTTAAACAACACTTTTTATTTTGTGTTTTGATGTAGATAGTTATACAATTTATTCTAAAACTGGTTAATAAAAACATTAAGTTTGTGTCCGTGTAGTAGTGTACATAAAGATATAAATTAGTTCTGTATAGTGAGGTTATAAAAACTGAGATGCATAAATTAACACAATATCGACACTTCACATCAGATTGTGTTTTGATGTAGAAAAATGAACGCATTTTATATACAAAAAATGCGAGCATCACAAAAAATGACACAGACATAATATGTAGGTGTATCTTTCGTGTAGCAAAAAATAGGTGTGTGTATAATTTTGTACAAAAACTTACCCATGAGTTATATTTTACAGTAAATTCATTCTTATCACAATACGGTAGACACATTTTAAGTTTACACAACATTTCATTGTCCCTAAACAACAAAATAAATAATAATATAAAGAAGAGCATCACAACATTAGCCACAAATGTACCGAATAGTCATGTTTGTTGCATAAGATTATGTATTTGTGCCTCGTTTCTTATCAGGATAACGGGAGATTCTGACGTTTTTCTTACGTAGACACGTCCGTACGACGTCCAGCAAAATTTGTACGACTTTGTTTTTGCCAAGTCTCGAGCAAGAAAATGAAGTCGAGCCCCCTTGGGTGTTAATTGTTCTGACACAAAGATCGGGTTATCTTCCATGACTTTAAAGCCTAGGTGTTTAGCACGCAGCTTGTCTTTATTCTTGAGATTGTATTCTTTACACTTTTGTAACACAGCTGTTTTTAAAAGTGTAGACTTTGTTTCCACAATGATTGGGCTATTTTTATTCTGATTTTCTTTCTTTGCACGCAATCTGTAGACGTCACAAATATCATTTCTGTTTATAGTGCAGTTTATTGATTTTGTTAATTGCATCATCATATTTATAAGGTCTTCTTTAGTTTCAGAGTTCTGACACTTTGGCACGTTTTTAATTTCAAAGTTTCCTTTTTGATACTCTCGCTTCACATCTTCTAGTCTATCTTCTAAAATCGATATGTATTCCTTATCCTTTTTGCTTTCGCACTCTAATTTTTCTAATCTTTTCTTCAACTCTTCATTTTGCTCTGCTAAAAAGGAGATCGAATTTTCAATATTTTCATTTGTTTTCCTGATATCTTGTAAAATGGGATTTAAGTTCTTAAATTCGTTTTCTTGTTTCTGAATCAAGGAGTTGAAAGCAGCCATCATATCTTGTTTAAACGTTTCTAATGCGTCTTCTTGATAGTCATCTCTGCATCTTTTATTCCGAAAGGCGACGTAGTTCGGGGGAGTGATATTCACTGATGTTCCTAGATTAGATTCGGATAATGATCTATTCATATCAGTTGCCATCTCAAAATATAAATGCACTTGATGCTAAGTTAAAATAATATTATTGACGCACTTAATTAATTATGTAGCGGGTAGTTATTAAGGTATACGTAAACAACGCGCGACACGTCTGCTTGCGAATGGATCTCGGACGAAAGAGGCCTTAAATCCTAAAAACAGACGGCGCTAGTGCTCACGTAAACATCGTCTCCGATTATATTGCCTTTTAAAATTATCTAAAGTGAAAGTTTAGTGCTAATTGTGTTTTTGATTGATAATAAAACATATAATCTTTGTGTGACAACGTTATCCAATCATAAAAACAGTGTTTTCAAATAATAAAGTGCAAATTAGAATATTGGTATCATCCAAAGTGAACTTTACTTCTACACAACAATTCAAGTGATATTCACTAAAATAAAATACCTAAAACATTATTAAACTGAACTGCGAAGAATAGTGCAAAACCTAACAAGATAAAATAAATTAAATCTCACAACCAATACAATGATAAACAATATTGTGGGTGTTACATTAATGAAACATTGCTGTTTACCTACTACAACACAAATATAAAATAAGTTTACGGCTCGAGCATTATCTATGTAATTTTGGCCGGTGTAGTTATCGTCAGCGTAGCTCCGTCAGGAAAGTGGCTGCAAAAATCACAGAAGTGCTTGGTTCAAATCCTACACCGAAGGACACTTTCTGTATTATCTTTTTTATGTTTTTTTTTCTGACGTTTTGATCACAAGACACTTGTTATCTAACCCGAGAACATTATTATATTTTTTTTTTTCCTTTTTTTACTATATTTAAATTTTGGTGCTTATCTCAGAATAATTGGGATTTTTAAACAATGTCTTCTACAAAATCGACAAGTAATACAAAAGAAACAAACACTTGTAATATCTGCAAGAAAGTTATAGCCAGGAAGGACTTTATGAAGTGTGCTTTGTGTAAGGGAACGTTTGACCTAACTTGTGTGAATATTACAAATTATCGCTTTAAATTAATGTCAAACGATAACAAGCAAACCTGGACATGCACAAATTGTGTTGTTACCAACGTTTCCACTAGTAGTAATAACACGCTTAATTCAACAAGCACTCCAATAGCATCTGCTAAACTCAATCCAAGAAATGAAGACTTCAACTCGTCGCTTGAGAACATAACACAGCGGAAAAATAAAACTGAGACACAACGTTTTATTGACTCGGACATCCATGTAGAAGATAACGACAATTCATTTCTCTCCACTGATTCTAATATGTTAGCTAGAAGTTTACCAGACCTGTCAACGAGAGACTCTGATGAAATAAACTCTTTAAAGCAAATCATAGCCGATTTAAATGTGAAGCTCGAAAGTGCAAATAATGAAATAGAAAATCTGCATCTAATCAATAATTCTTTAAGCAAACAGTTACAAGACAAAGAAAACAAGATAGATAATTTGACTAAAATATGCAACACAACTGGAAAAAAACCAAAAAGGACTAATAAATTAGATGAAACTACTATGAAGCTAAATAAATCACTGGATAATTCTTACAAAAATAATAATACAACTTTTCCCCAAACTACCTTGATTTCAAGATATGAGAATGACGAAACGCCATCGTCAACAAAAAACAATATCACAAAAAAGGATATGTCAAACAACGAGCAAAAACATAATCAAAGCATGAAAAGAATTTTTATTTACGGCACACAACAATGCTGTGGATTAGCATCTTACTTATCCAATATGCGATTAAACGGCAAGTACGAAAAATACACAATAGCAGCCGAAACAAAACCGTTTGCATCGACTGAAGAAATTCTGAAAACTGTTCAAGAACAAAATTATAATTATTGTGACAAAATAATTTTATGTGTAGGAGAAAATGACAAGAACGCTTTAAAAGTTACATCAGAATTGTATTCGACACTTAAAGTTTTGAATAAATGCCCTGTTATCGTATTAGGTATTTTAAGTAATATTTATCAAAATGTTAACATGTTAAACAATAGTATTAACTTGACTTGCAACCTATTTGGAAATTGTCAGTTTGTTACTTTAAGAAATTATGCTGATGATTCTATGAATGATTCCGTGATAAAGCAATTAATAAGTAAAAAATTAAATATTCTTGTTGATACTATAGACTATGAAGATAAATATTTGTTAACAAAACAAAACAGACATGCTTATAACATTACAAGAAAACATCTAAAAAATAGCGCTTGCATGTATAAAAAAGGGACAAACAAACCATGTTTCTCGAACAAGCTAATTCAAAAATCAATTCTTGACTATTTTCCTCAGTTAACCCTACATAAGAATACACTATCGGCTCAGAATGATGATGATATGTTTTTTCGTAAACAATAATACAACCGACTTCACTATCCTACATCAAAACATTGCAGGACTACTAAATAAAAAAGAAATAATAGAACTGACTCTTTCAGAATTAGGAAAAAAACATCTTAAAACAGATGTACTTTGTTTTACTGAAACTTTTGTCAAAGCTGGTAGTGAAAGAAATATTCATATAAACGGCTTTAAACTGCAATCATATTATTCTCGCAACCATCAAAAACGAGGTGGCGTATGTATTCTTTCTAGGAACAACATAGATATAAAACAAACTAATATTACTGATGGTCTTTGTACTGACTACGAATTTGAATGCTGTGGTGTGGAGTTGCCATCGTCGAAATGTATTATCATTTGCATTTATCGCACACCAAAATCTAATTTGGAAAGGTTTTTTAATAATTTAGAACTACTTATGACGAGATTGAAACATAAAACTAAATATAAAATAATAATAACAGGTGACCTAAATATCGACACCTTAAAAAGCTCAAACGCAGCAGATGAACTGCGAAAAATTGCTAGTAGTTTCAACTTTGATATCCACATAAAGGAACCTACTAGACAGGATTCATGTATAGACCATATACTCAGCAATATTTCGAGTGCAGAGCCTTTGGTACACAATCTGGGACTATCGGACCACAATACTGCTCAATCTATTACGTTTAAGACAAACGAATCAGGAAAAAAATCTGTTTCTTGGTCTTACTTCAAACGCGATTATAGTGAGGATAATATTAGGAAATTTCAAGAGGTTTTGAGATCTTTATCGTGGTCCGAAGTATACAAATCGGCAGATTTAAACACGGCATTTAACAATTTTTACGAAGAATTTTGTCTTTTCTACAATTTATGTTTCCCGATAATTAAGAAGAGGTATGCAAGGAAACCTAAAAGACCAAGCTATTTCACGGTAGGCATAAAAAAAGCTACTCTAAAAAAGCGTCATCTCAGATTCCAATATTACAAACACCGAGATATAGAAAATAAAACAAAGTACCAAAATTACAATAAACTGCTAAAGAGATGTATCTTTACAGCTCAAAAAATTGCTAACGCTAAATACATAAGTAATGCAAAGAACTTATGCAGAGCTACATGGAATGTGATAAACAATAAGACGTATGAAACGAAAAGGAAAAGCGAAGTAGTAGAGCTGAAAAACAATAACAATATCTTACAAAATCCAACTGACATAACGAATTATTTTAATGATTATTTTATAAATATGACGGACTCAAATGACGAAAAAATTGACACGACCCTTTCTGATGACATAAATGCAATAAATGATACTATATTTTTAGCCCCAACTGATATGTATGAAATTGTAAAAATCATAAATTCGCTAAATATTATAAATTCTTCTGGTTATGATGACATTTCAACTGTAATAATAAAATCAGTAAAATACGAAATAGCAGCAGTCTTAAGTTTTATTGTTAATATGTCGTTCAACTTTGGTGAATTTCCAGATGCGTTAAAAATATCAGTCGTCAAACCTATATTTAAAAAAGGTGATAAATCAAATCCCGGAAATTATAGACCGATATCATTAATACCTATCTTATCAAAGATATTTGAAAAGGCTATGCATATTAGAATAACAAGATTCTTAGAAAAGTATCAAGTCATTTTAAATGAACAAAACGGTTTTCAAAAAGGAAAATCGACCACGATGGCCGCTTTTACACTAGTCAATAGAATAACTGAATACATTGACTTGCCTAAGCCTGTAACTGCAGTTTTTTTCGACATGTCCAAAGCATTCGACTTCGTTTCGCATAAGTTACTTTTACATAAATGTGAGAAGTACGGCATTAGGGGCTTGGCAAACCAATGGCTTCAATCATATCTTTATCAGAGAAAACAATATGTTGTCATAACAAAATTGGACGAAAATGACACAGAAGTCAGTTACAAATCTGAAATGAAAATAAACCGTGCAGGCGTTCCTCAGGGGAGTATTTTAGGGCCATTGCTTTTCCTTATCTATATAAACGATCTGCCTAGTATAACAAAACATGAGTGTGTTCTTTTTGCGGACGACATCTCAGTTATTATTCCATGTAATGACATAAATGAATATAATACTGACATTAATAAGACTGTAGGGGCAATAGTACTTTGGCTAAGACGAAACAATTTGAAGATAAATATTGACAAATCAAATTATATACAATTTAGGAATAATCAGGGAAAGAAAACAAACATCCAAATTACTTACCAAAATAAGACGATTAAAGAAACCAGTGACACTAAATTTTTAGGTATAACTCTGGACGAACACTTGACGTGGTATAAAAATGTAGATAATATATGTAATAAAATCTACCCATTTTCTTATGCTTTGTGGAGATTGGCTAAAACTGCTGGAAATAGAGTGGCTCTTCAAGCATATCATGGTTATATAAGTTCAATCTTAAGATACGGTATCCTTTTGTGGGGAAATTCTTGCAATATAAATAAAGTACTCATTGCACAAAAATCTTGTATCAGAGCCATTTGTGACGTAGACAACATGGTGTCATGCAGGCCATTATTTAAAAGCCTAAATCTACTAACTGTCCCTTGTTTATACATTCTAGAAATATGTATTTTTGTCAAAAGTCATCCTGACTTATTCAAAAGAAATGACGAATTAATTAGAAAATTTCCTACAAGGTATCCATCTAAACTGAGATTACCAAAGATGAGAACGGAACTCAGGTCAAGGAGTTGTTATCCTATGGCTATTAAAATATTTAATTGTATTCCAAACGACATCAAAGATCTGCGTTTCAATCAATTTAAAACCAAATTAAAGTCATGGCTAGTGAAAAATTGTTTTTATAGTCTAAATGAATTTTTTAATTTCAAATGTAAATAATTTAAATATTTAATGTTTTGGTGGGGTTGTATGAAATTTATTTATTATAATTATCAATTTAATGTTATTACGAGTATATTGGATTCTGACATCTTTGTGATGGTACCTAATTATGTAATATTCTTATCATTATTATATTCTCCTCTATGTTTTGCATGCCAGCTCCTGGTGAATGTGATGTTACTCTCATAATTTAAGATCTTTTATGTACCGCATTCTAGCAAATAAATTCTTGATTCTTGATTCTTGATTCTAACTCATTAAAAATGCGCGGGTGGTTCGTACACATTTCAATGCTCATGGGAGTTAACGCGGGAATAGCAATCTCAATTGTATGGAGCGCCTTACTTTTTTTCTCACTTTTACTTCATTGTTCTTCATTAATGGCACATTATTGGGCGATTTGAAGACTAAAAAAGAAAACCTACTAATGACGAGGCAGTATGGCCTCAAACCTTAGCCTGTTCCTATAGGAACGAGTATATAAAAAAAAGGCATATTGAGAGTGTCACTGTCAAATTGTCAATTTCAAAATTGTCAAAGAAACGTGTTTCTCATCTTTGGTTTCTTGCAATTTGTTGTTTTTTTCGTTTTTATCAATTAAAATGAAAATATCCGAGGTAGGCAATGAATATTTCATGTTTCAAAATTGACATTTGTTTTAATCATTAAATACCTGCATGCTTGTTTTACTTACAGCTACCGGGGGACGAAGACTCTGGATTAACCTGCCGCACTTATGTTTTCCAGAATGAAAGTCATACACTAGGAAATGCCTTAAAATGCATTATAAACAGATAGTAAGTTATAGAAAAACTAGCTTTCCGCCCGCGGCTTCGCCCACGTGGACTACACGACGTTATCCCGCGGGAATGTGATATTTTTCCGGGATAAAAAGTACCCTATGTTCCTCTTCAGGCCACAAAGTATCTGTGTCCCAAATTTCAGCCAAATCCGTTGAGCCGTTTTGGCGTGATGTAACAAACATCTAAACTTTCACATTTCACATTTATAATACTAGCTTTCCGCCCGCGTGGACTACATGACGTAATCCCGCGGGAATGTGATATATTTCCGGGATAAAAAGTAGCCTATGTTCTTCTCCAGGCTACATAGTATCTGTGTCCCAAATTTCAGCCAAATCTGTTGAGCCGTTTTGGCGTGATTGAGTACCTAACAAACATACAAACATCTAAACTTTCACATTTATAATATTAAGTAGGATGGAAAATTAAGTATTTAGAAAAAATCTACCCATCTCACAACTAGCCCTGATGGGTAGTTGTGAGACGGGTTGATTTTTTCTAAATACTTCATTTTCATTTTTTCTATAATAAAAATTGCATTGTGAATGCAAAAAAGTAAAAATTTAAATAGATAGTAGCTCGTGATTCAATTTAAGACTTCTTCGCTAGTTCGTGATTTAAATTCAGCACTCGCAGCAAAAAACAACTTTGCTCTCTTGTATAGGAATAACTTTGAAAATCTCTTCCTATTCCCAAACATTCAAAAATGTAAAACAATAATCAAGTTTCAGACAGACCTAAATAAGAGCAATGTTATGTTTTTTTTTCAGTGAAGATGTTGACTTTTGTGGATACACAGTACCTCATCCTGCCGAATCAAAAATGCACTTCAGAATACAGGCAAAGGAGACACCGGCTTTAGAAATTCTTAAAAGAGGCCTAAAGGATCTACAGAGAGTATGCGATCACACAATAGATTTATTTGAAAAAGAAGTAAAAGAGTATAGTAGAAGTTGAAAACAGTTTTTTATTTCATTGGCTGGCATTGATTTTAACAATTTGCTTATGTTTTCCTGAAACTCCTTATACCAGGTTTATAAGGAGTTTCAGGAAAACAAGCAAATTGCTAAAATGAATAAGGTACGTATGTTAACATCAGACACATTAGATGTGTCTTACAATTTTAAAGTAGGTACACCTATTCAAAAGGCAAGAACCTATAATAAATATAAATTTTAGCCTTTTTTGTAGCCAGCTCAATTGCAAGATTTGTATTCTAGTCCAGCCAGCCAAGTCAGGGGCAATGTTTAAAATTGTTACTTTGGGGTGCAATGACAGATTGGAAAATTTCAAGGAAAGAAAGAGCTTCACCAAGCAATGTGAATCAGATTGGTCCTACTTGCAACTAATACCCTTTCTGGTTGACTGGGAGAGAATGCACATAAGTCTGCCATTTATCCCATGATGCAAAACATTCACCACACCCCGTACAGCTAGCTCTCGGTACATGGAGCTTTCACCATGAATCTCAATCTAAGTGAAGGGACTCATGACCACAAATGACACATTGGCCAAAAATGATATGCATGTTAAAATTATGCATTTATTTTCTCACCTATTATTAAAAATCTCAGATTTTATATTTAACATCTCATGATCATATTACCTATACATCTTTAGCACTAACATCAATCGACACACACCTTGTACATATACACATTAGGTAGAAAGGACCTATGTCCTTTCTACCTAACCTAATGTGTATTATGCAGCACAATGTTGAAAATAAAATGCAATCCTGCCTGCAGTTAAAAATAGGGTTTGATGCAATAGCTAGATTGACATCATAATATGCAACTACTTAATATTAATGTTGCATATTATACAAGTTTTTACCCAAGGATACCTGACCATCGATACTCAAAAAAATTCCGGCCCAACCATCCTTGCTTCTTTTATTCTATCTATGATTTCTGATAATTAATTACATTAGGTGTCACACTCTGGTTTACTGGCCTTAGGTCTTCAGCAAACACTAGGGTTAATATAATATTAAAACAAAAATATACTTTGTTATGAATGTTTTATTTTCATAACCTCTTAGACTTTGAATTCAGAGTAAGGAGACTTGGTCAATGGGATGTCGCGCCACAAGTCTGGGGTCAAATATGCGTAAGTCTTGGCGATGGCGGCATAAGTGGCTTTGGCGAAATTTCCAAGTGTACCAGTAGAGCCACGGGCAGAAGTGTAGCAATCCTGTACACCAGCCATCTGCAACAGCTTCTTGGGGACTGGGGCCGACACGATTCCAGTACCACGGGGTGCGGGGATCAAACGCACAGTTACTGAACCACATTTGCCAGTCACCTGAAATAAAGATATACAAATATAAGTTTTCAGAATTACACCTAATTTTGAATCTTTCAGCTAATACTAAATCAGACGTTCAACAAACTTCACAGGCGAACCTCAAGAGGATACCACGAATGAAATGAATAACAGTTTTCATCATAAAAACAAATAACAGAATTGATCAATACGAGTCCAAACAAATATAATTACCTTGCAAGGAACTGTGTGGGGCTTTCCAATCTTGTTGCCCCAGTAACCTCTACGGACTGGGAGAACAGACAGTTTGGCAAGAATGATAGCACCACGAATAGCAGTTGCTACTTCCTTGCTGCATTTCACACCCAGACCGATGTGTCCATTGTTGTCGCCAATGGCAACAAAAGCCTTGAAACGGGTACGCTGTCCAGCACGGGTCTGCTTCTGTACAGGCATGATTTTAAGGACCTCATCGTTGAGAGAAGGCCCAAGGAAGAAATCGATGATCTCAAATTCCTTTATGGGCAAGGAGAACAGATAGATATTCTCGAGTTTGTCAATTTTTCCCTCGCGGACGAGACGGCCCAGTTTGGTGACGGGCACCCATTCTTTTTGGTCTTCCTTCCCGCGTCCACGGCCGCGACCACGTCCGCGACCTCGACCACGTGGTCCGCCGCGACCTCTGTCGCCTCCACGAGAACCAAAGCCACCGCGAAAACCGCCACGTCCACCGGCAGGAGCAGCGTCCGCCATTCTGAAAATAAAATATAGCTAAATTAATACTTAGCGAATAAACGCATTAAAATCAGTAAAGTTAATAACAATCAGACGCATAAAGGCCATCACTGTGTAACACTATGGTAGATACCACGAATGAAATGAATTTTAGGTCTCATCATGTTAGCAAGCACGTGGGTTTGAGGTTATACAAATAATATATTCCTTGAAAAAAATAGGAATTAACTTAATACAAAAACAAAAACAACTGTAAAAGTGGTTTAACTATTACAATAACAACTTTTAGAGAGGTTTCTTTAATAAAGTAAAAGAAAGAAGCACTTACGTTGAACAGTGTTAGTTAGGAGACGGTCAAACACAAAATGGCCGACTCCGCGACGCCTGTCAACTCAATCAATGTCAAGTTGTCAACTGTCAACCGGCGGGCGGCTAAAGGAACGCGCACATTATGCCGGGGCGCAGCGGAGCGGGCCACAGCGCATCGCATTGACGGATTTGAGTATAGAGGTACGCGCACATTATCTCGGGGCGCAGCGGGCCGGGCCGCAGCGCAAAAATCCGTCCAAATCGCTCGTATGTATTTTATATGAACTGTCGCACACTATGCCGGGGCGCAGCGGGCCGCATAATCCGCCGCGGATTTTGTTGCGTGCGTGCGATGCGATGCGGCCCGCCCCGCCCCGCTGCGTCCCGACACAGTGTGCTATAGCAAGCGGATTTTTCTCGTACTACACGGTCAAAATCAAAATCAAAATCAAAAATCATTTATTTATTTTAGGCTGATACAGCACTTGTGAACGTCAATGAAGCTACGCTATCGGTTCATAAATCCTACGGCGGGAGGCCTTGTAACGAGAAGAAGCGGCAAGAAACTCGCCAAGGGCTATTTTTTTCTCCCTGTCATATTTCATACAGAGTCGTCAAATTGAAAACTGACTTTAACATAATATAATATGTAAAGTCACTTTCCATTACAAATTAATCTTAAGTTTCAAAACAAAATAAAAAACCCGGTAATCATAGCAGTAAATAATTTTCAATAACTAAGAAATAGACATCCAAAAGGTAGTTTCTTTAAAATACACACCAACCAAAAACGTAGCAAATAAAATAATAAATATAAATGCCAAACAAGAGTAATAAGGCGGTCAGATAACATGACACCTACAAATTATACCCGTCTCTTTCACTCGATTCTGTCATGCCTGGAGAGTGAGAGGGACGGGTATAACCGGCAGTAGTAGAAGAAATTGGATGTTTGAATTTGGTTGTACTGAAAATCCGTCAATGCGCTGCGGCCCGGCCCGTCACTATGTGCTATACTCAAATCCGTCAATGCGATGCGCTGCGGCCCGACATAATTTGCGCGTACCTTAGCACATTGTGACGGGCCGGGCCGCAGCGCATTGACGGATTTTGAGTACAACCAAATTCAAACATCCAATTTCTTCTAACTACTGCCGGTTATACCCGTCCCTCTCACTCTCCGGGCATGACAGAATCGAGTGAAAGAGACGGGTATAATTTGTAGGTGTCATGTTATCTGACCGAGTAGTACGAGAAAAATCCGCTTGCTATAGCACACTGTGTCGGGGAGCAGCGGGACGGGGCGGGCCGCATCGCATCGCACGCACGCAACAAAATCCGCGGCGGATTATGCGGCCCGCTGCGCCCCGGCATAGTGTGCGATACTTCATATAAAATACATACGAGCGATTTGGACGGATTTTTGCGCTGCGGCCCGGGCCGCTGCGCCCCGACATAATGTGCGCGAACCTTAAAGGAGCGCGCACATTATGCCGGGGCGCAGCGGGACGGGCCGCAGCGCATCGCATTGACGGATTTGAGTATAGCACATAGTGACGGGTCGGGCCGCAGCGCATTGACGGATTTTGAGTACAACCAAATTCAAACATCCAATTTCTTCTACTACTGCCGGTTATACCCGTCCCTCTCACACTCCGGGCATGACAGAATCGAGTGAAAGAGACGGGTATAATTTGTAGGTGTCATGTTATCTGACCGAGTAGTACGAGAAAAATCCGCTTGCTATAGCACACTGTGTCGGGGCGCAGCGGGGCGGGGCGGGCCGCATCGCATCGCACGCACGCAACAAAATCCGCGGCGGATTATGCGGCCCGCTGCGCCCCGGCATAGTGTGCGATAGTTCATATAAAATACATACGAGCGATTTGGACGGATTTTTGCGCAGCGGCCCGGCCCGCTGCACCCCGACATAATGTGCGCGAACTTTAAAGGAGCGCGCACATTATGCCGGGGCGCAGCGGAGCGGGCCGCAGCGCATCGCATTGACGGATTTGAGTATAGCACATAGTGACGGGCCGGGCCGCAGCGCATTGACGGATTTTGAGTACAACCAAATTCAAACATCCAATTTCTTCTACTACTGCCGATTATACCCGTCCCTCTCACTCTCCGGACATGACAGAATCGAGTGAAAGAAACGGGTATAGTTTGTAGGTGTCATGTTATCTGACCGAGTAGTACGAGAAAAATCCGCTTGCTATAGCACACTGTGTCGGGGCGCAGCGGGGCGGGGCGGGCCGCATCGCATCGCACGCACGCAACAAAATCCGCGGCGGATTATGCGGCCCGCTGCGCCCCGGCATAGTGTGCGATAGTTCATATAAAATACATACGAGCGATTTGGACGGATTTTTGCGCTGCGGCCCGGCCCGCTGCGCCCCGACATAATGTGCGCGAACCTTAAATAGTAAGGGCCTTAGGGCGTTTGTGCACTACACTGAATTTTACCGATCCGGCGATCCGGTTTTTTACGGACCGATATGGCAGCTATGAAAAACATATGGGCGCTTGTGCACCACACTGAATTTTACCGTCCGTCATTTTACTTTACCCCATTCCGGACCGTTTTTTTCCGTTCCGAGATGACGGCAATGAAAAACATATGGCGCTCGTGCACTACACTGAATTTTACCGTCCGGAAAAAAACGGATGGTTGTATTTTAATCATATATCACTACATAGTACAAAACAAAGTCGCTTCCCGTCTGTCTGTCCCTATATATGCTTAAATTTGACGACTCTGTATGAAATATGACAGGGAGAAAAAAATAGCCCTTGGCGAGTTTCTTGCCGCTTCTTCTCGTTACAAGGCCTCCCGCCGTAGGATTTACGAACCGATAGCGTAGCTTCATTGACGTTCACAAGTGCTGTATCAGCCTAAAATAAATAAATGATTTTTGATTTTGATTTTGATTTTGATTTTGATTTTGACCGTGTAGTACGAGAAAAATCCGCTTGCTATAGCACACTGTGTCGGGGTGCAGCGGGGCGGGGCGGGCCGCATCGCATCGCACGCACGCAACAAAATCCGCGGCGGATTATGCGGCCCGCTGCTCCCCGGCATAGTGTGCGATAGTTCATATAAAATACATACGAGCGATTTGGACGGATTTTTGCGCTGTGGCCCGGCCCGCTGCGCCCCGACATAATGTGCGCGAACCTTAAATAGTAAGGGCCTTAGGGCGTTTGTGCACTACACTGAATTTTACCGATCCGGCGATCCGGTTTTTTACGGACCGATATGGCAGCTATGAAAAACATATGGGCGCTTGTGCACCACACTGAATTTTACCGTCCGTCATTTTACTTTACCCCATTCCGGACCGTTTTTTTCCGTTCCGAGATGACGGCAACGAAAAACATATGGCGCTCGTGCACTACACTGAATTTTACCGTCCGGAAAAAAACGGATGGTTGTATTTTAATCATATATCACTACATAGTACAAAACAAAGTCGCTTCCCGTCTGTCTGTCCCTATATATGCTTAAATCTTTAAAACTACGAAACAGATTTTCATGCGGTTTTCACTAATAGGTAGCGTGGTTCTTCAGAAAGGTTTTAATATATAATTTATGAAAGTTTTGTGTAAATTGGTTGAAATATAACGATAATTGTCGAAAGTGCCGGCAAACGGCAAGCCGCCCGGGAGCTTTCTGCAAAAACGCTGCCTAATCCTTTCGAGGTTTAAAAAAATAATGCATGTTGGGTTATTCCTCTTCTATAGATCTACAAAAAAGTCCGCGATAGCATATGTCTATCTTTTAAGGATAGCATATTATAGCCATATTATCTCTTAAAAAATGGTTACGAACAATGCGGTAATTTGGAAAGCTATTTAAACGGATACAGTATTAACCCTCATCAATCTAAATATGTTAGTTGCTTTAAGCATTTCATGCACATTATTTTACTCTTTTCCACCATATAATTTAAATGAATATCTTAGGAGTTGGAGTTATCGCAAATAAATTAACGCACGCCAAAATAAATTCAAGCGCCTTTCTCGATTGACGACCGATTTGGCGCAGGAGTAGGCTAGGCTACCCACCTTCTGCGCCAGTGGTCTCGGGTTCGATTCTCAAACAAGACAAATATTTATGTGCATGAACATGTCTATTTGTCTTGGTCTGGGTGTTAACTATGTATAATATGTATGTATTTACAAACAAAAAGTATTTAAGCATATATTTATCCGTTATGAAGTTTTCCATGATACAGTTTCTTAATGAAATTAAAATGGGCTTAGATAATTGGTGTGAATGTAAGAAGTTATTTATTTATTTATTATTAATATTATTTCTCACCAATAACACGTAATATATCTAGCCCCAAAAATATGGTTTTTGAAATTTTTGTTCCTCTGTCTGTCTGGCTGTTGTCCGTGTTTCACGCAAAAACTACTAAGCGGATTTTGATGAAACTTTTTTTTGTTATATAGCTAGCTGTAGACATTCGATAGTAGTTATTTTATTTTATTTTATTTTTATATTTCAAGGAAAACAAACAGCATATATAAAAATAAATATTAGTTAATAAATTTAGCACAAATTATGCCTTAATCAGTTTTCACAGATAGAAACATCATTACTTACAAAAAGAAAAATAATACAGTAAGAGTTAAAATCTTAGAATACATGCCAATTAATTTTCTAATTACAGTTTTTTTTTTCCTTTAACTAAAGCTATTAAAAAAGAAGAAAAGAAAGGAAAAACACTAAGCCATATCAACCCTAGGATATAATTATATAATAATATAAAACATATAACTAAATAATAAATAAATCTTATGTATACCTACCTATATTATAACTACATGTTAAAGAAAATCTTATTAATTAAGTTTTTGAAATAATTCGGTTTCGCAAGAAGTATGTCAGTACATTCAGAATATTTACGATTAAAATTATCAAAGACTCTGTTAAAATATGAATTCGATCTATAGTTCGCAACGTATGAATTTACGTGGAATTTCAGATGATTTCTCCTAGTATTAATACGCGGTGGAACCTGCATATTTATCATTGATAATAGTTCACCACTGTCAATTCTAGCATTAAGTAAATGGAGTAAAAGAGTGAGGTCAGATGCTTCTCTTCGCAGCGTCAATGGTAATAAATGATGATGCCTGCAAATATTAAAATTCAAAAACTTCAGAAACTTCTTCTGTATTCTCTCGATTTTATGTGTATAGATATCATATTTAGGATTCCACACTTGGCTTGCATATTCCAGTTGACTTCGAACTAATGAACAATAGAGGATCTTGTGTGATTTAGCCATTTTGAAATGTTTTGTGGTTCTAATAATGAAACCAAGCATTTTGAAAGCTTTAAATGTTATAGCGTCAATATGCTTGTCATATAGAAGCTTAGAATCCATAATGACACCAAGAACGTCGATATCTTTCACGATTCTTTCCATCAGTTTAAGATGAAGGTGACAAAGTCGTTGAGAGACGTATCGTCCTGTTGACTATATCATTGCAATGTAGGTGTAGGTAACTTTAATAGTTTAATCTCATATGTTATTGTTTATACTGTAAATCTTTGCTTAATTTATAATTTGTATAACACTAATAATATTTTCTCTTAATTCGTCCAATTTGTATAAGCATGATGTGGCCGCCTTCAACAGAATTTTGCATTTTGCATGTTAGCTACTAAGTTTTAATGTTTTTCATATTGTAATTTTCCATGGCAGTCCAAATAAACAAAAAGAAAGATCCCTAACGAAATCAGTCCGTGTGAGAGACTGCTGATTCAAATTATAGTTAAAGCATACATTATTTTTAGACCTACTAAATGTTTAAATTGCACTTGGAAATGTTTAAATCAAGTTTGTTTCTAAGACAGTAGATATGCAACCTATCAAGATCCTCTTGTAATAGTATGCAATCATGTAAAGAGTTAATTTTTTTATAGATTTTCATATCATCAGCAAATAATAGAAATTGAGAATGGTGGAAACAATTTACAATATCATTAGTAAACAAAACGAAGAGAAGTGGTCCCAAAATTGATCCCTGGGGAACTCCTGAGGGGATAGCAGAGAAGCACTGATGAGACGAAAAACCATTGAGAATAACAGTTTGGCTACGATTAGACACGTAAGAACTGAACCATCTCAGGAGATCACCATGGATGCCAGCAAAATTTAGTTTTTTTAAAAGGATCACGTGATCAATTCGATCAAACGCCTTAGTATAGTCCGTATATATAGCATCTACTTGGCCACCTGATTGCATACCAGAAGTAATAGCCTCTGTAAAGGCTACAAGATTAGAAACCGTTGACCTTCCCTTTATGAATCCATGTTGCTGAGGTAATAAAGTATGCTTAAGAGCTTCGTAAATTTGTTGATGTATCAATTTCTCAAATACTTTTGCAAGTACACAGAGTTTGGAGATGGGTCGGAAATTTGAGATTTCACACTTGGGCCCTTTTTTATGAATAGGAGTAACTAATGCAGTTTTCCATATCATTGGCACAGTAGCTTCTTTAAGAGATCGCCTGAATAAGAAAGCAATTGGGAATGCCAAACTATTGGCGCACCTGGATATAAACAATGGATGAAGCCCATCCGGCCCAGCAACATGTTACATTGTAGGTTTTTTAACATTAAATAAACTTGATGGTCAGTAATTTCAACAGTTGAAATATCTGGGCGTACAGATAAAAAGGCACTGCGTTCATCTTGTTCAACTGATGCAATATTAATACCCACATCGGGCTCAAGAAAATTAGATTTGAAAAACTCAGCAAAGGCATTACAGATGCTTTCACCGTCTGAAATTTTATCACCATTATAAGACATGACAGATGGATAGGCATTATGTTGTTTATTAGTATGAATGTATGACCAAAATGCTTTTGGATTTTCACGAATAGAAAGTTCAGTATTAGTCATGTAGTTATTAAAGCACTCTTGCTCAACTCTCTGAGCACGCTGACGCAAAAATGAAAAAGCTACAACATCACTCTTATTACCATAAATCTTCATTTTTCTGTGCGCCTTATTCTTTTCTTTAAGTATTTTAATAAGTGCGCGTGAATACCAAGTAGGATAGTAACTAGGATTCGCAAGTTTGAAGGGTACGTATTTATCTCTTAAGGAGCTCAGCAAACAATTAAAGACTTGTACTGCATCATCCACCGTGCCAGATGACAAAAGACTAATCCAATCCTGGTTATCTAGTTCATGACTTATTGCTGTGAAATCACCCTTATTATAAAAGTACTTACGTCTTGTCAAAGATTTTAAGATAAGAAGGTCTGGAAAGTTAAGTTGGGAAACCAAAGCAGGATGGTACGGATCTTCAGGGACCAATGGACTAGTACAGCGATGAACAATTGGTACACTGCCAGTAGCAAAAATTAAATCCAATAATGTATCAAAATTATTTTTAACGTGGTTGAATTGGTGCCAATCACACAAGTTTAATAAGTCATTTAATTCATTATGATTAACGTTAGAGCTTATAAAAGACGGCGTAAGATAGTCAGCATCATTATTTGAGGACCAACAGATATCACTCATATTAAAATCACCAGCTATAAAAAAACTATCTTGTGGGTTATTTGTATATGAAAACAAAGCTTGTTCAGAAAAATTTTTTAGTTGCGAAGAGAAGGAAAGGCCTTGATTCTGCTGACAAAGATACAAACAACCGATATGTGACTTAAAAACATCTTGTCGTTTGGACTTAATATCAATCGAAATCCAAATATCTTCCGCCGTAGAATGCCAGTAGTAAAAAAATAATTTTTCATCCTGCCTCAATTAATTGTGATTTCGGTAAATGACCCTGTCAGTAGGTCTAGCACAACTTAGCGCGACTCTTTGTCGCGCTCCTTTCAACCAATCAGCACTTCGCCTTAAGTCGCGCGCGCTATCTACGAGCGATCTGATTGGTTAAAAGTGCCCGCGACTCTTTGTCACTCGAGTCGCGCTCAAGTTGTGCTAGCCCTACGGTACCTTTCACTGATAAGAGGATGAACCCAAAATTCTTTCTGTCTTCTACGTCTTCGTACATAAAGCAATAAAGCAAGTAATTGCCGACGTTCCAAGGAACTCATTATTCCTCTCTTTTAAAACGCGTCCGTAGAGTGTAGTTTCAAAGAGATCACTGCGCTGCCCCGGCCAGTAAAAAACCGGACAAGTGCACAAGCTAACCATCCGTGTTTTTCATGCCACGCCGGTCCGTAAAAAAACGGACCGCCAGATCAGTAAAATTCAGTGTAGTGCACAAACGCCCTAAGGGCGTTTGGCTTCATCCTCTTATCAGTGAAAGGTACCTGACAGGGTCATTTACCGAAATCACAATTAATTGAGGCAGGATGAAAAATTATTTTTTAACTACTATCGAATGTCTACAGCTAGCTATATAACAAAAAAAAGTTACATCAAAATCTGCTTAGTAGTTTTTGCGTGAAACACGGACAACAGACAGACAAACAAAAATTTCAAAAACCATATTTTTGGTGCTAGATATATTACGTGTTATTGGTGAGAAATAATATAAATAATAATAGATAAATAACTTCTTACATTCACACCAATTATCTAAGCTCATTTTAATTTCATTAAGAAACTGTATCATGGAAAACTTCATAACGGATAAATATATGCTTAAATACTTTTTGTTTGTAAATACATACATATTATACATAGTTAACACCCAGACCAAGACAAATAGACATGTTCATGCACACAAATATTTGTCTTGTTTGAGAATCGAACCCGAGACCACTGGCGCAGAAGGTGGGTAGCCTAGCCTACTCCTGCGCCAAATCGGTCGTCAATCGAGAAAGGCGCTTGAATTTATTTTGGCGTGCGTTAATTTATTTGCGATAACTCCAACTCCTAAGATATTCATTTAAATTATATGGTGGAAAAGAGTAAAATAATGTGCATGAAATGCTTAAAGCAACTAACATATTTAG
This sequence comes from Crambus lathoniellus, assembly GCA_949710035.1. Taxonomy (NCBI): domain Eukaryota; kingdom Metazoa; phylum Arthropoda; class Insecta; order Lepidoptera; family Crambidae; genus Crambus; species Crambus lathoniellus. The sequence continues at coordinate 25,005,109 of OX453304.1, forward strand.
ATTGATGAGGGTTAATACTGTATCCGTTTAAATAGCTTTCCAAATTACCGCATTGTTCGTAACCATTTTTTAAGAGATAATATGGCTATAATATGCTATCCTTAAAAGATAGACATATGCTATCGCGGACTTTTTTGTAGATCTATAGAAGAGGAATAACCCAACATGCATTATTTTTTTAAACCTCGAAAGGATTAGGCAGCGTTTTTGCAGAAAGCTCCCGGGCGGCTTGCCGTTTGCCGGCACTTTCGACAATTATCGTTATATTTCTACCAATTTACACAAAACTTTCATAAATTATATATTAAAACCTTCCTGAAGAACCACGCTACCTATTAGTGAAAACCGCATGAAAATCTGTTTCGTAGTTTTAAAGATTTAAGCATATATAAGGGACAGACAGACGGGAAGCGACTTTGTTTTATACTATGTAGTGATATATGATTAAAATACAATCATCCGTTTTTTTCCGGACGGTAAAATTCAGTGTAGTGCACAAGCGCGCATATGTTTTTCATTGCCGTCATCTCGGAACGGAAAAAAACGGTCTGGAATGGGGAAAAGTAAAATGACGGACGGTAAAATTCAGTGTGGTGCACAAACGCCCATATGTATTTCATAGCTGCCATATCGATCCGTAAAAAACCGGACCGCCCGGATCGGTAAAATTCAGTGTAGTGCACAAACGCCCTTTGTGCACTACACTGAATTTTACCGATCCGGAAAAAAACGGATGCTTGTATTTTAATAATTTAATCATTTATAATAGTAGGAATTTATTTATTTCGTGTAGTTTCAATGTTACGAACCCTAAACTACACGAAATAAATAAATTCTATTATTTATAATAATTAATTATTAAAATACAAGCATCCGTTTTTTTCCGGATCGGTTTTTTACGGACCGGCGTGGCATGAAAAACACGGATGATTGCTGGCTTGTGCACTTGTCCGGTTTTTTACTGGCCGGGGCAGCGCAGTGATCTCTTTGAAACTACACTCTACGGACGCGTTTTAAACGAGAGGAATAATGAGTTCCTTGGAACGTCGGCAATTGCTTGCGTTAATTTATTTGCGATAACTCCTAAGATATTCATTTAAATTATATGGTGTAAAAGAGTAAAACAATGTGCATGAAATGCTTAAAGCAACTAAGGTTTTTAGATTGATAAGGGTTAATACTGTATCCGTTTAAATAGCTTTCCAAATTACCGCATTGTTCGTAACCATTTTTTAAGAGATAATAATGGCTATAATATGCTATCCTTAAAAGATAGACATATGCTATCGCGGACTTTTTTGTAGATCTATAAAGATAAAGATAAAGATAACGATAAAGATAAAGATACTTTTATTTGCTTGAAATGTGGTAATTATAATTAAATTGATCAAGCAAGACACATTTCGCTACGTATAGCATGCAAAAATTTTTCGTGGTGAATTTACTGAGTTGATTTATATTATTTATAGAAGAGGAATATCCCAACATGCATTATTTTTTTAAACCTCGAAAGGATTAGGCAGCGTTTTTGCTGAAAGCTCTCGGGCGGCTTGCCGTTTGCCGGCACTTACGACAATTATCGTTATATTTCAACCAATTTACACAAAACTTTCATTAATTATATATTAAAACCTTGCTCAAGAACCACGCTACCTATTAGTGAAAACCGCATGAAAATCTGTTTCGTAGTTTTAAAGATTTAAGCATATATAGGGACAGACAGACGGGAAGCGACTTTGTTTTATACTATGTAGTGATTTATGATTAAAATACAACCATCCGTTTTTTTCAGTGTAGTGCACAAGTGCACATATGTTTTTCATTGCCGTCATCTCGGAACGGAAAAAAACGGTCCGGAATGGGGAAAAGTAAAATGACGGACGGTTTGTGCACTACACTGAATTTTACCGATCCGGAAAAAAACGGATGCTTGTATTTTAAAGGAGCGCGCACATTATGCCGGGGCGCAGCGGAGCGGGCCGCAGCGCATCGCATTGACGGATTTGAGTATAGCACATTAGTGACGGGCCGGGCCGCAGCGCATTGACGGATTTTGAGTACAACCAAATTCAAACATCCAATTTCTTCTACTATTGCAGGTTATACCCATCCCTCTCACTCTCCGAGCATGACAGAATCGAGTAAAAGAGACGGGTATAATTTGTAGGTGTCATGTTATCTGACCGAGTAGTACGAGAAAAATCCGCTTGCTTTGCTATAGCACACTGTGTCGGGGCGCAGCGGGGCGGGGCGGGCCGCATCGCATCGCACGCACGCAACAAAATCCGCGGCGGATTATGCGGCCCGCTGCGCCCCGGCATAGTGTGCGATAGTTCATATTAAATACATACGAGCGATTTGGGCGGATTTTTGCGCTGCGGCCCGGCCCGCTGCGCCCCGACATAATGTGCGCGAACCTTAATAATTAATTATTATACATAATAGAATTTATTTATTTCGTGTAGTTTAGGGTTCGAAACATTGAAACTACACGAAATAAATAAATTCTTACTATTATAAATGATTAAATTATTAAAATACAAGCATCCGTTTTTTTCCGGATCGGTAAAATTCAGTGTTTCTAGAAGTGATGTGACAGTCAGTGTCAGTCAACTCGAGTAACCCGAGTTGAATTCGATCTAAGGGTGTTATATTCCATTTATCAAAGATCTTTGTTCAATATGCATTTGATCCAAGAAATCGGATGCATATTAGACGACGAAGACGTCCAATTTCTTGGACAAAGATCTTTGATAAATGGAATACCACCCTTACTCGAGTTTATATTGGCGGCTGGCGCGGAAAAATAACAAATCAATCAAACGATTACGAGATTACGGTGCTTTCATTTTTTGATGTCGCTCGCTCTTATTAAGTGTCGACCCACACGAATCACAACCACACCACGTCGCAGCGACAAAATGTGGTTACGTATAGCATAGATGTATTATTATACATCTATGACGTATAGTGTCGATGCAACTTTTTGCAGTTGCGTTGTGTGTGGTTGTACTATGCGATTATTATAAAAATATGACGGGTTATTGACAAACTTCACTCTGAAAAGGTACAGGGGGCTTACCACAAGCTCTTATAGCAGTTATTTTTAAGCCTTAAAAAAAACTGCCCTGCTTATCGGTACCATGAACCATAACAATAGCAGCGCTGTTAGTCCTAGACGTTCACCGGTCAAACAGCGTTGCTAAACGTACCATGAGCTCACTTTAGCACGCCAGCAGGCCTGCCAAACTGTCAAAATTAGCAGTTTTTAAAAAGTTGGTCTCAAGCAGCTTTAAAAAGCCTGCTAAGGGTGGTATTCCACTTATCTCAAATATTTGATCAAAGAAATTGGACAAGGACGATTAAAGATCTTTGATAAGTGGAATACCACTGATAATTTTGTTCGTTATTAAATGAATGATCAAGCAATTCTGTGGTTTTTGGAGGACGAAAGCTTTCCACAATAGAAAGAAAAAAGCGTGGCGTAAACTAATACGAGAACAAAGCAATCCATTCTAAGTTTACGATAAAATGGATTTTATTCGGAGGTTTTGGTTTTGGTTTCGGGGCCCTTTAGACCTCTGATGCCCCCTGATTCACGAACCACCGGAAACAGAATCTGATTTGAATTCTGTGCTTTGTCTTTGCCTATTCTATAGTGAGTGACAGAGACAGTGCATACATTCCGCTGTCGGAAGCGTTTCCAACGGTTTGTGAATCCGGGGGCTGATACTGCAGCGGCAACGAAATCTATAGATTAATCCGTTCAGGCAAGAGTGAGTGAGTTCTATCCATTCAAAAATTAAAACAAGAGTCTTACAAGATTCTTATTTTCTCGAACTTTGTAACATTTAAATTATTTATTTTAGGTATTGTCTGCTTTGTCCTTTTTTGCCACCGGCTTCTCTGAAAAACCTGTGGCTGTGGGGGACATTGGGGGCATTCCATGGCACAACAAACCGTGTCAAGTAGGTTACTGCTGCATTATTGTGAAGCGTTCCGAGCGCTTTTAATACGAACTTATTATTAGAAGTACGTATTAAAGAACGACACTCACTCAAGTGGAGATCTCTTCTCAAGTATAGTTAGCAAGGGATGAATGTATTCGGTGCATATTTTCGCATCCCTTTCTAACTGAGCTTGAGAAGAGATCTCCACTTGAGTATCGTTCTAGAATACGGGTCTAAGTAACTGTGTTAACTTTGTTTGTTGAAATTAGTCACTTTTCCAACTTGAAACCAAAGCTTCAAACACATTTGTAAAAAAAAACATTAGTTGCGAGTAAAGTTCGGAAACTAGAAGTGACGCTTGTTTATAAAACTCTGTCAAGAATCAAGAATAATATTTAAAACCATTTTTTACACTGCCGTTCAATTTTATTTCCATAAAAACATCTTGTTTTAGGTTTTCCTTTGCATTGTTATTGTATTTTATATATAAAATGTTACTTTAATACGAAACGGTATTTACCGGTAAAAATCATATTTAGTTTTCGAACGCAAACAACATTTTGGCTTGACAGGCCAGAGACAATCATTCAATAGCAACAACAGTGCAGCAGGCCTGCTAAAAGACTGCTAATTTTGGCTTATGGTACGATTAGCAAGAAGTTTATTTTAAACCTTGCATTAAAACTGCCCTGCATTTGTTCTGTTTGCTAAGAGCTTGTGGTAGGCCACCAGTTCACAAGAAAGTGCAAAACAAAATGAAAATAGTTTTTTTTTTTATTTTGGCAGAAGGTGGTTTGGGTATTGCCTAGAACAACATACCATCTTTGGAGCGAAGCGATCGAGAAGCACGGCGAAGCACTTGCCGTATCGCTCGACATCTCCAAAGCCTTTGATAGGGTCTGGCACGGCAGCCTAATTAGTAAGCTCCCATCATATGGCATCTCAGATAGTCTCTGCACTTGGATAGCTGATTTCCTCCGAAATCGCGCAATCCGAGTTGTGGTGGACGGCCAAACATCCGACATGAAAGAAATCGATGCAGGTGGATCCCCCAAGGATCTGTCTTATCTGCGAAACTATTTCTTCTGCACATAAACGACCTGCTGATGTCTGATACTATTGGCTATGCAGATGACACCACCATTACTAGCAGATATCTTTCAAGTGCAAAGGCTACCAGTAGCGAAATCCAGTCTTGTCGAGAGTCCCTAGTTGAGAAAATGAATCTGGCACTCCAGGCTGTCTCCGATTGGGGCAACGCCAATCTTGTCGGATTCACCGCCAAACGGAGTCCCTTTCAACTGACTCCGACTTTCCAGAGTGTGTCCTTACCGATAACCGACCACCTGCCACTTCTTAGCCTGAACCTGTCATCCAACCTGAATTTTGGCGAGTACATCGACTCCATTGCAAAGTGTGCGGCCAAAAAACTTGGCGTCCTCTCACGCGCTAAACGGTACTTCTCACCGAATCAATTGCTTTTGTTATACAAAGCCCAGATTCGTCCGTGCATGGAGTCTGTAGTCACCTGTGGGATGGTTCTGCAAAGTATCAGCTTGAGCTTTTGGACTCGATTGAAAACCGTGCCAGGAAGCTCATTGGAGACTCGGCGTTGGCCACGGCGAAACTTCAGAGCCTTAGCCACCGCCGAAAGGTTGCATGCTTATCGGTTTTTTACAGAATACACTTTGGTGAGTGCAGAGGCGTATTATCCCTAAGGCAAACTAGGCATGTGCCTAGGGGCGCCAGGTTGCGAAGGGGCGCGCGCTATCGTTTAGTTAGAGTTTACTTATCAAGAGTTTGCGCTTCGGAGATCTTCTTTTCTATGCAAAACTATTGAATGCTATAATTTTTTCAGTTTTTTATATACGAGGGGTACATTGAAAGTTTTGCGTAACTCATTATTGAAACAATTCACATGTAAAGTCATATATTTACTGCTTTTCGAAGTATTCTCCATAACATTTTATAGGTAGGTACACTTATTCATTCGGTCAAACCATTTTTGAAAATATGAGGACCATATAGGTCTGACTGAGGGCATGTTTTTCACGCGCTGGTTGAAAGCTATCACGGCCTCTTCCGGCCGAACCGACCGACCTTCACGAATTTTATCATGGAGAGAAATACAGCCACGATCAAATTCTTCGTACCAACGCCTTACAGTACTCAAATGAGGTGCTTCTCTCCCAAAAGCATTTTGAAGACGAGCAGTGCAGACTTGCGGAGACAGTGAACTTTTAAGGCCATAAAAATCATCGCCCTAAAATCTTTTCGCAACTTGTGATAAAAAACAATTGACACGCGTTTTTTCGCATTTTTTTTAAATCATTCATTGAGTTTCCTAAGTTTAAAAAAATATGACATGAGCTGCCGAAGCGCAAAACTTTCAGTGTGCCCTATGTAGGTAATTTATTTTTCATCTCTCATATTCTGAAAGTAACTCATATCTTGCCTAAAATGCGGGTTGAAAGTAGTATGTGGCGGCCCTAGGGCCGTTATGAAATTTAAAAAAGGAATAGGAGGAGTCATGTCAAAATCTTTAATAGCATCTACACACGTTCCGATCCGACAGCCGATTTGGTCTGCTCCCAGACCAAATCTACGCTACACACGTTCCGATTTGGTCAAGGAGCAGACCGAATCGGAGGTCGGATAGGAACGTGTGTAGAGTTTTTAAGTTTCTCTTTGGACGTTTATTTTCCATAGGTATGCAGGCAAAGGCACAGAAGCCTATACAGCCATGTTTTGCTATTATATAAAATAATTAATATCGTAGAATTATTATTTTAAATCTAAAACATTGCTTTTAAAAAAAATGCGTTTTTAAAAACAGATTAAACCAAATAAGTTATTTGTAACATAAAAAATCAGGCTATTAATTTCATGGAATTGCATAGAGTACGGGTCAAACACCAAACAAGACTGTATGGACTTAGTTTCCCTTGCCTTCCCTAAAACAGAGAAAATGAACAAAAAAGTTATAGTCTTTCGAATGCCCCCAGTACAGGTTGGCCGACCATGGTCGGCGACCATGACCAATACATCGTACATTGACACTTGAACGAACAAGTTTAAAAAGGTTCTTTCAAAAGTGTCAATGTACGATGTATTGGTCATGGTCGCCGACCATGATCGGCCATCCTGTACTGGGGGCTGAAAATTCCGCGGCCATAGAAAAAATATTTTTTAGATTATTCCTGTTTATTTTTACTTTCCTCATATTCAAAATGAAAAGTAGAGTGTTTACTTCGGGCGTATGGACCCATAACAGTCTCGAGCTATCGACGCCCTCACTTCGTTCGTGCGCCAAAACACTCGACTGTTATGGGTGCCATACAGCCCTTGCTAAACAATCTACTATTCTAAATTTGATATTTATTTTTTCATTTATGAGTGGATAAAGAGCGCAACGGTAATTCATTGATAAGTCTGAACTAGAGCTACAAATCGAAAAGACTGTACCAACGGTTACGAAATAAACAATATGAATATCTTCAACAATGATAATAATAATATGATATGTCTTTTGTCTATGTCTTTTGCGTTATTTCAATGACATGACATGGTCTAAGTACGAGCTGTCATCCACCCGCTTCGCTCGGCGTTTCTTTCTTTCTTTCTTTCTTTAGTAGCGCAATTAAATTTTATTACTATAGTAATACACACCAATTTTCGTCAAGATCGGTCGAGCCGTTTTTGAGTTATATGTTTATTCTATGGTTTTTATAATTTTTGTCTGTTTTATAAAAAAACTAGCGGCCGCCCGCGGTTTCACCCGCGTGGTTCCCGTTCCCGTGGGAATATCGGGATAAAAAGTACATATAAACCTTCCTCTTGAATCACTCTATCTATTAAAAAAAAACGCATCAAAATCCGTTGCGTAGTTTCAAAGATTTAAGCATACAAAGGGACATAGGGACAGAGAAAGCGACTTTGTTTTATACTATGTAGTGATGTGTAGGAGGGCGCCTAGGAGATGCTTGCCTAGGGCGCTCTCCACGTTTAATCCGCCTCTGGGTGAGTGTGCGAGCGAGCTGCATGACCTTGTGCCTCCAGCCCCTTTCCACCATCGGGGTACCAGACACAGACTAGCCTACCACCCCTACATCGTTGACATTCCAGCTGTCCGTACCAAGCGCTTCGCAAATTCTTTCCTCATACGAACCGCTAAAGAGTGGAATGAGCTGCCTGTCTCTGTGTTCCCTGATTCTTACAACCCAAGTCTCTTTAAGTCGAGAGTGAATAGGCTTCTCCTGGGCAGGCATGTAACATCCTAGACTGCATCCTGTTAGCCAAACAAGATGGCGGTCAAATGCTTGCCTGGTTTCTAATAAATAAATAAATAAATAAACATACAAATTTCTTGGGTACCTATTGCCACTTTCAAAACGAAGTTTTTTTTATTTTTTAAATCCACCTACTCGTTATGCCGGCGGCGCCAGACATAGCACAAACATTGAATAAATGTTTGGTTGGACACATGTGTAGCACGGGTATTAGAGTATTTGTTCAAAGCTTTGATAAAATACTAGAACATATTTGCGAGAAGTGGCGGAGTACCTGGCCGCCGCCCCACCGCCACTACCGGGCGACACGTTCATCTCGCCAGCAGAGGTGAGAAAGGCTGCCCTCCACCTAAACCCGAAGAAGGCACCAGGCCCTAACAACCTACCGCCCATGGCCTTGTCAGCGCTCCCCCGAAGAGGCTGGGCAGTGTTAGCCAGGTTATTCAACGCTGCACTACGGGCCAAATACTTTCCGGAAGCATGGAAAAAGGGCCGGGTAATAACCATCCCCAAACCGGGTAAGGACCGTCGCCAGGCCGCCATCCACCGCCCCATCACCTTGCTCGACCCCGTGGCCAAGCTGTTCGAGCGCCTCCTGCTGCGTCACCTCCGTCCCTTCATCCCACTGAGGGAAGATCAATTCGGCTTCCGCAGCGGACGCTCCATCACATGGCTGACCACAGGAACGCCAAGAAGTGCACCGTGGCCGCCTTTCTCAACATCGAGAAGGCCTTCGACCGGGTATGGCACCCCGGTCTAATCTACAAGCTGGCCAACAACACCGAGGTGCATCCGGCCCTTGTACAACTGCTGGCCTCGTTCCTGGATGGCCGGCATTTCAACGTGGCGGTGGAGAGCCAGGAGTCCGAGCTGCGCCCCATACTGGCGGGAGTTCCTCAGGGCAGCTGCCTTTCGCCCACGCTCTATGCCGTTTATACCAACGACATGCCCTCCGTCAACAATGAGCAAAATGAGGGGGAGCCACGGGTCGAGCTGGCGCTGTTCGCAGATGCAGTACCTTTTTCATATCCTCCCCGTGGCCCATGGTCGCCGCTGCTAGAATGCAGGAACAGCTAAACATGCTCCCTCCCTGGCTGGACAACTGGAGGATTGCGGTTAACGTGAGCAAGACTACCGCAATCGTTATGGGGGCCCAGGCGGAACATGCCACCGAAGCTGGCGATGAAGGAGCAGGAGATCGCCTGGCAGCCTACCATCAAATACCTGGGCTGCCACATCGACCGCGGCCTGACTATGGCCACCCAGGTGGATCACGCCATATCGTCTGCCCGCGCCGCGCGGGCCATCCTACGCCCTGTCCTTCGCTCCAGACTCCCGCTGCGGGCGAAACTCACAATATACAAGACCCACGTCTGGTAGCGACTCACTTATGCAGCGCCGGCGTGGTACTCTCTTTGCTCACAGACGCAGAGGAAGAGACTGCAAGCCCAGCAGAACGTGGCGCTCAGCATCATCACCCAAGCGGGGCGCTACGTCCGCAACGAGGTCATCGCGCGGGACCTCAACATCCAGCCGCTGCAAGACTTCGTGGGCCAGCTGGCGCGTCGAATGTTTGGCGGCGCCGATCATGGCCCCCACAAACACCTGCAGGGCATCGCACCCAGACGACGACCACCGCCGCTAGAAACTAATGACTCAGCAGCTCCTTCCCCCAACATTACCACCAACACCAGAGCCACGAAGAAATGGGCGCTGCCCCGCGATATCGTGTTCCCGCCACTTACCCAGCCCACCTCACCCAATCCTCACATCCCTTCTAACACCTCTACCTAAATTATAGCCCATACCTCGTTTGCGCGCCCGCTCGCAGGCGCTAGCTAGCTGGGCCTCCCCCAAAGGGGTCTCACCCGGCTGGCTGACCGCGCTGAGGGCCGCAAACATCCGGTGGGGCACACCACCCGTCCCGAGGACGGCCGCGCAAAGCGGCTCCAAACACCGTGAGGCAGTAGCCTCACGAGATGAAGCCCGGGGAAGGAACAGAAAGCTCAAACCCGAACCCGCCTTCGTCGGCGAAAGAAATCCATGATGCAGCACAAGCCATGGTGTTTTGGCAATACCCACAGAAAGATTTTTTTCACTAATCTTGCATAAATAAACCACAATTAATAAAAAACCACGAACACTGATGTAGTCCACTCTGGCCTACAGAAACTCGGCTGGTGTGGTGGCGCGCTAGGTTTCAATACGGAGCGTTGCCTATATTGCTATCTCTTTTCAATGCACGCTGAACTGTCATTTAGGAGGAAAGGAAAGATATATCGTTTCGTTGTTCAACTTTTTAGTATCCATCTACATCTTTGGTTTGTACCAGAGGTTTGTACACCATTTGTACACCAATAGCCAACGTACCCAATGAGCTATTATAAAACCGTCAAATTAATGTAGGGCAGGCTTACCGGTTTTGGCCACTGTACCGGTTTTGGCCACTTTTTGCTCTAAAAGTTTTCTAAACAACTTTTAGCCATTTTTGCTAAAGGCAATTAAAATAAGGTATTTTAAATAACAACCGTTAGAATTCCTTATGTCATAAGATTTTTTTTCAATAAATTCCATTTTCTGTTTAAAAAAATGTTTTGTATGAAAATTTTAAGAAATTTGTTTTGGATGAAATCTATATATATAAAAATGAATCCCTATTTCCCTTGGTCACGACATCACGCGTGAACGGCTGGACCGATTTGGCTAATTTTGGTCTTGAAATGTTCGTGGAAGTCCAAGGAAGGATATAGGGGTAGGGTAGGGTAGGGTCTCTCGAGCTTTCGAGCTCGTTAGGGGGCGCGGCAGAGGTTAGAACCGCCCAGCCCTGACGCGAAGCCTATCAGGCTTAGCGGGAGGGCTGGGTGCGGCGAGGAACATGCCCTCGGTGTGACCGAGTCCAACATGCCGTTCGGTATGCCTAAAGATCGCATTCTCCTCTTGATACAAAAAAAGGGGGTAGGGTAGGGGTAGAGTAGGGGTAGCGTAGGGGTAGGGTACGGGTAGAGTACGGGTAGGGTAGGGTGGAGTAGGGGGTAGGGCCACGGGAACGAAGTCGCGCTGGGTCAGCTAGTACTTTATAAACCTTTGTTTTTTACAATAAAATTGTTGTTTTGCAATTGACTGGTTTCTAGCGCATTAGAATATATTGATTTTACCTGGGTTTGGTTTTGATTTTTCGCAATACTTACAAAAGTTTAACTATCAGTAAGTGGCCAAAACCGGTACATTTGGTACCTCTCACACATTGTGTGTAATATAAAAAAAACTATTATACTTTTATAAATTTCAAAAATGTACCTTTATAGGTAGATAAATTATCTATAATTTAAGATATAATTTGTGTCTTAAATACCTACCTAAGACCATTTAGTACTTAGTGCTTAAAAGTCAAAAAATCCTGAAAGTGGCCACAAAGGGTACCTCTGCCCTACTTAAAACGGTCATTAGAGACTGAATAAAAGCTGTAATTATTATTTATTGTTTATTCATACATTTCACAGTTATAATTTCAGGTGCTTCTCTGGTACTATCTTGAACTACATAAGGGAAAGTGGGTAGTCCATGACAAGCTGCGCCATGTTCGCCGTCCTTCGTAAGTGCTATGACTGCACCCATGAATTCGGGGTAATGGTCTGATATTCTTTTCACAGCAGTCTGCGCTGCTTCTGTTGGAGTTGCGCCACGACGCATTTCTTCAACCGCCAAGAAACTGAAATGATAAATATTGATGTAAATTCACCTATTGCAGAGTTGCAGTTTACCCAAATACTATCTAAATATATAAACAGCTTCTCAGTTCAGACAATATATTTTATGACAATCACATAAGTACAATACAAAAGACAAACAGTGACAGTTAGTAATGTGGCAGATTACATTATTGACTACACTTGCCAGCCAGTACTACTTATACTCCAACACGCACCCTTAATCTGTCACATACATTCAACAAACCACGCACCCTTAAATTAAGATTACAACATTACATCAATGTATAAAAAATAATATTATTTAAGACGAATATAACCAATATTAATAAAACTTCTAAACAATATACCTAACTAAAGCACAAATCATTACAATGATTCACCAATTATTCATTCACAATGATTCATCAATGATTCATCAATTACCTGATGTAAATTCACCTATAGCAGAGTTGCAGTTTACACCCAAATACTATCTAAATATATAAACAGCTTCTCAGTTCAGACAATATATTTTATGACAATCACATAAGTACAATACAAAAGACAAACAGTGACAGTTAGTAATGTGGCAGATTACATTATTGACTACACTTGCCAGCCAGTACTACTTATACTCCAACAAATATAAACAGTTAATAATGCCTCGAATTATGATAAACTAGCTTTCCGCCCGCGGTTTCGCCCGCGTGAACTACATGACGTTATCCCGCGGGAATGTGATTTTTGTCCAGGATAAAAAGTAGGCTATGTTCCTCTACAGGTTACTAAGTATCTATGTCCCAAATTTCAGCCAAATCCGTTCAGCCGTTTTGACGTGATTGAGTAACAAACATCCAAACATCTAAACTTTCACATTTATAATATTAGTAGGATTTTACAGTTATTTATCTAGTAACGTGCTTCAGGCCGTTTTTTTTTTGATTGGTGATATTTTATTGTGTCAAATAAAATCCCAAACATCCGTCTAATCGTAATCCAAATATCCTATTACTTGCTGTATACTTGGTTTTAAAATAATTGTCTTTTGAATAGCCGAGGGATTCCGGCTGTCATAACTTTAAAATTTTTATTATTTAATTTTTAATTGAATTTTAAGTGATTTTCGATTCGCGGGGCGCTCGCGAGGTCACAGTTCACTGCCAGCTGCCGCTGCGTCCACGTGAAGTGTATCGCACGCGGCTGAGCACAAATATTATTCTGTGGCTGAGCAAGCGTTAGCGTGCCTATTTCGGTCGGGAATTATCGCCTTAATAGAAGCTAATTTTGTTGTTAAGTTTTAAATTGTTTTTTTTTTTCTATTTAACCAGCCAAAAATGGTGCTGTGATTGTCTGTATAAGACAGACAGAATAATTTTATTTTTTTGTTTTCTTTAAGAAAAAGATAAGCGAATTTAGTTAAAAACTGTCAATAAAAGTTTTATAATTATTTTGATACTTTTATTTGAAAGGAAAGGCACTGAATTTGTGGATTAAGTAATCACATATTGGAACCGAAAAATTATGCAAAACGTACGTACTTAAATGTAAATTTCTCGACAACCCGAGAAGACCCGAGAATTAGCCTCGAGAATTCTCGAGACCCGAGAAATTAAAAAACTCGAGAAATCATGAACCCTAATTCGCATCAACAGGCAAAAATTGTATGAAGCTCGCTCGCGCAGGGACGCCCCGCCTTTTTATACCTTCGCAGCGCCGGATTTAGACTTCGGCGGCCCATAGGCCGAGCATGTGGTGGAGGCCCTCAAATGCAGAGCATGTGGTGGAGGCCCTCAAATCGTTTGTAGTTACCTGTTGAAAGTTTCTTTAAAGAAGAAAGCACCTGAATACGTTGGCTAACATTAAATTTATTCAAAATTAAACTAGAAACAAAGTCAGCGAAAGCCTATCATCATATCATCGAAAGATATCATCCCAAAAAACTGAATATTTGTCTGTTTCTAACTTTGCTATCCTATCATGCAGAACGACAGCTTTTGCTCTTGATTTAACTGTGCCTTCCTCGTCCTCAAACATTTTTTCGAGGGCATTTATGTATTTGTAAATAAACTTAGTATTTTTTGTTTCTACTGAGCCTTTATAGTTTTTTTTTTGTAGTGTGGTGGCGGCCCCTTTGTGGTGGCGGCCCCTTTGTGGTGGCGGCCCCTTTGTGGTGGCGGCCCATAGGCAACTGCCTATGTTGCCTATGCTTAAATCCGGCACTGTACCTTCGGCCGCGGGAGGCGTCGAGCGAAGCTTCGAACTGCTAAGCTATCGGGAGTTACACATGTTATTGTGAGTCAACCATAAAAGATAGAATAGACATATGCTGTCGTGGGATATTTTTTATATAATTTTAAGGAGAACATTTCCGTCATACATGATTTCTGTGTAGCTTTAACGGAAGCTTAAAAAATGGAGTAACTTCTCCCGTTTTCCCAACATTTCCCTTCACTGCTCTGCTCCTATTGATTGTAGCGTGATGAAAAGTATACTATAAATGGAAAATGAAGTATTTAGAAAAAATCGACCCGTCTCACAATCAGCTCCGATGGGACTCGAACCCACGACCCTTCGCTTTCCGGGCGACTGCTCTAACCACTGAGCTACGGAGTCGATTTTTTCTAAATACTTCATTTTCCATTTTTCAGTAATAAAAATTGCATTGGGAATGCAAAAAACTAAAAATTAAAATAACAAGTATACTATAACCAGATCAGGAGTATGAAAAATAACTGTACCAAGTTTCGTTAAAATCCGTCGAGTAGTTTTTGTTTCTATAACGGTTATACAGACAGACAGACAAAAATTTTACTGATTGCATTTTTGGCATCAATATCGATCCCTAATCACCCCCTGATAGTTATTTTGGAAATATATTTCATGTACAGAATTGACCTCTCTACAGATTTATCTATATATATAAAAATGAATCCCTATTTCCCTTGGTCACGACCTACCTAGGGGTAGGGTAGGGGTAGGGGTAGGGTAGGGGTAGGGTAGGGGTAGGGTAGGGGTAGGGTAGGGGTAGGGTAGGGGTAGGGTAGGGGTAGGGTAGGGGTAGGGTAGGGTAGTGGTAGGGTAGGGTACGGGTAGGGTAGGGTGGAGTAGGGGGTAGGGCCACGGGAACGAAGTCGCGCTGGGTCAGCTAGTTATAAGTATAGATATTTGACTCGAAACGATAGTATAGGGTAAACTGCCCTATTGCCCCCGTCCTTTTATTGCCAACCTAGTGTTGAGCCCGAATTCGCTTTATAACAGAAATTTGATCAGTCGTTTTAAATGGTCTCTTCCCTTGTGTTTATTGTTGATCGAAGTCTCTACCACAAAAAGATTTTTATGTCTGTGGTCTCCACAAAATTAGGATGTTTTTTTTTTGTTTGGTCTCCACGTAGTTTTCCTTAAGTCCCCAGTACAGGATGGCCGATCATGTTGGCCGACCATGATGGGCCATCGTGTACAGGGGCGGTTTGCGTGTGATTGCCTTCTGCGAGCAACGCAAACCGGCCCTGTACACGATGGCCCATCATGGTCGGCCAACACGATCGGCCATCCTGTCCTGTAGGTACTGGGGGCTTTATGTATATGTCAGATAACTCTGCGCGCGACTGGGGCGTTTTTGGCGCTTGTTACAATATTATTTTTAGTTCTAAGTTTATGGAAAAGTTTAGTACCTATTCGATTTTGACCGCGCGCCACTGACCCGCGCGTGGACTTGTCTGGCGCGCAGGTTTTATTGTCAAGCATAGAAAACTCCTTCCGTTTTCCTGTCAATATCCATAATGGCCATTATACGCCTATGTCATTGTATATTTAAATATTACTATAAGATACCTTTATGATAATTAGATTAGTAATATGTAGGTAGTATAGAAATACTATAGATTTGCCCACTACAAGCAGCGGGATTAAATTTAGGTATATATATTTTTTAATTTTTTGCAGGCTGAATAACTCTTCGCTTCGCAAGGCTGAATACGATTTATAAAGGGGTTTGAAACTTTTGTCCCAGTCCCAGGTAATGTCCGGCATTTTGTTTCTTTTTTTTCAAAATGGCGGCCCGGCCACACATGAAACCTTCCATAAACGATAGGTCACATCAAAACTAACACAAAATATAGATTGACAAAATCTCGTAAAGCGTCACGTTTCCCTGGCACACTCTTCATACAAAAATATTCAAACCCCTTTAAATATGTTAAATATTTAACAGCATTTTTTGTTGTTGTTTGATGATTTCTGCGCCACGGCCCTCCAGGGACGTGGTCGCCACAGATATGCTGAAATACCCGTCCAGGTAACAGCAGTTTTCAGGCAGTGTTTAGTCGGTAAGAGTCCGACATAACCATTACAGCCGGCTGTAATGGTATCCATGAGGCTTCACTGCCTCCTTCCCCCGTAGTCCGGAAGGTTGCCGGATGAGCGATTGTTTCAATAGAAACGATCGGTCGTTCGACGCAAAAAAAAAAAAAAAAAAAATTGATGATTTATTAATCCCTTTTTTCGCTTTATGACGGATTCGCTGTAAGTCAATTATCTATATCGAGTTATCAAACGGATATCTGTCTTAAAGCGAACAAGGGAGTTATCCTACCTAGGCAGAAAACGAAGCAAAATATCGCCATCTCCCGTCCCTGCGGCTCCTCCGACAGTGTTATCAGCATATGCACCAGATCCAGGTATGGGGGAGTCACCAATACGTCTGAAATATGTACAAGTGAGCTCAATTTAAAAACAGTACACTTGGGACATAGGTGCGCTAGCAAATTTAAATAATAAACCAGTAAAATCATGTCTGATTAATAGCATATTGTTTTAAGTTTCCATTTCTTATTCAATACAATCCAAAATCATGGTTTTACATACGTAAAGCCGCGTGGACACGGTCAAAGTCAGCTTTGTCAAAGTAGCTTTGATCAAAGTTTACTTGGATACCTACCTGTTGACACGCTCAGTGTCTGCTTTGACAAAGTTGCTTTGATCAAAGTTTACTTGGATACCTACCTGTTGACACGCTCAGTGTCTGCTTTGACAAAGTTGCTTTGATCAAAGTTAACTTTAACCTGAGGGCCTACTCTGAAACGCAAAACCCGAAACTTCGGTATACCTGTCTCTCTCACTGTCTAGCCGGGACAGAATCAAAGAATATATACACTTACGCGAAAAGAAACGACACTTAAGCATGTGTGCACGTAAAATCGCTTGCGGCTATGTGTGGGTGTCTGGATGTGAGCGGGGGCCGTGAGAGGCGCGCGGGGCGGGGAACCGGCAGTCGGTGAATGCCTTGGCCGAGGGCTGGCACAATCAAATAGGAACTACTAGGAAGACAAAAAACGTGAAAGTTGTTAAAATTCAGTCGATAATAAATAATTATTGAGAGGACTAATTTTTATTTGGGCGATTATTGATTCACTCACTCAGTATTTTTGTCGCTAACTTAGTATTTTCTTTGGACGATTTAGTATTTTATTCGGACACATTAACTGTGTCCCACTGTTAGTAGCTTATTTTACGTACATATATTATTATTATTATTCCCTTTATTACATTTAACTTACTTACTTACAAAATTATATTTCTTAACATATTTTTTTTACAATATATAACACTAAAAAATATAACATTTAAACATACAAAAATGCAGTAAGTTACTGCCTTCTGCATTGCATCTGACTCCCGATCCATCCACCTAATGCAAGCCTCTTAAGGTGTTTATCGAGGCTCTTGGCTATCAGACCATGGGCAGATATGACTATCGGAACAACAATTGCTGAATCAATGTCCCACATGTCAACAATCTCGTGAGCTAAATCAAAATATTTGTTTTCTATATCTTTTTCAGCTTTTCCAAGGTTGTCGTTAATTTGTCATGTTATGGGGAACAGCGACATAAACAATTATTGCGTGGCGTTCATGTCGATCTATCAGCTTCGCTACAATAGACCTGCCTGTCTGTAATGATAGATCGATCCCAATACAATGTGGCATGGCTATTTTCAGGAACCTGTTCTGGTGCATACTTGTAGTACGGCACCTCGGATGCCACAAGATTATGTTTCGGAGCAAGTTGTTGGTGTATTATCCTTGGTTATGTCTATGCAAATACTCGCCGTTTGCGAGACGAGAACAACCGGAGATTATATGTCTAAGGGATTCACCCGGACGATGGCACGCTCGGCAAATATCCACTGTGCCATCCCTTATTATATTATTCGTCATCACAACCTTATCCATAACTGCACTGACAAAACCTTCGGTTTTACCAAAATGATACTTGTTTACCGAGATATACCTACGTATTCCTGAACATGTTCTAATAAAGTATCTTCGACTCGAAATTAGTCATTCGTAAATTCGCTAGTTTAGTTAATTTTTCGCAAACAAAATATAACGCTGCTCGGTTATTTGAGTATTTTATTCAATGTCGTTCATATTTTATTTTATCGGAAATTTTATTATTTCCCATTTGTAAAGATATTTAATAAATAAAAGTTGATTGGCACAAGTTCAAATTATAAAACATCCTACGTGTAATCTTCTTTGGCATAAGTCTATATTCCATTTCGGTATCAACCCTAGCGTCGGCTAAATGTCACCGGCGCTCGAACTCTCACGGACACGGAGTGTCACCGCTGTGACAGAATCGAGTGAAAGGGGCGGGGCTAACCGAAGTTTCGGATTAGCGTTTCAGAGTACGGTCCCTGGTTGACGTCAAAGTGTGCTTTGATTGAATTCCCAGATCAAAGTACGCTTTGATTGTGATTTACACGATCAAAGTAGCGTACAAGTAGTCGTCAAAACTGCTTTGTCAAAGCATACTTTGATTGCAGCTTTATGCCGGTAGTACACCTCCGCCGCGAAACCACTGAGTGGCCCGCCCGAGTCGTCGATTGTAGGGCATTCGGCTGTAGCGCACTGGCTCGCTTGTAACACCTCCGCCGCGAAACCAACACAGTGAAAACATTGCAATGAGATGTAGCCGTCAAATGCGCTACTGCTACGCGCACCGCTATCGAATAGTTGGGCAGGCCGTTCAGCGGCGACGCTTCTATACAGCTTCGCCGATGCCAGCGGCGGCGGTAAAATCCGTGCGCGATAATAAGAATGGGATGCGACCTTTTGGAATTGAAACGCAAACTTTTCGTCGGCCAGCCGTAGCGTCAGCAAACTCGCATCGAAGCTCGCATTTATGTAAGTTGCATTTTCTAAGCGAGTAGAATTCTGCTTGAATTTTATTTTAAATGAGAGATCTAAATATAATTGAGTGATTATTTCATTAATTCATTAATCAATAATGGTGAAAAAAGGGGTAAAAGTCAATCACGACAAATAGTTCTGGCTGTTGATAGTTATTTCAATCAAAAACGACGTTTTTTTTTTAATTTACTAGCCTTCCGCCCGCGTCTTCGCCCGCGTGGATTACACGACGTTATCCCGTAATAATAACATTAATTTTTATAATACCTACATACTAGGTGTTATTGTTGATCGAAGACCTACATAGAAGAAGAAGAAGATTACAACTGTGAAACATTTTTATGTATTTTCATAACCATAAGATAGATCGCAGAAATAATTAATTTATAAATTATAATTATTACTAGCTACCTAATACTAAAAAGAATTACTTAACTTATTTGTTGAGCACTTTTTTGGTAATGCTACCCGAGTTGAGAACTGTCATTTCCGATTTACGTTGACATGGTTCCTTCCCATTCTCATCGCGCACAAATAATACAGTCATACATAAATAAGCAATAATATATAAACAACATAGAAGTTTGTCAAATTGTATCGTAGCGTTCTAAAACAAAACTATCACTACCATACCACTTAATATCTCATTCAAGGACATGGTCCTATGCTGTTTACATGTTATTGCCCGTGACTGTACTACCGCCATCTAAAACCATCAATATTTTGATTAATGATTTTGATAATAATTGGCATACTTAGACAGGTTACAGTAAATAGAATTAAGTACCCAGGTATCTTAAACTTTGCTCCATTTGTTGAAGTACCAGCAGCAATATTCATATATTCATCAATAGCAACTATGCCTATTGTGTCATGATTAAAGCGGTCAACTTTCATAGCTTGATATTCATTCTGTTTTTTTAGTCTATCTTTCCTATATGGGCCACAGGACTTGCTTGGATCTGGTTTGACATTCTGAAATATAATACAAAAGTAACTTGGGCAAGTTTTTGGATCGTCTAATTTATTAAGAGGCTTAATTAAAAAGTAGTCACCATCCAAAAGTTGGGTTGACAATTGTCCTTATTAAACCATTTTTTCCACATAATTTTTGATTCAGTAGATGTAAGATTTTCTTCAGTAAAACCCATTTCCACAGCAAATTGTGTAGCTAGCTCACCAACAAGTATGGAATGTTTGCTGTGCTCCAATACATGACGGGCCACTGAAATTGCATTTTTGATTCTACGAAGTGCACCCACTGCACCGACATTCATAGTTTTGCTGAAATATAAGGTCTTTTAGTTAGGTATTTTATAATAGCTCTGTATTAAAGATTTTATCTTAAAATATTTCCATACCCATCCATTATAAGTGCATCTAATGTGGTCTCACCATGTTCATCAGGACTACCACCGTACCCGACGGTGCCATCACACTGTTGCTCTTCACAAATTGATGCCCCTTTTTCAATTGCATCTAAAGAGTTGCCACCATGTTTTAAAACATCCCATGCTGCAACAATAAAGAATTTGAGTGAATATTATGCTTTCCCAATGTTATAACTTACCTAGGTATCTATAGATGAGTAAAATAGTATTTTAATAAAACAATAATATTTGCTGCGTCTAAAAATAACAACGCAACTCACCGCCGATCGTGGCATTTGTAAAATTCCATGTTGTTATTACTTTGGGTACATTTTGATCACCGGGCATGGAACAAATACAACTCATTAATATTATAAATGATATTAATAAATTCGTCATAGTTTAGCTGTATGTATAGTTTAGCTGAAAAGTGCCTTGGCTTTAATGCACAAATTATCTATGTTGAGATGTTTTATCTTTATCTCAATAGCACTAGAGTCCGACAAGCGGGATCATTATTTGAGAGTGAGATATGATAGTATAGCACAAGACGAATTTGTAATAAAAACTAGTACTTAGTTTATTTGAATTTCTCAATAACAATTTGTGATAACAATAACAAATTATCATTAGAGCACCGCCAAATTATATCAGGAATAAGGCCTCGTTCGCACGGGCGTGCAGAAAGGCGTTGCGTTAGCGGGGCGATATCGCAACGTCAACGCCAGCCGGTGTCAACTTTGTATGGAAGCCTTGAGATACCTACAAGGGCTGAATTTTTAATGTTGCTATATAAATAAATACTCCAATTTATCAGTTATGGCAATACTGTTATACCACGTGACGTGACCGACTAGTACCTACGTACCTACGTACCTACCTACCTACCCACTTTGGATCCTGAAAAAAAGTAAAACCCAGCCCTTAACTAATCCCTAATTTCATTTATTTGTAATTTACCACCAAAACGTTGAGTTTCAGTTCTATGTGTTACAAAAGTTTGTGATTCGCATCGTGAGACAGTGACTCTTAACTAAACCACCTTTGTTTGCTGTACATCTTTTCGTGAGTTATTGACTCTTTGAGACTTTGACCCTATCTATTTGGTGCCTGTGATGTGACCTGCAATCCACGGTTCTACCATACCATGGCGGATGCAGAGCAAAGGAGGAAATGCTTCATCAAGTGCGGTTGCTCATTTGGCCAAGCAAGAGTACCAAGACAACGTCAAATTGTTTCGGTTTCTGAAACCATTTAAAAGAAACCTTGTTCGGTATGTATTAGAAGAGAGCCGGCCTGCTAATTCTGTTTAATAGATGTTATTTGGGTAAAAATTTAGTATAGGTACCTATCGGGTATCGTCCCACGATTTGGATGCTGGTAATTTTATGGTAAAAAGTCTAAGAAGACTTCCTGCAAAGTTTCAGGCTTAGAACGCTTATAGTTTTCGAAAACATAATTCCTGAAGATTCGACTTTTCCTATGTTCTTAGGTGATTTAATGAATTAATGACAATTTTAGTACTTTTTGTTGGATAGATCTTCAATTCTACAACAATCTACTGAGAATAATAAAAGTTTTTTTTGTACCCCTACAGCTATTAGAGTCCCGCTATTTGCCTTTAATTTTACTACTTACAATTACAACGATACTGACAATTCTCAAATTAATTGTGTTCTGTGGTCAACGCCTAGGAACCAGAGGTGTTCGCATAGACGTAAAAAAATCGCTTGGCGTTTTGTGCTCACACGGTGCGGACTGCAGGCGTACCTATCATGAATTCGGACGACATCTTGGCAATCGCCGTTTGGTATATTAAGAAACGATAAGCAAATAGAAGGCAGTAGGTACCTACAGCATGCGTAGCATGACAAACCCGAGAAGAGTTTTGTCTACCTCGAAAGTCTATAGTTGACAGCCAAACAATAGGTTTGTCTACGATGAAATGTCATTTTTGACGTTTCGATCTAGACAAAACCTTTCTCGAGTTGGCTTGATTCCTATCTGTACTAGTCTATATAATTTGTCTTCATCTTCTTCATTCAGAGAGAGTTATCTTACTGGTAAATTTTACACTCGGTACAGCAAGCTTCAACAATTTCCTCAAAAATTCTTCGATTAATAAATCGAATAATAATCGTGCCCAGACTTGCTTGCCTTAATCAATTTGACTGTCCCGCGAAAATGCCCAAGAAATCCAATTACAAAAAGTTTTACCTTGCCTCCATACAGAACAAATCTCGGTCTTCATTATCCCTTAGCCAGAATATGCAACACATATAATAACCTAAACGCTAAGTCCGCTGAACTGGATATTTTTGATGCTACGCAGAATAAATTTAGAGCTATATTGTTGAGACTGCTCGAGCCAAATGAATAGTGCAAGGTTGTTTAACTTAAATTTTAATATATATTTTTTTTTTGTATATAGGTATTTTGTCTTTATGTATTATTTATTTATTATTTATTATTATATCACCCCTAACTTGTTTACCACTAATTATTTGGAATTTATTGTAGTTGTTTCTTTCTTTTAGTAATCAGGTAATTAAATTATAAGTATAAGTACGTTAAAATAAAATGTATGTGTTATAGATTGTAATACTTAAACTTAATTACTATTCATAATAAGATATACACGTAGTACATTATTATGTAAACGCAAGAATGCTGTGTATACTTGTAGTGGCTTGCATATAGGCCCATATATATTAAGTGTTTCGTACTCAAAAATGTTTGTATATGTCTAGCTGTAAGTATACCTAATTAAATAAAATAAATAAATAAATTAATATGAGAATGTCAATCAGCTCATTTGATGAACTACTGCTTATTTGTTGGCCCTAATAAACTACAGCGACAAGATTCCCGAATGAGTCCTTGGGTTATTTGGTAGGTTTCACCTAAATGAAAATAAACCTAATGACGTAAAAATAGTTACCCACTGATAGTAGGTAGCGTTAAAAAAAACGCTTGTATGAACGCCAATAGGGCTGCCCGTATGTTGTATTTCCATCGCGTCCATCGCGTCGCGCCGTCAATCGGGCAATGTGCGATAAAATAACGCCGCGTAAAAAAATCGCTCGCGTGTGAACGGATTAGGGAAAGTCCATAAGTTCTGTTTCAAGGCGTCAAAAAATCGCTTCAACGCGCGATAATATTACGTCCGTGCGAACGTGGCCTTATACCGTGTTCCGAAATACTCATATTAATATATAGTACTCTGTGCGAAATACGCTGACAGACACAGCCATAGAGTAACTTGTATATATAGGAAATAGAGAACAATCTTCGGCCCCTTTAGCGGAAGTGTGAATCTGGCGCCATCTGGTTTCTAGCCATAGCAGCTTAACACACACACATACACACTTATACACGTATGTACACATATACACGCACGCACACATTACCTGCTATTTGCGGTTATTTATTTTTTATTTACACATAACATTCAGGAAGACCCACCTACCCACATTCCTATAGAATAACCTATACATTACCTATACAATACTCTATCATGATAAAGAATGGATAATTTGCGTAAATAAAATGCAGATTAACAATGCACCTTACTTTATTAACAACTAGCGGCCGCCCGCGGTTTCACCCGCGTGGTTCCCGTTCCCGTGGGAATATCGGGATAAAAAGTACATGTAAACCTTCCTCTTGAATCACTCTATCTATTAAAAAAAAACGCATCAAAATCCGTTGCGTAGTTTCAAAGATTTAAGCATACAAAGGGACATAGGGACAGAGAAAGCGACTTTGTTTTATACTATGTAGTGATAATCGTAGAAGACACCAATAGTAACACTTAGTTAAATATTATATAAATACTTATGACAAATCTACTGATATTTAACTATACATTTGTTGTACACTGCACATAACAAAACCAACAAGTGGTATGTAGCTCATGTATGGACCATATATTGAGCAATGTAAAAGGTGCTAGAGGACAAACCTCTCCGTTTATCTGCCCCCTGATTCAAAAACCGTCGGAAACGGAATCGGGTTCGACTTCTATGCTTTGTCTTTGTCTATTCTTTCACCAGATAGAATGATGATGATGATGAGCAATTCTGTAAGTATAGGAAAAAATGTGTGTAAATGTGATAATTTTTCCTATACTTACAGAATTGCATTGTAAATGCATAAAAATAATTTAAAATCTCAATTTAATGGCTGTTTCATCTTTTAAACATTTGTAAAAATGTTTCTTTCGGATGCGAGGGTTTCCTCGCATTGATGATCCAACGCTGGCCTACAGCGTAACAAGTGATAGCAAAATTCGACGAGTCGTGTAAGCCTTTCGGTAGCTTAGTTGGTCAGAGCATCGGGCCGGATTCCCGGAGGCGCGGGTTCGAATCCCGCCTGAAAGCTACTTATAGGGCTCGTGGTTTTTTACTGTCACATTTTTTCCTATAATACCTAGTTAGTAAAGAAAATAGCATATTTGGGATAAAATATAGCCAATGTCACTACTCACTAGGGAATAATATAGCTTTCTACTGGTGAAAGAAAGTTTATAAGCGGTTCAGTAGTTTTTTTGTTTATCCATTACCTACAAACATAGAAACATTGAAACAAACAAATAAGTAATCAAATCTTTTCTCTATTTACAAACGCGAAAACAAAAAATCAATTATGTTATATGTTGCACAGTTTCGCCACCTGGCCGCATGCCAGGAAACTCATATATTATAATACTGTTAAATAAAAAATCTGTAGGTTCATTAGACGTTTAGTTATATCGGACACCTCTTTATTTCTGTTGGGTATCATCGGTAATTGTGACACTTATTTTGTACTAAGATTGAACCCCCTGGACACAGCGCTGTTAGCGCGAATCCGACCAAATTGAGTAGTCATAGGCTACGCTACGTTCCGATTTGCGCCAACAGCGATAATATTAATGATATCGCGCTGATCGCGCTCACACATCGTTCCGATTTGTTGTGAGCGCGACAACGAAAGCAGTAATGAGCGATTTTCTGAGGCCATTTAAAAAAAAAAAGCTTCCAATTGCTTCACTAGATGGCGTGGAATAAGTATGTACATGTCTATGGCTCAGAACAATAACTAAAGCTATAGAAACCGTGCTAAAATAACAACAAAATACATTAGTTCGTACTCTTTTATTTTATGCAGTAGTACATGTGTAAGAAAGAGATAGTATACAGTCTAATGTTTCTTAATTTACAAGGTTGTCACAAGTTTTTTTTACGCCAGTGATGCAACGTCATCGACATTAATATCGATAAATTAAAAATAGATTTTACATACATTACATTTTTAAAATCTCTATGTATGTCAATGACACTAGTAAGTACGGTATGGTAATGTGTCGACGCACACGTACCTACCACAAACAACCACACCACATCGCAGCGACAAAATGTGGTGTCAGCTTTTAGCAGTTGCGTTGTGGCTAGTGTTGCCAGGTGTCCCGATTTGCGCGGGACGTCCCGATTTTCAGGGGTCTGGGGACGCGTCCCGATTTGCACCTGATCGGGACACTAAATGTCCCGATAAATTACTTCGATAAATGACTTGCAGTGAATTTTATAACTTTGTTAAAACAAGGCAATCCTAAAGATATAAAATATATTAAAAAAAAGGTTCTCAACCGCGTCATTGTTAATTAATCTTACTTAAACTACGATTTTATTTTGTAACTTTCACTAGTCCAGCAATCCTGATAATTATTAAGTAGGATTAAATGCAGATTTACTTACCACTAGTAGTAATTGCGAAACGCAATAGGGTTAGCTTTCGAAACCTGTGGCATTAGTGTACGTATGTAATTTGGATTTATTTTAAATTTAACATTTATTTAACAAACTTTCAATATTTTTCGACTATGGGGAAATGGGGAACTGTTTGTTCTTATTTGAGGATTTGATACGAAAGACGAGTCGTTTTTCATTTTAATAATAGTGATAGTTAAGAGAAATGATCTGCAATAAGATACGTGAATTGAGCGTGTTTTTATAAAAATAAAGCAATGTCCGTTTTTTGCAAACGAGTGTAGTTTTTTTCGAGGATAAAAAAAACACATTTTATAGGTTTTTTTTACAATATAACCCATAAAAGGCGTTAATTAATTATTTTAACTGTTTAACATTCACAATGTAATATTTATTAAGTATCGAACAATTGAAAATGAAGTAGGTGTTTAGAAAAAATCGAGTCGCTTTTTCTAAATACTTCATTTTCAATTTTTCAATAATAAAAATTGCATTGTAAATGCAAAAAAGGAAAATTTTAAATAAATATTGAACATTTTTTTCTAATAATAGGTAAGTAAGTAATTAATTTTTTACTTTTTTTGAAATCGAGACACTTCGCTCTACGTAACTTGATTATGATTTGGTGCATCATTGCCTATCAATTAAAACCAAAACAATTTAGATAACTTACGCAATTTTAAAAACAGCTTGTTTTTGTTTGTCCCGATGTACAGCCCTAAATCCCGATTTGAATTTCCTTATGCCCCGATTTAAAGTAAATCGGACCTGGCAACACTAGTTGTGGCTGTGCGACAAAATGTCAATGTGATTGCTTTGTCGCCAGTAGTTGTGATGTGGATACGTCGTATGCGGTGTGGGCGGCTGCTACTTCACAGCGTCGTCGCTGGTGGTGATCGGTATTACTTACGCACGCGGTCGATAATGACGGCAAAATGTGGTAATTGTGACCTACGTGTAAATTGTACTAGGTATTCATTTCCAATACAAAATACACCCCGCCCACATGTTGTGTGGTTGTGGTACGTGTGAGTAGACCCAATGAATAATTAAGTATAGCACCTGCAATATTATAAATGCAGTAAGTAGTGATGGGCAGTGGATAAATACTCAAAGAGTAAATACTCGGATATTTATCGAAAATGGATAAATAACTTTTTCACCTCTCCAGCTTGAAAAGGGCGCTTTTGGCGCCTAAAAACTCGCAGCAAAATCGATTTTTGCTGCGAGCGTGAGGCAAAGTGCTTTTTTAATTTCTTACACCAACTTTTGAAATAATTAACAAAAAGAAATAGAGTGACAAGGATGAGACTTTTAAAATTAATATGAGCAAAAAAGATAGATAGATAGCTTTATGTCGATGGACATGAAATATAAAGCTTAAAAAATAAATACACGGATACCAAAGGTTCGAAATAAAGAGTATGGACGAAATGAGGTCGCATGCATGATATAAATATAAAATAAGAAAACATAATGAATTCTAATAACAATAGTAGATTGTACAACAAGTGCATACAACATACTATTTTACCCGAGATGTATATATCCATCCGAGCCGTAGGCGAGGGTGGATAGTCAATTCGAGGGTAAAATGGGTTTTATGTACAAGTTATACACTCTGCTTTTCACTTCGAGTGTAAGTAAAATGAATACCAATATTGCAAAAAAGAAAAAATTAAGACTTCGCCATATTGGCGGGAAAACTTTCTTTTTCTTTTTTTTATACGTGGCGTTGGTAGCACAGTGACTTTAGCATTAGATCGTAGTCCATAATGCTCTTGAAATACTTATTTCTTAGAAAACTCATTAATTTTGCCTAGTTTTATTAATTTAGAAATTTATCATGGATTATGTACAAAATTGAAGAAACAGAATGAAATAATAAGTTTATTTAACGAAATTTAATTGCGTGTGTGGCTGTTTACCTGACGATCTTTGTCTTAAAGTCTGAGACTTAGACGAAGATTTTACTTTATGCACTAGAGCATAAAAAGCGATTTTATGCAGCCTATAACCTATAAACACGAACTTTACGAGCATGAGAAGTGAAAATTATATAAATACGATTGTACTACTATTGCTATTTATTAAACACGCAATATTTAAAATAAATAAAATGAAGTGAACATTATATCGCTTACTAATATCATGTTTGGTTTTCATAAAAATTACATGCAGTGCAGTTTTTGAACGCAATGCAAACAGTTACCCTCAACTTGCATAATTGCACCAATTTTACTCTTAATTATTAATTTTGTAATTTTGATGTTTTCTTTTTGTTAAATGTTGCCTTCAATGTTGTTTTTCTGACCTGTAACACTTTTCTCGCTGGTAGAGGTGAAAAGTTGTATGTTTAACACGAGAGCAAAATTTTCTGATGTCTCGTGCCTTTAAATCACTCACTGTGCTCAGTAGTCTATATTTGAATCACTCGCTACGCTCGTGATTCAATTTTAGACTACTTCCCTAGTTCGTGATTTAAATTCAGCACTCGCAGCGAAAAATGATTTTGCTCTCTTGTATAACAAATAACTATTGTTTTGCTGGACTAGATTTGACGAATGTGGGCCGCTTTTTATGGAACTCGGTTTTTGGAACTATTTTGACAAGAAAACAGCAACACAATGTTAAAAATATTAAATAATCCAAGAGTGCGGCCAACTTTTTTGTTAGTGGGCTGATTTTGATGAAATTCGGTTTTAAGTACTATTTTGACAAGAAAACAGCAACGCAATGTCAAAAACTACAAAAAGTCGAGTTTCATCAAAATCAGCCCACAAACAAAGAATTTGGCTGCCATCTTGGATTTTTTAATATTTTTGACATTGCGTTACTGCTTTCTTGTCAAAATAGTACCAAACCAAAATCCAAAACCAAAGTACCAAAATCTTGTCGTAATAGAGTCGGGTATACCACTATTTTTTTTAACTAGCCAAAAATAACTTTGTTTTTCATATTGTCCTTTATTTTCGATTTTTCAATAATAAAAATTGCATTGTGAATGCAAGAAGAAAAAAATATAAATAGCTTGAAATATTAGATAAGTAGTTCTTTTGCTATTATTCATTATTTGTAATTTAAAAACGCAGAAACACATATTTTATCTTAAAAATACTAATTACCTACGTTCTAATTTCAAAATTTACGTAAAATAGAAATAAAAATGTTCAAAGAGTATTTATCCGCCTTTTTGGATAAATACTCGAGTAAAAACGGATATTTATGAGTATTTATCCATTTTGAGTATTTATCCGGATAAAATCCCATCACTAGCAGTAAGTACTTACCACTTTCTTTTATAAAAATTTGCAGTCTTCAGTAGTCTATACTAATGTTATAATAAAGCTGAAGAGTTTGTTTGGTTGAACGTGCTAACCTCAGTAACTAGGTACTGCACTGACTTAGAAAATTCTTTCTACTATTAGAAAGTTACATCCTTCCCGAGTGACACAGGCTATCTTTTATCCCGGGGACGGGTACCACGCGGGTAAAACCGCGAGGATCCGCTAGTTGATAATATAATAAGTAAAAAAATTGCACATAGTAATGCTGGTTCCTTCGCCTACTTTTATTGCAAACATTAGAGTGAATTAAGCTGAAAAGGAAATTAATCAATTAATTAAAATAAAGAAACCATTTTTTCTTTTAAACACATCTTTAATGTTCTCACTTGGCTCAAATGATTGTAGTCCAAAGTGTTACGCATAACGTGACTGTTCACTTTTGCTGTCCAGTTGATTTTTGAAATACGGCGTATACAATCATTTATAATAGTTTCATCTTTGGGAAATCTGAAAGAAGTAAAAATTGTTAACATCGATAAAGAAAAATCACAGCACTATCATAACCTTAACAACCCTAACAGAAATGCAAGAAAATATAAAAAATAGACCAAAACTCACTTACATTTCTATTGATAATATTAATTTATTAAAATTTTCGGATAATACTGATGTTAAAATCTTAAAAATATTTGAATTTTGAAACAAAACTTACCGATGAAATGATTCAATCTCATCCGAATTTTCTTTCCGTGATATATTAGACTAACAGTCTAGAACAACACAAACCATCCTAGACACGGAATGCAAGCTCTCTAGAGAGCCTGTATGCACACTTTCCTGTTGTTTTATCACCGATTTCCTTGTAAATTAATAAATTTTCACTTTAGCTGCCAGCGAAGCTGTTCGACCATTGTAATACGTTCGTATTAAATTGGTCATACCTCAGAAGCTACGTTCTCAACAAAGACGTATTTTTATTTTGGTAGTATTATATTACAATCAATTAGAACCATTTGACATTTGTACTTTACGAGCTTGGGACAATGACAGAAACAATAGAAACTCACAAAGATTGTCTATTTCACTCTTACTCATGTATGCTGAATTACTGAAAGTGAGTACGATAGCTGATACACAGTTTTTATTTTAGTACGGTTTCTATAGCTTTAGTTATTGTTCTGAGGTCTATGGTATATTTTGGTATGAAACATATTTAAATTAATTACTTTTTAAAAACCCAAAGGAAACTAATAATATATTAACCACTTGTTTGTTAAACTGTCATTTTCGAAATCCCCCAAACTGTGGATGCCGGAATCCGGCAATTAACAGACAGGGTTTTTGGCGCGCTCTTTATTTTATTTTTAAATGGCAAGCGGTTCATAAAATCATTGAACATTCAGCCTAGATTATACTTTACATATTGTTTTTTTGTTTAAAACAAAACACACGTTTTATTTATTAAATAAAATTCAAAAAAAAACTTTTCATTTTGAAAATTTTGGCCGGATTCCGGCTTTTAACAGACCGAGCATTTGGCGGAATCCGGCAATCAACAGACAAGTGGTTAAATAAGTACTACTGTGAGGAACAGAAACGAAAAAGGTAAATTTAAAGATTTAGGTAAATAAATAACCTCTGTCTGACGTTCCGTTTTACGTAAAAAAGTCGCGTCAAAGTAAAATTTATAACGTTCCGTTCCTTCTAACTGCATAGGTGGGACAGCGCCATCTAGTGACTGAGCTTTCAGAAAACCGCCCATTACGTCACGGATGACGTCACTACCGCCGCCATTTTGCGATCACGGTGATATCGTTCTCAAGCGTTAGCACCATAAAGCTCGACTTAATACTGAGGTAACTGGAGAGTGCAGTACGAACAATTTTTCAAAAGGTCAAACTTCATATTAGGTCAAACTTCATGGTTAGCACCATGAAGTTTGACTTAATACTCTGAGGTAACTGGAGCTCTCACCCTGAATAAAAAAGTGTCGCCAGCAAATTTGACATTTATGTATGTAGTGGCTGTCAGCTGTCTCATATGACCATACGTATTTTTTTAAAGTGTAGGTGAGACGGAAGACAGCCACTGTGTTATATGCGGTATTCAAAAAATTGTTCGTACTGCACTCTCCAGTTACCTCAGTATTAAGTCGAGCTTCATGGTTAGCACTGTGAGCGGGCTGTCATATTTGACGTTTTGTTGTCAAACGTCATTGTTTGTTGTGGTTTTGTTTGAATAAAGGAGTAATCTCTGCGTCTTTTATTTAGGTATTTTATTTGTTTATCCCGAAGCAGAAAGCCAGAAAAATGATAGTGCTTATTAAAGATGAGACGACGGGTAGAGACATTACTCTTAATTTAAACACGGATCACTATCATCATCGCTGTCCAATAAAACGTTTACTAATTGACGAATATCCATACTAAACCGGTGATTATTTACTTACAAATTCAAATCAAAACAACGCTCGCTCGCGATGCGTGCAAATAGCCGTTCCGAATGAGCGATTTTCTGAGAGGCCATTTAAAAAAAAAAAGCTTCCAATTGCTTCACTAGATGGCGTTGAATAAGTATGTACATGTCTATGGTATATTTTGGTATGAAACATATTTAAATTAATTACTTTTTAACAACCCAAAGGAAACTAATAATATATTAAATAAGTACTACTGTGAGGAACAGAAACGAAATAGGTAAATTTAAAGATTTAGGTAAATAAATAACATCTGTCTGACGTTCCGTTTTACGTAAAAAAGTCGCGTCAAAGTAAAATTTATAACGTTCCGTTCCTTCTAACTGCATAGGTGGGACAGCGCCATCTAGTGACTACGGAGCTTTCAGAAAATCACCCATTGAAATCGCGTCAACAGTGCTGTCAGCGCGATAATCAAATCGGAACAGCTTTTAGCGCTCACAGTGCCAACAGTACTATTGACGCAAAACGGAACACGGCCATTAAATACCCCTCACAAAACAGGGTTTTTGTACCTACTCCATATCTTTGTACTCCATTTATATGGATTCGCGCTAACAGCAGCGCTGTTGGAGTATTTCGGAACATAGCCATACGTAGTATCTCTGATGCCCCCAGTACAAGTTGGCCGACCATGGTCGGCGACAATGACCAATACATCGTACATTGACAGCATTGACACTTTTGAACGAACAAGTTTAAAAACGTTCTTTCAAAAGTGTCAATATACGAAGTATTGGTCATGGTCGCCGACAGGGGGTTCAATCTTAGTACAAAATAAGTGTCACAATTACCGATGATACCCAACAGAAATAAAGAGGTGTCCGATATAACTAAACGTCTAATGAACCTACAGATTTTTTATTTAACAGTATTATAATATACGAGTTTCCTGGCATGCGGCCAGGGGGCCTACCGCCGAAAACGCCCAACTTGGGCATTTGATCCCGATTAAAATTTTTTGATTACGATTATTTCGTACCGGGCAAATTTCCAGACTTCAATTTATGAAAACCATTATGGATCCATAGACAATAGTAGACATTCTAGTGAGGCGACTGTTTGAACGAATGTTTTTGTTTTGCGTTTCGATTATAGATTTTGATAAACTTTTAAACATTTTTTACTTTAATAAAAATTAAAACACAGACTGACTTTGTATGCTATTTCTATGTACATGATGATATTTTATGATAATTACTTTGTGAAGTCTTTAAAATGATTAAATAAAAGAAAAACGCAACGATGGACTAACGCAACAAAAAAAAACTAAACGCAAGTCAAGAAAGCAAAGAGGTTATGTTATGATATTAATTTAACAAAGTTGTTGCTTCATTGTTGGTATGATGGTTGATTTTAAAGAGATAAACAGAAATAACTCAATATCTCTAAGCTGCTGTGCTAAATATAGTATACCTAGGTCACAAATTATATAGACTAGTACAGATAGGAATCAAGCCTTATAGCACAAATTATATAGACTAGGTAAGTGAATGTTTTTTGTACAATTGATATTTTGTTCTAATATCAATTTGTTTACCTACTTATTTATATAGTGAGCTTTCATTTTGAGTATTTTAACAGCGTCGTAATAGCTCCGATTGTTTTCAGATGCCTGCACATAACCATTGCCGGGTGCACAAGAACGGTTTCTCCTGCAACTAATGCAGAAAAACCCAGATTTCGCGTTTTCTTAATGGTGGAGATATAACAAGCTCACAGTAGGTATTTTAAATGTAAGTTTTAACCTTTACATTAACGTTACACATGATTTACAATATTATGTTTTCATATGAAGGACTAAACATTCACTTAACTGGAAAAACATTAAAACAATCATTGTTTTCCAATGCAACCGTGTTAACAGGGTACCTACTCATCTAGCTTGTAGCATGTAACATATCTGCTACTGTATCAACCTGCAAGTGAGTATGGCTCGTCCAGTCACTGCGCTATGAGCTCTCGGATCCGCAGTACTAGCTGCCTTTGTGTTCGCAATGAAAACGCCACTCGATGGTTCACTGCGAGCGGGCTCATGCCAACGTACTTGATACAGTAGCAGTTGCATTATGTGTTACAAAGCAGGGTGCTTGATGTGTAATTAACCAATGCTGGTACATCCAACATTAGTTTGTAGAGGAAGAATTATGGATTCATTAAAAAAAAAAATATACCTACCTAACGAAAAATGTGAATGTCAACTACCAGGCAAAATGCCAAATGGCATGAGGTGATTAAGTTTCAAAGGTGTCAAAATACCTTTCCCTAATATACCTATATTTTAATATTAAATTAAAATTAAAAGACAATGCCAACACTTATATCTACTTACTTCTTTATTGTTAGTTTTACTTGTGTCTTTGTAATAAGTAAGTAAATAAATAAATTAGAATGATGTTGTAATTTTTATTCTCTTTCACAGATTCAACGCTCCCGACCTCTAACCTCAATCTCATATCCAACTCAATTCAAGATAATGAAGTATGTGCCAAATGGAAATATGGAACAAAAATGATCTCTCATTTGAAAATTATTTACACCTCTTCAAGTAAATTACTTAATAATACAAACAAACTATGTATAAGAAGTGTTAAATTAAACTCTATCGCTAACACTAGTTTTTTATTGAGGCATGTATTTAAGATTACCGTTTTGGCAACAAAGAATTTTATTTTTTTATTTATCAATACCTATATGTATAAGAAAATAATCTATACTAATAGTATAAAGAGGAATGATTTGATTGTTTGTTTGTTTGCATCGAATATGCTCCGAAACTACTGGACCGATTTCGAAAATTCTTTGACCATTAGAAAGCTACATTCTTCCCGAGTGACATAGGCTATATTTTACCCCGATATTCCCATGGGAACGAGTACCACGCGGGTAAAACCGCGAGGATCCGCTAGTATTTTATAGTTTTATTTGTAACTAGCTTTCCGCCCGCGGCTTCGCCCGCGTGGACTACACGACGTTATCCCGCGGGAATGTGATATTTTTCTCTGTTGAGAGCCTCTGTTGCTCTCCAGGCTACAAAGTATCTGTGTTCCAAATTTCAGCCAAATCCGTTGAGCCGTTATGGCGTGATTGAGTAACAAACATTCAAACACAACAACTTTCACATTTATAATATTAGTAGGGTTTTACTGCCATGATTCATTTCTTGAAAACTTGGAGATTTGTTGTGAAGTTGGTTGAATCAAGCTGCTATCACAAAACTACTATTTATTTCTTTGAACCAACTACTCTTAGATTTAGAACTCAGATAATAATTCTCGAAAGTCGTGTAACATTACCGGAATTAAGTTGCAAGTCTCAAACAAACTCAGCTAGAAACGCACTTACATATCTTATAACACGTCACACACAGAAGTGTGCCCACGAGAAAACAGGGTTCTAGTGCATACATTTACTATGAAAACCGATGTCTTCTGACGGACGTAACATCACATAAGCTCAGTTTGTTTGAGCCACAGCTAAGTCTTTTTGTTACTTAACATTTTCACTTCTACAACACCTGAACAAATGAAAGAGCAAAGTTTTAGTAGAATAAATTTGCTCTCGAAAAGTGGCAGGCGTTTTTGGTTTTTCAATGCGGGTTTTGTATGCCCATCAAGATTCTACAGCCATAGATAACAAGCGCACTACCACGCAAACCGGAGCGATGTGCGGTGCAGCGTGAGAATGAGTGAAATGATGACACATAAATATGTAACTAGTCATTTTAATTTTAAGTATTTACCAAACTACACTACACCCTAAAATTATAAAATAGTTTTCATCAAAAATACTAAGCTAAGGTTTTCTTAGCTTTTGTGATAGGTTTACCACAAAAGAAAAACTGATGGACGTGGGGCACTTGTAAATTTTATTGTAAAAAGACAGTTATGTATTTCAGGATATTTCAAGGATGTTACAAGTCAACATAGATAACATAATTAATCATAAATATTTATGGTCTAACTAAATGTATAACATTTAAAGGACCATTTACTAAGATAACATACCTTAATTTATTTACATTCAAGCTTATTAAATACATACATTTTAACTTTAATCAATTTTAATAACGTCTCCCAAAAGCCAGTATGAATTGCCTAGGGTATGGAGATGATTCATTTTCCTTTTCAGAGCGCTGCTGTTCCAAATATGGGAATTGTGGCTGGCATTATGGCACATCGTAATACCTATGTACCTACTTAGTGCACTTATTCGCATCAGTATCACAAACCTGAAAAGAAAATTTAAATATTTTTTAATTAACTATCATAAGAATTAAAACAAATTCAGTACCTAATGGTAATATAAGTAACATGGTTTAACCAAATTGATTCACTTTGGTGGAAAGGCACAGAAATACAAGTGCATAATGATATTGAACGATTCACTTTTACATTTATATTGTTAAATTTGGTTGCTTCATCCAAATTGAAAAGCAAAAGTGAACCATGTATTACTGCCATTATAGGTTAGGTTTATAAATCAATTTAAACTTTCTAACATATAACACTTAAGTACAATTTCTTTTGTTTGCTCTGAAATATCTTTTAGATTGCAAAAAATTTTGTTACTACTTTTTTTTGTAACTTACTTTAATGGAACTATAGGTCTTTTTAGATTCATTTAACATTGTACAATGTATTATGTATGACCGTTTGTTTCCTTAATAAATAATAATTAAATAAAAATTATGCATGATACTTACCAGTATTCAGTGAATAGTAATACTTCCTATTGAAAATTGAAACTTGATGTACCTATTTGCTTATGATGTTAGGCTCATTATGTTTTGTCACCTCTGAAAGATTATCTGAAACAGTCTGCTGTCCATGTCCAAATTTATAGTCATTGATTGCCGTCAGTGTTGGTAGTGTGAAAGCAGCCAATACCTGTAATAAATACACATAGGTATATTAAAGGTTGTACTATTATAAATAACCTCATTTTGTCTTTAAGGTAATTTGGTCAACATTTATGTCACAAATCATGTGCGTGCACAAAGTGCGAAATGCATCTTTTGTCAGGCGAAAATTATCAATGAAGCTACTTTCTGAAACAAAACAATACTTAGTAATGACTTAAATATAGCTTTTCTCAACATACTTATTTGTCAGAAAAAATGTAAGAAATAGGTTTACCTGTGAGGAGCATGGGCTAGCTATTCTCTCGAAGTATCCTGCGATCAATTCGCTCGAGATTCTGAAGACGGTCTTCTTCAGCAGCTGTTATTGTTGATCGAAGGCAGCAGCCCACAAAATCATTCTCTCCATGACGAACAATTTCCGGAATTTACTACGGTATTTTATCAAGAAAATCCACGTAGCTAATATAAAATTGTAAGAAAAGTTTAAAAAGATGTTACCGTTTTGATAAAAACAGTAAAACTGTGGTAAAAATATGAAAAAATATTGATGTCGGCTACTACAGAGCTCCCGCAATCAACTGACAGCTAGATCCGTAATAGCTTTCAAATTCCCAACTTGGATAATTTCGGCGGTACCGCGAACTGTCAAACAACTGTCAAATATATGAAATCATTCGTTCAATCGGCCTGCCCAAGATGATGTGACGTCATAAAACCGGCTTCGCGTTTTACGGTCGTTCGGCGGTACGACAGAATCATTACGTCATAAATCCAAATTGGATTTGCAGAAAAACCATTTTGGGCGTTTGATCCCGATTAAAATTTTTTGATTACGATTATTTCGTACCGGGGAAATTTCCAGACTTCAATTTATGAAAACCATTATGGATCCATAGACAATAGTAGACATTCTAGTGAGGCGACTGTTTGAACGAATGTTTTTGTTTTGCGTTTCGATTATAGATTTTGATAAAATTTTAAAAATTTTTACTTTAATAAAAATTAAAACGCAGACTGACTTTGTATGCTATTTCTATGTACATGATGATATTTTATGATAATTACTTTGTGAAGTCTTTAAAATGATTAAATAAAAGAAAAACGCAACGATGGACTAACGCAACAAAACAAAAACTAAACGCAAGTCAAGAAAGCAAAGAGGTTATGTTATGATATTAATTTATCAAAGTTGTTGCTTCATTGTTGGTATGATGGTTGATTTTAAAGAGATAAACAGAAATAACACAATATCTCTAAGCTGCTGTGCTAAATATAGTATACCTAGGTAAGTGAATGTTTTTTGTACAATTGATATTTTGTTCTAATATCAATTTGTTTACCTACTTATTTATATAGTGAACTTTCATTCTGAGTATTTTAACAGCGTCGTAATAGCTCCGATTGTTTTCAGATGCCTGCACATAACCATTGCCGGGTGCACAAGAACGGTTTCTCCTGCAACTAATGCAGAAAAACCCAGATTTCGCGTTTTCTTAATGGTGGAGATATAACAAGCTCACAGTAGGTATTGTAAATGTAAGTTTTAACCTTTACATTAACGTTACACATGATTTACAATATTATGTTTTCATATGAAGGACTAAACATTCACTTAACTGGAAAAACATTAAAACAATCATTGTTTTCCAATGCAACCGTGTTAACAGGGTACCTACTCATCTAGCTTGTAGCATGTAACATATCTGCTACTGTATCAACCTGCAACTGAGTATGGCTCGTCCAGTCACTGCGCAATGAGCTCTCGGATCCGCAGTACTAGCTGCCTTTGTGTTCGCAATGAAAACGCCACTTGATGGTTCACTGCGAGCGGGCTCATGCCAACGCACTTGATACAGTAGCAGTTGCATTATGTGTTACAAAGCAGGGTGCTTGATGTGTAATTAACCAATGCTGGTACATCCAACATTAGTTTGTAGAGGAAGAATTATGGATTCATTAAAAAAAATATATACCTACCTAACAAAAAATGTGAATGTCAACTACCAGGCAAAATGCCAAATGGCATGAGGTGATTAAGTTTCAAAGGTGTCAAAATACCTTTCCCTAATATACCTATATTTTAATATTAAATTAAAATTAAAAGACAATGCCAACACTTAAATCTACTTACTTCTTTATTGTTAGTTTTACTTGTATGTCTTTGTACTAAGTAAGTAAATAAATAAATTAGAATGATGTTGTAATTTTTATTCTCTTTCACAGATTCAACGCTCCCGACCTCTAACCTCAATCTCATATCCAACTCAATTCAAGATAATGAAGTATGTGCCAAATGGAAATATGGAACAAAAATGATCTCTAATTTGAAAATTATTTACACCTCTTCAAGTAAATTACTTAATAATACAAACAAACTATGTATAAGAAGTGTTAAATTAAACTCTATCGCTAACACTAGTTTTTTTATTGAGGTATGTATTTAAGATTACCCGTTTGGCAACAAAGAATTTTATTTTTTTATTTATCAATACCTATATAAGAAAATAATCTATACTAATAGTATAAAGAGGAATGATTTGATTGTTTGTTTGTTTGCATCGAATATGCTCCGAAACTACTGGACCGATTTCGAAAATTCTTTGACCATTAGAAAGCTACATTCTTCCCGAGTGACATAGGCTATATTTTACCCCGATATTCCCATGGGAACGAGTACCACGCGGGTAAAACCGCGAGGATCCGCTAGTATTTTTTAGTTTTATTTGTACCTAACTAGCTTTCCGCCCGCGGCTTCGCCCGCGTGGACTACACGACGTTATCCCGCGGGAATGTGATATTTTTCTCTGTTGAGAGCCTCTGTTGCTCTCCAGGCTACAAAGTATCTGTGTTCCAAATTTCAGCCAAATCTGTTGAGCCGTTATGGCGTGATTGAGTAACAAACATTCAAACACAACAACTTTCACATTTATAATATTAGTAGGGTTTTACTGCCATAATTCATTTCTTGAAAACTTGGAGATTTGTTGTGAAGTTGGTTGAATCAAGCTGCTATCATAAAACTACTATTAATTTCTTTGAACCAACTACTCTTAGATTTAGAACTCAGATAATAATTCTCGAAAGTCATGTAACATTACCGGAATTAAGTTGCAAGTCTCAAACAAACTCAGCTAGAAACGCACTTACATATCTTATAACACGTCACACACAGAAGTGTGCCCACGAGAAAACAGGGTTCTATTCTAGTGCATACATTTACTATGAAAACCGATGTCTTCTGACGGACGTAACATCACATAAGCTCAGTTTGTTTGAGCCACAGCTAAGTCTTTTTTTGTTTCTTACATTTTCACTTCTACAACACCTGAACAAATGAAAGAGCAAAGTTTTAGTAGAATAAATTTGCTCTCGAAAAGTGGCAGGCGTTTTTGGTTTTTCAATGCGGGCTTTGTATGCCCATCAAGATTCTACAGCCATAGATAACAAGCGCACTACCACGCAAACCGGAGCGATGTGCGGTGCAGCGTGAGAATGAGTGAAATGATGACACATAAATATGTAACTAGTCATTTTAATTTTAAGTATTT
The DNA here is from genome assembly GCA_949710035.1 of Crambus lathoniellus. Taxonomy (NCBI): domain Eukaryota; kingdom Metazoa; phylum Arthropoda; class Insecta; order Lepidoptera; family Crambidae; genus Crambus; species Crambus lathoniellus. The sequence continues at coordinate 25,045,526 of OX453304.1, forward strand.
ACCAAACTACACTACACCCTAAAATTATAAAATAGTTTTCATCAAAAATACTAAGCTAAGGTTTTCTTAGCTTGTGTGATAGTTTTACCACAAAAGAAAAACTGATGGACGTGGGGCACTTGTAAATTTTATTGTAAAAAGACAGTTATGTATTTCAGAATATTTCAAGGATGTTACAAGTCAACATAGATAACATAATTAATCATAAATATTTATGGTCTAACTAAATGTATAACATTTAAAGGACCATTTACTAAGATAACATACCTTAATTTATTTACATACAAGCTTATTAAATACATACATTTTAACTTTAATCAATTTTAATAACGTCTCCCAAAAGCCAGTATGAATTGCCTAGGGTATGGAGATGATTCATTTTCCTTTTCAGAGCGCTGCTGTTCCAAATATGGGAATTGTGGCTGGCATTATGGCACATCGTAATACCTATGTACCTACTTAGTGCACTTATTCGCATCAGTATTACAAACCTGAAAAGAAAATTTAAATATTTTTTAATTAACTATCATAAGAATTAAAACAAATTCAGTACCTAATGGTAATATAAGTAACATGGTTTAACCAAATTGATTCACTTTGGTGGAAAGGCACAGAAATACAAGTGCATAATGATATTGAATGATTCACTTTTACATTTATATTGTTAAATTTGGTTGCTTCATCCAAATTGAAAAGCAAAAGTGAACCATGTATTACTGCCATTATAGGTTAGGTTTATAAATCAATTTAAACTTTCTAACATATAACACTTAAGTACAATTTCTTTTGTTTGCTCTGAAATATCTTTTAGATTGCAAAAAAATTTGTTACTACTTTTTTTTGTAACTTACTTTAATGGAACTATAGGTCTTTTTAGATTCATTTAACATTGTACAATGTATTATGTATGACCGTTTGTTTCCTTAATAAATAATAATTAAATAAAAATTATGCATGATACTTACCAGTATTCAGTGAATAGTAATACTTCCTATTGAAAATTGAAACTTGATGTACCTATTTGCTTATGATGTTAGGCTCATTATGTTTTGTCACCTCTGAAAGATTATCTGAAACAGTCTGCTGTCCATGTCCAAATTTATAGTCATTGATTGCCGTCAGTGTTGGTAGTGTGAAAGCAGCCAATACCTGTAATAAATACACATAGGTATATTAAAGGTTGTACTATTATAAATAACCTCATTTTGTCTTTAAGGTAATTTGGTCAACATTTATGTCACAAATCATGTGCGTGCACAAAGTGCGAAATGCATCTTTTGTCAGGCGAAAATTATCAATGAAGCTACTTTCTGAAACAAAACAATACTTAGTAATGAAATGACTTAAATATAGCTTTTCTCAACATACTTATTTGTCAGAAAAATGTAAGAAATAGCTTTACCTGTGAGGAGCATGGGCTAGCTATTCTCTCGAAGTATCCTGCGATCAATTCGCTCGAGATTCTGAAGACGGTCTTCTTCAGCAGCTGTTATTGTTGATCGAAGGCAGCAGCCCACAAAATCATTCTCTCCATGACGAACAATTTCAGGAATTTACTACGGTATTTTATCAAGAAAATCCACGTAGCTAATATAAAATTGTAAGAAAAGTTTAAAAAGATGTTACCGTTTTGATAAAAACAGTAAAACTGTGGTAAAAATATGAAAAAATATTGATGTCGGTTACTACAGAGCTCCCGCAATCAACTGACAGCTAGATCCGTAATAGCTTTCAAATTCCCAACTTGGATAATTTCGGCGGTACCGCGAACTGTCAAACAACTGTCAAATATATGAAATCATTCGTTCAATCGGCCTGCCCAAGATGATGTGACGTCATAAAACCGGCTTCGCGTTTTACGGTCGTTCGGCGGTACGACAGAATCATTACGTCATAAATCCAAATTGGATTTGCAGAAAAACCATTTTGGGCGTTTTCGGCGGTAGGCCCCCAGGTGGCGAAACTGTGCAACATAAGCCGACAAAATGAAAAATCCCACACAGTACTAAGTTATTTATGTAATATGATTACTTCTGAAATTTATAGTATAGTCATCGATCAAATTATTGCCATAGTTTCGACAATTATCCAAATTTATGTATTTAAAGGATATCCTTTGAAGAGATATTCATATGAATATCTTCACTAGAGTGCTCGTCAGATAAGTCTGCGCGCGGTAAAAATCGAATATTAATCTTCTCTATAACATTAGAACAAAAAAATGCACTGTAACTAGCGCCAAAAACGCGCCAGGCACGTGCAGAGTTATCTGAAACACACTCTAAGTACAATTTCACGGGCAGTTAGGTAGAATTTTGTGTCACACAACATTATGGAAAGTTTATTTTTTTTGAATGATCATAAAATAAGTAGCTTCATCAATTAAAATAACAGTTTACGTCAAGAACGAATGGATGGCGATTCTTTAATTTTCGCCTGGCAATATTATACCAAAAGCTTGTCAGGTTGTCTGTCACACGTCTGTCAGCTGCAGTCAGCTGACTGTCAGCTGTTCTTTGTTGTTGCTGGTTGTTTGGGTTTGTGCGTTTTCTTCTCGTACTGAAGTTTTAATAATAACTCTTCGCTTAATCTATATAATTTGTAGTGTTCTTGTTGAGTGTTTCTTTGCGTTTCGTGGACTATTTCTACATTCCTCGCCAAGTACGTTGAGTTGAGCTGAAGTTTTTGTGAGACAGGACAGGACTCTTTCTTTACCATGACATCGAAAAACTTTTGTTGTGTTCCTGGATGCGCTAACAGTGGAGGTAAGTAAATAGAACACCCTTCCGTCGTGGTACTCTCCTGATTGTCATAATTAAGACATAAATAATAAACTAGACATAATAAAAGTATATTTTAAATTTACAGAATCACACCTTGTGCTACACGTATTTCCCAATCCAAAGAAAGACATAGACCGCAGTTCAGGTTATGGGTTCATGCTGTCGGAGGTGATATTGTGGCTCTGGATGATAATACTATCTATAAAAATCGCCGAGTTTGTCACCGTCATTTTGGAATGACCCACTGCTGTCGTTATAACAAACTAAGTCGAGTAGCAGTACCAAGACTTTGTTTACCTGGTAAATAACCTATTAAATTATTAATTCTTAATTGTTCATAATCTTGAAGATTCATTATTCTTAGAATTACACTTTTCTAAATTCAGTCTTCTAAATGATTCTGTCACAAAATTATAATTAGCTTTAAAAAAAGCAACAAATTATTCAAGATAATCCTTTCTAAAAGTAGCATAAATTTCTGCATGTTGAATTTAAAATGATTCCAAAGAATGAGATGAAATCCTACTTGAGATGTTTGTTTCTCAATCACGCATAGCTTGGAGAGGAACATAGGCTACCTTTTATCCCGGAAAAATATCACATTCCCGTGGGATAACGTCGTGTAGTCCACGCGGGCGAAGCCGCGGGTGGAAATCTAGTAACTGGTAAAATGTTTTGTGTGGGTGGAATGCATGTACAACATGTTTAAGTAATTGGTGTATCTTGTAATGTAATTACACAAATACTAGCACTCGTTTCTATAGATATATTCTTTAGATGTATAAGTCATTGCTTAAGCGCTGTTTTTACTGAACGTACTTAAGTAATGAAATCAATGACTATTACTTGCCCAAGCATTAACATACTTTTAATGGTTTCTTACTTCCTTAAAATTTTTGTTTATCACTACATAGTATAAAACAAAGTCGCTTTCTCTGTCCCTATGTCCCTTTGTATGCTTAAATCTTTGAAACTACGCAACGGATTTTGATGCGTTTTTTTTAAATAGATAGAGTGATTCAAGAGGAAGGTTTATATGTACTTTTTATCCCGATATTCCCACGGGAACGGGAACCACGCGGGTGAAACCGCGGGCGGCCGCTAGTTGTATATAAATGGCTGCTTAAGTAATGACTTATACTCAAGAATTACTTATAACTTGTCTATAGATAGGGTAAAACCTTAAGATGATTAAAGGAGGCCTATTTTCAGGACTATTAACTATACCTCGATTTTCGATGATTGCTCAAAGATGTATGAGCTCTATAGAAAACATTCCGTCAACATCCAAAGGTAAAATATTAAATGTTGTTCTACCAACCAAATTTGGAATGGAGATAGTTTAAGACCCTAGGAAAGACATAGGCTATTTTTTACCGCGGGAATTAAGCTCTCATACCCATGGGAAAATAACTTTTAGCGCGGGGAAATTTGTGACATGGAATTGCTATTTAAGGTGATAGTTTGAATTCCTGGGAAGGACTCTATTATAATAGAGAGTGCTTTGCTAATATCATTAGTAACATTAGTAACGTCATGTAGTCCACGCGGGCGAAGCCGCGGGCGGAAAGCTAGTAATATTATAAATGTGAGAGTTTAGATGTTTGGATGTTTGTTACTCAATCACGCCGAAACGGCTGAACGGATTTGGCTGAAATTTGTGACACGGATACTTTGTAGACAGAAGAGGAACATACGCTACTTTTTATTCCGGAAAAATGTCACATTCCCGCAAGTTAACGTCCGTCGTGTAGTCCACGCGGCGAAGACGCGGGCGGAAAGCTAGTAAGCATATAAATCACATATTATGTTTCAGGTCCTAAGAATTTGGAGCTTGTTTGTGCTGAACAAGTTTTATCTAAAAATAAATTCAATGTGGAAAGTATCAAACAGAAAACTGGTGAGATATTTTTATAGTTACTTGTTGTTGTGAAGTAAAAAAATAATTGCTCACGTAGTATATCAACGATATAAACATTTATTTAATATGACTTATCATCTTTTACAGAAAAACATCATAAACGAGAAACGAAGAACGCTTTGCTTGTTAGAAAAACTCGCAAGCAAAGAAAAAGAGTTAAAAAATAAACTAGTTAAATCAAAAAACAAAATTTGTAAAATGAAAAATAAAATGAAAAAGCAAACTGCAGATATTAAAGCTGCAAAACATTTTTCAAGTAACCCTGCAATTTTAAACACCATAGAAAATTGCTCCAGTGTAGCAAAACTGTTAATGAAAATACAGTAGAGACAAAATAAAAAAAAACTAAAAGGAAGAAGATTTACGTTAGAACAAAAAATTGCAAGTCTATCAATTTTGAAACAGAGTCCTAAACGATACCGATTCCTTAGAACAATTTTTATACTTCCGGCTCCACAAACTCTAATAAAACTTATTCAGAAAATATTTTCCCAACTGAGAAATAAAGCCGAAAGCATGACAACGAGCCAAGACAAATTATGTGTTATTTTATTCGACGAAATATCTTTAAAACTGCATGTTTCTTACAATGAAAGAAAGGACAAGGTGACAGGGTTTGTTGACAATGGAGAGCAACGCAAGCAACAATATGCAGATCACGCTCAAGTCTTCATGATTCGCGGCTGATTTCGCAATTATAAACAAGTCATCTTTTATTCATTTGCAGCAAGCGCTACAAAAGGGCCTGAGATAGCTAAGCAAATTAAAGCCATAATAATGCAAGTACAAGAAGTACGTCAAGTAGCCATATAAAAATGCCCATCATCTTTTTTTAGTCAGATAATTTATTTTGATAATTACCTACCTACCTTGATAACATGATAACATATTCATTTAAAAAATTGCCTACTGAACTAGCTATCATGTTTAATGTAGGAATCTGCAGTTTGCTTTTTTTATTTTATTTTCCATTTCAAAGTGATACATTGTTAAATTGTAAAGTCTATTACTTAAATGTTACTAATTTTGTAATATAACATGATAGTTTTTAAGAAATGTTTACGTAATAAGAATTAGAATGGGTAATTGAACAATAAACATTTATTATTGCAAAAAATTAAGCTCACATCACAGTTTTTGTGTTTATTATTGTGATGTATTATTTATTGTGTACTGTATTTTGTAAAGTGTAATTGTAATGTTTGATTGTAATATTGTTTTCACCTCTCCAGCAAGAAAAGGGCGCTTTTGGCACCTAAAAACTCGCAAATTTGGAATAATTTTAAATGACGTTTACCCTACTATTTTGCAATTAAGAGAGAAATAAAAATATTTAAGTATATTTTTGTGCAACAGACACTGAAAGGGGGTCTTAAAAATTCGAAGTGGGGCTACTAGGGCATATGGGATAGGTTAGGTATACCTAATATGAAAGAGCGCCAAATTTTTTTTCTTAAGCCGCATAGTTTTCGACTTTTGATGAAAAATGTAAAAAATATGTAGTGAACAGTATATCGTTTACATAAATCATGTTTGGTTTCATTAAAATGACAAGCAGTTTCGTAAACTTCAACTTGCATTTTTACTTTTAATTTTTAATTTTGTAATTTTGATGTTGATTATTTTATTAAATATAATTACCTTTTGTCAAATGTTGCCTTCAATGTTGTTTTTCTCACCTGTAATACTTTTCTCGCTGGTAGAGGTGAAAAGTTGTAGGTATGTAAGTATAACACGAGAGCAAATTTTCCTGATGTCTCGTGCCTTTAAATCACTCACTGTGTTTAGTCTATATCAGACTACTTCGCTAGTTCGTGATTTAAATTCAGCACTCGCAGCAAAAAATAACTTTGCTCTCTTGTATAACAAGTAATTACTTATAAATGTACTGCAGCAATTTGTTCATTGCTATTTGCAAACAAATGATTATAGGTAGCAATTTGAGGAAATACTAAAAAACATGGACACTTATATTTGGTGAGGAAAGATGAGACTTTTGCTTTTGAGTTTATCCAAACTTTACTTATAATATTATTCTTACAGAGGAAAGATTTGATTTTGTGTTTTTGCGTTTGTAAATAGAGAAAAGATTTGATTACTTATTTGTTTGTTTCAATGTTTCTATGTTTGTAGGTAAAGGATAAACAAAAAAACTACCTACCTACTGAACCGCTTTTAAACTTTCTTTCACCAGTAGAAAGCTATATTATTCCCTAGTGAGTAGTGACATTGGCTATATTTTATCCCAAATATGCTATTTTCTTTACCAACTAGGTACTTATTATAGGAAAAAATGTGATAGTAAAAAACCACGAGCCCTATAAGTAGCTTTCAGGCGGGATTCGAACCCGCGCCTCCGGGAATCCGGCCCGATGCTCTGACCAACTAAGCTACCGAAAGGCACGACACGACTCGTCGAATTTTGCTATCACTTGTTACGCTGTAGGCCAGCGTTGCATCATCAATGCGAGGAAACCCTCGCATCCGAAAGAAACATTTTTACAAATGTTTAACAATAGATTAAGATGAAACAGCCAATAAATTGAGATTTTAAATTATTTTTATGCATTTACAATGCAATTCTGTAAGTATAGGAAAAATTATCACATTTACACACATTTTTTCCTATACTTACAGAATTGCTCATCATCATCATCATTCTATCTGGTGAAAGAATAGACAAAGACAAAGCATAGAAGTCGAACCCGATTCCGTTTCCGACGGTTTTTGAATCAGGGGGCAGATAAACGGAGAGTTTTGTCCTCTAGCACCTTTTACATAGCTCAATATATGGTTCATACATGAGCTACATACCACTTGTTGGTTTTGTTATGTGCAGTGTACAACAAATGTATTTTTAAATATCAGTAGATTTGTCATATTTATATAATATTTAACTAAGTGTTACTATTGGTGTCTTCTACGATTATTGTTAATAAAGTAAGGTGCATTGTTAATCTGCATTTTATTTACGCAAATTATCCATTCTTTATCATGATAGAGTATTGTATAGGTAATGTATAGGTTATTCTATAGGAATGTGGGTAGGTGGATCTTCCTGAATGTTAAGTGTAAATAAAAAACAAATAACCGCAAATAGCAGGTAATGTGTGCCTGCGTGTATATGTGTACGTACGTGTATAAGTGTGTATGTGTGTGTGTTAAGCTGCTATGGCTAGAAACCAGATGGCGCCAGGTTACACTTCCGCTAAAGGGGCCGAAGATTGTTCTCTATTTCCTATATATACAAGTTACTCTATGGTCGCCGACCATGATCGGCCATCGTGTACTGGGCTAGACTAGGGCTTCACCTGCGTGACGCCTCCTATCCTATATTATAAAAAGTACTCTGTGGTGACGCCTAACGACGGACGTTAATAACGCTGTGCGTCTTAGCGCGCTTATTGTATCAAATTAGTGCGCTAAAATCCGGCTACACCTGCGTATTATATCAAATAGCGCGCTAATTAATGGCATTAGACGCAGGTGAAGCCCGGGCATAAGAAAGAAAAAGTATGATAAGTAAGTAAGTAGGTACTTAGTGTTTTCACTCTTTAACATATAGGTATTTAATAGGTACCTTTCTAAAATAAAAGTCAGAAAGTAATAGAAAAATATATTTTAAACATTTCAGTAGGTACAAAATATGCACATGACACATCTTATTATATTTTTTAGTTAGTTTCCAACCCAATACAGAAGTAGGCAAGTAGGCTTTGTTACTCATTATTTAAGTAACGATAATTTCATAGATATGAAGTAAATAATAGGTCTTTACATATGAAATTGCCGTTTTTTTCTTTTGTACATATAACTTAATAACTTTTATAATATTAGAAATATATAATTTCTTTAATATTGCGTTACATTAAGACCGTATCGAGCAACTTTTGATAATTTAATAACCACGATATTTGATTATTTACATAGAAAAAACTTATTCCGAAAGTTACGACTATTTTTGTTTCCAGAATTTCGTACTTTATTAGTTGTAATTTAGTGAAAAAAAAAATTTTTCTCTTAACGAATGTGTCATTTAGTAGTTAAAATGTCCATAAATACGTGTGTAAAATTTTGTAAATTTACATAATATTAGTCGTTAAATAATAACAAAAACGTTAGTATGGAAAAAAAAATAATTACAGAAATCTCCATACAAAACGGCAATTTCATAGGTAAAGACCTATTATTTTAGATTTTACAATGACCTTTGGTCCATAAAATTTAGTATTTTACTTATTAGTGTCTTTCTAACATCTTCAGCAAATATATGCTGGCAAGCATTAAGAGCTAGTCTAGCAAGTTTGGTTTTATCTAATTTAAATGCTTCTGAGCACATTCTGTATTCTTGAGATAATGATGTTGAGAAAACTCCTTTATCATCAGTCTAAAAATTAATTAGGTAAATATAATTATTACATATAAGTAAGTACCTTGTTAATATTAAAAATTTAATAATTGTACAATAAGTACTGCGCAAAACAATAAAAATTATTTAATAAAATCAAAATTAATTATACTGTCATGTCAAATAAAACTAAATCAACTCTTAGCAACTGGGACCCAGTTCAAATTATATTATTTACATACTCACACATATTATCACAGGTATTTTGGCATCATACAGTTCTTTGAAATGGTGAGACACATAGTCTGGAGTCGATTTTGTATTGACATTGCTTGTAAGGCATACTTCTGTTTAAACAATCAATAAAAAAATGTTTTATTGAGTTATATTGAAAAATTAAATAAGTACTTATATTAATTTTTTGTTTAATTAGTTTAAATAATTTATCTATAAAACTATAATCTCATCATTTGACTCACCTACGGGTATTTTCTTTTTGCATAATAAGTTCCATGTATCTACTGTGCCCCCATGGTTTGGGTGTATGCAAGTCCCATGGCCAATTCTGTCTGGCATAAAATTAATCATAGCTATAGTTTCCTCAGGGTTACTGATTTCAGCACAGTGTAGAGTAACCTAGGATAAATAAGTAAGTATAAATTTATTTATAGCCACCACATAGGGTAAAACGCCCTATTAACACCAGTGGCCTGTTTAACCAAAAATACAATTTACAATTTGTAAATTGTATTTACAGGCTACAAGTCTACAAGTTTCTGTTTAACCAACATTTACAAGTTACAAGTTTACCATGGTGGAAAATTTACAAATTTGTAAATTGTAGATACAATTCTACATATTTCTGTTTAACCAACATTTACAAGTTACAGGTGACAATTTACAAATTTGTAAGGAAAACCGTTTCGTTAAACGAAGAATTGTAATTACAAGTCTACAAATATGTAAATTGTAGCACGATTTCTACAGGCGGACTCACCCTGTGTCAGAACTTTACAATTGTTTGCACCAGCCGAATAAGTAAAGAAATTAAATTGTTATTCACATAAAAATGCTTCTAGCCACTAGTAGTGAAAGAATTGTATTATTATTAAAGTTTTCCATGGCTTTCTTTTTATTTAAAACCGCAGTAGGTACTTACCTAGTACTCTTCAAACAAAATTTTAAATAAATACTTTTATTAGAAAAAAACAGAGTAGCAAGTGGCGCAGTGGTAAACGCATTCGGCCTACAATCGTTGAAGTTAAGTAACTTTCGCTGTGGTTGGTCACGGGATGGGTGACCAAAATTTTATTATCTCAAGCTCCTCCGGATTTCGGAGGCACTTTAAGCCGTTAGTCCCGGCTGCGTTTGCCGTCGTTAATACCCATCAATCCGCTTTGGGCCCGCGTGGTGGGTCATGGCCCATTCTCCATATCCATCCAAAAGGAAGGTCTTTACCCCATCAGTTATTACTTACGGGACTAATAATGGCTGATGATGATTAAAATTCTATTGTTTTTAATCTACCATCTTCAAAAATTTACAACTTGTAAATTGTATTTTACAACTAAAAATATGTAAATACAAATATGTAAATTGTAATCTACAGTGGCCTGTTTAACCAAAAATACAATTTACAAATTGTAAATTGTATTTACAGGCTACAAGTCTACAAGTTTCTGTTTAACCAACATTTACAAGTTACAAGTTTACCATGGTGGAAAATTTACAAATTTGTAAATTGTAGATACAATTCTACATATTTCTGTTTAACCAACATTTACAAGTTACAGGTGACAATTTACAAATTTGTAAGGAAAACCGTTTCGTTAAACGAAGAATTGTAATTACAAGTCTACAAATATGTAAATTGTAGCACGATTTCTACAGGCGGACTCACCCTGTGTCAGAACTTTACAATTGTTTGCACCAGCCGAATTAGTAAAGAAATTAAATTGTTATTCACATAAAAATGCTTCTAGCCACTAGTAGTGAAAGAATGGTATTATTATTAAAGTTTTCCATGGCTTTCTTTTTATTTAAAACCGCAGTAGGTACTTACCTAGTACTCTTCAAACAAAATTTTAAATAAATATTTTTATTAGAAAAAAAACAGAGTAGCAAGTGGCGCAGTGGTAAACGCATTCGGCCTACAATCGTTGAAGTTAAGCAACTTTTGCTATGGTTGGTCACGGGATGGGTGACCAAAATTTTATTATCTCAAGGTCCTCGGTACTTCGGAGGCACTTTAAGCCGTTAGTCCCGGCTGCGTTTGCCGTCGTTAATACCCATCAATCCGCTTTGGGCCCACGTGGTGGGTCATGGCCCATTCTCCATATCAATCCATAAGGAAGGTCTTTACCCCATCAGTTATTACTTACGGGACTTAAAATGGCTGATAATGATTAAAATTCTATTGTTTTTAATCTACCATCTTCAAAAATTTACAACTTGTAAATTGTATTTTACAACTAAAAATATGTAAATACAAATATGTAAATTGTAATCTACAGGCGTTTTCTACAATTGTAGACTTTGGTTAAACAGCATTAGACTTTACAAATATGTAAGATTTTTAGTTGTAGAATTGGTGATGTGAAAAAAAAAAAATTTTTTTTCAATTTTTTTTTAAAACTTTATTAACAATAATATTGATATTTAATGGAAAAACTTAAAAAAAACTTTTTTTCAATTAATTAAAAGCAATTAAAAATTGAGGAAATTTGAAAAAAGATCACCCGACTATAAACGCTCCACGATTAGCTGTGACGTCACAATGTTTAAACTATTTTCCAACAGTACCACAGAGTTTACGTGGTAAACCCAAAGATATTATAATATAACAAGATTGTGCACTATGAAAATAAAAGCAATGTCAATTCGATTCTATGCAGTTACAATAAGGTTTATTTTAGTATGACATTTCGATAAACGGAAAAACGAGCCGAGCGAGAGGCTCCTAAATAGGATTGCATCCCTGTCTACTGGGCTGCCACCATTAAATATTTTTGGTTGTAGTAGAACTTAATTCAAATTCATATTTCCTGTTCTCGAGAATTTTCAAAATATTAATTAATTAAAAGGAATGTTAAACTGATAATAATAAAGTCCATATTATTATCATTTGTATTATTTAAAACCTTGAAAAACTATTTTTTTAATGTAAGAGTCGGTGTTATGGTAGTTTTAATTATAATAAATATGCAACACTTTGCGTCTGGACAATTTTAATAAAAATAAAAACATCATCAATATGGCGACGGCAAATTAATTTATGTGTGTAAAGTTAGTGTGTGGATCTTAATTATCATTTTAAAATAACGTTTAAATCAATAAAAATGGTTCTCACTTGATGTGTGAAAGGATGCAAAAGCGAATCATTTAAACGGAGCGGTGTATCTTTTCATAGGTAAGTATTTAGCCAAACTTTAATTCTTGCGTATAGTAGGGTGTCCATTTCGTTTTTAGTCTATAGACTGGAATTTACTTTGTTACTTAACCCAAACATTAATTTTCATTGTTTCAGATTTCCTAAAGATGAAGAAATTAAAAAAGGTTGGCTTATCCTCATATCTGAAAAAATTACACAATACTCAGCGGAAGAAGAATAAAACGTTTTTGAAAAAAAATATTTACCGCCTTCAAAACGGATCTTCAAACAAAAATTAACAAACACTAAAAAACGAAAAAAATAATAAGATTTTTTAATTCAAAGGACGATGATACGTGACTTTTTCTAATTAATCTTGGTACTTACTGAACTGTTTGAAGTCGGTGCCGTCTTATACATATTGAGGTAATTACGTCCTACACCTCACGCTTGGGACCGGGGTTTTTTTTTATATGTTAGTTATTTCACTCAGTATATTTCGTTCTTATTCTTTTTGGCTTGGCACCGACTTCAAACAGTTCAGTAAGTACCAAGATTAATTAGAAAAAGTCACGTATCATCGTCCTTTGAATTAAAAAATCTTATTATTTTTTTCGTTTTTTAGTGTTTGTTAATTTTTGTTTGAAGATCCGTTTTGAAGGCGGTAAATATTTTTTTTCAAAAACGTTTTATTTTTCGATTTTTAGTGAAGTAGCTTAAGAAACTACATGGTGATTATGATAAATTGTTGTAAATATCCTATCCGTTACGGAATTCAGCTTTCCATCTTTAGCTACTTAGATAACTTGAAGGAATACAACTGAAGGTTCATTCGTGCATATGGTATTTATAAAACATCATAATATAACTCCTAACTGTTGAGGAGTTTCAGCTCTCATCAGCAGCTCACCCTAATAATCTGAAAGAATATAACTATTGGCCCAATACGTACGATTAATACTTAAAGAAATATTCTCCAGCTCCTAACCGTTAAGGAGTTGTAGCTTCCATCACCAGCTCATCACTATGAGATGATGACTACCAGATGCAAATACTTGACTAACTTCAAAACTAAATGGAACGCATAAGGGTTGCCTATATCTGAGAATTTCGCTCAATTTTCCTGGGATTTGATCCCCTGGTCCTGACTTGGTGAAAGTAAGATCAGGTCAGAAGTACCAACTTTCGAAAAAAAAAAATATTTTGAAAATGATCCCCAATTTGATGAAACTATGAAATCGTCCATATACCCAAATAAAGTCTAAATTCACATTATTCAGGATAACTCCTGAACTTCTTGCCAGTTCTTGATAAAATCTGAATGGGACCACACGAGAAGCGTCACCTTTTAAATAAAAAAAGAATTATCCAAATCGGTTCATTAACTAAAAAGTTCTGAGGTAACACACATAAAAAATAAAAAAAAAAATAAAAAAAAAAAATATACAGTCGAATTGATAACCTCCTCCTTTTTTTGAAGTCGGTTAAAAAGAAGAAGAACTTTATCAGAAAATAGGCATGAAACAAAACTTATTAAATGTATTATAACATCTGTATCTTAATTTAAGGTTAAAAAAGTAGGTACGCAAAAAATGAATCTTTAAAATTAATTGGACACAAAGCCTCCATGCGTCAAAAGATCCGCAAGAAAATTTTGTTTAGCAATGTATAGTCTAACTAATAAACAGATTTTTATTATTGTACGTGGACTTTTTATTTCTATCCATTTTAGCAAAATACGCCTATCAGAAATACAGACATACATTTCATATAATTACATACAGGTCAAACTGACAACCTCCTTTTTTGAAGTCGGTTCAAAAGTAAGTATGCTTATAAAGCATATGTGTATGTGTCGATTGTCACATTATTGGTGCAAATGCTTTGCCTCGCGGAGTCCTCATCTTAACTAATATTATAAATAGAAAGTGAGTTCGGATGTTTAAATGTATGTTTCTTTTAGCTACAAGAGCTCCCTAGGAAGCGTGATGTTCGAATCCTACGTGAGCCAAGTCTGGTTAACTATAAATTGTCCTCGAAAAAACCAAATCGTGTAGTCACTCACGTCTCTCTCATTAGAGAGGGACGCACACCATAATAGGCCTATCTCGCTCGGCTCGGCTGTAACTCATGAGTGCGCAATCTTGTTATATTATAATATCTTTGGGTAAACCATGGTCCTTTTTAAAATAGCACTTTTTTTTAATAGGTTTATATTTAGGCTTTAGCTTCTTTTATTAAATATTAGTCACCATCACATACATTGTTAAAATACCAAATTATAGTAGCTCGAGCACTTAATAGTGTTATGGAAAAGGAAATATTGAAAAGTTCGTTTTCAATATTTACCCTACCGAGGATCGAACCCGGGACCTCTAGAGATAGCGGCACCTTGAAAACCGGTGCGTACACCACTCGGCCACGGAGGTCGTCAAATGTCGTCAATGTTAAAATAAAAATCCAAGATGGCGGGCAATTTTTTTTTTGTGGGCCAATTTTGATGAAACTTGATTTTTAGTACTATTTTGACAAGAAAACTGTAACGCAATGTTAAAAAAAACCAAGATGGCGGCCAACTTTTTTGTTTGTGGGCTGATTTCGATGAAACTCGGTTTTTGGTACTATTTCGTCAAGAAAAGAGTAACGCAATGTTAAAAAAAATTAAAATCCAAGATGGCGGCCAACTTTTTTGTTTGTGGGCCGATTTTGATGAAACTCGATTTCTAGTACTATTTTGACAAGAAAACTACAACGCACTGTTAAAAATATTAAAAAATCCAAGATGGCGGTCAACTTTTTTGTTTGTGGGCTGATTTTGATGATACTCGGTTTTTGGTACTATTTTGACAGGAAAAGAGTAACGCAATGTTAAAATAATTAAAAATCCAAAATGGCGGCCAACTTTTTTGTTTGTAGGCCGATTTTGATGAAACTCGATTTCTAGTACTATTTTGACAAGAAAACAACAACGCACTATTAATAATATAAAAAAATCCAAGATGGCGGCCAACGTTTTTGTTTGTGGGCTGATTTTGATAAAACTCGGTTTTTGGTACTATTTTGACAGGTAATTAGTAACGCAATGTTAAAATAATTAAAAATCCAAGATGGCGGCCAACTTTTTTTTGTGGGCCGATTTTGATGAAACTCGATTTCTAGTACTATTTTGACAAGAAAACAACAACGCACTGTTAAAAATATAAAAAAATCCAAGTTGGCGGCCCACTTTTTTGTTTGTGGGCTGATTTTGATGAAACTCGGTTATTGCTACTATTTTGACAGGAAAATAGCAACGTAATGTCAAAAATGGTAAAAATTCCAAGATGGCGGCCAAATTTTTGTTTGTTGGCCGATCCAAAATTTTATGCTCGTCTCAGAATCGGTAAGTGAACAACTTTCTTCTAGAAACATGGGTCGAAATACGACAAAAATTTTTGGACTTCCCATACTAAATCGATCGTGTACCTAATTAGTCTGCAAGCCTAGCATGACCACCCAAAACTCGATATGTATCGCATGATGACAAAGCGATTTATTGACATTCAAACGTCAAAACCCATAGTCTTTTGACAGTTAAACCGGATAACTTATAACTCATATCGCGTTTTGGTTGGTCATGCTAGGGGGGCTGATTTGTATGAAAAGTCAAAAAAAAAATGTCATATTTCGACCCATGTTTCTAGGAAAAAGGTCACTTACAGATTCTGAGACGATCTTAAAAATTTGGATGGTGTTCAAAAATTAACCCTGTATATGGATCAAGTATATGAGAACCTCCTTTTTTGAAGTCGGTTTATATAGTAAAACCTTCTCCTAAATGTAACAAATACTTTCCTGAAAACCGCATCAAAATCGGTTCGGCCAAACGCGAGATAATCGCGGACAAACATACATACAATACTGATCAAATTGAGAACCTACTTTTTTTGAAGTCGGTTAAAAACCACTACCTAAACTTGAATTTTTTTATTCTAGTAAGGCTGCATAAAATGGATATTATGCTTTTGTGCATAAAGTAACTTCTTTTAAGACTACACAATACACCTTCATTTACTTACGTGATATTATTTTTATGAAATTTAGGTTATATCTTAATTTAATTACGACATATGAATTAATATCTAAACACATAATAAGGATTAATGCAGGGCGTACATTTACTTAAAAAATAAAACGCAAAATTTTTAAATAACTTGGCATTACGGCTCAGACCATTAGTCAAACGTCACATAGTGGAAAATAAAAAAAAAAGGGTGGCGGGAAGCTAATTAGTTAGTCAAACAAAACTAGAAACTAATAAGTAGCTAAATTTGTTGTGTTGCGGTAGAAAATTCAATAAGTCATATGAAAGTTATTAAACAATGTCTTCGAGTAGTAATAGTGACGAACAAATAATGATTTCGCCTGAGACTTTAATGGAAAGAAGTGCGAAAAATGTATTTGAACAGATATTGCCGTCTAAGTTGAACAAAATCTATCTCAGCACATAACTACGAAAGTTTTATGATTTGGAAGAACCAAAAAAAACGTAAACACGTTTGCGGAGTGTGTTTTGTTAAGCTATTTTGACGAATTGTTGAAATTATAATTAATTAAAGTTTCTTGTATATGCTTAATCCTTGTTTTATTTCCTTGCAATCGAAGTGAAAAGCAGAGTGTATTTATTTTGGAGTCCAGATAAAAAAATATTGACTGAACTCAACTTATTTGATTATGCACTTGGATAAATAATAATTACTTACATAATAAATATGGTGTTATGAAATACTTACATCGAAATGATCACAACAAAAAAAAAAACGATTTTGTTTTGGGGTTATGACGGTTCACTGCTTGGAACCATTTGTTCCGACGTTCATGGTCTTGGGGAACATTTAAAAACATTTTTTGTCTAGTTCTTTTTGTAGTATTTGTACACATGGGTACGAAACAAGAACGATAACTTTTTAGGTACGATATTTCAATAGGTATGTATTTGAGTATATAGAACAACCAACACTGTACTTATGTCAAACATCATTGACTTATGTCAGTTTAAACTGCAATGAGTGAAAGTTAACATTATGACGTCAAACGCGCTCGTGTTTGTTCGGGAGCTGTTTTAGAGTGTCTTCGGTTCTGGATTCAAAAACTAATTTTAATTTTGAAATAACTTTGGAATTATTGCAAAAAAATTAAAATAAAAATACTTTGTTACAAAACTTATATATGATCTTTCGATTTATCGCAAGAAAAAAAAATATTCACATCCCTAATTCTTACATATTTGTAATGTTGGTTAAACAGCACTTATATTACAAGTCTACAAATTTGTAGCTTTCTTACATAATTGTAGACTTGTAAAAATGGTTAAACAGGGCCCTGTCCTATTGGCACCCTAGAGTTTAGCTTGAAAAACAAGGAAGAAGTATTTGAAGTATCAAATTTGGTACCTATGCATTTAAGCTTGCGGAAGTAGTCCCCATCTACAAGAGTGGTGACAGAGGCAGTGTCAATAACTATCGACCTATCTCTAAATTATCTACCCTTTCAAAATTAATAGAAAAACTTCTTAACAAACGACTAATAAATTACCTAAATTCTAATAATCTACTTGCACGTTCACAATTTGGATTTAGAACTGGTTCCTCTACCAATGATGCAGTTCACGAACTAACTGACCACATAGTTAATAGTCTTGACAATAAAAAGAAGGTTATAGCTATATTTCTAGATTTAGCTAAAGCATTTGACACTGTCTCTGTCCCCCTCTTGCTAAGCATGCTTGAAACAATGGGTATAAGAGGCATTCAGCACCAACTTTTCAGAAGTTACTTAACCAATAGACAACAGAGAGTAAGGGTCGGTGAATTAACTAGTGATGACTTACTGATCACTAATGGTGTTCCCCAGGGAAGTGTTATGGGCCCTACGCTATTCCTCGTTTTTATTAACGAACTTTGTAATCTCCAATTACAAAATGGTAAAATTGTTACATTCGCCGACGACACAGCGCTTATTTTCCATGGTGATAGTTGGGAAGAGGCCTATCAGCTTGCTCAGCTGGGTTTCAACCAAGTTACATCATGGCTCAAAAACAATGCCCTTGTGCTTAATGTTGAAAAGACGAAATTCTTACCTTTCTCAATCAAAAGTGTACCATCTTCTACTCATGAAAAGTTTTCTCTTGTAGCTCATTTCTGCACACAAGATGAAATGTGTTGCTGTGACACCATTACTATTGCCACAGATATTAAGTATTTAAGTGTTGTCATTGACAGCAATCTTAATTTTTATAGCCATTTGGATTTACTCTCTGCCAGAACCCGCAAGCTCATCTACATTTTTAAAAACCTTAGACATATAGCTGACAAAAATATCATAAAACTGATTTACCAATCTCTCTGCCAATCTATTTTATCCTACTGTATCACCGTGTGGGGTGGTACTAGTAAATCCAAATTCTTAACAGTAGAAAGGTCTCAAAGAGCAATCTTAAAGGTTGGACATTCTCTGCCTTTTCTCTTTCCCACTACAGATCTCTATACTGTAAGTGATGTTTTAACAGTTCGACAACTGTTCATTCTTAACGTTGTCCTTAAGCAACACTCCCTCACTAACTATGATCCTTCTCGATTAGCTCACAAGCGTATCAGACACAAAGTCTGCTCAAATATGCAATGTTCCACAGCATTTGCAATGAAATTCTTTGGGTATTTAGGTGTTTTATATACAACAGAGTAAACGAGAAAACTAATATTTATCATCTCACAAAGTTCAAATGTAAAAAGGTAACTACAGCTTGGTTAAAAACACTAGATTATGACTCCACAGAAAAATTGCTATTGGTCACAACTTAAAAAGCATACACACACACACACATACACACACACACACGCAAACACACACGCACGCACACACACATTATAGTTTTTCACATTTGTTAATCCTAATGATGTAATTATAAAGATAAAGTGTTCATATTGTTATTACTTAAATATAAGTTTCATTCACGTGGTCCGGAATGGGAGGGACTGGTTATCTGTCATACCGGTCTCCGAGTACAGACACGAGTCTCTCGCATAGATTTCATCGAATTATGTACTTACTTTGTATACTAAACTGTAATACTTACTGTCTATGTGAGAGAAGAAAAATAAAGATTTATTATTATTATTATTATTATATATAAAATTGGCATTAGGTCTTGCAATTTCAGCTGAACTTTATTGTGCCAATCATTGGAGGGGTGCCAAAATAGGGCAGTTTACCCTAGCTGTAATTATTGTGTACAAAAAAGTATTAAAATTACCTTCAAACCTGACTCTTTAGCCTTTAAGAAAAGAGGCACAAAGTCTTGAAATTGTCCAACTGTTGGGTCACCACTTAGTTCTAGACCCACAACAATATCAGGATGTTTCTTATGGTACTCAATAGCTAAATCTGCAATGACTTTTGCATCTTCTACAGATTGGCTCCTATTAATAGATACTATAAGACGAGATATAATTGGTAAGTGAACTGACACTTGTCTGAAAAATAAAAGTTGATTGTACATAAGTATTGAAATAATATTTAAAACTGTTATATGTGCTGTTGCATTAATTAGAAAGAACATATGCTAATGTTTAATATTATTGTGGGTTAAAACTGCTATGTACTTGTGCCATTTATGGCAATAAATCACTGCCATTTTATAAACAACTTACTGTATAGATTGAATAATTGTTTCAATATATTTATTTTTTGTCATATATGGTGTATCACGGGGAGTGCTTCTTAACTCGATGTAGCAGCATCCATCATCACTAAATTCTTGAAGAGTCATTTTTGTTGCAATTTCTAGAGCTTCTGGCGTACTAGTAAGAGAATGAGCTATGGCAAACACTTGAAAACAGCTAGAAAAGTTAAAATATACTTAGTATTAGGTATTACAGACTTGAATAACAGAAATGAATGATAGCTACAAAGAATACATACTCTGACAAGTTTCTAGAATCTCCTGCCCCTATTTGAAACTCATCAAAAAAAGCATTTGTTTTATCTTGAAGACCACAATCCGCATAGTGTCTTTTCAGTTGCAGCATAGTAGAACTACTCAAGGAACCATTTAAATGAGCATGTAACTCCTGGAACATAACAGATAACATGGTTTTTTAAATATTCTTTTAGTTACCGGCCTTAGCACAACCAAGAGGACCTAAAAAAAAATATAGTAGAAGCTTACAATTTTCGGTAACTCTCGACAAAATACGTTCATGTTCATTTCACGTCCATTTCTCTAATTTCGAAAGAGGGAAAAATGGTATTTTTAAATATAGTATTAGTACTTTTTTTTTTCTTCTCTTTGGCTCGTACGGTTTGTACATTAGCCAATGTCAAGTAAAGGTAGGGAAACCAAGAAGAGGGATATTATTTGGATATTATGATGAAAATAGAATCTGAATTTAGGATGAATAAAAGGATCAGGATTGGTCAGGCAGGATAAAACTTATGATATTTAAATAATATAGTATTTCCACAAATTTAAAAGATTGATTTTTTTTTATCTTCTACGGGGTAGCACTTAGCCTTCATCACACCTGCACCACAAAGATATTATAATATAACAAGATTGTGCACTATGAAAATAAAAGCAATGTCAATTCGATTCTATATAGTTACAATAAGGTTTATTTTCGTATGACATTACGATAAACGGAAAAACGAGCCGAGCGAGAGGCTCCTAAATAGGATTGCATCCCTGTCTACTGGGCTGCCACCATGAAATATTTTTGGTTGTAGTAGAACTTAATTCAAATTTATATTTCCTGTTCTCGAGAATTTTCAAAATATTAATTAATTAAAAGGAATGTTAAGCTGATAATAATAAAGTCTATATAATTTGTATTATTTAAAACCATGAAAAACTACTTGTTTAATGTAAGCATGAAGTTTGACTTAATACTCTGAGGTAACTGGAGCTCTCACCCTGAATAAAAAAGTGTCGCCAGCAAATTTGACATTTATGTATGTAGTGGCTGTCAGCTGTCTCATATGACCATACGTATTTTTTTAAAGTGTAGGTGAGACGGAAGACAGCCACTGTGATATTTGTGGTATTCAAAAAATTGTTCGTACTGCACGCTCCAGTTACCTCAGTATTAAGTCGAGCTTCATGAATGTAAGAGTCGGTGTTATGGTAGTTTTAATTATAATAAATTTGCAACACTTTGCGTCTGGACAATTTTAATAAAAATAAAAACATCATCAATATGGCGACGGCAAATTAATTTATGTGTGTAAAGTTAGTGTGTATATCTTAATTATCATTTTAAAATTACGTTTAAATCAATAAAAATGGTTCTCACTTGATGTGTGAAAGGATGCAAAAGCGCATCATATAAACGTAGCGGTGTATCTTTTCATAGGTAAGTATTTAGCCAAAGTTTTATTCTTGCGTATAGTAGGGTGTCCATTTTGTTTGTAATCTATAGTCTGGAATTTACTTTCTTACATAACACAAACATTAATTTTCATTGTTTCAGATTTCCTAAAGATGAAGAAATTAAAAAAGGTTGGCTTAACGTCATATCTGAAAAAAATTACACAATACTCAGCAGAAGAAGAAAAAGAAGAAGAACTTTATCAGGAAATAGGCATGAAACAGAACTTATTAAATGTATTATAAAATCTGTATTTTAATTTAAGGTTAAAAAAGTAGGTAGGTACGCAAAAAACGAATCTTTAAAATTAATTGGACACAAAGCCTCCATGCGTCAAAAGATCCGAAAGACAGTTTTGTTTAGCAATGTATAGTCTAATTAATAAACAGATTTTCATTACTGTACGTGGACTTTTTATTTCTATCCATTTTAGCAAAATACGCCTATCAGAAATACAGACATACATTTCATATAAGTACCTGCATACAGGTCAAACTGACAACCTCCTTTTTTGAAATCGGTTCAAAAGTAAGTATGCTTATAAAAAGCATATGTGTAAATGTCGATTGTCACATTATTGCCTCATATGTGATGCAAAGTACCCTCTATGCTTTGCCTCGCGGAGTCCTCATCTTAACTAATATTATAAATAGAAAGTGAGTTCGGATGTTTAAATGTATGTTTGTTTTAGCTACAAGAGCTCCCTAGGAAGCGTGGTGTTCGAATCCTACGTGAGCCAAGTCTGGTTAACTATAAATTGTCCTCGAAAAAACCAAATCGTGTAGTCACTCACGTCTCTCTCATTAGAGAGGGATGCACACCATAATAGGGCTATCTCGCTCGGCTCGGCTGTAGCTCATGAGTGCGCAATCTTGTTATATTATAATATCTTTGCGCCTGACCTGCACGGGTAGCATGACGACCTCGAGAGCGGTTTTGTCTACGTTGAAATGTCAAAAATGACATCCCAACGTAGACAAACTCTTTGTTTAACTGTCAAAAATGACATTAAGGGGTAGACAAAATCTTTGTTGGGTTCGTCATGCTACGCCTGCTGATGTTAAGTGGTGATAAGGCTGAAGGTGGAAGCGCACTACTCCCGGAATCCTCAATAACTGAGGAACTGGCTATCTTATCTGTAACTGCCGGAACACAATAATGCTGAAATGTGTGTTTGTTCCCAAAGAACATGGGATCGGCTTTAGTAATCAGCAGCACGAATTTCAAAGTGATTTTGGTCTTAATCGATAGGTAATGATGGCCGAATCACAACCTAGTTTTCCTTTTTTCGAGGAGATGTGTAGTTTTTGAAAAATCTTTATTTTAATTTTTGAGGTTAATTACGAAAAAACTTGATAGAAAGAGAAAGAAAATGTCAAAATGTATGACGAAGTATAGTGTTGTCTCTATGTTCTATTTTGTCTCTGGTCCATTGTCAATGAAGTGTCATGTCAAAGT
This sequence comes from Crambus lathoniellus, assembly GCA_949710035.1. Classification (NCBI taxonomy): domain Eukaryota; kingdom Metazoa; phylum Arthropoda; class Insecta; order Lepidoptera; family Crambidae; genus Crambus; species Crambus lathoniellus. The sequence goes on from OX453304.1 coordinate 25,068,810, forward strand.
GTCAACAAAGGTTCATTGCTCGGACCATATTTTTGTTATTTCCTTCTCGCATGCGTTTCTAGAATCTGACTCGTGCCTGTTTATTTGGAATTAAAATTTGTAACATAACCGAATTAGTCAACCCCGACTCCACGTGGTACTAGTATGCCCTACCCCTAGAGTGTATATAAAAGCCCGGAGGCGCGGAGGGAGAGTAGCCCCCGCCCGCTGTAACAAAGTACAGGCACCAAGTGAGCTGCGTAGGTGAGCATTGAGTGCCTGCACTTTGTTACGCATGGGCGGGAGGGGCTGCACTTCCCGCAGCGCCGGAGACGTTCGGAAGGCTATTAGTTAATCAAAACCATTTGCCCTTATAGTGTACATACATTTATTTTAACTAGTAGACAAAACATTGCGCAGTTTCACAGACTTAACCTCAAAACAAAAATTTAAATATCTCAAAAACTATGCGTTTCCTCACCTCCCCCCTTGAGAGGGGGGTTCCCCTAGTCCCCCCCTCTCCCCCTCACCCCCCTCCGAATGCTACCGATTACTAAAGAAAACCCAGAACATGTATTGTAATCACTTCTTTGTTCCAACTTCCACAAAATTGTTTGTTCCCATTGAGTTATAATGTAGGTAATAAATTTTGTTGTTTTGGTAAATTGTTTGTTTGTTACACTCAAGGAATTTATAAGTACTACGTACAACAGGAAGGTGCACTCCGTATTTTTGTGTATTTAAAAATACACTTTAATATTAAGAGATAAGGTTTATATTTCAATACAAAATGTCAACGGTCCAGCTGAGACCGCAAGAACGAGGTGAGGGTGTCCCTTTCTCTGAAATTGCCAGCACTCTTAAATAACAGGTTTAGTAGATTTATGGTTCACAACTTTCGTTATAAAAATTAAGTTTCGTAAAATTTCCGCTTCGTATTACTTTTAGTCAATAGAAAACATCGCATATTAATTTAGGTATTACCGTATTAAGCATAAAAATGTATCAGGTCGTTTAAGTTTTTATGGCTTAACCTAGAAAAGAATTTGAATGATAGATTTCAGAATGTTAAAGTAGCAACATTACAAGCCGAATGACGTTTTCTGACGTTTTCCGTCTTCGTTGTGTCAAGTTCGCAATTCGCTCGTCGCCGCCCGCCGCCCGTCGCGCATGTTCGTGGCCGCCGTAATGGGATGGAGTGAGATAAACTGACCTCGTTCTTACTATCTCATTAGGACCGTTTTTTAGCAGCAGTGCACCTTCCTGTTGTATTATAAATTCCTTGGTTACACTCATAGATTTAGAATTTTTTCGCTACGCAAAAAGATCTACGAAGCGTGGGAGCGAGAAATCCAAATCAAGTTTTAAATGTCCAAGAGAGAAAAAGACAGCAAATAAGTACCGCTATGTCATTATTTTCACGAGTAAGAGGCCATAGCGTCCCAGCTGTTCAACGTCTCGTTACAATTTGTGCATATTTGTAGTAATCCTTCGATTAAAGTGAAAAGTGCAATTATGGTAACATGTTCGGTACGTGAATGTACGTGAATGTGGAGTTACAAGACGCAATAATCCGGATAAATACACTTTTCACAAGTAAAAACGATTTTATCATTGGAAGTTTTCGAACCTTAATTTATCAAATTTCTGACAGTAATCGGCTCAGAAAAAGATGTTTACAGTAGAATATTAAAATGTGTTGTTCTGTGTGAGTGTAAATCGTGATTTAAAACAATATTTGCGAAGAAATTATGTATAAATAGTAAATTGATGGTTACGCTAGTGCTTGACAAGCGGTGACGTCACGAGTATCGATAAAAACAATTGTTTTTATTGACATCGTGATATGAATACAAAGTAATTTAGCCAAGATTATGTTGAAATCGTAGATAAGGTAGGAAAGATAGATTGCCGACGTCATACATTATTATTATTTATCTATTCTTGAAATAGAGGTAAAATTGAATCATTATATTATTTTTTTACTTTTAATGAATTTGCTCTTGATCCCAATCAAGCCCATGGTGAGCTAAGACAGGATCCACGATGGAGCGAGCTAACCCAGAAGCTCACAAATTTTATTCAAGCTCATCAAGCTCTCTTACTGCATTCATATAAATACTCTCGTCCTCATGGAAAGAGCTGTACTGGAACTACAAAGCTTTCTTAAGCTACTGCATCCACCTTTTCTCTCGTCCTCCTGGAAAGAGCTATACCGAAACAGCTGCTTTGCTTGCATTACATTATATTAGGCACGCATAATTATGTCGCCTTCCTCCTAATGAGTGATTTTCTGAGAGGCCATTTAAAAAAAAAAGCTTCCAATTGCTTCACTAGATGGCGTTGAATAAGTATGTACATGTCTATGGTATATTTTGGTATGAAACATATTTAAATTAATTACTTTTGAAAAACCCAAAGGAAACTAATAATATATTAAATAAGTACTACTGTGAGGAACGGAAACGAAATAGGTAAATTTAAAGATTTAGGTAAATAAATAACATCTGTCTGACGTTCCGTTTTACGTAAAAAAGTCGCGTCAAAGTAAAATTTATAACGTTCCGTTCCTTTTAACTGCATAGGTGGGACAGCGCCATCTAGTGGCTGAGCTTTCAGAAAATCGCCCATTGGAAAAGATTGTTATGAGCTTTACTAATAAAATATAAGACTTCAAGGCTTAGTACTACATTTTATCAATAGATGGCGCTGAATTTGCTGTGTAAAAATTCTACATGGCGAAGTTAAGAATTTTGTAAACCTAGTTAAGTTAGCTCATAAATTTTGTTCAAGCTCATTAAGCTCTCTTACGCTATTACTGCATCCATACATACTCTCGTCCTCCTGGAAAGAGCTGTACCTGTACTGGAACTACAAAGCTTTCTTACGCGACGCTTATTACGCTACTGCATCCATCTATACTCTCGTCCTCCTGGAAAGAGCTATACCGAAACAGTTGCTTTGCTTGCATTACATTATATTAGGCACGCATCTGACGCCTTCGTCCTAATTGGAAAAGGTTGTTGGAACGTTCACTTCCCCGCTTACTGCATACATTACTGTAATAATTACCGGCTTGCTTTGTAATAAACTTCTTGCTACCCGTATCATACCATCTTTTACTGCTTCAACTACGTTATCCTGCACTTCCGAAGACTTCTAACAAGAAACCCCCTCACAAAGTGTTTTAATTACGTGTACTTGTATTAATAAACGTCTCACTATATTGAGAGAGCATTAAATGTCACAGTCAAATTGGTGAATTCAATTTTTCGCTTCCTCTTCGATTTTTTAAGCGTTGCATTGGATCGTCACTCACACAAGCGCCGCTAGTAGAAATAAATCATTTACTCAGCTCAAGGACTTAAATCAAAATAATTGAGTATTTTCCGCATAAGTTTATTTGCATGCATCAAAATGATCTCCGCTCAGCATATACCAGGATATATTATATCCTGGTAATAAACAAGACGCTGCTGATCTTCCGCGGATGCCATCTCTTATGTAATAAAACTAATTAAAATTAATAATAAACATAAAAAATATAAAAAAACAACAAAACAGGCTTTTAAGCGTATTTGTTAAGTGTTAATTTACTAATTCTTTACCACTAACCGACTTCTGACCATTTACACAAACATAACTTATTGTCTACTTTCGGCTAAAATAGTTAAAAAGCAGAATTAGACTATTAGATATTTGCGCAAAACACTCAATAATTTCGATCCAAGTCCTTGAGATTAAGTACCTATTATCTTCTTAGTAGTCTGTGCAAGTAGAGTACCTAAATGATTTATTTCTATTGGGGGCGCTAGTAACGTGACGTAGGTACCAACTTAAGGCTTCCTGACGAACGATGTATAACAAGGCCTACCTACTGAAACAATCGATAATGTAAAAGTATATCCTGGACAACACTATTTTTAACTCACACATAGACATTCATCAACACATGTACATATTTTTTTTAGTCACATCTTCGAGCCGTCATTGTGTATCTTGTACATTCTAAATCTATGGTTACACTACAGTCGTCCGTCATAAATTAAGATGCCCGTTTTGACACATGGTAATGACCTTAGAATATAACTTGTTACGAAAACCAAAAAAACAAATAAATGCTGATTACTTATCATAGGTGTTTGAAAATAATATGTTACATTTTTTAACACATCATAAATTAAGGCAAAGTGTCTTCAGCGTATTATTTTTGCGTTTAATCTAAAGTAAACGCAGATTCGATTAACTACGAAACGTCTCGAAAAACAGTTACGTTTTCAGTCTTTATTTTAAATACTAGTGTTGTAACCGTTGTGTGCAGGATCGAAATAATCATTATAACCACTTTAATAGATTAATTTGTAAAATTGATCTTTTTGTGAGTTTAAACTAGATTAGCGGTTAAAGCATTAGTGAAATTATGAATTGGCAACAATCATTTCGATAAAACGGTTTCTAGGTAAACGCATACTTAATCAAGGAGAACGTTTCGAACGAACCGAATGAAATAATTCTTCGAGCCCCCAGTACACGATGGCCGATCATGGTCGGCGACCATGACCAATACATCGTACATTGACACTTTTGAACGAACAAGTTTAAAAAGGTTCTTTCAAAAGTGTCAATGTACGATGTATTGGTCATGGTCGCCGACCATGATCGGCCATCTGACAGAACTTGGCTGTATGCAGTGGTGTCTGTGCACGTCAACTTTTTCACACATTAAAACTAAACTCTATCTGTCAACTCGACACTTGTTCTTACCGCGTTTTTCATGCATTGCACTGATTGTAATTTCTCTAATGTAAGTAAAATAAAACACAGTTTACAGTGAATAAATCTTTTATTAGACGCCCCCACACCTACCTGTGGCTACAGGTTATGGGACCAGCTACAGTTTCACTGCGAAACTTAAACCATGGCGTCTAAAACCATATGTATCGAGCCTCTACAAAAGCACAACTACGACACGTGGAAAGTCCACGCGGAGGCCGTGCTTACCAGAGCAGGACTACGAGCATGCTTGACTGGCGAGGGAAAAGAAGACCAGGACCTCATGGCCAAAGCCGAGCTCCTACTTATTATCGCGCCATCAGAGTTGCGTCTAGTTAAATCCTGCAAAACTGCCAAGGATGTGTGGGATACATTGAAAAACGCTTACGAAAGTAAAGGGCCCGCCAGGAAAGCGAGTCTTTTGAAGAAATTACTAAAAATGAAAATGAAAAACGAAAATGCAAGAGACCACATAAATAGCTTTATGCATTTGGTAGAAAAACTCAAGGACATGGATGTTGCTATAAATGAAGACCTCTTGTGCATCATGCTGCTGTATAGCTTACCTGAATCCTTCGAAAATTTTAGGGTAGCTATAGAAACACGGGACCAACTACCATCCTTAGAAGATTTGAAAACAAAAGTTATAGAAGAAAGTGAGGCCCGCAGTAACAAAAATGGTGACGAAGAAGAAGAGGAAGCTCTTTACAGCAACAAAAGTAAGAAACACAAAAAGGTTAATAAAAGATTTAAGAACAAATACATAAAATGTGAAAACTGTCACAAAATAGGCCACTTGACAGAAAATTGTTGGTTGAAAAAGGACAACAAACCTAAAACGCTCCTTGCTGAAGAATCCTGTTTATCGGCAAGTAGTGACAATACAAAAATAAACAAGTGGTGTTTGGACAGTGGATGTACATCACACATGTGCAACGACAAATCATTGTTTGTGTCAATGACCCTTACAAATGACATTTTGAAGCTAGCAGGATTAGACAAAATTGAGAATATCAAAGGAAAGGGGACTGCTATCATTGAAACTAGTTATGGAGAAAAGTTGAAACTCAGCGATGCCCTATACATTCCACAGCTTTCTACAAATTTGATATCCGTTGCTAAAGCTACTGAGAAAGGATGTAAAGTATTTTTTCAAAAAGACTTTGCAACAGTGAAAGATGAAAAAGGAAACATTCTTATTAAAGCGAAGAAAGAAAATGGGTTATATTACATTGAAACAAAAACAGAAAAGTGTCATTGGGCAGAAGATAAAATGTTATCATGGCACAAAAAGTTAGCGCATGTTAATGAACAAGACCTGAAACTTGCCCTCAAAAATAAAATAATGAGAGGATTATCTTTTAATGAAAATGATACACTGCGAGAATGTGAAACCTGTTTTAAGGGTAAATTAACATCACAGCCATTTCCTAGTGAGCGAAGAGAAGAAACTAAAGCAAATGAAAAGTTGGACACAGTTCACTCGGACGTATGTGGACCCATGCCAGTAACAAGTAATGGAGGTTACCGGTATTTCATCACATTCACGGATGAATACAGCAGGTACTGCAGAATATATTTCCTGAAACAGAAAAATGAAGCATTAAAACATTTTATAGAGTACAAAAAGGAAATGGAAACTTTTACTGGTAAGAAGGTAAAAATACTTCAAACAGACAATGGTACTGAATATATAAACAATGAATTTAGTACCTACTTGAAGAAAGAGGGAATTGCACGTAGAGTATCAGCTCCGTACACACCTCAACACAATGGATTGGCCGAAAGAAAAAATAGAATATTATTAGAAAAGGCAAGATGCATGCTTATCGACTCAAACTTACCAGAGAGTTTTTGGGCAGAAGCGGTAAGCACTGCGAACTACATTGCAAACCGAGTGCCATCAAAAGCTATTAAAGGAAAGACACCATTTGAAATGTGGGTTGGTTACACACCATCAGTTAGACATTTCCAATGCTTTGGCACTAAAGCATTTGTTCTTAACAAAACAAATAAGAAAAAGTTTTCACCAAGAGCAAAGGAAGGAATTTTTCTTGGTTATTCTGAAAGAACAAAAGGTTACAGAATCTGGATGCAAGATCTTCAACAAGTTGTCATAAGTCGGGATGTAAAATTTATGACAGAAATGTATCACAATCAAAAAGTAGAAACAAATGACAAAGTTCCTGAAATTCAGTTAAAATTCAAAAAGGTACATAAAGAAGAAAAAACACCATCTGAAGATGAACAATCTGAAGATGAAGATCAGGCTGATGAATCAGGAAATCACTTCGAAGAATGTGAACCGCACAATGACGATGACTATGAACCCAGTGGAGAAGACGCTGCAACACCTGAAAAAGAAAAAGAACATGTTAAACCAGATGAACCTGAAAGGGAAAATAGACCAAAAAGAGAAAAGAAGAAACCTACCTGGACTAAAGACTATGTACTAGAAGATGAAGGTGACTCGGAAGAGAATATGCTTGCTTATGAAGCTGTTTACCTTGGTGAAGAGAACAATGACGAATGGCATGACGCCATAAAAGCTGAAATGAGAGCCCACATAAAGAATGATACCTGGAAAATAATAAAGAAAGAAAAGGACATGAACATCATAGATTGTAAAATGGTACTAAGAAAGAAAACCGGATTAGACAACACAGAGACTAAAAAAGCAAGACTTGTAGCACGGGGATTCACACAAAAACCAGGTGTGGATTATACCGAGACGTTCGCGCCCGTTGCAAAATTAAGTTCTATCAGATCTGTAATAGCAACTTCTGTACAAGAAGGGCTAGAATTAAATCAAATGGATGTTACTACAGCATACCTGAATGGAAAATTGGACGAGAAAATAGTTATGAAAACTCCAAGTTACTTAGAAAAATATGTGACAGAAATCATGGTGGAAGAGAGTACAAAAGATGACCTGACTGTATTTAACAAAGCAAAGGAAATGCTAGAGAATATAAGACAAAATAGAAATGAAAATGTATGTCTACTACAAAAGGCTCTATATGGGTTAAAACAGTCCGGAAGGCAATGGTACAAGAAACTAGATTCTGAATTAAAAGACCTTGGATTCAAGTCAACTCAAGCCGATCCATGCTTATACATTCTAGAGAAAGGAGGAGAAAAGATAATAATAACAATATATGTAGACGATCTAATAATATCATACTCATGTCCCAAGCTACTAAAAAGTATTAAAAGCTTATTGAAAGATAAATTCGAAATGAAAGATATGGGAAGACTGAAGTACTGCTTAGGGATAAGTTTTGAATATAAAAAGGAAAATGTAACACTAAGTCAAAAGAAGTACATAGAAGAAATTTTAAATAAATTTAAGATGGAAGATGCAAAACCAGTATCTACTCCTATAGAGACAGGATTGAAATTAGAAAAACAAGAAGAACCTGAAACTGACTTACCTTATAGAAACCTGATTGGAGCCCTCATGTATCTGTCAGTAGCTACACGCCCCGATATTACTCATGCCGTCAGCTACCTGAGCCAATTTAATGAGTATTATGGAAAAGAGCATTGGAAGGCAGCAAAACGAGTCTTAAGATACCTGCAAGGAACAAAAGACCTGAAATTAACATATACAAAAGATTGTTATAAACAACTGACAGGATATGCTGATGCAGACTGGGCGTCTTGCTCCTTGGACCGCAGATCCTACACAGGATACTGTTTTATCAAGAATGGTGCCACAATCAGCTGGGAATCAAGAAAACAAAGAACCGTTGCCTTATCAACCGCTGAATCAGAGTATATGGCCCTTACAGACTCCTCAAAAGAAGCAATCCACTTACTTAAATTGGAAACAGATATAAGCAAAAATGAACAGAAGGGAATAATTATCTACAATGATAACCAAGCAGCACAGAAGCTCGCTACAAATCCCATCATTGGTGCTAGATCAAAGCACATTGATATAAGACAGCACTTCATCAGAGAAGTTATCCAGACAGGTCAAGTAGAAATTGCTTATATGAAAACCGAAGACATGATAGCAGATATTCTAACGAAAGCTCTCGCCAGACCCAAGTTTGAAGAATGTAGAAGAGGACTCGGGCTGAAATAGTTTTCCGTGAGGAGGAGTGACAGAACTTGGCTGTATGCAGTGGTGTCTGTGCACGTCAACTTTTTCACACATTAAAACTAAACTCTATCTGTCAACTCGACACTTGTTCTTACCGCGTTTTTCATGCATTGCACTGATTGTAATTTCTCTAATGTAAGTAAAATAAAACACAGTTTACAGTGAATAAATCTTTTATTAGACGCCCCCACACCTACCTGTGGCTACACCATCGTGTACTGGGGGCTTTAGATAAAACCTAGACAACCTTGCACACCTCACCATGTCGAATCGTCACGTTCACCTTTCTAGAGATTTCTTAAAATACGTTTCGTTCGGCTCGTTCGATGCGTTCACATGGGACAAGCGTGCGTTCACCATAAGCGGCCTGTACACGTTTACAATTTGAAGGTCTTATGTATCTTCTTTAAATAATCAGCCTCCATGTATAATTTTGTACATATAATTTTTTTGGGCATGAAGTTTTTGTGAAAACCTTGAAACGAAATGCAGTTTCATAAAGCCTTGACGTTGACAAATTTGCACTCTACCTACCATCTATGGTTTGCTCGTTATAAAACTCAAACGTGAAAAGCAACCATATGCATTGTCCTCTTTCTTTTCCATACACAAGAAAGAGATAGTGACAATACAAAAATAAACAAGTGGTGTTTGGACAGTGGATGTACATCACACATGTGCAACGACAAATCATTGTTTGTGTCAATGACCCTTACAAATGACATTTTGAAGCTAGCAGGATTAGACAAAATTGAGAATATCAAAGGAAAGGGGACTGCTATCATTGAAACTAGTTATGGAGAAAAGTTGAAACTCAGCGATGCCCTATACATTCCACAGCTTTCTACAAATTTGATATCCGTTGCTAAAGCTACTGAGAAAGGATGTAAAGTATTTTTTCAAAAAGACTTTGCAACAGTGAAAGATGAAAAAGGAAACATTCTTATTAAAGCGAAGAAAGAAAATGGGTTATATTACATTGAAACAAAAACAGAAAAGTGTCATTGGGCAGAAGATAAAATGTTATCATGGCACAAAAAGTTAGCGCATGTTAATGAACAAGACCTGAAACTTGCCCTCAAAAATAAAATAATGAGAGGATTATCTTTTAATGAAAATGATACACTGCGAGAATGTGAAACCTGTTTTAAGGGTAAATTAACATCACAGCCATTTCCTAGTGAGCGAAGAGAAGAAACTAAAGCAAATGAAAAGTTGGACACAGTTCACTCGGACGTATGTGGACCCATGCCAGTAACAAGTAATGGAGGTTACCGGTATTTCATCACATTCACGGATGAATACAGCAGGTACTGCAGAATATATTTCCTGAAACAGAAAAATGAAGCATTAAAACATTTTATAGAGTACAAAAAGGAAATGGAAACTTTTACTGGTAAGAAGGTAAAAATACTTCAAACAGACAATGGTACTGAATATATAAACAATGAATTTAGTACCTACTTGAAGAAAGAGGGAATTGCACGTAGAGTATCAGCTCCGTACACACCTCAACACAATGGATTGGCCGAAAGAAAAAATAGAATATTATTAGAAAAGGCAAGATGCATGCTTATCGACTCAAACTTACCAGAGAGTTTTTGGGCAGAAGCGGTAAGCACTGCGAACTACATTGCAAACCGAGTGCCATCAAAAGCTATTAAAGGAAAGACACCATTTGAAATGTGGGTTGGTTACACACCATCAGTTAGACATTTCCAATGCTTTGGCACTAAAGCATTTGTTCTTAACAAAACAAATAAGAAAAAGTTTTCACCAAGAGCAAAGGAAGGAATTTTTCTTGGTTATTCTGAAAGAACAAAAGGTTACAGAATCTGGATGCAAGATCTTCAACAAGTTGTCATAAGAAACTTTGGAATTTTTGGAAACAGATATAAGCAAAAATGAACAGAAGGGAATAATTATCTACAATGATAACCAAGCAGCACAGAAGCTCGCTACAAATCCCATCATTGGTGCTAGATCAAAGCACATTGATATAAGACAGCACTTCATCAGAGAAGTTATCCAGACAGGTCAAGTAGAAATTGCTTATATGAAAACCGAAGACATGATAGCAGATATTCTAACGAAAGCTCTCGCCAGACCCAAGTTTGAAGAATGTAGAAGAGGACTCGGGCTGAAATAGTTTTCCGTGAGGAGGAGTGACAGAACTTGGCTGTATGCAGTGGTGTCTGTGCACGTCAACTTTTTCACACATTAAAACTAAACTCTATCTGTCAACTCGACACTTGTTCTTACCGCGTTTTTCATGCATTGCACTGATTGTAATTTCTCTAATGTAAGTAAAATAAAACACAGTTTACAGTGAATAAATCTTTTATTAGACGCCCCCACACCTACCTGTGGCTACACCATCGTGTACTGGGGGCTTTAGATAAAACCTAGACAACCTTGCACACCTCACCATGTCGAATCGTCACGTTCACCTTTCTAGAGATTTCTTAAAATACGTTTCGTTCGGCTCGTTCGATGCGTTCACATGGGACAAGCGTGCGTTCACCATAAGCGGCCTGTACACGTTTACAATTTGAAGGTCTTATGTATCTTCTTTAAATAATCAGCCTCCATGTATAATTTTGTACATATAATTTTTTTGGGCATGAAGTTTTTGTGAAAACCTTGAAACGAAATGCAGTTTCATAAAGCCTTGACGTTGACAAATTTGCACTCTACCTACCATCTATGGTTTGCTCGTTATAAAACTCAAACGTGAAAAGCAACCATATGCATTGTCCTCTTTCTTTTCCATACACAAGAAAGAGATAACCTGATGAGATTTCTAATGCTAAGGCCACAAAGCGGGCTACGGCGAATCATCGGGTGAAGGGTCAACGCGATAAGTGTGGACGACAACGTGTAGTACCATCACGACAAGACGATGTTATCGGGGCACTGTCGTCGGCGCATCTAAGGGATGTGCCGCGACAATATTCGCTTGGGTGGCTACACCTACGTCACTTCAGTGTCGTCCACTTTGAAGCGGGTCACACGTGCTTTGCTACTTTGTATGGAAATGAAATATGATAATGAAAAAATAAAGCAAGGTACTTTAAATAAAAAAGTATATAATTTAATAAAATAGAATTAATTGTAGTAAAATCAAATATATATATAAGGGATTTCCGATGAGTATTATTATTATGCTTTGTAGCAGACTATGTGAAAGAAAGTAGCAGGTGTGACTTATGATGAATCTTATTAGGGTTCCGTAGGGGTACCCTTTGGGTAAAGGGTAAAAACAGGACCCTATTACTAAGACTCCGAAGGGAGTATATAATTATGTTCTGTGGACTCCGCTGTCCGTCTGTCTGTCACCAGACTGTATCTCATGAACCGTGATAGCTAGACAGTTGAATTTTGCACAGATGATGTATTTCGGTTGCCGCTATAACAACAAATTCTAAAAACAGAATAAAATATATATTTAAGTGGGGCTCCATTACAACAAACGTCTTTTTGCCACTTTTTTGCTCGATATTAATATCGGCAACAGGTAGACGTTTCAAATATTCACAGAATATTCACTTAAAAAAAAATTAAAATACCTAAATAAATATCGCTCGCAGTCTCGCACTTCGCTGGTTTGTCGTGATAGCCCGTAGATTTAGCGCACCAACGCGACACGAATCTTCGCCCGCCTAGTGTAGACAAGAACATCGCGTATGCCCGACAACCGACAACGATAATTTTAGCGCGCCAACGCGATAAGAATTATCGTCCGCTAATGTTGTCCCAACTCCCAGCATAATAATCAATCGATGTATGCAATCATCATTGTGAAAATCAAATAAAAGGTGAAAAACAAATATCTTATTTCACTAACAGTTATTGGACTTGTTATTTTTAAGTTCATGTATAATGAGGCGTGATTTTCTATAATTTCAGAAACCTAGCCGTATAATTTAAAATTTTCAACTGGCAGCCCTGGTATATACAAAGTGATACAAAGGTACTTTGTGTTGGCAACACTGCCTGTAGTAAATTCTGAGTTTTATAACAGTATCCCTATTAGTCTGTGTTTATAACCTATAAATTTTAAATATCATAATAAAATACTTTGCCTCTTAAGAAAATGAGTGATTTAACTGATTTCTCGCCAAGTAAAGGAGCTGATTCAGAACTACAAGACTTCCTTCTTGCTGAGAAACAAAAAGCTCAATTTCACGCTCAGGTTAATGATTTCACTATTCTATTAGTAATTTTCATTAAACCTTTTTAATGCATCATTATAATATTACATTGGTTGGTTTTCCCAAAACGGGTAACTAATCTAATATGAACTGTCGAAAATATAGCTAGTACCTAGTTTATTTTTAAACTTTTGTACCTAGGTTATTTTAAATTTTTTGATTTTTATACAGATACACGAATTCAATGACTTCTGTTGGGACAAATGTGTGGATAAACCAGGAACAAAGCTAGACTCGCGTACTGAGACCTGTATCACTAACTGTGTCGAAAGGTTCATTGATGTCTCCTTGCTCATCACTAATCGGTTTGCCCAGATGTTGGAAAAAGGAGGTGGAATGCAGTGATTTGTCAACATCTCATTAGAAGTTCTTGTTATTAATTTAATTTAGAGAAATAATTCCATTATTACAATATGTAGTCATTTGTTTTTGGTTATCTGAAAACCTGAATTATCAAAGAATGTTATATGGCAACAGTTACTTGGAAGAAGAATATGATATGATGCATTGTTGTATGTAGATAATAAGATGTTGAATAAATGAAAAAATATGTACATTAAATATTTTTATTTCATATATTCACAAACACGTGTGTATGATAGTTACTAAATGTATAAATTATGTAAATTATGAATGAGAACATACACTTTTAGACTAATAAAATGCAAAGCCCCCAGTAAAGGCTGGCCGATCCCATGGGAGACCATGATGGGCGATTGTGTAGGACCGGTTTGCTTGTGATTGCCATTGTTGAGCAACGCAAACTGCCCTGTACTGTACACAATCGTCCACTATGATCGGCCATCCTGTACTGGGGAAATTTGTGGATTTCACAAAGAAAATAAAAACAGTAATGAAAAATGAAAATTATCTTCCAACTTTACCTAGTTTAGTATCAGTACGAGGATCAGCAGTAACAGCTTGAACTGCAACTAATGCTTCGTTTATTTTAGTCTGCAAGTTCCTCAAATCTTGAACAAATAATAATTTCAACACATCAGCAGGCTGCTGAATAATATTTGCTTCAGTTTTCGGTGGATCAGGGTGAGGAGCCGTTTTCAGAATTTTAGCAATGGCCGCTAGTCTGATTTTTGGATCAGAATGAGGACCAACTCCAACTATTGTAGATACCCTTTCAACACCAGTTTTGAAAGCTGGACTTGAAACTGGAAAATATGAAATATTTATCAATTTAACATACTTCCTAGCTACTAATATAATTATCCAAAGTTATATTGACTTACAGTCCAGATTGTCTAAGGGATTTGAAGAGACAACATTGGGAGCCGCCTTCTTTTGTTCTTCAACTTTAGCATTCTTATATTTTTCAACTGCAATCACAAAAACTCTTTTCGGTTAGCACAAAAGTAGTTTGAAGGTTGAAATTGCCACTGTTAGACTACAAAAAGAAGCTTACCATTATCCGCATACTCTAGTCTTATAGCATATGATAAAATCCAACTTAATTGTTCATTGGGACTTAAATCTGCAGCAGGACTAACTAAATCACGTTGATATGTATCATAAGCTTCTTTCCAACTATCAGCATCAATGTTTCGCAAGCCTTCTCTTTCTTCGATTTTGTAATGACGTATTTTTTGATCTTCTAACCACAAAACGACACTTCTGTATTCCTTTTCGTCTGAAATAAAATGTAATAAGAATAGATTCGATCCATTGAAGGCGAAAGTAGGTACCGGTAAGACTCGTGCATGGTGAACATATTTATTATTTGGCATTTTATTTACCTTCACAATTGAAAACCTCAGGGTTAGGGTGACCTAATGCCGAAAGTTTTAATTTGAACATATTATAACTCAAGAGCTTTACAAATTAAGCTTGATAAAGTTTATAATAATCGATCGACCCACACCACACCAAGCAAACCAAACCGAAACGCACAAACCAATAAAAAGTACTCTGTGGCACAAACGAAACGCAATGTGTGGGTCATCCATCAGCTTCCTCTTAAAGCTAGAAACACATTTCGCTGGCGCAGCGCAGCGCAGCGTCGACCGGGGTGTGCACACTTTACTAGCGTGGCGCAGCGTTTCCTGACGAAATTTTTGATCAGTGTCAATCGAGTCGTTGCCGAGCTAACATCTGCATTATGTTTTCTTCTAATTTTGAAAACAATTTCTGTTCTTACTTGAACATATTAAATCCAAAAAAAATATGTTGATGATTACGATGATAAGATGATGATGAATGATTACGAGATGCAATTTATATCTATACTAATACTATAAATACACTTTGTTTGTTTGTAATAGATAAACTCAAAAAATACTGAACCGATTTTAGAAATATTTAGTGTAATTTATTTTCAAATCAGAATTATACATTCAATTTGTTATAAAATTAAAAAGTATAGTGTACTAAAAACACTTTAATACTGTTTTAACAGTATATCTAACAACCCTACATGATAATGAATTGGTGACTCTTCTAAACAAAAAAAATATTTTTTAAATTGGCTCATTATTGACGGAGAAATCGGAGAACATAAGTAGTAAAAAGCAAAATGCAGAGCTCCGCTACGCAGTCCGCTACCGAGCCATCTGACGATACAATGCTAGAAAGTGGTGGGGAGCCTGGCGCAATCGGAGCCGGGCGGAAACGCTGCGCTGCGCTGCGCTGCGCTAGGGAAATGTGTTTCTAGCCATACTAAATGTATCAAACCGATCGCGCTGCACTGCGCTGCGCCAGCGAAATGTGTTTCTACCTTTAGACATAGAGAAATTCTACAGTCGTCACCATGAAGCTCGACTTAATACTGAGGTAACTGGAGGGTGCAGTACGAACAATTTTTTGAATACCACAAATAACACAGTGGCTGTCTTCCGTCTCACCTACACTTTAAAAAAATACGTATGGTCATATGAGACAACTGACAGCCACTACCTGCCACTACATACATAAATGTCAAATTTGCTGGCGACACTTTTTTATTCAGGGTGAGAGCTCCAGTTACCTCAGAGTATTAAGTCAAACTTCATGGTCGTCACAAAATAAGATGCCCGTTTTGACACATGCCAAAGTGACGTGATTAGGCATGTCACCATACGAGTCTGTGATCGATTCTCGCGATCAATCGATTAAGGTTTTGAGTAACTAATCGATTATAGTAGGTTTGCAACTTATGTGGATTAAGACTAAAGTTATTATTATAAAATGTTAAACTTACTATATAGGTAATTATACTTTTAATAAACATATTTATTAAAGTATAAATTGACCTTTTATGTTATATAAACTTGAATCGAATACACTTAAATTGCATAATTTATGTAAGAGCGAACGCGCACTTGTGATTTTTAATCGGGCGATAGTTTGGTCGTTCTCGGATTCAGTATAGAGTTATATGGCAGTGGCAATCGTCAATGCGTTTAAACTATCGACCGATCAAACTATCGAAAATGACTGGCCGATAGTTGTACGATAAAACTATCGCACAACTATCGGTCGGAAGGTAATGTGCATGAAGGACTACCTATGTGAGCGCGCGCACTGCATTCAACTAAAATATTGCCCAACTATCGGTAGACTGCGCATTCAGTATTGAACTATCGAAAATGACTGGCCAATAGTTACCACAACTATAGATAAAGTTACAGCTATACAACTATCGGACAACTATCGGCCTGTGCATGAAGGACTATGTGAGCACGCGCCCGGATTCAACTAAACTATCGACCAACTATCGGTCGACTAAAAATCACAAGTGCTCGCAGATTCTCAAAACCAAACTATCGGCCGACAGTTTGATCACGATCGTCTTACGATTCCGACTAAACTATCGGTCGACTAAATATCACAAGTGCGCGTTGGCTCTAAAAGTGCAAGTATTTTAACTACAGCTTACAGCATAGACATGGTCATAGTTTAGCTACATTACTTATTATAGCGGCCTGTACACGTTGGTTCAACCATTGGCCAATACGTCGTATATTAACACATTTGAAAGAACCTTTTTAAACGTCTTGTTCGTTCAAGTGTCAATGTACGATGTATTGGCCAGTGGTTGGATCAACGTGTACAGGCCGCTTACGGTGAACGCACACGATGTCCGATGCGAACGCTTCGAACAAGACGAACAAAACGTGTTTTTATTTTAGAAATCTCTGGAAAGGTGAACGTGACGATTCGACATGGTGAGGTGTGCAAGGTTGTCTAGGTTTTATGTAAAGTTTTTTTTTTCATTCGGTTCATTCGAAACATTCTCCTTATGCCGCGTACACACCGCGCCAACGAACGCCAACGAATGGGTTTCGATGCCCTTCGTTGGTCCTGTTTGGACGGTTTGGCGAAGGCCAACGATCGTTCGTTGGCGTGTGCCGGCGATCCGGAGCGTGGCGGTAACATCAAAGGAATTGAGCCATTAGATCGAACTCGGTGTGGACGGCGGCCGAAGGCCAACGAACGAACGCTCAGTTGAAGCATAGTTTCTACCAAAAGCGAGAGCGTTGAGTTTAATCTGTGCGTAATCTCTAGCGAAACACCAATCACAGCGCGTGAGCGTGACGTCAAATGTGAGGTGATTATTTGTGGATTATCTCTATGTAGTCTGTGATTATTTCTTCTAGATTGTTTTTTCGAGCTTTTGTTTGCAAAACACTGTAAAAGTTTGTGATAATAGCCAAACAAACCGTTTCAAGAGTCATCGAAAGCGATAATCGCAATGTCCGGCCCCAGGCAGAAGTAGACATAATAATGGTCGGCAATTTATTTGCCTCTAATTCAGATTACTGTGCTGCTGAATTTAGGAATGTGAAGAAAACATCCGTGTAAGTTTGTCAACCACTACATTATTTATAATCAAATACCTACAAGTTTAAAATCATTGCGAAAATAACATAACCTCAAAAGTGTAGTGTAACTCATCATATTTTTAACTACTTATTATTTTTGTTATGTTCAACATAAAATATTAACGTTCCCTGTCTTTTCAGGTCGGCAAGATAATCTTACGGTGATGCTGCCGTTGGATATACTTCGGCGCGATATTAATGAATTGATTTGAAGGTGTGTACAGAACATAAGTCCGCTCGAAATCATATGCAGTGATAGTGGATGAAAAACAAGGAAAAGTCATCAGCGTCCAAACATGCTGTTGCTCTCCAGATGTGAATACACAGGCGCAGTGAAAAACCATCCAGTACTGACACACAGTGCTACTGGAAGAAATCCAAATTAGCTCATGTTGGAAATAATTTGAAATATATCACGGCTGAAATGATGATGATGATGAAGGAAATATCAGCCGGTATAAGACCATGTTCTTAGCAGACTGCTTCCAAAACATGCTGACACAATTTCTACAAGCTGCGGCAAACTAAAATGTATCCAACTGTGAATTACTTAAAATACAGCTAAGATTATGAGAAAAGTGAAAAGTGCAAATGTTATTGTGTAATGAAATTTTACTTTACTTAGGACAAGCAGGATGTAATCGCTATTTTTTGTGACCTTTCCAAGGCATTCGATTGTGTTGATCACCAAACACTATTAAGGAAGTTAAAACATTATGGTGTTTCTGAAATGTCAGTAAGCCTTATGCATTCATATCTGTATGAAAGAACTCAGAAGGTAGTTATTAATAAAACTGAGTCTACCGGAGCTCCCATTACTATGGGCGTACCCCAAGGATCAATATTGGGCCCGCTGTTGTTTTTAATATACATAAATGACCTTCCTTACTACGCGAAGAATTTATGTGAGACAGTGCTATTTGCCGATGATACATCTCTAGTCTTTAAAGTAGATAGAGGTGATGACTGTTCTGACGAAGTGAATAGTGCTCTTTCAAAAGTGTCACATTGGTTTAATAGTAATAATTTATCATTAAACTCAAAGAAAACTAAGTGTTTAAAATTTTCGTTACCTAATGTAAGACAAGTTGATTTTCATATAAGACTAGACGGCGATATGGTCGAATTCATTAACAATACAAAGTTTTTAGGTATTATATTAGACTCGCGACTACAATGGGATCCTCATATCGAAGCCTTGGCGAGTAGACTCAGTTCGGCCGCATTCGCAGTTAAGAAAATAAGGCTCTTAACCGATATTGAAACGGCTAGAATAGTCTATTTTAGTTATTTTCATAGTGTTATGTCTTACGGCCTTTTGTTGTGGGGCTCAGCCGCTAACATCCACAGTATATTCGTGCTCCAAAAAAGGGCTATTCGCGCCATTTACAACCTCCGATCGAGAGATTCTTTAAGAGATCTATTTAAAGAAATAAACATTTTAACTGTTGCAGGACAATACATCTATGAAAATATAATCTATGTGAAAAAGTATTATAATACATTTGTAAAGCAGAGCGATATTCATCGCTTTAACACAAGAAATAAAGATAAACTTGTCGTTCCCAAGTTTAGGCTAGAAAAATCCAGAGCCTCATTTCTGGGGAAAAGCATAGCCTTTTTTAATAAAGTTCCACAGCGTATAATTGAACTACCATTGCATAAATTTAAACGTTACATTAAAGAGTCGCTGATGAGCAAAGGATACTATAAAGTAGACGATTATTTGAATGACCGCAATGCATGGTCATGATGTAACACATAACATAATCACTGTTTAATATGATGTATTTTTATACTAAGCAATTGTTGTATTAGTAACGATATGTTTTTTTTTGTAAATGTCGTTACCTAACTAAGAAACGCTGGCAAGTTTCTTGCGCCCATTCTTCTTGTCAGTTAAAAAAGTCTTGAATGGGTGGTAGGAAAATATTGACGATTCATAAGTACATATTTATTATGTCTAAGTGAATAAAGAATATTTTTATCTTATCTTATCTTATCTTTAGTTTTATTTTTTCCAAAAGTGAATAATTGGAAACAAAAATTTACCCTATATAGTATGAAAGTACAAAATAAAACAAAATGTAATAAAATATTTTTTTTTATTCAATTCAATGTAAGCCCTAAATATTAAATAATTCATAAAAACACTAATAAAAATTTTGTGTTTATGTTAGAAACACTTTGGTCTTGATAGTTTCGTATGTTCTTCTTTGAAAGCAATTTGAAAGGAGATGTTGATATGGTAGACTAGACCGATTAACATTTCAATAAGTACAGTAGCGAGTTATATGCAAATAAACAATCAATCCATCTATTGATGATTCTTTTGATTGCTGCGATTTTGTGTGTGCGCCCAATATTGATTTTTACAAGTGTCATCAAACATATCATTCAATTTATAATATTATAGCAGGCTGAGTAAAATATAAATTGGTATTTATAATGAGTGCATAATTTATTTAAATTTAATATTTAATAGTATACTTAAATATTGTTTATACTTACCCAAGTAATATATTTAAGTATTACTACTAATTATAAATGCGAAAGTACCTCTGTCTGTCAGTCTGCTTCGCTTTCATGCCTAAACTACTAACCTGATTTTGATGAAATTTGGTACCTACAAAGATAGAGTTGACCTTGCGAAAGGACATAGGCTAATTTTTATTCCGGAAAAGCTTGTACTCTGTAATCCATGCGGGCGAAGCCGCGGGCGGAAGGCTAGTATTAAATTTAAAATAAAGCCAAGCTCACCAAAAGCTCACTGACCTCTATTATTATTATTACACACTGGACAGGCTGTCTCCATACAAATGAAAGCTAATTTTGTGTGGCAATTTGAAGCGCCACTACGAGTGTCCCGAGAACTAATTTTGACATAATCATTACCACAACTGACTGAACATCACTAGTTTTAGTTACATAGACACTCGTACCTATATGCCTACAGCGCCAAAATAGCGATACTCAAATAGGCACTTTTATGACAGCCAGTCCAGTCCAGCCTCCAGCATGACTCCAGTGTGTAAATAATAATTTAATAATAGAGGTCAGTTGCCAAGCTGGACAGTGTTGCCAGCGAGGTCTTGTCAAAAAATACACCTAAACCCTGAAATGTACAAAAAAGTAACCTTCTGGCAACACTGGGCACTGGAGCCGGAATCGAGTGCCAACGATCGTTTGCTCAACGTTTGTTGTGTGTGCTATAATACCCCAAGAACTATCCGATATTTTTGTAAAAAATTCAATAACAGGCCAAATTTTTGTAAACGGTCATTAAATATAATTTTAAGAGACTATATTTTGGAATCCAACAAAATCTCGCATTGGAAGGTATCAAAAAAAAGTTATACCCCGAAAACGGTGCAATTTTACAGCAAATATGCTATCACCAATTTTATCGTTTACATGTGTTTATGTTCACCATATCTAAGCACCAAAGTCGAAATCCATAAAGATATAAAACGGGAAACTAATACTTTAGGAAGAAGTCGGTTGTTTCACTAACTGCACAATGTACTCTAAGAAAATAATAATAGCAGATTTTTTTAGGTTATATTCTACATCAAATAATGTTCCAATCAACTTTTTTTCAAAATCCAACATTATTTTTATTTGGGTAGTAGGTAATTTTTATTTATCTTTTTACACAGGCAGCAAAAAACGAACAGTTATGAATTTAGGTAGACTTTAAATATTGAGCTTAGATAATACCATGATAATTAAAATCCACCGAAAATTAATGATATTTGTAAATTTCTAAAAGTACATAAACTGATTTGGACTTTAGCGTTTTACAGTAAGTATCATTTTAGAACGCTCGCCACACCGCGCCCCGCCACCGCGTCGCGCGCCTGCCGCGGGCGCATTGGCACCTACGTACGAGGAGTAAACATACAGGGCCGGATTCTGTATTTAAGGGCACGATCTTCGAAATGATCGAAATCAACCTATTTTTTATTCAAAAGTAAACAATCAAATGAGTGAATTTCTCAGGCGAACATTTTACGCGCCTAGGCTGAAAACGCATTACTGCTTTACAGATGTAATACCATGATTTTTTCTAGACATTAAAGATAGGTAAGTTCACGTATCTCAATGAGGACTCTTGAATTAAATTTATAAAGCAATTAATTTTTATGGGAAAAATCAATAAGTGGCGAATTTTTAGTTCTGTGGCTTGTCCACAATCACTTTGACACACTATAATAATTATTCACCTCACAGAAAAAAAATCCTCAACAAATACATAAAAAAGATTTTTATTTATGTTCAGTATTAGGTAACATACAAGAAAATAAGAAAATTTTACTTTTTAAAACATATTTTTATTAAGACATGTCAAGCAAGCTTTGTCCGATCGAAAGTAGCAATTTCTATGCTCATTTTGTTTCGTCGTTCTTACGTTCCATTTATAGGTAGGTATATGTATATACCTACAATAAGTCCTTGCGCGGTTTGAATTTGAATAAGTACATGATTTTAGTTTACTCGGAATAAAAAATTGCAATTTCTGTGTGATTAGATTTAGACGGTTCTTTTTTAAATAAAAATATAGTTTTTATTTATGATAATAAGCCTTTGTCACATGTTTAAGATAACAGAAAAAAAGTCATGAACTTCATATCTATACTATCTATACTAATATTATCTATACTAATATCTATAGGTACTAATATTATAAAGAGGTAAGATTTGATTGTTTGTTTGTTTGTTTGCATCGAATAGGCTCCGAAACTACTGGACCGATTTAGAAAATTCTTTCACCATTAGAAAGCTACCTTTTTTCCCGAGTGACAGAGGCTATATTTTATCCCAATATTCCCACGGGAACGGGTACCACGCGGGTGAAACCGCAAGGATCCGCTAGTTAAAAAAAAATACACCTCGTTTCTAATTTCCGTGTACAAATTTCTGTGATTTCCGTGGCTTCTAGGTGTCCACGGAAATTGCACAGTTCCACAGAAATTGTACCGATTAATTAGTTATATAAAAAGAACATTACGAAGACGGAACGAAAAAGGCCCGATGCTGGCAGACTTCCTGGAGAGGGAGAACATCTATATGATGAACTCCTTCAAATAGACCTGGATCAGTCCGTCAGGTAAAGTAAAAAACGAGATCGATTTTATCATGTCGACGAAGAACCACATATTCAAAGTGATCACCGCATGGTCAGAAGCACATTGAATATCGACGACAAGCTTGAAAGTTCGCGACTGATAAAACCCACGCTCCTACCAATACCAGCCCAAATTCAAAACCCCAAGTGCTTTCAGCTTGAGTTCCAAAACCGCTTCAAAGCCCTTGAGAATACCATGTGGAGAATCTACTCAACACACAGTGGTGGATACTGTCAGCACGGTAGGGTCCAAGTACTTTAAAACCCGCCGTCTAAAATTAAATAAACTCTCCAGCCAGGCTCTCCCACTCATAGATCAGAAACACGAAATGAAGCTACAGAGCTCAGCGCATGCCCATCGTTATTGGCAGTTCAATAGACAGATATCAAAGTCCTTGACGAGGGGAGGGACCTTCGCCAATTTGATACCAAAGCATATTAAACAGGCCATTGAGCGAAACAAAGGCTCTTAAGTGATCGCGAGAGATTTGTCTATCGGAGAAAGTCAATTAACGTGGTGAAAACTGAGGAAAGTAGCATCATTTCACCTGAAATCCTGAGGGAGATTGGGAGTTTCTATGGACAGTTATATTCCACGCAAACACCTGTTGAAAGCAAGGCTAAAGACCCTGGAGCCAAGCTTATCCGCCCATATATATATATGAATACTAGCGGCCGCCCGCGGTTGCACCCGCGTGGTTCCCGTTCCCGTGGGAATATCGGGATAAAAAGTACATATAAACCTTCCTCTTGAATCACTCTATCTAAAAAAAAAAACGCATCAAAATCCGTTGCGTAGTTTCAAAGATTTAAGCATACAAAGGGACATAGGGACAGAGAAAGCGACTTTGTTTTATACTATGTAGTGATATTGAAGATATCCCGGACGTCAGCCTGTACGAGATTAGAATGGCTCTCAAGAAGCCTGAATACATCAAGGCGGCGGGTGATGACAGATTAAAAACAGAGCTTCTGAGAGCGGGTGGAAAGCCGATAACTCAAGTCCATCAGAAACTTTCCAACTCTGTCATCCTTGAGGGCAAACCCCCCAAGGGATGAGGCAGAAGCGATGTGATGCTGTTTTTCAAGAAGGGTGATAAGACTCAAGAAGGGTGATGAGACCCATCTCGCTCCTGTAAGTTGTTTTCAAGGGTCATTACGAATCTTCTCACTCGTAGTTTCGACGACTTTCAACCTCCAGAACAATCTGGATTCCGGTGAGGCTATAGTACCATAGACCACAATCATACGCTGCAGCAAGTTATACAGAAGACCGAAGAGTACAACTAGCCACTTTGATTCGATTGAGACCTCGGCACTGCTGCAGTCTCTCCAGAGGTGCCAAATAGACTACAGGTACATCGAGATGCTAAGATACTTTTACAAAAATTTCACCATATCAGTCCGGTTACAGAACCAGAGCTCTAACCCGATCCAACTACAGCGAGGTGTGAGACAGGGAGACGTCGTCTCTCCGAAACTGTTCACAGCTGCGTTGGAGGATATTTTTAAGTTTCTGGGCTCGAAAGGATACGGTATCAACATCAATAGCGAGTACCTAACACACCTGCGATTTGCCGATGATTTAGTTCTTATGGCTGAAACCTTGGAGGACCTGAAAATAATGCTCGAAAATCTCACCAGTGCTTGCCAAAGAGTGGGTCTTAAGATTAACATGGATAAGACAAAAGTCATGTCCTGTCCAATGCCGCCCCATGTTGCATTCACTCCAGTTAATGTTGGGAACATTACAATCAAAGTTGTTGACCATTATGTTTACCTGGGATATATAGTCCAATTAGGTAAATCCAATTTGAGAGAGAGAGCTCTCGTCGAATCCAGCTCGAATGGGCAGCGTTCGGGAAGCTCCAGCATATATCCGAAATACCTCAATGTCTCAAGACGAAAGTCTTTGACCAGTATGTGTTGCCAGTAATGACCTATGGGAGTGAGACGTGGTCTTTTACTATGGGTCTCATAAGAAGACTCAAGGTGACTCAGCAAGCAAAGGAAAGAACAATGCTAGGCATTTCCCTGCTCGATCGAATCAGAAATGAAGTGATCCGCAGGAGGACTAAAACAGCCGACATCGCTCGAAAGGGCCTATTTGTTAGAATTTAAGTATAAACTTAAACGCTGTTAGTTTTTAAAATAAAATAAAAAAAATAAATGAAAGATTGCTCAGCTGAAGTGCCAGTGGGTGAGACAGATAGCGCGAAGAACCGATGGCCGTTGGGGAGGAAAGGTTCTCTAATGGCGACCGCGTACCAGACGACATTCCACCGTGGGCCAAGCCGCTGGACCAGCAGGACCGGTCGTTGTGGAGATCCTTGGGGGAGGCCTATGCCCAGCAGTGGGCGTCGTGTGGCTGATGATGATGATGATTAAAAACGTTAGATATAATTGTATAAAAACATTATTTTTAATAACATGACAATTTCAGTGGACATAGCACAATTTCTGTGGCATGTTAACTTTTAGTAATATAAATTATGTATTACCCCTTTTGAAAATGTATAATTATGTAATATGGGTATAGATTATGATATGTATGGCACTACAATATCAAAGTTTGTGTAAAAACCTGAAAATGAAAATTTCCATGGAAATTAGAGAAAAAAATCAGTTGTTGAAATTGACTCAATATTCTTTATTTTGAGTAGATAAAAATATATGTTGAAGTTTCATTAACGATCTTGATTATTTTGTGGCTAGAAACACGATACTCGTATCTTCACTCGACTATAAAAATTTTCAAAAAAAAAGAATTTTTTTATTACTTTTATATGTTATTTAAATTTTTACTTTTTTGCATTCACAATGCAATTTTTATGGTTGAAAAAATTAAAAATGAAGTATTTAGAAAAAGTCGACCCGTACTTCATTTTCCATTTTACTTTTATATTTTTTTGGTTTTATTCCTAGATTATTATTACTTATTTACGAATAATATATAGAAAATAGGTAATGACTTATAGTGTATTATTCTCAGGCTACTTTTCAAAAAAATTAATTGATGCTTAAAATAACAACAAAAACATTGAAAAAATTATAAAGTGAGGTTATTTTCATTACTCTTCACACGTAAAGAATAAGACAAAGACAGAGTTTTTAGAAGATCCTGCCCTTTATACAATTTGATACGGTATTCTTGAAACGAGGTATACCTTGTAGACTGAATGTTTTTTAACCGACTTCCAAGAAAGGAGGAGTTTTTTTGTAGTGGAAAGAAAATGGTTTCAGTTTGGTCCTCATTCTTTATAATGGGCTTAGTACTTTGATTGTAAAATCAATAAATGAGAAAGAAACATCAATATAAGCAAATATTTCTTACATGCATCAATGTTTTCTTTCTTTTTCAAAGAAAATCATTTCTTGTAGATACTAGAATAACATTATAGGTATTTGCAATCACATCATCCGTGACTGTTGTCGGCTTTCCACGAAGAAGGCATTTATAAATTACTTTTAAAATAAACAAGGGGAAGGTACTTTGTGGGGTCTATTTTTAATTTTGCCACTACTCGTGTCGAGCGCTCGCTTACTCTTTGTCATATTTTACCACATTTTACTCATATTTGACATGAAAAAGAGTATGAGAAATCGAGCGCTCGATGCGAGTGGCGAAATTAAAAAAAAAGTCCCAAGGTCACTGAACGGTCAGTGCAAATTTTAAATGATATTTTTTTATCTAAAGACACTAATTAAAGCAATAAATAAAAACCTTTTTTACAAACAAATAAAAACCGAATTCCAAAACCAAAACTCAAAATGAAAAAATTTAATGTTTTCTTTGAATGATCCTATTCTTACCCTTAAATGAAAGATTGGCAGTAACAAGGGCAACAAACGAAAATAAAAACCGACTTCAAAATGATTTATATTTTAAACCATTTTGAAGTCCACCCCTGGTAGTTGAGTAGGTAGGTAGGTAGTAGGTACAACATTTTTACAGTAGAAGTTTCGAAAAGTACCTAGTCGATTTAGCATAAAACCAAGCACTAAATCAGTTCTTCCTAAAAACCAAACAAAATAGTGACAATATTAATAAAACTACAAAATACAGATACCTTCATTATATGGTTAACTAATATTAAAGTATAAGTTTCAAATGATTTTTCCTCGAGTTTATTACCTATTTGCACTAATGTCGAATTACGTAAATTAAAGTAAACAAACAGTGCGCTCGCGACTCCGTAATCAAACAAAACAAGTATGAACACACGCCCCGCGCCCCGTCCGTTTTGCCTTGCCCTTCCCCGCGAACGCGCTCTCTACCCCGCGCAACCCTTTGTTTTGACAATTCGATTTGTACATTGTTTCCTAATGTTTTTCGGTGGATTTTAATTTTGAATGCTTTAATATGACCTACAAGAAAAGTCTACTTAGTTTTTCTTCTGCTATATTTTTTTCACTAGTATTTTTTCATCACTAAAGTCATTTTCCATTATCATTATATATTTAAAGTGGATTTAGTACAATACGTGTTAATGGAAGCAAATGAAAGAAAAGTAATTAAAAACTGATCTGATAGCATTTTTAACATAGGTGTAATGCCAATTTAAGTTTACGTAGAGAGTTTTTTTCAAGTTTATTTGTTTTTCATTTACATATATAGGAGGATTATATACTTTTACGTAAGATAATTAATAAATGTATTCAAATGTAAAGTGAATAATACTTATACCATTTTCGCCCATTTTTTATAGATTTTTTATAGCTTTGTATTTGGTTTTTTTTAATGACGCTGTCATAAATAGTGGTGGACTACTAATGAATTATTTATTAAATTAGATAATCTAATTTTCTATGTTAAGAAATTACTGAAATAGAATTATTGTTGAGTCTCCATAGAGCGAATTAGTTTGGCTCTCGGGCTATAACCTTCGATAGCCAACGAACGTGCGGCAGCCAACGCTGAATATCCTTCGTTGGCGTTCGTTGGCGCGGTGTGTACGCGGCGTTAGATAAGTATGCGTTTGCCTAGAAACCGTTTTATCGAAATCATTGTTGCCAATTCATAATTTTACTAATGCTTTAAGCGCCAATCTAGTTTTCACACAAAAAAGATCAATTTTACAAATTAATCTATTAAAGTGGTTATAACGATTATTTCGATAAAATTGAATGAAGCTGGAGAAACCCTGCACACAACGGTTACAACACTAGTATTTAAAAAAATAAAGACTGAGAACGTAACTGTTTTACGAGACGTTTCGTAGTGAATCGAATCTGCGTTTATTTTAGAATAAACGCGAAAATAATACGCAGAATATACTTTGCCATATTTTATGATGCTTTCAAAAATGTAACATATTATTTTCATACACCTTTGATAAGTAATCAGCATATATTAAATAATAAAGCTACATAACTTCTTTTGGTTCAATCTTGTTTAAATATGATTGTGTTTTAGTTAGTATTGTACTGCGATGTGTCTGTGTATTTACCTTGCCTACTTATATGTTTTTCTGATTTGGAAGTAGTTAATTATCTAATGTGTTTTTCTGCTTTGGAAATGAATAGTTTATCTGCAAAAACTGGATTTAAAATTTACGTCCCATACATTTGTTATTTCACTTTCTTGTATTAGTTTTATTTCATTTTGTTTATCGTGCTATGGAGAGTGCTATCTCTACATCTTGGACCCACCTGAAAATCAGCGTTACACTATTTGCTGTGGCATAAGCTGAGGTTGGGTCCATTTCGGCTAAAATGTTTGTTTTTGTTTATGTAAACAACCTTGTTTGTATGTTTTAGTCGAATAAACTATATTTCTTTCTTTCTTTCTTTCTTTCTTTCTTTCTATATTAGATTTTTTGGTTTTCGTAACAAGTTACATTCTAGGGTCATTGCCATGTGTCAAAACGGGCATCTTAATTTGTGACGACTGTAAGCATCAGGGCTGCCAGTTGAAAATTTTAAATTATACGGCTAGGTTTCTGAAATTATAGAAAATCACGCCTCATTATACATAAACTTAAAAATAATGAGTCCAATAACTGTTAGTGAAATAAGATATTTGTTTTTCACCTTTTATTTGATTTTCACAATGATGATTGCATACATCGATTGATTATTAGGTATGTTGGGAGTTGGGACCACATTAGCGGACGATAATTCTTATCGCGTTGGCGCGCTAAAGTTATCGTTGTCGGTGCCAGGCATACGCGATGTTCTTGTCTACACTAGGCGGGCGAAGATTCGTGGGTATATGAGCTCTGGTGGCCTACCACAAGCTCTTATAGCAGTTATTTTTAAGTTGAGAGAGTGAGACGCCGCTTTACGGCGTGTAGAGCGGCGTCTCACTCTCTCAACTTAAAAATAACTGCTATAAGAGCTCGTGGTAGGCCACCAGTAGCGCTAGCAATGGAAATAAATCAATTACATTTTATTTAAGGCTTAGATTAAAAGTTTCGGTTATTTTGCGCGAATGAAAGAGTAAAATGCATCTTATAAATATACTTTTAGGAACTCAAACTTAAGCAATAAATCGTGAATCTCAATAGTGCCAAAAGTGGCCACATTTAGCAATATCGAGATCCATAACTTGATGCTCATATTTGAGGCCATGAAAAAATACTTAAAAATTGCACTTTACTCTTCCATTTGCGCAAGGTAACCAAAACTTTTAATCTAACTTATTAATTAATTTTTAAAATAAGTTACAACCTGTTCGTCGTCATGTGGTTGCATCAACTAGGTACCAAAACGGCGAACGCGTCATGGTTTTTCCTCAATGCCACAACGCGTTGTGGTCGAATCGCATGATAGCCACGATACGAATTTCGCTATGTGATCTTTCTGTTTTTTTGACGACCGATTTGGCGCAGCGGTAGGCTACCCACCTTCTGCACGAGTGGTCTCGGGTTCGATTCCCGAACAAGACATATATTTGTGTGCATGAACATGTCTATTTGTCTTGGTCTGGGTGTTTACTATGTATATTAAGTATGTATTTACAAACAAAAAGTATTTAAGTACCTATATATTTATCCGTTATCAAGTTTTCCATGATACAGTTTCGTAATGAAATTAAAATGGGCTTAGATAATTGGTGTGAGTGTAAGAAGTTATTTATTATTTATTTATCCGTGTGTGCCACAATGCGTTGTGGGTTGTGGGCGTTTTTATAAGAGCCGTAACACGAATTTCGCGATGTGGATGTTTTACAGTGCCCACAACGCGTTGTGAGCTGTTTTTTCACTCAATGAGCGTTTTCGGTCTTTGAGCCTAACATATATATTAACTAAAATACTATTTTTTTGTTGATTTTGTGACGTTGTTGACATTAAAACAATTTAACGCTTCATAAATCACTAAAGTCGGATTTTTAATTAGACGAAGTAATCTGACGTTTACTGGGTTGTCAGGTTTTGACGAAACATAAATAGTGACGCGGCAAAAAGAATGAATGAAACAAAAATATTATAATTTTATTATTAACATAAATATCAATTATAGTTCTTTCGGTAGCTTAAGGAGTAGTTAGAACACCGAGCTACCGATATCGAGTCCCGGGTTCGATTCCTAGTTGTGCCATGTAGGCACTTTTTGTTTGTGGGTCGATTTTTATGAAACTCGGTTTTCGGTACTATTTTGGAAAGAAAACGGCAACCGAATGTTAAAAATATTAAAGAATCCAAGATGGCGGCCAACTTTTTTGTTGGTGGGCCGATTTCGATGAAACTCGGTTTTTGGTACAATATTGACAAGAAAACAGTAACGCAATGTTAAACATGACAACTTTGTTTTTTTTTCTCTTTTGCTTTTATTAAAATGTAACACGATATTATTTGGAAGCTTGAGAAAGTGGCAAATACCTACACAAAAAATTTATAATAAATGATATGATGTTTTAGGGTTTAAAAATATGTATATAATTTTGATATGGGATGATTTTGATATAGACGAAGAAATCAGGAACTCAGAACGAACTCTCATAAAGGATTGCTTGTATAAAATTTCATGGCATTGCTATTGACCGTTGAGGAGTTGTCTCGTCTTGAGCCAACCTTGGGTGCAGGAGCCAAGTCACCATAATTGAATGCATATATAAAATTTCGTGTCAGCGCTGTTGAGCGTTGAGGAGTTTTCTCGCCTGGCTGCTGCACCCAGGGTTGGCTAACCCTGGGTGCAGCAGCCAGGTCGTGGTGTAATTTGGGATTAATATT
Organism: Crambus lathoniellus; assembly: GCA_949710035.1. Taxonomy (NCBI): domain Eukaryota; kingdom Metazoa; phylum Arthropoda; class Insecta; order Lepidoptera; family Crambidae; genus Crambus; species Crambus lathoniellus. Next base: position 25,100,000 of record OX453304.1, read on the forward strand.
TATTTTATTTGTTTTTAATATTTGTTGTTATAAGTAGATAGCGGTAACAGAAATACATCATTTGATTACAACTCATGGTTCATGAGATATACAGCCTGGTGACAGACGGGCAAAAAGACGGACAGACAGACGGACAGCAGAGTCTTAGTAATGGGGTCCTGTTTTAACCCTTTAGGTACGGAACCCTAAAATAATAAAGTTGGCAACCATCGTGACCATTTTTCACTTTTATCATTGCGTTACTGTTTTCTTGTCAAAATAGTACCAAAACAGAGTTTCATCAAAATCGACCCACTAACAAAAAGTTGGCCGCCATCTTGGATTTGTTAATATTTTTAACATTGCGTTGCTGTTTCCTTTCCAAAATAGTGCCAAAACCGACTTTCATCAAAATCGGCCCACATACAAAAAAGTTAGCCGCCATCATATTCCTGCTGGATAACGAAGGTGCAGTCCATGCGGTCGAAGCCGCGGGCGGAAGGCTAGTCACAATGTAAACCGGTGGACTTCGCCCTAATATATCTCTATACCTGTTCAGTAAGTTAGTCAAGATGAATAAAATGTAACTCATTTTTTCGGCAGAGTCGGGTATTCAACCATTATAGTTTTAAACGGTTATTTTTCAACTATACACGTGCCAGTGTGTTTTTTTAAATAAATAGAAACAAAATATGATTATAATAAATATAGAACACAGAAGATATCGACAAATTATATAAAAGTATTCATTCATCATCATTCATTCCTGTGAATGAACGAATAGAACACATCACTATTACATTGAACATGGCAGCATTATTTCACTAAGTGACATTAGCAACTGTCAGATTACTTCGTCTAATTAAAAATCCGACTATACATTGTATTATTTATAAATTAGTTTCGAGGATCACGTTCAATAAAAATAGTTTTCATCCCATCGATTCGAAAAGCGATGATTTTTTATCTAATAACAGGGTCCAAAACGATTCATTTTTTACCTGTTATGACAAGAGGGAATAAATGAGATTTGAATTTTGAACAGCTTCATAACAGGTGTCGCGAAGGGTTCGCGAGTATCAAAATTAACCCAACAATAATTGTATATAGCAACACTCAATACAAACCATAGAGCTAATTTCCGATCGGTAAGTGTCAACATTTTTCGCTCCAACGTCGACTCGCTTTCAAGTTTTCAAAGTGTAAATCGTGGCATGTGTGATCTTCGCCTGCTGCTCGCCGCCAGCCTCAAATACCACCTAAGTTAAGTACTCAGCATTATACAAACCTTATTTAGAATTGAATGCATAATGTTCCTGTTAAGGATCGCGTTGATAAAGGACGATGGAATGGTACGCCCACGAAACTCGCTGAGCTGATGGGATGTGGTACAGTTTCATCGTACAGAGAGGTAATGTCCTTACAAATCACTGTTGTTTTATGTCATAAGGCGTGTGCAATTCTGTCCCTTGTCAGGGAACTAAGATTGGATGAGTATCCATAAAAGAATGAGCCCTTGAAGAGCTCGCCCGCACGGCCGCCTGCCTGATAGGATGGCGGCCTGCATGTTAAGTTTGCGCAATCTTATCACGAGGTATAAAGGTTGGTCTGAAAAGACCGTAGTTGAGACTAGGGCGTGTGCCGACCGTAGGGTCTGCACTAGTACACCTATTGAGACACGATAAGACCTGCCGATGCTTTCGGAAGGTAAACAAGCTATAAAGAGGACTGAGGTCCTTCACAAAGTATGTGAGATTGCACTCCTAATGACATAACAAACTCAAGTTGATATGCTAAATTTCATGTTGATTACATGTGTTACTTTAATGAGAATATATGTGCTGAGTGCTTAATGATTGTACATGACTGTATGATCATAAGAATTGTCTAACCGCAGGTGTGTCAACCTGACCAAGATGGCGAGGGGGCTAGAGTCTGGCTGAGGGACAAATCATCATCATCCAGGTGAGACAACTGACAGACCTACTTTGCATCATTACCTACCTTAACTGCATGAATACTCTTGGCCTCCTGTATCAGATTTCTATATAATAATATATTAAGATAAAGCGAAGCAGATAATTTATAACTAATAAAATCCATTAACTTTTGATAAGTACATAGGTACTTTATGAAAGAACTCTGGCAACAACCTGTATGATAGTTTGATTTGTGTAGGCTGTCATACAGATTACAGATGTAATTAAGTAATGAATGTAAGGTCACATATGATACCTACTATGTATACACAAATTTGGTGCAGATGTGCTGGGATTGAAATTTGATATAGATAAGTTGGAATTTATCTGGGGAAAATAAGGGGATAAAGAATTGGATATAGTTATACCTACTTACTGAAAAATAATTTAAGTAGTATAAATCCAAACAAAACAATGTTTAGTACAGATCTCAAACAAAGCTTATCTGATATATGGCCGAAGAGAGTTTAATGAGAATTCATTTGATGCAATAGGATGCATTTGTCAGCTGTCTCATCGAATGATAACAATACCTATAAAAAGATAAACAGATAAATACTCATGAAAAACAATGAACAAAGTGCAACAATTTACTTTATTAGTAAAAGTCATGCGGTCACACCTACACACTTACTTACTATAAGTTATTATTTCTGATGGTATGAGTGAAATTCAGTTTTACTAAGGTTGTGAACATTGATCTAACAAGTTACTACTGTTGAGTCAGTGTTAGCAACTTAACATCAAAACAATCAAAATTCCCGCCAAGTGTCAAGTTTAGGATCAGCGCCACGGAAGTGTCAGTGAATACACGCAGCGCTAGTGTGTTAAGATGTTGCAATTTTTCTCCGCAGGTCGCTACTATACTTACACGAAAGGGTCATTGTAATTGTCAACAAACAAATTGAATGTCATTCGAAACATTTTCAATAGTTTAAAGTGAAACAAAGAAAGTACGAATTAGATTTCAACAGGTAAGACAACAAAGCATCACAAGCATTGTTTGAAACTATAATTTCAAGTTTAAACCATATCTTTAAGTCAGAACAACCAATTGTCAGGAAAAATTTTGCGGCAACCTATAAGTCATATAATTATGTTGAAAACAATCTTCAAAGTTTTTATAGACAAAGAAAATGTGCTTAATGATGAAATAAAATATCAGTAAAGGGTGTTTCAATGAGGACTCTAGCTGTGAATCTTTATTTAAACCTAACTTTTTATCATTCTAATAGGGACACCGATACTCAGTACCTACAAACAATACATATAAAAGTGTACTATTACAAGAAGACATTGAGTAATAAATTGAAGTCAAGGTTCAGGTATGTAAAACTGTGATCACACACCATATTATTTCAAGCACATACAGGACTAGTCACTTGATAAAACTTCCAACATTAAAGTAGAAGCTGACTAGCAAAGATTGTTTCAGATAGCATGTCAAATTATCATAGAACATTGTCGTTGTAATTCTTATACCAAATCAAAACTAATCATAACCCAATGTTTACATACTTATGGTTTAACATGACATTTTCACCAAGCGCACTTAAGTTTTCACATAGTGTCACATACCTACCAAGTTGAATATTGTCATTGCTTCAATTAAATACAACTCAAAACATTGACAACAAAGATAATATGAGCGTCTCATACTAACTTTTATTATTTGAGTACTGACAGGTGTTATAATTATCACAACAAAATACTACTTAAGTTAGCTCACTAAGATTCTTAAAATTATAAGAACAGAGTAGCATCAAACTAGACAAATTCTGATCAAACTCAATAGCCTAACGGTGAATAGTTGGTTAATGCTGTGAGAAAATGATACACAAACAAATACATAAATAATGACCTACTTACCTATCTATTACAAACTACATGCATACATATTTGATGTTCAGATGTTACATACACTGTGAGAATGTAGTATCTGTGCTTATGGATACATAGTGAAGTGACAATCAGTGTTCATGTTCAGTGTTTACACACTGTGCTATAGTTTGATAACCTATGGTCAAAAGTGAAAAATTATTGGTGGTCAATATGGTATATTGAGTGTACAAAAAGCAATAAAATGATTGTGATTTCATGCGTTTGATAAAGTTAGTGCTAAAATACAATCTAAACACTGTGTGACCAATAAGAAGTGTGGCCTAGTGAACTTTCTTGTGTTCCCATATAACTGAGTCAAAGAGGCACTGTAGTGTCATAGCCAAGTAACTAAGTCAAAGGGGCACTGTAGTGTCATAGCCAAGTAACTAAGTCAAAGGGGCACTGTAGTGTCATGGTCAAGTAACTAGGTCAAGGGGGCACTGTAGTGCCAGAGCCAAGTCTAGATAAGATCAAATGTTTTAAAGGTAACAACAACTAGCTCAACTAGTGCTATGATTATAGACTAGGTTGAGTAGTATAACTTACTAGAGATGTTTCACAAAATTGACTATGGGATCAAGAAGTCACTAAATAATTAAAACTTAATACTTGATTAATTATTTCAAAACAAGTTATGAAAGCACTATTATAGATGAATATTATGATTGTTACTGTAAGGTAATAAGAGTGCTAATCTACAAACACACTTTTCACACACAGTAAACGCATAACAAAGTTAAAATTAAACAAGGCTAACTATAATGAGTCTGACTAAAATCAATTATTACGGTGTCATGCATGAATGAGTTATAAATGGTATACAGTATTTATGATGATTTAGAACAAGCAAGGATCGTGTCATCAAAATTACAAGCAGTAATTCACCGATTTAACAGCGAATTGTATCAATATTTTAACACTTCAACAAATCCGGATGCGGATGAGATATCCAGTATGACGACAGAACAATTAAGAGGAGAGGAAGCATTAGCTGAACTGAATGTAAAAATACAAGTCAAAAAGGACAAGGCTGATTCTTCTTCCAGTTCTAGTCAGTCCATCAGCAGAGGAAAGCTACCTGAATTGAACTTGCCCACATTCTCCGGAGATGTTCTACAATGGACACAATTTTGGGATCAATTCTCTTCCAATATTGATCAAAGAGCATTAAGAGACGTCGATAAGTTATTGTACCTAAAGGCTTCCGTGAAGGGTGAGGCTAAGACAATTTTGGATGGTCTTGAGACTACAAACGAAAATTATAAAATTGCTGTAGCAACTTTAACAGACAGATATGGAAAGAAAACCCAAATAATCGATGCTCATTATTCAACACTTTACAAACTTAAGAGAGCAGACAAACAAGAAGACTGTAGAAGAATATTAGATGAGATTGAAAGACACCTTCGTGTATTGAGCTCACTGGGCGAAAATACAGAACACAACCATCTGAGATTCTTAATCCTGGAAAAGTTTCCTGAGGATATAGTATACGAGTTGAAATTGAAACTAAGTAACGACACTATCGAAGAAATGAGAAAACAACTCCATATTGTACTCTCAGCGAGAGAGGATGCTAAAAGAACATCTGAAAAATTCAATTTAGAAGATACCAGTTATACAACAGAAACGCTTCATATACTAGAACCTAGAAATGAGAAGGGATCAAAAGTCCGAAAACCAAATAATATAAGGAAGACCGATAAAGGAATTGAACGTAGTGTAACTGCTTTCAACAAAACCTTTAACACTAAGAGGAAATTTCAATTCAATGAAGAGAAGTATGGGCATGGATCTAATCAGAAAAGAAGGAAGCTCTACTGCATATTTTGTAAAGGAGATCATTATAATGATGAGTGTACAGAAAGTAAAACTCTACAACAAAGAAGATTAAAATTAAGAAACCGTTGCTTTATTTGTTTCCGTGAAGGCCATCAAACAGGCTCCTGTAAGTCTAAGCACATAACCTGCAGACACTGCGGTAAGAAAGGCCTCCATAATAGAGCACTTTGTCCGAACAGAGAGTTCCCAAGGAAGGTGACAACAAAGAATGAGGTACCAAGGAAGGAATCTACCAGTACAATGCACATCTATGAAAAGGGAGCCACAATACTACAAACTGCTATTGTTAATGTCAAAGGACCTGAGAATACCTCAAAGAAGTGTCGTGTACTGTTAGATTCAGGCAGTATGAGAAGCTATGTTACGCAAGATGTCGCGCAGGACCTTAATTTAGAAACCGAAGAAGACAACCACCTCACAGTATTCACCTTTGGTTCGAACAAACCTCAAGAACTAGATAGCCCGTTGGTAAAACTTCATATTCAATCAAGAACTCATATGCGAAGGACAGTATATGCGAATGTCGTACCATCTATTACACGCAGTATCTCATCTTATGGCAAAGAATTGACCAAATGGAACCATCAAAAGGATTACTTATTGGCGGATGATGGATCTCTGTCAGATAAGGTAGATATTCTGATTGGAAATGATTATTATCATTCACTTATGTCAACCGAAAAGGTGAAATTACAAGAGAACTTGTACTTGGTGAATTCCGACTTAGGATGGATATTGTCAGGCAAAATAACGCATAAATATGAGGATGAGTTATCAATGCTCACATACTTCCAAGCACCCTATGAAACCAGATTAAACGAGCCTGATCTGCCATTAGATAACACATCAATGAAAACTTTGTGGGACTTAGAATCTCTTGGAATTACTGATTCTCCAAATGCTAACCGTGAAGAAGAAGCTATTAAGCATTTCAATGAAAACACCGAATTCATAGAAGGAAGATATCACGTTAGCTGGCCTTGGAAGGAATACCCACCTGAATTACCAACTAACTACGGTCTGGCATACGGACGCCTGATAGGACTAATGAAACGCCTAGACACAGAAACTTTGTCAGCCTACGACCAAACACTAAGTGATCAACTGCAAATGGGTATCATTGAACTAGTACCTAGAAAAGATACAAGTGATCATCCCATCCACTACCTTCCTCACCATGGAATATTAGCACCAGGTAAGGCTCTGAGAATAGTCTATGATGCTTCAGCTAAAACAAAGGATACAAAGAGTCTGAATGAATGTCTATACTGCGGTCCGATGATGTTGGAGGATTTGACTGGACTACTGTTGAAATTCCGAAGTCACGCCGTAGGCATGACGGCAGACGTAGAAAAAGCATTTTTACAGATTGGTCTAAAAGAAGAGGACAGAGACGTCACTAGGTTCTTATGGTTGAAAGACATCAATAAACCCGCTACTGAAGACAATCTACTACACTACAGATTTACCCGTGTTCCCTTTGGGATCATATCCAGTCCATTCCTTTTAAACGGTACGGTTAGACACCATCTTCAAAGGTCGAATGGAGACTACGCAAAACAGTTAGCTAAAGACATATATGTTGACAACATAGTCACTGGGGTAGAAACAGCAACAGATGCTTTAAACCTTTATAAAGAAAGCAAGAACATGTTTTTAGAAATCTCAATGAATCTTCGCGAATGGAGCTCCAACTCCAAAGATTTTATCGAACAAATACCTGATGCTGCCACACAAACAACTGTAAAATTACTGGGTCTAAACTGGGACTTGAAAGAGGACGTACTTTATCTTAGAGCTAGAGTCAACGAGAACAATGAAACCACAAAAAGAGGAGTCTTAAGAACTATTGCAGCTATTTATGACCCCTGTGGATTCTCTGTACCAGTCATGTTACCAGCTAAGTTACTACTTCAACAATTATGGAAGAAACAGATTAAATGGGACACACCATTACCAAAGGATCTACTTCACAAGTGGACGAACATCTTGAAAGAAATGAAACAAGTAGAAAACATATGCCTACAGAGAAATATTACTGTACCCAACGAAAGAGAGGCACAAATACACTGTTTTACTGACTCATCTACAGTAGCTTACGCAGCAGTAATATACATAGTACAGAAAGGCACAGTCAACTTCATAATAGGTAAATCACGCTTAGTTCCTATTAAAGACCAAGAGAACTTAAAGATTCCACGCTTAGAGTTATTAGGCGTTCTAATTGGAAGTAGACTTATAAAATTCGTACTCAAATTCTTACCATTGAACATAACCCAGTTAACACTGTGGACAGATAGTCAAATAGTGATTGATTGGTATCACTCTGAAAAGTTACTTGAACCTTTTGTATCTAAAAGACTAGAAGAAATAAAGCGCAACAAAAATCTGATAGTAAGATACGTACCGTCTGGACTTAACCCGGCAGACGTAGCGACACGTCCAACCGCCTCAGAAGAGGAAAGGAACAAGTGGTTATCTGGACCCGAATTTTTAAAACAAAACCCTAGACACTGGCCTAGTGGTCCGATAAGGGATACTTCTCTTCTGATGGGGGAGGGTCTGTTGAACACAGAAAAACAACCAAAAATAACACCGTCAGAGAGAGAAGCATTATCAAACGAAATTTTAGATTCACAACTGCAAGAGATAAAAGAACTACAGAAAAGTACATTTCCAGAAGAGTATGGAGGAAAGAAAACAAACCTATCTAAGAACTTAGGATTATTTATTGATACTAATGGAATTCTAAGATGTGATGGAAGACTCACACATTCAGATTTATCCTACGATGCAAAACATCCCATACTACTACCAAAGAACAGTGAACTTACCGAAAGAATAATTAAGGAAACTCATGAGAAAAACCTTCATGTTGGAGTACCACATACATTAAGCCTTATAAGACAAAAATTTTGGATACCTCAAGGAAGAGCAAAAATTCAAAAAACGCTAAGCAAATGTACAAGGTGCGTAAAGCATGGAGGAGGTCCATATGAACTACCTAAAACTCCAGCGTTACCGGCTGAAAGAGTAACGTTTAATACACCATTTACATACGTCGGTGTAGACTACTTTGGGCCGATGGTCATAAGGTCAGAAAATGGTATAAAAAAGAGATGGATTTGTCTTTTCACATGCCTTGTGATACGAGCAATACATTTAGAGGTTGTCAAAGATCTAACCACAGACGAATGTCTTATGGCATTCAGACGCTTCATTGCTACTAGAGGAACTCCTTCACTTATATTAACTGATAACGCACCTCAGTTCAGACTGCTAGCTGAGGTAATATCAGAAAGAGAATCGACAGAAAAGATAAAATGGAAATTCATTCCTCAACTAGCACCCTGGCATGGGGGCGCGTACGAAAGACTGGTAGCAGTGGTAAAGCATTGCCTAAAACGAACTCTTCAAAAACATATGCTCGGAGAAAATCAACTCTCGACGATCATCAAAGAAGTTGAAGCCGTAGTCAATACCAGACCACTTACGTACGTGGGAGCCGATATGGACCACATTCTGAAACCAGCTGATTTCCTAACACCAGGAAAATGTTTGAACATTCAATTACTCATGGATTGTTTGCCACTCTCTGGTTCAACCATTAAACAACAACTCATCGAAGGATGGAAACGTGGAAACACGATAATGAATGAGTACAAAGAAATGTTCATCAGCCGATACCTTCTGAGCCTCAGAGAAAGGTACGGAAATTCTCCCAAACAAGCAAGAGTGAGGACTCGTGAAATTCCTCAAATCGGAGATGTGGTACAAATTAAAGGTGAAACGAGAAACCGCGAAAGTTGGAAAATAGGAAAAATAGTAGAAATATTAAAAGGAAAGGACGGTTTATGCCGTGTTGCTAGAATAAAAGTCGATAACAATGTTTTCACACGATCAATTGCTCATTTATATCCTCTTGAAGTGGAAGAGGAAGAGACACCACAAATTTCCATTGACAAAGCACTAAATCAAGTGGATCTCGAGAACATAAGCGTTGATGATAGAGAACGTTAGTACGTTAAATGACACTGAGCTTGCACAAGACTATAATGAACGTGATCTAGAAAACGAAACAATAGATAACCATGAATGTAATAACCAAACAAGCGATGAGAGATCGCGTCGAGCCGCTGCAGTCCAAGCAATGGAGAAGATCCATAAATGGACTCGCGACTTGATGACTACTATAGTGTAAAACTCGCGAGGCGGGTGTGTCGCGAAGGGTTCGCGAGTATCAAAATTAACCCAACAATAATTGTATATAGCAACACTCAATACAAACCATAGAGCTAATTTCCGATCGGTAAGTGTCAACATTTTTCGCTCCAACGTCGACTCGCTTTCAAGTTTTCAAAGTGTAAATCGTGGCATGTGTGATCTTCGCCTGCTGCTCGCCGCCAGCCTCAAATACCACCTAAGTTAAGTACTCAGCATTATACAAACCTTATTTAGAATTGAATGCATAATGTTCCTGTTAAGGATCGCGTTGATAAAGGACGATGGAATGGTACGCCCACGAAACTCGCTGAGCTGATGGGATGTGGTACAGTTTCATCGTACAGAGAGGTAATGTCCTTACAAATCACTGTTGTTTTATGTCATAAGGCGTGTGCAATTCTGTCCCTTGTCAGGGAACTAAGATTGGATGAGTATCCATAAAAGAATGAGCCCTTGAAGAGCTCGCCCGCACGGCCGCCTGCCTGATAGGATGGCGGCCTGCATGTTAAGTTTGCGCAATCTTATCACGAGGTATAAAGGTTGGTCTGAAAAGACCGTAGTTGAGACTAGGGCGTGTGCCGACCGTAGGGTCTGCACTAGTACACCTATTGAGACACGATAAGACCTGCCGATGCTTTCGGAAGGTAAACAAGCTATAAAGAGGACTGAGGTCCTTCACAAAGTATGTGAGATTGCACTCCTAATGACATAACAAACTCAAGTTGATATGCTAAATTTCATGTTGATTACATGTGTTACTTTAATGAGAATATATGTGCTGAGTGCTTAATGATTGTACATGACTGTATGATCATAAGAATTGTCTAACCGCAGGTGTGTCAACCTGACCAAGATGGCGAGGGGGCTAGAGTCTGGCTGAGGGACAAATCATCATCATCCAGGTGAGACAACTGACAGACCTACTTTGCATCATTACCTACCTTAACTGCATGAATACTCTTGGCCTCCTGTATCAGATTTCTATATAATAATATATTAAGATAAAGCGAAGCAGATAATTTATAACTAATAAAATCCATTAACTTTTGATAAGTACATAGGTACTTTATGAAAGAACTCTGGCAACAACCTGTATGATAGTTTGATTTGTGTAGGCTGTCATACAGATTACAGATGTAATTAAGTAATGAATGTAAGGTCACATATGATACCTACTATGTATACACAACAGGGTCCAAAACAATGAGATTTGAATTTAGAACATAATTAAAGAAGCATTCTTTGGAGTGTAGCAAAGGGTGTGCAGTACTTAAAAAAAAGCAACTGATTTTGTATGGGGCCGGGACTTTTTTCAGGACCGAGAAATTTTCAAAAACGGAATTTTATTAAATTGAGAATATCTCGTAAACGGCGAGTCGTAACTAAAATCTAACAAAATTTTCAACCCCCCTACGGCATCCCTGGAGATACTTATAAGAAATCTGATGGACATATATATATTTTTTTATTTTATTTCAGTACTTAATTTTTTTTTCTTGCCCGACTAGCGCTATGATGTATCCGAACGACAAAGAAAGGTAGGTAGTTTGAGTTGTCTTTACTGCTTTTCTTATAGATGGGGATGAAAAGCAGAGTGTATTACTCGGCCGCAAAATTATTTTCACCTCGGGTGGCGTATATTGAATCCCTCGCTGCGTTCAGGATTCTACTTTAGAATCCCTCGCTGTGCTCGAGATTCTACTCTAGAATCCTTCACTGCGCTCTGGATTCAAAATAGCGCCCTCGCCGTAAATATATTATTTTGCTCCCTTGTAATACAATCTACTATTTCACTCTTAAGTGAAATTTTTCAACCAACAATGAAATTTTTCGGAAAAATTTCACTGACAGAAAAATTTCATGAAATTTACCCATCCCTAGCCCGATTGCATCCTTGTCTATTGGGCTGCCACCATTAAATATTTTTGGTTGTAGTAGAACTTAATTCAAATTCATATTTCCATATTCATATTCATATAATGAGAGATTTTCTGAGAGGCAATTTAAAAAAAAAGGTTCCAAAAGCTTCACTAGATGGCGTTGAACAAAGTATGTACATGTCTATGGTATATTTTGGTATGAATCATATTTAAATTATTTACTTTTAAAAACCCAAAGGAAACTTAAAATAAATTAAATAAGTACTGTACTACTGTGAGAAACAGAAACGAAATAGGTAAATTAAAAGATTAAGGTAAGTAAATAACATCTGTCTGACGTTCCGTTTTATGTAACAAAAGTCGCGTCAAAGTAAAATTTATAACGTTCCGTTCCTTCTAACTGCATAGGTGGGACAGCACCATCTAGTGAGCGAGCTTTCAGAAAATCGCCCATTCGTTCGTGTCGTTTTGGAGTGGTTTTGGATGGTCAATCATCTGACCTAAAGAAAATCGATGCTGGAATTCCCCAAGGTTCAGTGTTATCTGCAACGTTATTTCTTCTCCATATTAACGATCTGTTGGTGCCTGGTACCTTCGGTTATGCTGATGACACCACTGTCGCCTATCAGATGCAAGGGCTGGCACGGATGAAATCCAGTCCTGTCGAGATACCCTGGTTAGGCAAAAGAATCTGGCACTTCAGGCTGTCTCGGATTGGGGCAATGCCAACCTTGTCGATTTCAATGCAACCAAAACGCAGGCGTGTCTTTTCTCGGCCAAACGGAGTCCCTTCCAACTGACTCCGACTTTCCAGAGTGTATCCTTGCCACTAGCTGAACACCTACAGGTTCTCGGCCTCACTCTATCATCTGAGCTTAATTTCGGCGAATACATCGACTCGATTGCAAAAACTGCTGCAAAAAAATATTTTTATAAAAAAATAAAACCGCCTTCAAAAAACCACATCAAAAAAGTAAGAAATAATTCCTCACCAAATAAATAACGTAAGTACTTTGAAGTCGGGCGTGAAACATGTACAATTTTTTGTTGTTTTTGTTAAAACCCGCCCGACTTCAAAGTACTTACGTTATTTATTTGGTGAGGAATTATTTCTTACTTTTTTGATGTGGTTTTTTGAAGGCAGTTTTATTTTTTTATAAAAATAATTTTTATTTGACTCTTTTTAGTGCATCGTGCAGGCAATTTACGTGTTTTCAGGTAAATAGGTATGTGATCAATAACCAATACAAAGTTTCGACAAAAAACACCATACATTCAACTGGAAGACAAAATAGCCATTGCAGCCATACCGGTGTACAATTTTATTGCACTATAATAAGGATAAATTTAACCATTGCACCGCAGCCAAGCCAATGCAGCTAAGTGACCTTCCATACTTTTTCTAAAACCCATCAACCTAATTCTCCCTTACATTTTCCCCATAAACTCCATAAAATTGTGGACAATAATTGGCAAAAATCGTATACTAAAACTAATTAAATTCCTGTTTTTTTACAATACCTATTAAAAGTTCATAAAAAATAAACTTACAAAACAAGCCCATTGTTTTTTCTTATTAAAGTATTTTTTTTATTCTTGTTTGTGTTACAAAACACTAAGTAAGTACCTAGTTTAAGTTCGTAATATAGATTAATACCTGTTTGTTTAAATAAGTACCTAAACTCATTTTATTTGCAAGTACTTATAAATTTATTGTAACATAGGTACCTACTTACAAGAAAATACTTAGATCATTGACTAACTTTTACATCAAGTTTCCCATTGTTATTTCTATAGTTTTATACAAGAAACTCAAATCTATTTGCTGAAAATTTCAGGATAACTCGAAAATATCCATCTAGTGTGAACATTGGACAACTCCCCTATGATATCAAGCAGCACAAACAAAGGTGATGATAATGGACTGATTTCATTCCGGCTTTGAGAAGGAACGTAAGCTAAACTTTATTATTTTTACATTCTGCATTGCAATCACATTCATCTTAGTACTATTAGGTGGAGAGCCGACCGCAAAATTTCGTACCGACTTGATACCGCGATGAAATGCACAATGATTTTACATAAAAGTGATGCTAAGTCCGAATGTGATAGTCTGCCATGGCGGAACTTGCCGAAAGTAAAGAAAAAACCGACATTTTCAGTGCGAAAAAGGGGGCGTTTTTTACCCATCTGATACCGATATAATAGTTACGGTATCAGTTAGAAATTTACTGGTAGATACAGAAAAGCGAAATCTGCCAGTATTTTTTTTGCCGGAAGTACTTGGCAGACGCTCTCAAAGGTGACCATCGGGACCCATTAATATACCTATCTGATACCAGCATGAAACCAATTCCAGTCGGTGGATATGAACCCTTATTTCAGGAATATATAAGTCTGCCAAGTTGTTTTCTGCCGAAACACCTTGACAGACGAGATTATGTAAGCAACATCAGTGGAACCCGTATTTGGAAATTATACTGATAACGGAAATTTTTATTACTTTTTGCTTATATTTGTACATTATTATTTAAAATAATTTTATGTATCTATAATATAATATTAGAGTCACGTCATTAGCCTCCGAAATAAGCATTTTCTACTCAATGGACACTTTGTTGAATGCTCTTATTTTTAGTGCTGGAAGTGCTTGGCAGACGCTCTCAAAGGTTACCATCGGGACCCCTGAATATACCTATCTGATACCAGCATGAAACCAATTCCAGTCGGTAGGTATGAACCCTCATTTCAGGAATATATAAGTCTGCCAAGACTTTTTCTGCCGAAATAGTATTTTGGAATTATACCGATTACGGACGTTTTTATTACTTTATGCCTATATTTGTATATTTGGGGGCACGGGAGTGCCCCCGCCAAGTTAAGCGTGAAGCAAACCGGATATGTTTAGAACGCTAAAATGTTGCATGCACAACAGGACACCAAAATTTTAAGTTTGTAGCCAATTTATTTCCGAAGTTATACGAAAGATACGATTCCAATATTTCTATATAGCATTGAAGACGTAAACAAGCTCACGGAACTTCTTGAGTGTCGCAGATAAATCGGATTTCACCTATAAAATCATGAACAAAAATCAGCTTAGAATTAATTGCGCGACGGTTGATGCATATAAAAATACCGGGTGTTAGGGGCACCGTTGCAAAAACTTTAACCATGGCTTCAGACCATCATGCTGAACAACGTACAGCAAGAATTTTTGTCGGAGATAAAAAAAAATTACTTTTCATACAAATTTAGCAACTAATCGGGACATTTTGTATGGAGAGTCAAAATATTTTTTTCATTTCCGACAAAAACATCTTGCTGTGCGTAGTTCAGCATGATGGCCTGAGCCATGGTTAAAAGTTTTAGCAACAGTGCCCCTAACACACTGTATAATCGACATTGTTAGACAAAAATAATTAATTGCTCATAAATTCAATAGCAAGGATAAACGACACTTCTTTAGAGTTGTAATTAAAAATCTTTTATCGTTAAGCACAAGAGTATTGGGCCTCCAGTAGGGCTAGCACAACTTGAGCGCGACTCGGGTGAGAAAGAGTCGCGGGCACTTTCAACCAATCAGATCGCTCGTAGATAGCGCGCGTGACTTAAGGCGACGTGCTGATTGGTTGGAAGGAGCGCAACAAAGAGTCGCGCTAAGTTGTGCTAGCCCGGAGGCCCAATACTCTTGTGTTTTGCATTGCAATCTCCCCAGCTATAAAGCGCGGGCCCAAGGTATTGAAGAACTCGTCGTATTACTCATCTGTTATTGTATGTTTTGAAGGACTGTATATGGCTGAGACATTGAATGCTCCATTTCAGTCTTCAATTGCAATAGTTGTTGTTTGGTTATGGTCTTTTTTACAGTTAATACTCCGTTCGTAATAGTTGATATTGGATTATACTATAATATCCGCACCAGCATAGGCAGTACCGTTTGGGTGATTCGTTGCGTATATATTGTAGTTTTGTATTCTTATAATACTGCTTTTTTTGGTGAAATAGGTTTGACACAAGCAGTATTGTCTATATTGTATGATTTTCATAAGATTTCAACTTGCTCCTTGTTTGGAGACAGTCCATCAAGATTCGAGGATACAATCTTAAGGGAAGTCATCGCGACTCCCTTGATATTAGGGTTGTTAAGATAATTTAATTAATAATTTAATTAAAATTAATGTACTCATTTGTTGAAGGATCATATCTAATTTCTCTGCTTGTTTCAAGACCATCTGTTCTATTGTGTTGTTTGATGATGGGATCTCTGCTTCTATGCTGTTTAAGTAATTTATTAATACATCGGAATATTTCGCCTTTATAGTGGGATATGTGTTCGATCTATCCGTTTCCAAACTAGCATGTGACGGGAGTTGGCTGTTGAACGTCTCAATTGTTTTGGTATTTTTATCTTTAGTGACAAAACGAACTCTTTTATTAAGATAGATTATTTATTATTTTTATTTAGATTATTTCCCCAATCACCAAGTTATTAGTTAGTTAGTTAGTTCTCTCTATTGTTGTATTGATTTCACTGGTAGGCGACTAGGCGTAGTGTGGTGAAGATTTTTAATTACAATTCTAGAGACGTGTCGTTTATCCTTGCTATTGAATTTATGTGCAATCAATTCTTTTTGTCTAACAATGTCTATTATACAGGGTGTTAGGTTAGGTGCACCTATGCTAAAACTTTTAACCATGGCTTCAGGCCATCATGCTGAACTACGCACAGCAAGATTTTTTTGTCGGAAATGAAAAAAATATTTCGACTGTCCATACAAAATGTCCCGATTAGTTGCTAAAGGAGGTCACTAATAGTCCATACATCTATGGCCATGTTTGTACCGTGAGGTACATAGGTACCAATATGTAGAGAAAAAATCGAGGATTCCGAAAAACTTATTATTTTACTTTTATATTTAGATAAAACTATATAAAAAATTAATAAAGTTGTTAATTACTTGTAACACATTTTTATTATGTGGTAACATTGGATGTTCAATTGCGTTTAGTATCAGACTTCTGGGAGTCTACCGGCTAAAATATATGGATATGGACATGGGCTTCATTTGACACTTGAAGCCCATATTTTGTCTTTATATAGGCATAATATGGGCTTCAAATGTCAAATGAAGCCCATGTTCATACCCATATTGTTAAAAATATTTTATATGCTGTTAATTATTGCTAACGCATATCTACTTGTCGTCCATTTTTATCAACACGTAATTTAATGGGCGTAAAACAATAAAAAATAGAAAATAATAATATTACAATCAGCAAATAAATTGTCTCTTTGCAAGTAACAAAACGCTTTTTGACAGCTTTTTGAGTACAAACAGATTATATTCATAATCGTATCACAGATTATTTATCATAGACAGAGTCTAAAATGGCGTATTTTTTCAAACTGAAATTATTTTTTTTGCCTTTTTGAAATAACTAACAAACAAAGTAGACCCTGTTTTATTATTCACCGTTTCATAGAGTATTTTTTTCCATAAAGTTTACCTCGGTACATTAACTGGCCAGATTTTAGTGACCTCCTTTGTATAAAAAGTCGATTTTTTTATCTCCGACAAAAATTCTTGCTATACGTTGTTCAGCATGATGGTCTGAAGCCATGGTTAAAGTTTTTGTAACGGTGCCCCTAACACCCTGTATTTTTATATGCATCAACCGTCGCGCAATTAATTCTAAGCTGATTTTTGTTCATGATTTTATAGGTGAAATCCGATTTACCTGCGTCACTTTCAAGAAGTTCCGTAAGCTTGTTTACGTCTTCAATGCCATATAGAAATATTGGAATCGTATCTTTGGTATAACTTCGGAAATAAATTAGATACAAACTTAAAATGTTGGTGTTCTGTTGTGCATGCAACATTTTAGCGTTCTAAACATATCCAGTGTTTGCTTTACGCTTGACTTGGCGGGGGCACTGCCGTGCCCCCAAATATACAAATATAAGCATAAAGTAATAAAATCGCCTGTTATCAGTATAATTTCTAAATACGGGTTCCACTGATGTTGCTTACATAATCTCGTATGTCAAGGTGTTTCGGCAGAAAACAACTTGGCAGACTTATGTATTCCTGAAATAAGAGTTCATATCCACCGACTGGAATTGGTTTCATGCTGGTATCAGATAGGTATATTCAGGGGTCCCGATGGTAACCTTTGAGAGCGTCTGCCAAGCACTTCCAGCAATAAAAATAAGAGCATTCAACAAAGTGTCCAGTGAGTAGAAAATGCTTATTTCGGAGGCTAATGACGTGACTCTAATATTATATTATAGATACATAAAATTATTTTAAATAATAATGTACAAATATAAGCAAAAAGTAATAAAAATTTCCGTTATCAGTATAATTTCCAAATACGGGTTCCACTGATGTTGCTTACATAATCTCGTCTGTCAAGGTGTTTCGGCAGAAAACAACTTGGCAGACTTATATATTCCTGAAATAAGAGTTCATATCCACCGACTGGAATTGGTTTCATGCTGGTATCAGATAGGTATATTAATGGGTCTCGATGGTCACCTTTGAGAGCGTCTGCCAAGTACTTCCGGCAAAAAAAATACTGGCAGACTTCGCTTTTCTGTATCTACCAGTAAATTTCTAACTGATACCGTAACTATTATATCGGTATCAGATGGGTAAAAAACGCCCCCTTTTTCGCACCGAAAATGTCGGTTTTTTCTTTACTTTCGGCAAGTTCCGCCATGGCAGACTATCACATTCAGACTTAGCATCACTTTTATGGAAAACCATTGTGCATATCATCGCGGTATCAAGTCGGTACGAAATTTTGCGGTCGGCTCTCCACCTATATTTACAGTCGTCACAAAAGCCCTGTTCCGTTTTGAGTCAATAGTACTGTGGGCGCTGTGAGCGCTAAAAGCTGTTCCGATTTGATTATCGCGCTGACAGCACTGTTGACGCGATTTCAATTCGGAACGGCTATTTGCACGCATCGCGAGCGAGCGTTGTTTTGATTTGAATTTGTAAGTAAATAATCACCGGTTTAGTATGGATATTCGTCAATTAGTAAACGTTTTATTGGACAGCGATGATGATAGTGGTCCGTGCTTAAATTTAGAGTAATGTCTCTACCCGTCGTCTCATCTTTAATAAGCACTATCATTTTTCTGGCTTTCTGCTTCGGGATAAACAAATAAAATACCTAAATAAAAGTTAAAACGCAGAGATTACTCAAACAAAACCACAACAAACAATGACGTTTGACAACAAAACGTCAAATATGACAGCCCGCTCACAGTGCTAACCATGAAGTTTGACTTAATACTCTGAGGTAACTGGAGCTCTCACCCTGAATAAAAAAGTGTCGCCAGCAAATTTGACATTTATGTATGTAGTGGCTGTCAGCTGTCTCATATGACCATACGTATTTTTTTAAAGTGTAGGTGAGACGGAAGACAGCCACTGTGTTATTTGTGGTATTCAAAAAATTGTTCGTACTGCACTCTCCAGTTACCTCAGTATTAAGTCGAGCTTCATGGTGCTAACGCTAGAGAACGATATCACCGTGATCGCAAAATGGCGGCGGTAGTGACGTCATCCGTGACGTAATTACTGCTTTCGTTGTCGCGCTCACAACAAATCGGAACGATGTGTGAGCGCGATATCCAAAAAGCTTAGACTAAATACTGAGGTAACTGGAGAGTGCAGTACTAACAATTTTTTGAATACCAGTGGCTGTCTTCCGTCTCACCTACACTTTAAAAAAATACGTATGGTCATATGAGACAGCTGACAGCCACTACATACATAAATGTCAAATTTGCTGGCGACACTTTTTTATTCAGGGTGAGAGCTCCAGTTACCTCAGAGTATTAAGTCAAACTTCATGGCGATATCAGTACTATTATCGCTGTTGGCGCAAATCGGAACGTAGCCAAAATAAGATGCCCGTTTTGACACATGCTAAAGTGACGTGATTAGGCATGTAACCATACGAGTCTGTGATCGATTCTCGTGATTAATCGATTAAGGTTCTGAGTAACTAATCGATTATAGTAGGTTTGCAACTTATGTCGATTAAAAATAAAGTTATTATTATAAAATGTTAAACTTACTATGTAGGTACTTATACTTTTAATAAACATATTATTAAAGTATATATTGACCTTTTATCCTACTTCCTACTAATATTATAAATGTGAAAGTTTAGATGTTTGGATGTTTGGATGTTTAGATGTTTGTTACTCAATCACGCCAAAACGGCTGAACGGATTTGGCTGAAATTTGGGACATAGATACTTTGCAGCCATGAGAGGAAAATAGGCTACTTTTTATACCGGAAAAATATCACATTCCCGCGGGATAACGTCGTGTAGTCCACGCGGGCGAAGCCGCGGGCGGAAAGCTAGTGTTATATAAACTTGAATCAAATCCACTTAAATTGCATAACTTATGTAAGAGCGAACACGCACTTGTGATTTTGTATCGGGCGATAGTTTGGTTTTCTCGGATTTAGTATAGAGTTATATGGCAATGGCAATCGTCAGTGCGCTTAAACTATCGACCGATCAAACTATCGAATATGACTGGCCGATAGCTGTACGATCAAACTATCGCACAACTATCGGCCAGGCGGTAATTTGCATGAAGGACTATGTGAGCGCGCGCACTGCATTCAACTAAACTATCGCCCAATCGGTAGACTGCGCATTCAGTATCGAACTATCGAACATGACTGGCCAATAGTTACTACAACTATAGTTATAGTTATACAACTATCGGACAACCATCGGCCTGTGCATGAAGAACTATGTGAGCGCGCGCCCGGATTCAACTAAACTATCGACCAACTATCGGTCGACTTAAAATCACAAGTGCTCGCAGATTCTCAAAACCAAACTATCGGCCGACAGTTTGATCACGATCGTCTAATGCCCCCAGTACACGATGGCCGATCATGGTCGGCGACCATTTCAATTTCAATTTCAATTTCAATTCATTTATTCACCCTTTGTAACATAGCGTAACTTAGGCAAGTCCAGAAATTACAATGATTAAGTAATTATTTAAAATACAACATAAATTAAGAAAAAATTAAAAAAATTAACATCATAAAAAATTCAAATTGTATAAATAAAAATAAAAGTAAGTATAATTTTATTACATAAGTATTATACGTTACACTCCATTAAATTAATAACATTATTAAAACATACCATTGTATAGTCATAATTTCATTAGCACATAGGTACCTATTATTATTTTTTTCTATCGAAGAAATCATTTAATTAACATAATAAAAAAGTCATAATTTTATACAATATCACAATACTTCGGTACCTACCTCAATGATGTTTTATATGTAGATACGTTATCTGAACTAAAAAGTGGCGACGAAAAAGTAAGGTAATTGCCCGAAGTTTAATCAGTCACACACAGACCCTTGTCGTGTCAACGCGCTGTAACAATTTTTCAATTACGCCTCAAATAATAAACTTAATGCCTTCCTGTGTTTAGAGAAGTTGCAAAAACTATGTCGGATCTTTAAAATACAAGAAAATTGATTCATTTCATACGTAATTATTGAAATTATAAATTTAAATTAAAAATTAGATAATTAGTGATTGACTTTTGCGCTGTTGCCATGATCAATACATCGTACATTGACACTTTTGAACGAACAAGTTTAAAAAGGTTCTTTCAAAAGTGTCAATGTACGATGTATTGGTCGTGGTCGCCGACCATGATCGGCCATCCTGTACTGGGGCCATTACGATTCCGACTAAACTATCGGTCGACTAAAAATCACAAGTGCGCGTTGGCTCTAAAAGTGCAAGTATTTTAACTCTCAGAACAATAACTAAAGCTATAGAAACCGTGCTAAAATAACAACAAAATACATTACTTCGTACTCTTTTATCTTATGCAGTAGTACATGTGTAAGAAAGAGATAGTAGACAGTCTAATGTTTCTTAATTTATAAGGTTGTCACAAGTTTTATTTACGCCAGTGATGCAACGTCATCGACATTAATATCGATAAATTAAAAATAGATTTTACATACATTACATTTTTAAAATCTCTATGTATGTCAATGACAATGTGTCGACGCACACGTAACTACCACAAACAACCACACCACATCGCAGCGACAAAATGTGGTGTCGATGCAGCTTTTCGCAGTTGCATTGTGGTTGTGGGATAAAATGACAATGTGATTGCGTTGTCGCCAGTAGTTGTGATGTGGATACGTCGTATCGTATGCGGTGTGGCCGGCTGCTAGTTCACAGCGTCGTCGCTGGTGGTGGTCGGTATTACTTACGCACGCGGTCGATAATGACGGCAAAATGTGGTACTTACGGGTAAATTGTACTAGGTATTCATTTCCAATACAAAATACACCCCGCCCACAGTTGTGTGGTTGTGGTACGTGTGAGTAGACCCAATGAATAATTAAGTATAGCACCTGTTCGCGCCTAACCATAAAGCAGCGGCGACAGCAACTGATCGCGCTTGCGCGACGTTTTTGATTCCCTTTTGACGTTCGCATCGACTGGACGCAGATTTAACAAATATTTGCAGAATTCTTGTAATTTGTAGAAATATGAATAAAATAGCATTGTAAACCATAATCCATGGAATTATTTCTTGTCCTGAACAAGAAAAGTGGTGCAGTGACCAGGATAAAAACTGATTAAAGTTGGAAAGAAAAGTGACACTAGCCAGGAAGGCATTGTGCATTTGGTTTGATGACTCGTATATATTTTACTTTATTTCAGTTAAGCAAATTCCATTTGGGCGAGTAACGCCGCGAGTTTTGTATTGGTAAAATACGAGTAATTGTTTTGTTTGTAAGTAAATAATTCCATTTGCGTAGGCATTTTCGCAAATTGGTTTTTGCAGCTTATTTCTAATTACAGATACTAGTAAAATGAATTTTCTACGAATGCGCCAGCCTCTCATAGTCGTGTGTATGTATAAATTCACACAATAACTACATTGTGAAAGGAACTTTCAAGGAAACAATTCGAGGTATTTATTTGTTCCTTTTCTTGGTAACTAACAGTTTTATTTGTTGTCTCATTTCTTATTTCCCACATCATTATGGCTGAAGCCCTGGATAAACTTATTAAAAGACGTAGTTGTATGAAAGGTCAATTAACTGCGTATAAAAAATATATCGATATTATTCAAAAGATTAGTGTAAATGAATTGTCAAGTCAGCAAATTTCCGAACTAAAATTAAGATTTGCTAAGTTAGAGAGGAGTTTTGCTGCCTTTGATAGTTTGCAAACAGAAATAGATATTTTGTGCGATAATTCAATTGAAACACTTGCGGAAAGGGAATCCATAGAAGGCTGTTTCTTTAGTTTAATGTCATGCACACAATCTATTATAGATGAAGCCAACAATATTGCAGATAAGCGACAGAGCTTAGTAAATGCTTCTGTCAATCAGTCGAGCAGTTCTGATAATAATTGTTTGGCAAGTAGTCACATTGCATTACCTACCATAAAGTTACCTACGTTTGACGGTTGCTATAGTAAATGGTTGGAGTATAGGGATACATATCTTTCTTTAATTCATAATAGTGAAAGTATAAATACTATTAATAAGTTTCATTATTTGCGTTCTTCATTGGAAGGCGGTGCTGCATTGGTGATTAAGTCAATTGAGTTTTGCTCCAATAACTATAATGCTGCATGGACACTTTTATGTGATAGGTATAATAATAAAAGGTTATTGATTAACAACCACATGAAAGCATTATTTAATATTGAAGTCCTGGTAAGAGAATCAGATACATCTCTGCGTTTTATTATAGACCATGTCACTAAAAACTTGAATGCGTTGAAGAACCTAGGTCAACCAGTCGACCACTGGGACTCGTTAATAATTCATTTGGTTGTTATGAAATTGGATAACTTTACCAGCAGAAAATGGGAAGAACACAGGGGTGTTCTTGAAGATATTCCTACATTACAGGATTTTTTCAGCTTTTTACGTAACAGAGCAGATTTTTTAGAAACAGTGAAATACAACAAAACTCCTCGTAATGAAAAGATGTCTAATTTTGTGTCATCAGGTCAAACGTCAGGTAACTATAATAATAACAATTTAAGTAAATGTAATTGCATATTGTGTAAACAAAACCATCGGTTATATTTATGCCCTACCTTTCTTTCTATGTCGTTGGAAGAACGTAATACTTTAGTATCAAATAATAAGTTGTGTGTAAATTGTTTAGGTACGGGACATTATGCAACAAATTGTAAACAGAATCCGTGTAAAGTGTGTCGTTATAAACATAACACATTATTGCACAGGTCTAAGGTGCAGAATAGTAATACCGTAAATAATAATAATAATTCGCAATCGCTCGTAACGCAAGTAAATAGCGATCAGCTGTGCGCCGATTCGTCCGAACCGATTTCGTTGTCAGCTACTGACGCGGCGGCAGTAAGCCAGGCTCAGCTGATTCTTTTGTCTACGGCGCTCGTTCAAGTTGTAAACAATTTAGGTGAAGTCATTGTAGTGCGCGCTTTACTTGACAGCGGCAGTCAAGTAAGTATGATTACCGACTGTCTACGCGCCAAGCTAGGATTGTATAGTGTAAAGAACGGGCAGCCTATGACTGTTTCAGGTATAGGAAATATGAAGTTATCTATAGCAGATAGATGTAAATTCGTGATGAAGTCGATGAAAGGTAGTTTCTCGGCCGAAGTAAATAGTATGGTAGTACCGCGTATAACGAATATGTTGCCTAATGTAAAGGTAAATGTACAGACTTTAAAGTCTTTGAATATTCCGGAAAATATTGTGAATAATTTAGCAGACCCACAGTTTTATAAACCCGCTGAAGTAGATATCTTAATTGGAGCGGATTTATTTTGGGAAATAATTTCGGGAAGTCAAGTAAGACTGGGAAAAGGTAAACCCATATTGCAAAGATCAAGGTTAGGTTGGTTGATTTCAGGGCCCTTGAGTAAACAAGGCTCGATGAATAATGCAGTAAGCTGTCAACTTAACTTAGATTTGAATAGTGTATTAGAAAGGTTTTGGAAAATTGAAGAATTACCCTCCGCAAAGGTAATAAAGAATACAGAGGAGAAATTTTGTAAAAATCATTTTGTAAATAATACGTATAGGTTACAAGACGGTAGGTTTTGTGTAAAATTTCCTTTTCACACTTCGCCTGACAAGTTAGGTGATTCACTTCAGATGGCAAAGCGGCGTTTTTATAATTTAGAGAAGAGGTTTGAAAAGCAGCCGCATCTGAAGGAATCGTATTCGAAGTTTGTGAATGAATATAAAGATTTGGGTCATCTGTCACCTTCACGTAGATTAAACGCTGCATATTATTTGCCGCATCACCCGGTTTTGAGAGAAAAAAGTGAAACCACAAAACTTCGCGTAGTGTTCGACGCTTCCGCAAAAACTAATACCGGGCTTTCGTTAAATGATATACAGGGTGTAGGTCCTGTCGTACAGGATGATTTATTTAGTATTTTATTGAGATTTAGGCAGCATAGTTTTGTGATTACAGCAGACATAGAAAAAATGTATAGGCAAATAATAGTTGATAAAACTGAACGACACAGTGGCAAATGATAGTATGGAGAGAAACTCCTAGTGATTCGTTGCAATACTTTCAATTGAACACTGTCACATACGGTTAGGGCATGTAATATCGGAAGGTTTTCGATTCCGATATTGATTTTCGATATTAGATCTCAATATCGGAATTCCGATATTAATATCGGAATCGCACTAATTCGTAAAAAAAATGAGCGATTGTTTATAAATTGCACATTTTCTTTATAAATAGGTAGCACGAATATGAGATTGGACTGTGTAAAATAAAACCAATCTTTTTTGCGAATAAACAAGGCGTAGGACGCTAGAATTTCAGATGAGAGACTTTTTTCACTACTACTACATTTTTTAAACATTCTAGGTCGCAAATAATTGCCAGGTCCTGATTTTTTGGGATGTTGTTAGGATAAATACCAATAGGTTAAAACCAAATTAGCTACCTTGAAAGACCTGTCCTAACTTCGTGGTGCTCGAAAAAACTCGGAATTGTTGGACTGTTTGCCGTTTTTGGCTAACAACTTTTAAAATATGCATTTTACAGCAAAGTTATTTGTAACTTTCGAAAGAAGATAAAATTAGCGACAATTTGAGTGCAACAAAAGGTCTCTATGTCTAACTGATCTCGAGATTAATACTTCAAAAAATGGGCAATTTTTTGAAGAGAAAGAACTTTTTTCAATAACTGTTGATCCTAAAGAGTTTCTTTTACACTTAAATTAAATTTAAACTACTGCTCTATAACTTAACATGTAATAACTTTCCTCGTAGAATAAGATATCTTTGCTGTAAAATGCATATTTTAGAAGTTGTTAGCCAAAAACTGAAAAATGTCCAAAAATTTCAAGGTTTTTCGAGCACCACGAAGTTAGCACAGGTCTTTCGAGGTTGTAAATTTGGTTTTTCACTATTCCTATTTATCCTAACAACTTCCCGAAAAATCGGGACCTGGCAATAAAATTATTTTTATGTCTACGGTAACTGGCCTAACAGTGTGTTTTTCAGGCGAGCGAATTTGCATAGCTCAATCGTACCCACACTACATACATGTCACAATTGAACTAAACAATGCTGTTCAACTAACAGCCTGAATGGTAAGTGCCTACTGTTTGATTAAATGGCTGAATCCATTTAATCAAACAGTAGGCATACTGCTTGAAGCGATGACTTTGACTATTTGCCTAGTCTATTCACTGTGGGTGGCCAAGGATATATTTTCTTTTGAAAATAAGTCTT
This sequence comes from Crambus lathoniellus, assembly GCA_949710035.1. Taxonomy (NCBI): domain Eukaryota; kingdom Metazoa; phylum Arthropoda; class Insecta; order Lepidoptera; family Crambidae; genus Crambus; species Crambus lathoniellus. The sequence continues at coordinate 25,126,598 of OX453304.1, forward strand.
CTGGTCCGGCGCTTCGCCGGCCGCTGCCGAGGCACGCTTGCTTTACACGCTCAGCTCGCGCTTTCTTTGTCACAGTATGAACTCTTAGATTTTTTAAATTTAGGTATTTTTGAAGTCCTGCACCCTCTCGCTAACCACCCCAAAGTTTACACTGTATTTAAAATTATATTTTCATAGTGTACCTTTGTCATTTGTGACAAAAGTATGAAAAACATATTAAATATAGTGTAAAGGTGTATACTTAGACCTTCATATAGTTGGCTATGTGAAGGCCTAAATACCTATGAGGCAGTCAGTTGATTAATGTTGTTTTGGACGTAGCTGCTGAAGATCATCAGTGCCTTTACTTAAACGGCGCCCTTTCATTCATCAGCTAGGCAGTTAATTTAACGGCTAATTGAACCATTTGGCTGTGATGTACACACAGGTAAACAGTGAACGAGACAGACAACGCTATCATAGTTCTTGTGTCGAATCACATGCTTAGCGATACAATACAAAGCAGGCTGGTAACAGGAACATGGTCAATCCAGCAATCGCGCTCGGCACTACGCATTACAACCAAGGTTTCAAACCCATATTTTAGCTCCGTGTGTTTTCTAACGCCGAACTGGTTTATATAAAAAGTGAAATAAAAATATTTGTCCGATTCCGATATTACGATATTGGATGACTCAATATCGGAATTGTAATATCGGATCTCACGGTCAGAGATTCCGATATTACGATATCACGAGATTCCGAGATCCATGCCCTACATACGGTACTGCTTCAGCGCCATTTCTGAGTACGCGTTGCTTATATCAATTAGCTCAAGAATGTAAAAATGCAGAAGTAAAAAATGTGATTGAGCACGATTTTTATATGGATGACCTTTTGACAGGTTTAGAGAATGAAATGGAGTTGGAAAAAATAGTAAAAACTGTTGTAAATATATTAAGTTCTGCTGGTTTTAATTTAAGAAAATTTCGTACTAATTGTAATATTAATTTTCAAGGAAATAATTCAAATGATGATCAAATATTTTCCGACTTAAAGGCTACAACTGGGATATTAGGATTGATTTGGTCACCTTTGTCAGATAACTTTATGTTTCCAATAAATATAAACATAGAGAAAGATATTACTAAAAGAACTATATTATCTACTATCGCGAAAATATTTGATCCTCTAGGACTGTTAAGTATTTTTATCATAAAAGGTAAATTACTAATGCAGCATTTATGGAAATGTAAATTGGATTGGGATGAAAGGGCCCCAGAAGATATTATGTTAAAGTGGTCAACCTTTGTAAAAGGTATTAACTCTCTGTCGTGTGTGAATGTGCCACGACATGTTTTATGTAAGGATTTTGTGTCAGTAGAGATACATGTGTTTTCAGACGCCTCTCAGGCGGCCTATGGCGCCTGCGCTTATATGCGCTCAGTAGATCAAAATGGAAAGGTATGGGTAAAACTTCTGTGCGCTAAGTCACGAGTCGCTCCTGTAAAGACCGTAACGATCCCTAGACTTGAGCTATGTGGGGCGCTACTAGCTGCTAAGTTGAGTGAGAAGGTGAGGAAGGCCTTGCGTAATCATCATGTGACCAAATGCATACATTGGACAGATTCCATGGTTGTTCTGGGGTGGATACATACCTCATCAAGTAAAAGGTTAGATGTATTTGTTGCAAATCGTGTAAATGAAATTAGAAAGTTGACAGAAGGTCATGAGTGGAGGTATGTACCTACCAAAGATAACCCTGCCGATCTCGTATCACGGGGAGTAGACTCGTTCAATAATGAATTATCTTGTGTTTGGTGGGGAGGCCCCGAGTTCTTAACTCAGGAGGAGTCGCAATGGCCTACAAAGCAGTATAATTCACCGAGAATTGATAGCGAGCATGAAGTAAATATATTGCACAGTGTAGTATCTACTACAAAGATAGAGAACAAGTTAATAGATTTTTCTCGTTATTCTAAATTGAACAAATTGAAGCATGTGATGTGTTATATTCTTAGATTTATAAACTACTGCAGAAGGTCGCAGAATAAAGGTTTATCTTTAACGTTTACCGTAGAAGAGTTGAATAATAGTATATTAGTCTTAGCAAGGTTATCTCAATCAGAGTCATTCGGCAGTGAATTAGAATCTCTTAAGAATAATAAGTTAATATCGAATAAGTCTAAAATATTATCTCTCAGCCCATTTTTAGATAAGGACGGAGTACTAAGAGTTGGTGGGAGAATTGAAAATGCCAAATTTAGTTATGATAAGAAACATCCCATTCTTCTCGACTCAAAACATCGTTTGTCGATACTTATATTTGAAAATGAACACAATCGTCTTATGCATGCGGGTCCGCAATTGTTGTTGGCTTCTGTAAGAGAACAGTTTTGGATAGTAAATGCAAGAAATCTTGCTAGGAGTATACCACATAAATGTAAAGTATGTAAACGTTTTAGAGGTCAGACTTTGCAGCCTTTGATGGGTAACCTTCCAAGTCAACGTCTCACTCCGGGTATCCCGTTTGAGACGACGGGCGTTGATTTTGCAGGTCCTTTTTATATAACGGATAGAAAAGGTCGTGGTTGTAAAATCAGTAAATGTTATTTATGTATATTCGTTTGTTTTGCAACCAAGGCTCTTCATTTAGAAGCAGTAAGCGATTTAAGTAAAGAAGCATTTATTTTGAGTTTGAAAAGATTTATTTCACGGCGTGGCAAGCCGAAGTTTATCTTTTGCGATAATGGTACTAATTTTGTGGGAACTAAGAATGAATTAGATAAGTTAATATTTAATGAGGGGGAACATTTATCTGGGGTTTGTTCTGAGGAAGGAATCACCTTTTGTTTTTCACCTGCGTACGCACCAAATTTCGGCGGGCTATGGGAGGAAGGTGTCAAGTCGGCAAAGTTCCATTTAAAGAGAATTTTAGGAGATAGGCATTTAACCTTTGAGGAACTCGCGACGTTGTTCGCTCAAGTAGAAGCAATTCTTAATTCGCGTCCCATATGTCCCATGTCATCCAATCCGAATGACCTATGTCCTCTGACTCCCGGTCATTTCATTATTGGAAGACCAATGACGTCACTTCCAACACAGCAGTTGACTGACATAAAGCCAAGCAGATTAAACAGATATGATCAGTTGGAACAAATGAGGCAGCATTTTTGGTCACGTTGGCATAACGAATATATAGCCGAACTGCAGCACCGTACTAAATGGAAGCAGCAATACTTTTATTTGAAGATTGGTGATTTGGTTATAATCAAAGAAGCTAACCTGCCACCACTAAAATGGCGTATAGGAAGAGTACATGCACTGTATCCTGGCAGAGATGGTATTTCTCGAGTCGCAGACGTAAGCACTGGAAGTGGACTACTTCGTAGAGCTCTCAATAGTCTGTGCCCACTTCACCTCGAGGAATCCAGCGCTGAGAAGTTGAAGACGTCTTCTTCAACGGGGGAGGATGTTCGCGCCTAACCATAAAGCAGCGGCGACAGCAACTGATCGCGCTTGCGCGACGTTTTTGATTCCCTTTTGACGTTCGCATCGACTGGACGCAGATTTAACAAATATTTGCAGAATTCTTGTAATTTGTAGAAATATGAATAAAATAGCATTGTAAACCATAATCCATGGAATTATTTCTTGTCCTGAACAGCACCTGCAATATTATAAATGCAGTACCACTTTCTTTTATAAAAAATTGCAGTCTTCAGTAATCTATACTAATATTATAATGAAGCTGAAGAGTTTGGTTGAACGTGCTAATCTCAGAACTACTGCACTGACTTAGAAAATTCTTTCTACTACCTATTAGAAAGTTACATCCTTCCCGATTGACACAGGCTATCTTTTATCCCGGGGACGGGTACCACGCGGGTAAAAACGCGAGGATCCGCTAGTTGATAATATAATAAGTAAAAAAATTGCACATAGTAATGCTGGTTTCTTCGCCTACTTTTATTGCAAACATTAGAGTGAATTAAGCTGAAAAGGAAATTAATCAATTATTTAAAATAAAGAAACCATTTTTTCTTTTAAACACATCTTTAATGTTCTCATTTGGCTCAAATGATTGTAGTCCAAAGTGTTGTGTTACGCATAACGTGACTGTTCACTTTTGCTGTCCAGTTGATTTTTGAAATACGGCGTAGGTATACAATCATTTATAATAGTTTCATCTTTGGGAAATCTGAAAGAAGTAAAAATTGTTAACATCGATAAAGAAAAATCACAGCACTATCATAACCTTAACAACTTTAACAGAAATGCAAGAAAATATAAAAAATAGACCAAAACTCACGTACATTTCTATTGATAATATTAATTTATTAAAAATTTCGGATAATACTGATGTTAAAATCTTGAAAATATTTGAATTTTGAAACAAAACTTACCGATGAAATGATTCAATCTCATCCGAATTTTCTTTCCGTGATATATTAGACTAACAGTCTAGAACAACACAAACCCTCCTAGACACGGAATGCAAGCTCTCTAGAGAGCCTGTGCACACTTTCCTGTTGTTTTATCACCGAATTCCTTGTAAATTAATAAATTTTCATTATCTGCCAGCGAAGCTGTTCGACCATTGTAATACGTTCGTATTAAATTGGTCATACCTCAGAAGCTACGTTTTCAACAAAGACGTATTTTTATTTTGGTAGTATTATATTACAATCAATTAGAACCATTTGACATTTGTACTTTACGAGCTTGTGACAATGACAGAAACAATAGAAACTCACAAAGATTGTCTATTTCACTCTTACTCATGTATGCTGAATTACTTAAAGTGAGTACGATAGCTGATACACAATTTTTATTTTAGTACGGTTTCTATAGCTTTAGTTATTGTTCTGAGTTTTAACTACAGCTCACAGCATAGACATGGTCATAGAGTAGCTACATTACTTATTATAGCGGACCTTTAATTTATAACCTTTTTAAACGTCTTGTTCGTTCAAAAGTGTCAATGTAGGATGTATTGGCCAGTGGTTGGACCAACGTGTACAGGCCGCTTATGGTGAACGCACACTTGTCCGATGCGAACGCTTCGAACAAGCCGAACGAAACGTGTTTCAAGAAATCTCTGGAAAGGTGAACGTGACGATTCGACATGGTGAGGTATGCAAGGTTTTATTAAAAGAATATTTTTTTTCATTCGGTTCATTCGAAACTTTCTCCTTGGATAAGTTGGCGTTTGCCTAGAAACCGTTTTATCGAAATCATTGTTGCCAATTCATAATTTCACTAATGCTTTAAGCGCCAATCTAGTTTTCACACAAAAAAGATCAATTTTACAAATTAATCTATTAAAGTGGTTATAACGATTATTTCGATAAAATTGAATGAAGCTGGAGAAACCCTGCACACAACGGTTACAACACTAGTATTTAAAAAAATAAAGACTGAGAACGTAACTGTTTTACGAGACGTTTCGTAGTGAATCGAATCTGCGTTTACTTTAGAATAAACGCAAAAATAATACGCGGAATACACTTTGCCTTAATTTATGATGCTTTCAAAAATGTAACATATTATTTTCATACACCTTTGATAAGTAATCAGCATATATTTGATTTTTTGGTTTTCGTAACAAGTTACATTCTAGGGTCATAACCATGTGTCAAAACGGGCATCTTAATTTGTGACGACTGTAGCCACACAATATATGACTAAAATGGCTCAAGAACTACAAGAACTTATAGTCAAGCGTACTATGCGATTAATATAAGAATAGGATAGGGACGCCGCCATGTTGTGACGTCAAGCTGTCAAAGTGCTGTCAAACTAACTTCACTTCACTTCAGTATGGTGTGCAAAAAAAGAAATTTATCGTGGCTGATCATGTCATAGCTTACGATAAATAATGATGTTCGTGCAAACCAAAACATATGAATAATTTGCAGATAATAATTATACAAATCATTAACTTGATTTTTTCGGAAAGTATAGGGCTCATGAAAGTATGCTTTTACGAAAATGATCAGGTAATTTGAATCTCAATCAAATTAAAATTTTGTGATATTTAACTGAAACCATTTTTTCATACATTGTTATGATGCTTCAATAACACAGAATAAATTGAATTTTGATTCTATTTACTGGTTTAAGAATTTAAATAAAACAGGATTTCAAGTTATGAAAATAATTTGATAATCAACTTCACAATAAAATTGGTAAATTGAGGGTCTCGTGAAAATTGTATTGGTCTATCATGGTAAAAAAAATTGGCCAGCTAGAGTCTGCACGTTGATTGAAGTTAGATTCGCCAGAATCTAGCTGTTACCAGGGTGCGCCGGGTATCGGTATCACGGGGAACGATTCAATCTAGCCACTCGGGGAGGCGCCTTTCGTGAATCCGCCAATTGTAAATCAAAACACAACACATTATGCTTGCTAATGCTATTCCACCTCTTCTATTCCACTCATTTGAGAATCATCGTCCCGCTGGTCTGAGCTGCTACTGCTACAAGGACATTGAAGACTTTTCCTTCTGACATTGCAAAGTACCTACTGTAGAAATATGTTCTAGTTTTTTATCAAAGCTTTGAACAAATACTCAAATACCACATGTGTCCAAACATTAGTTCAAATGTTTGTGCTATGTCTTGCGCCGGCGGCATCGGCATAACGAAGGGCATGAGCAGTAAAGTTGTGTACGAAGAAAAAGGGAAGTAGGTGGATTTAAAAAATAAAAAACTTCGTTTTGAAAGTGGCAATACCCAAACCACCTTCTGCCAAAATAAAAAAATAAACTATTTTCATATTGTTTTGCACTTTCTTGCGAACTGTACCTTTTCAGAGTGAAGTTTGTCAACAACCCGTCCTATTCTTATAATAATCGCATAGTAGTTCCATTAAAGGTCGAATTACAAAATTTAGTAATTATTTGGCTACTTTTGAAGCCCTTGATGAATTAACTTCTTTTGAATTAACCCAGTTAAAACTAAAACTAAGCAGATTTCAGAAACTTTCCATTACTTTTGAGGAATTGCAAACTCGTATAGAAGTATTAAATGCAAATTCTTTGGATGCCGAAATCGATGAAAGGGATGATATCGAACAGTTATTTGCAAAAAATATTGTTTTTGCCCAAGGTATTATTCAAGGTAATGAGCCAAAGAGTGATAACTTATGTCACGATAATCTCGATTCTAGCAAAATAACCGTTCGTCAGCATCCCGATCATGATGATATTTCATTTAAATTGCCGCAGATACAAATTGCCAAGTTCGAAGGGGCTTACTTTCGCTGGCTCGACTTTCGAGATTCGTTTTTATCAATCATTCATAACAATGAACGCATCGCGCGCGCCTATACACAAGTTCCACTAGAGTGTGTGTCAGATAACTCTGCACGTGGCTGGCGCGTTTTTGGCGCTAGTTACAGTGCATTTTTTCTAATTTTATAGAAAAGATTAGTATTCGATTTTTACCGCGCGCAGACTTATCTGACGAGCACTCTACCTTATTTCTTATTTAGAGGGTGACGCTGCCAGAATTATTTGTAATTTAGAAGCAAGGAATTTATAAGTACTACGTACAACAGGAAGGTGCACTCCGTATTTTTGTGTATTTAAAAATACACTTTAATATTAAGAGATAAGGTTTATATTTCAATACAAAATGTCAACGGTCCAGCTGAGACCGCAAGAACGAGGTGAGGGTGTCCCTTTCTCTGAAATTGCCAGCACTCTTAAATAACAGGTTTAGTAGATTTATGGTTCACAACTTTCGTTATAAAAATTAAGTTTCGTAAAATTTCCGCTTCGTATTACTTTTAGTCAATAGAAAACATCGCATATTAATTTAGGTATTCCCGTATTAAGCATAAAAATGTATCAGGTCGTTTAAGTTTTTTATGGCTTATCCTAGAAAAGAATTTGAATGATAGATTTCAGAATGTTAAAGAAGCAACATTACAAGCCGAATGACGTTTTCTGACGTTTTCCGTCTTCGTTGTGTCAAGTTCGCAATTCGCTCGTCGCCGCCCGCCGCCCGTCGCGCATGTTCGTGGCCGCCGTAATGGGATGGAGTGAGATAAACTGACCTCGTTCTTACTATCTCATTAGGACCGTTTTTTAGCAGCAGTGCACCTTCCTGTTGTATTATAAATTCCTTGTTTAGAAGTGTCCAGCGTCATAGTCATAGTCATAAATTTTTTATTCATATAGATTAAAAAACAATTTCACGCATTATGACTACAGTTGCAGTCGGGAATAATTCCGAATCTTTCCCGTGGAATACTTACGAAATATTCCGAAGTATTACGAAACATTCGGAATATTTCGATCGTCGAAAAATACGGGAGTAGGTAACGATAAAAAAGCAGCAATCGGTAAAAAAGCAGTAGAAAGCAGTTTTGACACTTATTTTTAAATACCTACCTAAGCAAGAAAAATAGTCAATCATAGTAAAAGAAGTATGGATGGATATCTTACTATCTAGGTAAGTACCTCTTAAATAAAATGTCTGTGGAAGTTTTAAGTGTAGAAGTAGGTACTTAAGTAGGCACATATACCCTACCTAAATACCTATTATTTTAGCGAATTTTTAATGTTTTTGAATTGCTTGAAACGGATGAAAACATATTTTTAAACTATGATAAAAGATTTTAAACTATAATAAGGTAAGCCGATTAGAATCGGCTTGTAGGTATGTACCCTTTCGTTTTGCCACTGCTAGGTACCTAGGTACAAAACTCGGCACGGAGTCACGGAGTATAGCCGTCATCAGCATAGCCGTCGAACCACAATATAAGTGGTCGTACCTAGCAATACAAGTGCCGTGCCGAGGCTTAGGTCATCACTTCACTATCACTAGTAAGTAGGTAGGTACATAGTATAAAATAAAGTCACTCTCCGCCTCTGTCTGTCTGTTTCTAACCTTTCTTCTTTTAAACCACGCATCGGATTTCGATGCAGCTGTCACTGTTATTTAGAACATTTATTCTCGAAGGTTTATAAATAAATACCTACCTACATACAAAACATTCTAATTACGTATTTATATAATAGAGAAAAATTACATGTTTTTTGATGAAGCCGTCAAAAAACGATTTTTCGAGCGCTTAGGTACATTGCGAACGCTGCTGGCTAAGGGTGGTGGTATTCCATTCATCAAAGATCTTTGTCCAGTATGCATTGGATCCAAGAAATTGGACGCATATTGGACGACTTTGACGTCCAATTTCATACATTCGACGTCCAATTTCTTGGACAAAGATCTTTGAAAAGTGGAATACCACCCTTAACCGTATGAGATACCTACCTACATCAAAATAATTTACTACGGCATTGTATATCATAGAGGCCTACAAAAAAGACCCGAAGTCGCCTTATTTCTATAGGTTGACTCACAGTAATTTTTATATTTATTAAGTTATTTAAAAATATTACTTTATTTGCAAAGCTAATGTCTCCTTATCAGTATTAATCCTTATCCAAATAAGTACCTATATAAGTTACCTTGGCCATTTAATGTAGGTAAAACGATATCATTGAGGTAGATCAAAATTATCCTTTACCGTATTTCATTTAAATGAACACTTTAGAAGTTATCACAGATTCGAAGCACCCACAAATTGTTCAAACGAAGCCGGGCTGGGCCGCTAGTACCTATAAAAATTAGTGTTTTGCTGTAAGTAGGTACCTACCTATTTTTGTTGTTAATGTCGCCTTACATAGGTAAGGAATAAAATAAACATTCAAATTTTACTTAGGTACGCTAATTACGCTACAATAATAATAAAAACCAATTCACCATCAATCCATCACTGAGCAAATAGGTAAGCACTTCGTTTTTAAAAACAACGCTCACGTTTATTTTTATCGAAATTGAAATATTTTCTTAGACCGCGAATTATTGCGAAACATTATGAATCCTTCTCTGCGGGGAAGGGGAGCGGTCGAATAATTCCCCGGGGGGCATCGCCTCCCACTCCCCGCCCCGCTAATCTCGCCCGCCCGCCCTGCGCGCCGCGCGCGCCGCCTGCCATGCGCCACTAGAATTTGTTCTGCGGCGGGCGCCGCGCGCCGCGCACGAGTTGTTTGTTCATCCGTCGTCGTCGTCGCCCGCCGGACTCGGGCACGATATTTTCTAGCAAGATTGACCTAAGATAAAAAAATGCCAATATTTTCAAACGAATTTATTTTGAAAAATTCTGATGGAAAGAAACTTTATGAGAAGTATTACGTAATTATTCCGAATACTTCAGAAGTTTTGCAACTGTAATTATGACACATTTTGATTACGTAAAATGACACATACGCAAAATGAATTAATGCTTATGAATCGTCCAAAATTTTTTTACCTAGGTACCACCTGTTATGGACATCTTTTAACTGACAAGAAAAACAGGCGAAAAAAACTCATCAGCTTTAACAGAAGCAACGCATTTACAACTAAAAATTATGTCGTTGCTGGACAAAATGATACAATAATAAAATTTATACAAAAAGCTAATGCTGAAGGAAAGTATTCTCATACTTATGTATAGGAATATTTTCCTTTTTATACATTGTTAGTGTTACTATAATTATGACAACCAAGCGTTGTGATCATTTAAATAATCTTCTACTTTGTAAATCCTTTGCTTAAGAGCGTCTTTTTAACATGTTTTTTAAATTTATTTAAAGGCAGCTCGATTACTTCTTGTGGAACTTTATTAAAGAATGCTATGCCTTTTCCCAAAAACGAGCCTCTACTTTTTTCAAGTCTAAATCTTGGAACGGCAAGCCTATTTTTATTTCTTGTGTTAAAATTATGAATATCACTATTCTTAGTGAATGAGTCAAGATGTTTCCTAACATATAATATATTCTCATAGATGTATTGCCCTGCTAAGGTTAGTATATTAATTTCTTTAAACAAAACTTTTAATGAATCGCGCCGGCGGAGGCTGTAAATGGCGCGTACCGCTCTTTTTTGAAGTACAAAAATATTTCCAATATTGGCTGCTGAGCCCCACAACAACACGCCATAGGACATGACACTATGAAAATAACTAAAGTAAACAAGTCTTGCCGTTTCAATATCAGTTAATAGCCTTATCTTTTTTACTGCAAACGCAGCAGAACTGAGTCTACTCGACAAGGCGTCAATTATGAAACTGCCTGGAACTTGTTATGTGAAAGGTACAATAATAAGAGACAATTAATAAGTCACCACTTAAACTCATTATTGAATATTCAACAAATTACCCGTGAGTCTGATAGATCACTTCGTTTTTGGTAGATCATATAACTAAAAATCTCAGGGCTTTGTCCAGCTTAGGTCTTCCTACGGATAAGTGGGATGTCTTAATTATCCATATAATGTGTTCCAAGTTGGATAATCGTACACTTACAAAGTGGGAAGAATTGCGTGGCACGTTGGATGTCATACCCAATTTACAACAATTTAACAAGTTTTTAATCGACCGCGCGGATGTTCTTGGATCTCTTTTACGTTGTCCTTCAAATAATTTTACTAAATTTTCAATCACCCCCACAAAGAGTTCCAATAATAAACATGAACACCCCCAAACAAAATCTTTTTATTGCAATCAAGGTTCGATTTCTCCAACGTGTGTTATTTGTCAGGGCGACCATAGGATATACGACTGTCCTTCTTTCAAGGCCAAGAGCGAACACGAACGAATTTCAAGTGCAAACAAGCTCAAACTTTGTACAAATTGTTTAAGATCTGGGCACTCAGTTCGTAATTGCCGTGTTGGACCTTGCCGTGAATGCAAGAAGAGACACAATACTCTTCTGCACATTCCTGATAAACCTCAATGACGTCTGAAGTCATGACTTCCCAACCTGATAACCAAATAGTAAACTTTTCACAAAACTATTCTAAAACAGTTTTACTATCTACAGCGATCATTCAAATTCTTAATCCTGCTACCGGCAACGGACTGACAGTCCGAGCCCTATTAGATTGTGGTAGCCAATCTTCGTTTATTAATCAATCTCTTCCCCCCTTATTACAAAACGCAGACTAAAATTAGTACAGGGATTAAACAGAGTTTAAACCACGGATTAAGTAAAACGTTATTACAAAACGAAGTTTATCATTAGTCCGTGGACTATCTATGGTACTAAAGTTAAACCGCCGAGACCCCTAGTTTATCTATGGACTAAGTTTGACGTTTGAGGTTATCTTTGATTTTGTTCCGTGCGTATTTCAATTGATTTCAATTTATTTCAGTGGTTTTTCTTTAACAAATCATTAAAAATTGATTTTTAACATGCATTTGGAAGTTCTTGATGTGTTAGCGACGTCTATCTAACCAGTCATCAGCAAAACTTGTAAAAAAAGTACCAGAAATTTTATCACAGATGTCCCGAAGATTTATAAAAATGCCTGCTACTTTACATGAACAGGAGAAAACTATGGAAGAATTGCGCAGTAGGAATTATTCTACAGTCATAGGTGCAATTGACTGTAGGTACTCTGGTGCTCTGAATAAAGAAAATAAATGCCGATGGGGGCCAGATATTTTTCAAATAATGTGCAGGTAAATTACGAAAATATTTCTATATTTTAATTATCTTATAACTTCCAAGTGAGGCATAAATCATTATATAGATAATATTTCTTAGCTGAGATTGCTCGGGCCTACCATGAGTTTACTGTGATGCATTCGCTAGTGACTAAATGTATGCCTAAACTGAACAGTGCTTTTAGTGGTTATTCAAAGAACTCATACATTTGTCTTACGCCATCGCTAGCGAGTAAGTCACAGAAAACTCATGGTAAACAGCTCTAAGAGGCTGTGTTGCTGCATCGTTTTATTGCTTGTTAAAACAGATTTTGGCAACCTGTTATAAGAGTAGAATGTTAAGTTCTAATATGCTTTTACTTTTCAGGTGGTTTGTGATGTGATGCAGACCTGAAAATAATGGACTTAGTTACCAGGTGGTGTGGCAGTGTACATGACTCTTAGAATATTCTGAGAATGTAGATTAAAACAGAGGTTTGAAGTTAGTGCATTCTCTGGAATATTACAAGGAGACAGTGGCTATCCCTGGACCCCATACTTATTTACTCCAGTGCTGAACCCTTCTACACCACAACAGGAAAGATACAACAGGTGTCATATCCATACTCAGAATACTGTCGAAAGGTGTTTTTGCTTGTGGAAGCAAAAATTTCGGTGCCTATTGAGAGGCATGTTTGGAGACATTGATACTGCAGTCCTCCACAATATTGCCATAGATATGAGGGAAGACTTGTGTCCTGGTGAGAAGAATATTAAAGACTGATCTGCATCTTGGATGGTTTTAGTACAAAACCATATTAGAAGGCAATTTATTGAAACTCATTTTTAAATATTCAATTTTAATATGTATGTAACTAATACAAAATTTTCCTATGAATATCAGTCCTTCAAATTAATAATAAACATTATAACAATTTTCATTTGTCAATTTTCATTCTTGTTAACAAGTAGGTACCTGAAAAGATAATTTTATATGTCGGAGCGTGAGCGCAGTGCTGCCCTCTTGGACAGCACGATCGATTACTTTAATTTAAATTATAACGACATCTATCGAGTTATTTTGTAACTATCGACTAAAATTATTAGCGCTATCTATTTTGTTGCTTTGTAACTATTAGTTGAGTCAGTTTAAACGTTGCGAAAGCACTTGAGTGAGTTGGATACAGAGAGATGGCATGACCTGACCAAGTGAGTTAAATTTGTCGACACATTTGGTGCAGGGGCAAGATAAAAACAGTCTAAACAGGGACCTACAAGGGGTTGGACGTTGAGGCGGTAGTGGGGCCCGCAAGGGCCACTTTTCTGTATCGAATTTGCTGCGTTTAAAGATTCATCCGTGTATATCACTTGAATCGTTGTTTTATTTGTGACATATCGATTGTGATTGAAGAATAAGACGTTTGTTATTGAAGAAGAGACTATTATTTTGAGGATCCCTCGTCGCAACCATCCTGTCAACGAGACCAGACCAGGCACCCGAACCCAGCGACGTCATCAGAAGTGCGATGCAGCTCGTGCCACAGATGAAAAGTGGACTGAAAACGAAATACCCGTATTTCTGTTATTCGACATTCTGTTACTGAACGTGTGATGAAAAAGGTGACCTGCCGTTTCACTAGCGGCATTTCATTTGCAAGAAGAGAATTGTGAAAATCATCTTTTCCTGGTGATGAGCGGTACGCTGAAAGGAAGTTCATCGGCAAGACTGGACCAGTCTGGACCTGGACCAGATTTCATGTGCTGGCGTAACCTGGCTGGAGCATAAGGATTTGTTCATCGATAGGTTTGTCTGTATCTAGACAAACGGAGGTACTCTCATATTTTTCTTATTTTGTGAAGCCGAAAGAAAGTAAATCTTATTTCTTTGTGAGTAATTCGTTGTAATAATAGTTCCTAACGGAAACAAGAATGTTTTATGATTTTACTGTCAACTACCTACATCAAAATTCAGCGGCAAACATTTTTCTAATTTTACTAACGTACAGAGTGTTTAGTAAATTCGCATACTATTGCGTTTGAGAAAAATTTTGACAGATGGATTGTACTTTGTTGTAAAGAAATAAGATCTAGATAGTAACATTTGCACATTGACAATTTTATACTCGGGGTACAGATAACATACTAGTTATCCGCTTGAACGGCCGGGCGCGCACCCCGGAGCCTCTTACGCGGCCATGTCATTTGACACCTTAAAGGCGCGCCGGGTTTTGTTTACATTGTTTACAGAAACGTTATTTAGGACTCGTCCTCGGCGGGCATGTAGTTTAAGTGGTGTTTTTTATTCAAGCGGATGCTTTAAACGAAACATCTGCTATGTTAGAGTATTGTTTGGGTTTATAGTTTCGTGTAATAAATAATCACCACACAGTAGGACACAAGTGTTTGTTTTTTTCGTCATTAAATTGCCTATAATTCCAAATTTAAAGGTATGACCTATTTCAAATTACAGTGAAATGCAAGCGCTGCATGGTGGTGCTATGCGGGTGCTGCATATGGTGAGCCGTTCGTTGGCGTGACATCGGCGTCGATCGGCGCAGTGGTGCAATGGTGCGACTCTGCGGCGATGGCAGTGCGGCGGCGGCGCGGTGGCGTCGTCGTGGCGCAACGCAACAGACAAGTAGCTGGCGCTGGTGGCGATAGTGTAGAGAGAGAGATCTACCTACTGGCTTCGCATATCATATGATCGCAATTTGGTGAGCAGTTTTCATTTTGTCATTATTTGTGCAAACAGCACCGAAATGCTCTTTTCCGTTCAATGAACATTCTTTTGTACAGTTTTTGGCACTTTACTACTTCAAACCTAGGATTACAATGATTGTTAATGTGAGATTTGATTTAAATTGGAATAGTAACGATAAGAGTTCGTATTAGATTGACAGAATATGGGAACATGATTTGATTTAGTTCAGAGGACTAAATGTTTAGTTGGTGTTTACCACATTATTAGTAAAGAAGTGCTGAAGATGTTGATTGTTTTATTGCGTGGCTGAATGAGTCAGCACGTTGTTGTGGTACCATGAGGTAAAAAGGGTACAGCGGAAGCACTTGTAGTATGTACAAAGATTATGTTTTGTTCAATCATTGGTTTTGTTGTTGTTCCATGCTGTCAGTCTAAAACGCGTTGTGATGTGACTCAGTTCAGTAATTTAGACGTACCTAGTTGAGAGCTTTATTTTTCAAAAAGGCTTTAAGTAATAACATTATTTACAAGCAGTTATCAGCTGCTACGTGACAGATTTATTTGAGTATTGAGCTTTGTTGGACTGATACCAAAAGCACTGAGTTTTGTGATCGCTGGTTATGTTGTGGAGTGCTAGTAAAGCACAAAATTTTACGATCACTGGATAAGTCATTGAAAGTTACTTTAAACTGTAGAGTTCTGACAGATACGTTATGGTGAATTTAGTACAAACTCCGCCAAGATAAAGTGGAAATGGATTTTCATGAGTAAACTTATGAAGAGAGTTAATTTGTGTTAAAATGATATTTTTAACGTTTGCCCTAAAATAGTTTTGAAGTTGTTAAAACTAAGTTTTGAAAGATTAACGAATAGGTAACTCAGAAATATGCCTCAAAGTGATGTATCCTCAGAATTAAATGTTCGTGATGTTGAATCGGGTGTGGACAGTGCCGGTGAAGGCCTGTCTAACTATGTGCAAACACTTACTGACATGGCTACTTATTTGGTAATCCGCACGCTTCAGTCGTAGTCGTAACTGCGACTCAATAGGGTTGTACAGGGCGCGGTGCGGCTGAGGCTGTGGCAATCTAGCGTCTCATGGGAGACTATGTCATTATGATATGACCATGTACATTGAGTGTACCGATTCCAATGTGGGGATCCGTCTCATGGGAGACTATGTCATTATGATATGACCATGTATGTTGAGCATACCGATTCCAATGTGGGAATCCGTCTCATGGGAGACTATGTCATTACGATGACCATGTACATTGAGTGTACCGATTCCATGTGGGAATCCTTGCCACCTAATGTGTAGCTACTGTTAGTGATGTGTGTTGTTTATATGACTTTGATTATAATATTGTGATTACTGTAACTTACTGTGAGGCATACTTTCTTCCTTATCTATAGTGTACCTACTAACCTTTTAGTCAGGTTAAGCCGAGCGAAATTAGCTCCATTGAAGTAATTTTGTTCCAGATACACATGAGGACATGTGACACGTCAGAATGGCCGTGTCGGAGCGTGAGCGCAGTGCTGCCCTCTTGGACAGCACGATCGATTACTTTAATTTAAATTATAACGACATCTATCGAGTTATTTTGTAACTATCGACTAAAATTATTAGCGCTATCTATTTTGTTGCTTTGTAACTATTAGTTGAGTCAGTTTAAACGTTGCGAAAGCACTTGAGTGAGTTGGATACAGAGAGATGGCATGACCTGACCAAGTGAGTTAAATTTGTCGACACATTTGGTGCAGGGGCAAGATAAAAACAGTCTAAACAGGGACCTACAAGGGGTTGGACGTTGAGGCGGTAGTGGGGCCCGCAAGGGCCACTTTTCTGTATCGAATTTGCTGCGTTTAAAGATTCATCCGTGTATATCACTTGAATCGTTGTTTTATTTGTGACATATCGATTGTGATTGAAGAATAAGACGTTTGTTATTGAAGAAGAGACTATTATTTTGAGGATCCCTCGTCGCAACCATCCTGTCAACGAGACCAGACCAGGCAACCGAACCCAGCGACGTCATATATATCAGTATCACAACGGTCATGTTTGTTGTAATCTACTTATACATCTATACAAATAAATAAAATTGGAGTGTCTGTTTGTAATATTAAAATAACCGCTTTTTATTACATGCATATTATGATTATATAATAATATACGATAAACATACCTACCAAAATAATATTTTTTTCAATTTTTGTGTGTCTGTCTGTCTGTTTGTTCCGGCTAATCTCTGAAACGGCTGGACTGATTTTGAAGGGACTATCGCTGGCAGGTAGCTGATGTAATAAGGAGTAACTTAGTTTACTTTTTATCCCCAAAATATATCACATTCCCGTGGGATAACGTCGTGTAGAACACGCGGGCGAAGCCTAGTCTATACTAATATTAAAAAGCCGGAGTTTGTTTGTTTGGTTGAACAGGCTAATCCCAGGAACTAACTACCGACTGGATCGATTTAGAAGTCGATATGCCCATGGGAACGGATACCACGCGGGTAGAGGATCGAGGATCCGCTAGTTTTATTATAAAACTAGCTTCCACCCACGGTTTCAACCGCATGGTTCCCATATATAATATTAGTTAGGATTAGGATATTGTAGTACACAAGGACATTTGAACTATTGTAGAAGGATGTCATTTATACCTTTTAATTAACTAATTAATTTTAAATAAAAGTAAGCACAAAATTAGACGTTTAGTCTTTGTTTTTTATACTTGTAAGAGATGAATTAGGTACTTTAAAGCACTTGACCCAAATATTATTAAATGATATCTAGTTAGTAGTAGTTTATTCCTGAATTAAAATTAAACAAAATTAAAAATTTACTAAATGGAAGTGTATTGGATTGTAATTTTATCATACACTGTTTACCTTGCACCCCATAAAAATTTGTTCTGAATTTTTATCAGTAATGAATGTTGTTTCTTCAGTTAGGCACTTCGTAACTAGCCAGGTTTAGGGTCAACAAACACATCTTTTGTATTTGTAGTCATTGGAATCTAAAATGAGTAAAAAATCAAATGTTTTCACACTGTTATGAATGATAGAATGATTGCACAGTGCATTGGCATAAACAAGCAATTTTATTTACCATTGCATCACTTTCATAGTTGTTTACTTCATTGACAATGTCATGAGGAGCGATCGCCATTATTTGCATGTCTTCTGCAGAAGGTCATGGTGGTTTTCCACCACCTCTCGTCGTTGCTAGCTCCCTTCTGTGAGCAGACAGGCCAGTTATCTCATTAAATCTAAAAAAGTAAGCATCATTATTAAAAATACTATTTCAGAAACAATTTTATTTGTGCTTTCTTAGACACTGGTAAAAGCAATGGTCGGAGTGTCCAATAAGTATAAGGTTTAAGTGCACTTACTTGACTGACATGTTCTTCCACTCTTTTGTTTTCATTAAATTAATGGATGTTTTATTGATTTGTCTTCTAAGATATTTAGTATTATGAATATTATGATAGAGCTGACTGAGAAATCAGCTGTCGTAATACTTCCGAATCCTAAAATAAAAGAAAATCCACGTTAATCAAAATAGAAATTATAAATAGCACTGCATTTCATAGGTAGGTAGGCAGGTACTAATGCAATAAACGATGTTTTCACTAACTTTTTCTTCAGAACTCCAATGTTCACCCCTCTTTTTCTTCGGTTCCACCACACAAAACAGTACACTATTAATATAGAGAACAAGTTGTTTCTTTATTATTTGCATCGTATGCTCAACAACAAAGTTTTTGTAACGTAAAATGTGAACTAACGACTAACGTAACATAAACAAATTACAAAACGTATCATTTGATCGTCATCTCATCGTACCTACTCATCGTGTCGTGTCAAGTCGAGTCGCGCCACGTAGCCGTTCCGTTTCATGCAGGTTAGTTAAAAAGTATTCCGATTAATCATTATAAAACTTGCTAAGAGTATTACTTGTGCTCGTTCAAGGGATTAAAACTTAGCGAAAGAACAGTGATATGGTTTGTTTCCATTTGTTTCGTTGTTGTTTTAAAGTTATGTATGCATCCAAAGTGTGAAGTTCATATCAACGCTTAGAGAAACGAAATGTCGTATAACTCTGTCGAACTAACATAACGCCTGCAGGTTATACCCGTCTCTCTCATTCTCCGGGCATGGCAGAATCGAACGAAAGAGACGGGTATAACCTGCCGGTGCGGTGTTAACTAGATCGAGTTATATTGAACGAAGTCTGTGTAAAAGAATGAATGAATGATAATTTTTGTTTTTAATATTTGTTTATTAAATAAACCACGGTTTATAATGGTTTTATCTTGTCCTCCGTTAGTCTACGATTTGTAATAAGGACACATTTTGAACCCGCACTAACTTTAGTACGGTAACAATCGTAGATTTATTAGTCTCAGTTTAAACCAGTTTTAAAGCATTTTTTTGTAATAAGGCTGTAAAAGACAAACTTTCACTTTCGAGTCAATCGAATAATCTCATAAATATCATTGGCATTGGTAACAATGTCACCAGCAAAGTAAAGGATATTTGTGTTGCACAATTAAAATCAGTGAATAGTTCATTCTCAATCACATCCAGTTTTATTGTTCTACCTGAAATTACTGGTAATTTACCAAAATTCAACGTCGATATTAGTCAACTGCACATACCAGACGATATTCACTTGGCTGACCCTACTTTTTATCAATCCGCCGCTATTGAGGTTCTCATCGGTGCAGATTTGTTTTGGGAAATACTAGGTTGTGAGCAACAGTCATTGGGTCCAAATAAACCTGTATTACGAAGCTCTCAACTAGGTTGGCTTATTTCTGGTGCCATTAATACGCATAAAGATAAACCCATTAATGTACAATGTAACCATGCAATTGTTCAAGATGAACTACATCAACAATTGACCAAGTTCTGGGAACTTGAGGAAGTTCCACTAACATGTTCTTTGAGCGAAGATGAAAAGGCATGTGAGAAGCATTTTCTGTCCAATACAGTTCGATTAGCATCTGGCAGGTTCTCAGTTAGTTTATCACTTAAAGATTCACCTGACTGTCTTGGTGATTCCTATGCCATAGCCAAGAAGCGTTTTTTAAGTTTAGAACGCCGATTTTGTAAGCAACCAGATGTTAAAGAACAATATATCAAATTTAATTTAATTTAATTTAATTTAATTTATTTATTCTTTGGAAGATTTACAGACAAATATATTATTATTATTACAATCGGTAGTTTAAAACAATGCCATTTACAAATCTCCACCAATAGGTTCCAAAAAATAAGTTGCTTATATCCAAATTAATGTATCACACTACTTAGTAACAATGTTTATATACTTATATATATATTATACGTTATTATATATACTTGAAAATTGAATGAATTTAAATAACAAGATTTTGATGTTTAATAGTGCATCACTGAGTAATGTTGACATAAACAAAAAAGAGAAGCACCAGTATAATTATTTTAGAGTACATACTGAACAACCACTTGCTAGAACACAAGAACAATATTATGTTTGTTTGGCTATAGTATAGACTGGTTTTCATCAGCAAAAAATGCATTAGATAGTTGCTCTCTAAGAGAAACTGTGCTGGTACAAAAGAGGTCAATATCAGCTGGTAGTGTATTAAAAGAATTACTTGCACGTAAAATGAATGTGTTTGCTCTGTAAGTCTGAGAACGTTAGTTTTTAGATGTATTTTGGAGAGAAGATCCGGACAATCAACAGATCCGTTGGCAATACTCACAAGGTAAGAGGTGTCACTAATGTTGCGTCTAACTTCAAGTGGAAGAAAATGGTACCTTCTACATCTGTGGTAATAATTGCTTGAGAATTGATGGGATCTAAAGTCTAAATATCTTAGAAACCGTTTTTGAATGTTTTCGATTCTTATTTTGTAGGTTTCATACTGAGGGTTCCAGATTTGGGAGGCATATTCTAAATGACTTCGCACGTACGCACAATACAATATTTTAAGTGTTTTTATATTATTAAAGTTATGTGAACGACGCAAAATGAAACCCATGGCTCGCGATGCCTTTTTTACTATAGAATCTATATGTTTGTCAAATAATAACTTACTGTCGTGAATAACACCCAGGTCTTTTATCTCATCTACTTTAGATAATTCTTGATTTTTCAAACAATATCCCGATGCTATAACCTGATGTTTGCGTGTATAAGACACATAAAAGCATTTAGAGACATTAAGGTCTAGTTTGTTGTAATTACAACATGTCTCAAAGCGAAGCAAATCTGCTTTTAAGTCATTAACGTCATCCACCTTGTACACATTTTTCAAAATTTTCATGTCATCAGCAAATTTTTATTCATAAAAAAACTTTTAAATCTAGGAATGACATGCGAACTTTTTTCTGACATATTACTTTTTCGAAAATTACTTTGACATCCGTCATTCGAGACATCTATCACTTCAAAATTCAAAATTATGCTATTCCTGCTAAGAAAATCACAACCCAACACTATGTTTGGTACAATGTCCCTTACAACAACGAATCGCTGTGTAAACAACACGTTATCTATCAAGAAACATACATTAGTTTTCCCTACTATTGAAAGTTTTCCACCACTCACATTTCGTAGTTCAGCGTTCACCATGTCCATACTGAGACCTAGACTGTCTACTACCGTCTGTGATATGACCGACACACTCGCACCGGTGTCCACCAAGGCGTCTATTTTCTGACCACGACACTCAATAGATAAAAACGGCGTACGCGTTGTGTTGTGATTGTCCTGCACCAACGTCAGCTGCATACAATCCTCTTCTTTACTTACAACAATATTATCAACAGATTGTGGGGACGTCTCAGTCGTCCTCCAAGATGATGTCGTGATGGGCATCATCGGGGCTTGAGCTTTAAAATAATTAAATTCATTTTTATCATAAAAATCATGGGGTTTTTCGTTTGGCGTGCGAGAGGCACATTGATTGGGAGTTGGCACATTCTCTAACTCCGGCACAAAATAAACACATTGATTAGATTTATCACCACTGCTAGAATCACACATATTAGGGGCACATTCCTCGAAGCACTCAAGTGGGTCCGATACAAAACCAAACTCCCTGACAAATTCCTTCTTCATTTCGTCGTAGTCTTTCACCGTATCGACGATCTTATCGTAGAAATATCGGGCTGCGCCCGTGCAGAAAGCTCCGACGACGATTTTCTTGGCCTCGCCTTCGTAGCCTTGCAGAGCCGTCATCGCTTCGTAGCTCCGAAAAAAAGCTACAACATCCCCCTGGATGCCGTCGAACAATAACACCTCCATGGTCTTCCTAGTTTTTCTTGGGAATCTGCAACATACGGAATGTGTAGTTTTGCGTGATTCTAATTTGGCGCCTCAACCATGTGAGACCCTACGTGGGAATCAGTTAAATAATAAATGTTTTAAAGAGACAAATGTTTATTTCGGCACCGTGGCCGATCTATTCTATGTATACTACAACACGCGACCGCGGAATCGTCTGGACTCAAACAAACTACTCGCGTAATGACAATGCATTCGATATTTTTGAATACTGATTTAAACATAAATCAACCATAGAGAATGCAAGGAGGTATCATATCCTAACAATATGATACCACAGTACCAACTGTGCCAACCTTTCCATAAAATTATTTAACTGGACCCTGTGACTATTACCACCTTCCTCCTTCACTAAATAGACACTGCAAATATGAATGTTATAAGAAGCTGGAAGTCGCTTATCTCGCGTTGTAATTGTTACCCAAATATCCTCTGCCGAGCTTCTCCAGTCATGCCTTTGTATTACTGTAAAATCACGTTTAACTGCCAACAAGACACCGCCACCCAGTGTTTGACCGGTTCGTGAGTAGTCCCTATCTCTCCTCCAAACCAAATAGCGTTCGTCAAATAATTCAGCATCAGCAATATTATCAGTAAGCCAGGTCTCAGTCAATGCTATGACGTCATAATCACCCAGACTAACCATTCTATAGAAAGTATCAGTTTTTGAACGTAAACCACGTACGTTCTGATAATACAGGTTAAGGCACGCCATTAAATTCATATTTATTTCTTATCTTCATTATGTAATAACTATAGTGTAAGTCCAAGTAGTATAGTAGTCCAATGTAATTTACCAATAGCTGGGGCCGCACCACGAACCGCCAAACTATGCCACAGCAATGCCGACTGCAGGACGGAGCTATACACTGCATATAGTGCCATCCCGCCCGCACATCACCATAGCACCGCTCGACAGCTCCCAGTGAGGCCCCTGATACTAACACTAGAAGAGAAACACATTCACTCACATTATTCATACCGTAAACTGCTGCAATTTTGCCCCTTAGCTTCAACTTTGCCTAATCTATTAAAACTAACATAACTTCACCACCGCCATCTATTTTTTACTTTTGATAATGGGAGAAAAACCTTCGTTTTAATGGCAATCCATTTCATTATTATTCGTTGTGGCAACACCGTCACTTTTTTGTCTGGCACCTTTCAACGGTCACAAGAAGTGTGCACGTTTTTTAAGTCAGTGCAAAACTTTTTGTTTTTCATTGGAAAAATCGAGAATTTCAGCTTTCTTAGTGTTTACGGGGTAAGCAAATGTGCTCTTTCTCATGTTTATAATGGTTATTCTTGTAAATGTGATCATTTACGACTAGAACGATGGTAGGCAATGTTGTGAAGGCTTCTCGGTCACTTAGTGACTCAAGTTTGCCTAGTCCTAGGGTTGTCACTAGTTACTCAACTACAGTGAAGCGTTTGGAGGGTTTTGATTTTAGCAGTACATATAGGTATGTTTTGTTAAGTTATTAAAAAAAAGATATATTTACATCTATTACATAGATATACTTACGCCTATTTCCCACGGGGTAGGCAGAGACTATGGATCGCCAACTGCTACGATCCTTGCACAATTCTTTCGCTTCATTCACATCCATCAATCTTTTCATTTCATACATGCCCGGCGATTTTTGTCACTGCATACACCAGTCTTTTTTATTAAACCTCCTACTTGGTCCGTGTAGGTTTTGTTATACTTACCATTTTATTTCACTTTTTGCAAAAATAATTTATATTATATAGAATTATACATCTTTTGTTGGTGTCCATAGTGGCATATAAGGTATATTAATATACTATTATTTGTTGTGCCGTGTAGTGCCGGCACGTAAATAGAATAGCACTACCCCCTCTCTTCCCGTGGGTGTCGTAAGAGGCGACAAAGGGAAAACTGCCATCAGGAGATGGGCAGCAGCGTCTCCAGGCTTCAACAGGCTATACTGCGATCGCCAACCCGCCTGCCAAGCGTGGCGATTATGGCAAACCCCCCCTGAATGCTTACACAAGAAATACATCGGCCCCCAGTCCCCGGCGGCCCCGCTATTCCTAGCTACGGTAGCGGCTATGGTAACGGCGGGGCAGGGGGTGCTAAGAATCCCCGGGTAGGCTCCGGCTACCAACACCGACGACTCGACCTGGCAACCTACAACACGCGCACATTGAGGCTCGACGAGAAGCTCGTAGAGTTGGAAGAGGCAATAAGTAAGTTACATTGGGATATCATTGGGTTATCTGAAGTCCGAAGAGAGGGGGAGGACTCGATAACCCTGCAATCCGGTAACTTACTTTACCACCGGGAGGGCGACCAACAGTCCCTTGGTGGTGTCGGGTTCATCGTCCATAAATCCCTTGTCAACAACGTGATCACCATCGGAAGTGTCTCGAGCAGGGTAGCGTACCTGATACTCAGATTATCGAAACGATATTCGCTGAATGTTATCCAGGTCTACGCTCCGACCTCGAAACACGACGATGTCGAAGTGGAGGCTATGTATGAGGAGATCGCTAAAGCCATGCATAGCTATAAAACCCACTACACGGTTGTGATGGGGGATTTCAATGCAAAGTTGGGGCAACGTTGCGGTGATGAGCTGAGAGTGGGGCAATTTGGATTTGGGCAACGGAACGATAGAGGCCAGATGCTGGCAGACTTCATGGAGAGGGAGAGCCTCTATATGATGAACTCCTTCTTTAGGAAGCCCGTAAGCCGCAAATGGACCTGGATCAGTCCGGACGGTAAAGTAAAAAACGAGATCGATTTTATCATGTCGACGAAGAAGCACATATTCAATGATGTCAGTGTGATCAACGCTGTTAAGACAGGAAGCGATCACCGTATGGTGAGAGGCACATTGAATATCGATGTCAAGCTCGAAAGATCGCGACTGATAAAATCCACGCTCCGACCAATACCAGCTCAAATTCAAAACCCCGAGTGCTTTCAGCTCGAGCTTCAAAACCGCTTCGAAGCCCTTGAGAACAGCATAGACGTGGACGATCTATACAACATGGTGGTGGATACTGTCCGCACGGTAGGGTCTAAGTACTATAAAACCCGCCGTCCCAAATTGAAGAAACTCTCCAGTCAGACTCTCCTACTCATGGATCAGAGACACGAAATGAAGCTGCAGAACTCAGCGGATGCCCATCGTTATCGACAGCTCAATAGACAGATATCTAAGTCTTTGACACGCGACCTTCGCCAATTTAATACCGAGCGTATTAAAGAAGCCATTGAGCGGAACAAAGGCTCCAAAGTGTTCGCGAGAGATCTGTCTATCGGGCAAAGTCAATTGACGAGGCTGAAAACTGAGGAAGGTAGCATCGTTTCGTCAACACCTGAAATCCTGAGGGAGATTGAGAGTTTCTATGGACAGCTATATTCCACACAAACACCTGTTGAAAGCAAGGCTACAGACCCTAGAGCCAAGCTTACCCGACACCATACCGAAGATATCCCGGACGTCAGCCTGTACGAGATTAGAATGGCTCTCAAGCAGCTTAAAAACAACAAGGCGGCGGGCGATGACGGAATCACAACAGAGCTTCTGAGAGCGGGCGGTAAGCCGATACTTAAAGTCCTCCAGAAGCTTTTCAACTCAGTCATCCTTGAGGGCAAAACGCCAAAGGCATGGGGCAGAAGCGATGTGATGCTGTTTTTCAAGAAGGGTGATAAAACTCTCTTGAAGAACTATAGACCCATCTCGCTTCTGAGCCATATCTATAAGTTGTTTTCGAGAGTCATTACGAATCGTCTCGCTCGCAGGTTCGACGACTTCCAACCTCCCGAACAAGCCGGGTTCCGGAAAGGCTACAGTACCATAGACCACATTCATACGCTGCGGCAAGTTATACAGAAGACCGAAGAGTATAATTTGCCACTTTGCTTGGCGTTCGTGGACTATGAGAAAGCCTTTGATTCGATTGAGACTTGGGCGGTGCTGCAGTCTCTCCAGAGGTGCCAAATAGACTACAGGTACATCGAGGTGCTGAGGTACTTATACCAAAACGCCACCATGTCGGTCCGATTACAGAACCAGAGCTCTAATCCTATCCAACTACAGCGAGGTGTGAGACAGGGAGATGTCATCTCTCCCAAACTGTTCACAGCTGCGTTGGAGGATATTTTTAAGCTGCTGGATTGGAAAGGATGCGGCATCAACATTAATGGCGAGTACCTAACGCACCTACGGTTTGCTGATGATGTAGTTCTTATGGCTGAGACCTTGGAAGACCTGAACACAATGCTCGAAGATCTCGGTAATGCTTCGCAAAGAGTGGGTCTTAAGATGAACATGGACAAGACGAAAATCATGTTCAATGCCCATGTTGCACCCGCTCCAGTTAATGTTGGGAACATTACACTCGAAGTTGTTGACCACTATCTTTACCTAGGACAGACGGTCCAGTTAGGTAAGTCCAACTTTGAGAAAGAGATCTCTCGTCGAATCCAGCTCGGATGGGCAGCGTTTGGGAAGCTCCGGCATATATTCGCGTCCGAAATACCTCAATGTCTCAAGACGAAAGTCTTTGACCAGTGTGTGTTGCCAGTAATGACCTATGGAAGTGAGACGTGGTCTTTTACTATGGGTCTCATAAGAAGGCTCAAAGTCACCCAGCGAGCAATGGAGAGAGCGATGCTTGGTATTTCTCTGCTCGATCGAATCAGAAATGATGAGATCCGCAGGAGAACTAAAACAACCGACATAGCTCGAAGGATTGCATCATTGAAGTGGCAGTGGGCGGGACACATAGCGCGGAGAACCGATGGCCGTTGGGGCGGAAAGGTTCTCGAATGGCGACCGCGTACCGGACGACGTTCCGTGGGCAGGCCCCCTACAAGGTGGACCGACGATCTGGTCAAGGTCGCGGGAAGCCGCTGGATGCGGGCAGCGCAGGACCGATCGTTGTGGAGATCCTTGGGGGAGGCCTATGCCCAGCAGTGGGCGTCGTTCGGCTGACATGATGATGATGATGATGATGATTATTTGTTACTTTTGTTTTGTGATTTTAATTTGACTTATTAAAACTTAAATAAAGAAAACTAGTTTATTCCTGTCAGATTTGTTTGATTGACCCTATTATAACGTTTGTTTTGGTTAAAAGAGTATTCCACATGATGGTACAAAAAAACTTTAATTGTTTTTATTGAATATACCTACTTAGTCTTTTACATTTTGTGTTTTTCTATTTGGAGCAACCCTAACCATGCTTAAAACTTACTATGAAAATATTTACTGATACTGCTCAAACTGTGCCTGCTTGTGGCCAACTTTGCCTGCTTGCCAGAAAACTAAATTGATGGTTCTATGTGGTAACCCATGCACATCTTTATGGTAACACATTCTTTATGGCTCTATAATTAAGATCAGTTTTTAAATGCGGCTCGTATTCTTGCTAATAATCTTCTAGGCAAAGTTGAGGCTTTTCATCACAATTTTGCCTACAACTTTGACGGTTTCTGGTGATCAATTTAACAGCAGTTTCGGCGTTATGAACTTTAAGATTTATGGCATAGATCTCCAATTAGACCGCTAATGTAAACATGGACACAGATAATAAATACTTGAAGAGATATTTTCAAAAAACCATAAATTTCGTGCAAAGTTGCAGCAGTTTACGGTACTTAATGAATAGGCACCAGTTAATTGGTATTTTAATTTATAGTTGCATACTTTTAAAGATAAATGACCTGCTTTCCACCAACAAACAAAGCTGCAGTAATCCATATTTAATTTTAAACTGAGAAGTTGCAAAATGCAAAACAAAGGACATGGTAAAAAAATAAAAACATAGTTTACATCGGGCCAGTACACATAACCATCACAATAATATCTGTTGCATCTATAATTAACACGTTTTATGGCATGG
The DNA here is from genome assembly GCA_949710035.1 of Crambus lathoniellus. Lineage (NCBI taxonomy): Eukaryota > Metazoa > Arthropoda > Insecta > Lepidoptera > Crambidae > Crambus > Crambus lathoniellus. The sequence continues at coordinate 25,154,991 of OX453304.1, forward strand.
TCGAGCCTAAACAAGTTGTTCAAACAAACAATCAGGTCTAAACAAAAACAATTGACAAAACATATAACATTAATTGACAACCTCAACATATTTAACCTTGAAGTTGTTGTATGGTTGCTACTTACATGGCTACATTTGTCACAAGCATTATTCTTCTTATAATAGTTGCGTTTTGTTAAGCTGTCAAAATAAACAGTCACTGTAGTACAATGAAAACTGACAATGTTCAATACACATAAAAGTAATGAGAGGTTTAGCAACATAACTAGGAAAAATCGACCCGCTCCACGACTAGCCCCGATGGGACTCAAACCCACGACTCTCCACCGCTCGGGCGCACACTCTAACCACTGAACTGTGGAGTCATTCAGAGCATTCGCCCGCACAGTGAAAGGCCGTGGGGCGGGCCCGAGCCCCACCGAAGCCAGCCACGGAACGAGCCGACTCCCCCCGGTGCCTCATTCTCAACATTTTCAATAATAAAAATTGCACTGTAAGTGCAACAAAGTAAAACTAATTTGAAAACTGAACTAGTAAGATGTGCATGATTACATTTATAATAGAAGTTAGATATTATTTTATTACTATTCTTGCAGCAACGGTAAGTACAGTAACAGACTGTGTAAACATCGACTAAAGTTATGATTAGAAACAACCCTAGCAAATTCAACAAAAACATACCTGATGAGTGATTATAAGAGATCACACTATTTTTGATAAGTCTTTCTCTGTTGTTATAAGTAGTATGGGAGATGTTGTTGTTTTGCGGGCATAAATTTTGCAGTGTTTTACCCATATGAATTGAAACCCCCGGTCCTTAGCTATTTTCTTCGCTGTTGATAACAGAGACTTGTTTGAATAGGTAATTAAATTTATGAAGGAATATTCCGATTTGGGTCATTTTTCTGTGTCCCCTAATAGAAGGCCATATTCATCTTACTTCTTGTGCCACCATGCCGTTCTAAAGGCCAATAGCGAGTCTACAAAGTTAAGAGTAGTTTTTGACGGCTCCAATCCTACTACCTCCGGTTTGTCCATTAATGACCTTCTTTTGATAGGGCCTAATAAACAAGATTCTCTTCTCCATCTTAGTAAGAGCTCGCCAATACAGGTACCTTCTAACTGGCGATCTGGAAAAGATGTATCGCCAGGTAGAAGTGAATGAACAAGATCGCGAGCTCCAACTCATTTTGTGGAGGGAAGATGAGTCATTGCCCATCGAAACGTGCAGATTGAATACTGTAACTTACGGTATGGCAAGTTCTAGTTATTTAAGCACGCGTTGTATTTGGCAACTGGGGGAAGAGTGTTCAGACCCAACGATAAAGGTCATAATCCAGCATGATTTCTATGTAGACGACCTCATCACCGGTTGTGATGACAAGGAGCGTTTAAGCCATATACTTCATGGGGTATCTGAAACTCTCAAGAAAGGTTGTTTCAACCTACGCAAACTTAAAACTAACTTACCTTCTATTTTCAATTCAACTTCCGTCGATTTAGATTCGGAATTAACACTGAGCGAATCCTCAAATACATTGGGCTTAGGATGGACTCCAGCTACCGATACGCTACACTTTCCTGTTCAACTTCAACAGTTTGACCAATCAATGGAGCCCACTAAACGTTCTATATTATCAAATCTATTTAAAATCTTCCATCCGTTAAGTTTGTTGAGCCCATGTGTTATTACTACTAAAATATTGTTACAAAACCCTTGGAGAGAGAAATTGAGTTGGGATGAACCAGTCCCCAAAGGGATCGCTAAAAACTGGAAGGATTTTAACAACAACTTACCTATACTATTATCCATTACTATTCCACGACCAGTTTTATGCGACAAGCCAATCTCGATTCAACTTCATTCATTTTGCGATGCATCTCAAAATGCATTTGGGGCATGCATCTATTTAAGATCTCTCAATTCAGCTAATCATGTTTTACTGTTCACCTACTGTGCTCCAAATCAAAGGTTGCTCCAATTAAGCCCACAACCATACCTCGCTTGGAACTGTGTGCTGCTGTCTTAGCAGCTCGATTATGCCAGTCCGTTAGTCAATCCTTAAGGTATGAAGTTACGAGTGAAATACACTGGAGTGATTCGAGCATAGTATTAGGTTGGCTTCATAGCAGCACTACCAATTTAAAATGTTTTGTTGCTAACAGAATATCAGAAATATGTGACTTGACAGATCGCCTATCTTGGCGTCATGTGCCAACTTCCCTCAATCCAGCAGATCTTATCTCTAGAGGTCTTACTCCTGCTCAAATTAAGGATAACAGTTTTTGGTGGTCAGGTCCACAATTTCTAAAGCAGTCTGCAGACTCATGGCCTGAGTTAGGTACAGAGATGAGCACAGAAACCTTACCTGAGCTTAAGGTAACCACTATTTCGGCTAATGTCTCCACCCAAATTGAACCAATTTTAAACTTTGAAAACTATTCGAGTTTGACTAAATTAAAACGTATTTATGCTTATTTCTTACGATTCATTTATAATTGTAGAAATCCAACCAATCGCCATTCAGGCTCTCTCAGTGTCGACGAGTTGAATACATCTTTTACTGTTTGTGTCGGATGGCACAACAGCAGTCTTTCCCGGACGAGTATGCATTTGTTAATCAAAAGACAACCATTAAATTCTAAATCTAAAATATTATGCCTGTCTCCATTTTTAGGTGACGATACTTTAATTCGCGTTGGTGGCCGTATTTAAGCGTCAAATGCGGGCTATGACAAGAAGCATCCAATTTTGCTGCATGCCTCCCACATCCTTACTAAGCTAATATTTGAATACGAACACAAGAGGCACCTACATGCTGCTCCTCAGCTTCTTCTATGTGTTGTTCGCGAATACATCTGGCCTATAAATGGTAGACACCTTGCAAGGCGAACAGTTCACAGCTGTGTACGATGCAGACGGTTGTGCAAACAAACCCTGCAACCTATGATGGGCAATTTGCCATCACAACGTGTCACGCCAGACTTTCCATTTCGGTCTGTAGGAATCGATTTTGCTGGACCATTCCTCACTCTAAATAGGAAAGGTAGAGGTTCGAAACTGGTTAAGAGCTATTTATGTCTATTTGTTTGCCTCAGATACAAATGCATACACCTCGAAGCCGTAAGTGACCTTACAAAGGACGCCTTTATACTAACTTTTCGGAGATTTGTAGCGCGACGAGGAAGGCCAGTTGAGGTGTTCTCCGACAACGGACGCAATTTTGTATATGCCGCAAAAGAACTTAGCCAGTTTTTGAAATCGAATGCATCTCCTATATCTGACTTTGCAATTGAAGAAAACATAAAATTTATATTTTTGCCGTCTTACGCGCCTCATTTCGGGGGAATTTGGTCGGTTCGGTTACCCCTGGTCACTTTCTCATTGGACGGGCTCTCACCGCTCTGCCATCACCTACATTGGAAGATCACAACTCCAACAACTTGCAACGCTATGCACGCCTTCAACAAATCAACCAACATTTTTGGCGAAGATGGCAGAAGGAATGGAAAATGGAAAACTGATAAAGGTTCTGCTAAGGTGGGAGACCTGGTACTTCTAAAAGAAGATAATTTGCCGCCATTGTGTTGGCGACTTGGACGCATCCATAAATTATTTCCGGGTCCTGATAACATCTCACGAGTTGCTGATGTGAACACTCAGAGAGGAATCACGCGAAGACCTTTGGTTCGCCTATGACCACTGCCACTTCTAGATGTCACACAAGGTTGAAGACTGGAGCTTCAACGGGCGGGAAGATGTTTGCGCCTACATCTTTTATAACAGCAATGCGTCACAGCTGTCGCGTGGTTTTACGTCGGCTATAGGATCTTCGCCTGCACTTGTATACCTACCTATATATATATTAATCGTATGGCGGTCATTTTGAATAGGCGGATACATAATTATTATATGTCAACATTCAGGTTTCTTAGCCAATTAGCTGCGTCTTGGGTGAGGTTGTAGATGTCTTCTATGGGTCCCGGATATGAATGTATTGGGCATCGCTGCATCATGTGTTCCATAGTTTGAGCCTCTACGCCACATTCGCATAGGTTAGAAGAATCACGCCACCCCCATTTATGACAAAGGAAGTTGCAGCGTCCATGTCCTGTTCTAAGCCTGTTTAACTTGCACCAAAGCTTTCGAGGTAAATCGAAGCCCTCAGGTTTGACTGTTGGATGCACGATCTGGGCAAAAGGTCCATCTACTACCATGCTCCATTCATTCTCCCAGTGAGTATCTAAATCAAAGTGGGAGAGACTCTGAGCCGAGGTGCAAGGAGGGTGACGAGACTTGAGCCTGACTGCAGGTGGATGGCAGAAATCATCATGAGCGGGGTGAGATGGTGAAGCTGCTATTTTCTCTGCCTCTCTTTTTAGGGATTTTAACCTGCGCAGGTGTGGAGGAGCTATGTGAGCCAGGGCGGGCAGCCAATGCCGAGGGGTCGACTTGATTGTTCCCGATATGCACCGCATAGCGTTGTTCAGCCTAGCGTCTACCTTATGAACATGAGCACTATTAAGCCAAACCGGAGCACAGTATTCAGCAGCGGAATACACCAACGCAATGCCCGTAGTGCGTAGACAGTCCGCGGATGCACCCCAGGTCGTGCCACAGAGTTTATGCAAGATGTTGTTTCGGGTTTCAATCTTCGCAACGCAATGTCATCGGCATAGATGAATTTCTTAGATGTTGTCGATGGTAGATCATGGATGTATAGATTAAACAGCTGCGGGGCTAAGACTGATCCTTGCGGCAGCCCATCGTTCAGTTTTCTCCTACGGCTCTTACTATTTCCCAGAAACACCTCAAACTGTCTCTGACTCAGCATATTCGAGACGAGATCTGCTATCTCTTTGCTTGGTACTACAGACATGAATTTGCACATAAGTCCCTCCCTCCAAACAGTGTCGTAGGCGGCGGTCAGGTCAATAAAAACCGCAGTAGACTTCATTCGGTTCTGAAAACCAACCTCAATGTGATTTGTCAGTGCTAACACTTGGTCTACGCAATTTCGGCCCCGTCGGAAGCCAGCCTGTTCTGGTGGTGTAATCGCGTCCAGGTAAGTACCCCAAGAACTATCCGATATTTTTGTAAAAAATTCAATAGGTAACAGGCCAAATTTTTGTAAACGGCCCTTAAATATAATTTTAAGAGACTATATTTTGGAATCCAACATAATACCGCATTGGAAGGTATAAAAAAAAAGTTATACCCCGCAAATGGTGCAATTCTTTCAGCAAATATGCTATCACCAATTTTATCGTTAACATGTGTTTATGTTCACCATATCTAAGCACCAAAGTCGAAATCCATAAAGATATAAAACGGGAAACTAATACTTTAGGAAGAAGTCGGTTGTTTCTTATAGCATTTTTAACATAGGTGTAATGCCAATTTGAATTTACGTAGAGAGTTTTTTTTAAAGTTTATTTGTTTTTCATTTACAAATATAGGGGGATTATATACTTTTACGAAAGATAATAATAAATGTATTCAAATGTAAAGTGAATAACACTTATACCATTTTTGCCTATTTTTTTATAGATTTTTTAAAGCTTTGTATTTGTTTTTTTTAATGTCGCGGTCATAAATATTGGTGGATTACTAATGAATTATTTATTAAACTAGATAATCTAATTTTCAATGTTAAGAAATTACTGATATAGAATTATTGTTGAGTCTCCATAGAACGAATTAGTTTGGCTCTCGGGCTAAAGGCTCGATTCTGGTTAGAATCACACGTTCCAGAAGCTTATACGTACAACTAAGAAGGGCGATAGGCCTATAGTTCTCCGGAAGATGGTTTGGTTTTCCTGGTTTCAGAACAGCGATCACTTTAGCTAGTTTAAACTCTTTTGGCAGGTTGTTACTTTGTAGGATGTTTGTGAAAAGTGCTGTTAGCCACCCAATTGCGACTGGACCCATGTGACGGATGAACTCGTTGTACATTTTATCCGGGCCCGCAGCCTTGTTGTTTTTTAACAATTTGATGGCGTTTTTTAGCTCTCCTATTTCAAACGGTCTGGACAGTTGTGGAGTACTGGAGGAACCTTGTTTTAGGACTTTAAGTTCCTTTTTTACTGTCTTTGTGAAGGCTTTATCCCGTTTAGCCCGGGTAACATCAACCATTCGAGCGGCAATAGCATCTGGCTTTACGTTTGCGCAACATTTCGGGGGGTTCTGTTTGCCTGTTAGTCTGTTTAGGGTCTTCCAAGCCTTTCTGCTTGAGCGCTTGAAGTCCATACTAGATGTAAGGGATTCCCACTAAGACTGCCTATTTTCATCGAGGGACTTCAAGAGTTCGGCACCAGTCTCTTGGTTTCCTGTGTTTTGATATTCCTTATACAGATCCTCACTGTTCGCATTCCAGCCTGGGACGTATACCTACCTATGTATAGCTACTACTTCATTATTCGTCATCGAACAGACGCCATAGTTTTCCCGAAGAAAATTTGTATTTTTATAAGTTTTAAGCATTATACCAAGTTATTGCCACAAACTGGAGTTTCATTTATGTCCAAAGAAGAGACAATAAGAAACGAATTAGAATCTTTCTGGGGCTTGCTTGACTATGTGAAGAAATCTGGTAGGTTCCGAGATGGTCGATGTCAAAGTTCTCATTGATCGTGGTACTCGTGATCGTGTGTCATTATGTTTCCTGTTAACAGAAAAAAGTTAGACATAAGTATGTATAAAACATGTTACGAAATTAACCAAAAATCAAAAAAATTGCAGTACCTAACCTACACTCTTTAATAAAGTCATTGCAACTCTAGTGACGGTCAGTCAACCTGACGTGAGTGAGCCCAATACAAGAGGGCCATAAGATAATAGAACCGATCTTAGTTAAAACCATGAAGCTCGACTTAATACTGAGGTAACTGGAGAGTGCAGTACGAACAATTTTTTGAATACCACAAATAACACAGTGGCTGTCTTCCGTCTCACCTACACTTTAAAAAAATACGTATGGTCATATGAGACAACTGACAGCCACTACCTGCCACTACATACATAAATGTCAAATTTGCTGGCGACACTTTTTTATTCAGGGTGAGAGCTCCAGTTACCTCAGAGTATTAAGTCAAACTTCATGGTTAAAACAGAAAGATTTTTTTTTTAAATATAAGTGCCGGATTGGAAAAAGTTACATTTTTATACCTAATCCTTATTTTAGGTATAGAAATGTAACCTTTCTAGTTCTATTATTTGAGCAGACGTGCCAAGCTACACCTAGTCTGACAGCGAAACATAAGGGATACTAAAAGATCGGCCGTCCATGCAAAGTAGCAAAGTTGTGCGAACTAATGGGTCCTCCGGGCTATGTCAGTAGGCGCTTTAGCAATTACTTTATCATTTTTTTACTAAAAATAACTATTATTCCTTAAAACAAAATACGGGTATTATTTTAACACCTCACTACATAGTATAAAACAAAGTCGCTTTCTCTTTCCCTATGTCCCTTTGTATGCTTAAATCTTTGAAACTACGCAACGGATTTTGATGCGTTTTTTTTTAATAGATAGAGTGATTCAAGAGGAAGGTTTATATGTACTTTTTATCCCGATATTCCCACGGGAACGGGAACCACGCGGGTGAAACCGCGGGCGGCCGCTAGTTGTTTATAAAATAATCATACATTATCTATACATACCTATGTCCCTACATCATATACTTAGGTACACTTCTAAAATGAATAGCTTAGGTACAGAATGAAATTTTATAGATAACATAAATTCAGAATACAAAAATTACCTGCTGCACGTTTGCTGGTTGATTTTTAAAAATCCGTATCAGCATAAATCCGTGCATATTTTTTGTAGCACTCGTTTTTTTTCAAAATGCAAACTGCATACTTTTGCATTTTTTGGGGGAAGCCAGTCTGCTCTTCCTATATTTTCAACCACCTCAATTTTAAATCGGAGTCTCACGGAAAGCTGAAAATTAAACATATTGTTTTATAATTAAATTTGCCATACGAACGAAAAAGTAGGTACTTACACACATAAAAAATAAAAGTACTATGATTGAATACTGAGAACGAAAAAATATTGATTCGATTATCGATATCTTATCTTATCTGCAAAGTACCAACACTACAAGACCAATGGCGAGTCATCATGGATTTCATCCGCCGACGAGGCGGGTTCGGGTTTGAGCTTCCTGCTCCTTCCCCGGGCTTCATCTCGTGAGGCTACTGCCCCACGGTGTTTGGAGCCGCTTTGCGCGGCCGTCCTCGGGACGGGTGGTGTGCCCCACCGGATGTTTGCGGCCCTCGGCGCGGTCAGCCAGCCGGGTGAGACCCCTTTGGGGGGAGGCCCAGCTAGCGCCTGCGAGCGGGCGCGCAAACGGGGTATGGGCTATAATTTAGGTAGGGGTGTTAGAAGGGATGTGAGGATTGGGTGAGGTGGTATGGCGAGTAAAGAAATGTCAAACAAAATGTCGGTCGATCGATACCTAACAAAAGATTTTCATTTATTTGTTTTATCATCAGCCGGCCTAGCATGAGCGGCTTATAGCGCGCGATATGATATGGTACGGCAAGTTGTCTTGCTTACCCCACTAAGGTGTAAGCAAGACAACTTGCCGTACCATATCATATCGCGCGTTATAAGCCGCTCATGCTAGGCCGGCTGGTATAGTTACGTGTATGAAAATAAAAAATAAGAGTTTTCTACAGTATTTTTGCAAAGAAAGGGCCACGGCCCCTGGAAAGGTGCCGAAACGTCGGATAAACCAAAAGATCTCAAAAAACAACTAAAATGTAACCAAGTTGTTGAATAAATTGCGTGAAAAAATCCGTGAAAGTGTTTTATTTATAAAGAAAGGTTTACCAAAAATGGCCTAGTTATTTGAATAATTGGAAAAAACGGAGGCTCACTCACCGATGAAAGGATATTATTCCGACTGTAGGAACTTTTGCAGCTCCTTACAGCACAAGCCATGGTGTTTTGGCAATTCCCACAAAAAGATTTTTTTCACCAATCTTGCATAAATTAACCACAATTAATAAAAAACCACGAACACTGATTGACACTGATGTAGTCCACTCTGGCCTACAGAAACTCTGCTGGTAGCGCGCTAGGTTACAATACGGAGCGTTGCCTATATTGCTATCTCTTTTCAATGCACGCTGAACTGTCATTTAGGAGGAAAGCAAAGATATATCGTTTCGTTGTTCAACATTTTAGTATCCATCTATGTTTAAAGCCCCCAGTACAGGTTGGCCGTCCATGGTCGGCGACCATGACCAATACATCGTACATTGACAGTTTTGAACGAACAAGTTTAAAAAGGTTCTTTCAAAAGTGTCAATGTACGATGTATTGGTCATGGTCGCCGACCATGGTCGGCCAACCTGTACTGGGGGGCTTTATACTACATCTTTGGCTCGAGGGCACTCGAGCGAAGCCACAGACAGAACGCACCCCTGTTATCGCTGTCAGCGCTGAAATCGATTTTGGTCTGAATCGGAATGCACCCATGCATGACTATAATCACGTCAGGAGTTTTTGGCGCCATCTTGGCGGGTTAGGTTAAGTGGATATTTTAATTAATCGCAATTTGTTTCATAGTGGACTTTGTGACTCAAGATAGGTGTAGTTTTGTGCCCCAAGTGTTTACGCAACTGGACGATGTGTGGAATGATTAAAACATGCGCTATCTCGGTAACGTGATGCCGAGTGTTTTATTGTAGTGGTGACTACCTCAGCAAGAATTACCGAGAAGACCGACTCGACATACTTGACGCCAAATACTCCAAGAAGCATTAGAATGTAACACACCTACATTCTAATGAAAACATAAGAAACTATAATAACATACATAATACTCAAGAATTGGCAGTATGGCTTGATGTCTTCGCCTGTCCAAAAAGGACGAACTTTTTTACTACTACTATAATCACGTCACTTCGGCTTTGGCATGTGTCAAAACAAAACGGGCAAACGAGGTTCTGTACGCGTTTTGTACAGTCGGCTGCACTTCAGACTACCACAAAATGTCAAAAATCTACAAACGGTTTTGAACTTAACGCTCCAGAATTAAGGTTGAAATTCGATTGGAGAATTTTGACAGTTTTGTGTAGTCTGTAGTGCAGCCGACCGTACATATAATTTGTAAATTTATAGTAAATTTAGCTGGTAATTATGTCGTGGATAAAAGAAGATGCAGTGTCCTTCTTTCAATTATTCTGCATTAAAGTTTTAAAGAGTGGTCGTATTCCTCAACACATAGCTTTTATAATGGATGGTAATAGGCGCTACGCTAAGAAGCACCACGAAAACACAAAAGTTGGACATAGTAAAGGATTTGATAAGCTTTCTGAGACCCTAAAGGTATTAATCGAACCTCTGACCTTGTTTTCAAAGAAATTATCCTCAATTCTTATAAAACAGAAATGACAAATGTAGCAACATAATAGCAACAATTTTCTGACAATGTTACTATTGTTACTAAATCACGCCAAAACAGCTGAAAGGATTTGCCCTGAAAAAATATCACATTGCCGTGGGATAACATCGTGTATTACCTAGTTCACACGGGTGAAGCTGCAGGCGGAATGCTAGTTGACTAATAAGAAGTGAATTTGTTTCAGTGGTGCCTTGATCTCGGTATACCAGAAGTAACAGTGTATGCTTTTAGCATAGAAAATTTTAAAAGAAGTGATGAAGAAGTTGGTGCTCTAATGGATTTGGCTCGAGACAAGTTTCAGAGACTTCTTGATGAAATGTACACTAAATTAATGATTACCTAACTGAAATTGGTTACCTATTTAGTGTAATGTTAAGAAATTTTACTGTTGGTTCTTTATACAACTTTTAACTTGCAGAGACACAATCAATGAATGGGGAGTTCGAATGCATGTTGCAGGCCGATTGTCATTGTTACCAGAAGATTTGCGAAAAATGGTTTCACAAGCAATGTTAGCTACACAACACAATAATAAATTAAAACTTAATATTGCTTATGCTTACACAGGTAATTGTATAAAAAACAATTAAGAAGTAATTCAGGCTTTCTGATTCAGCAACCGAAGATAGATGTTGAATAAAATCAGTAGTTTACTGATTTTGATTGATTTGACTGATTTGATTCAACATCTATCTTCAGTAATGAAACCAGATTTATACAAAGATACAACTAAAGGAGCCCACAGATGATCAGTTGGCCTGACGGTAACGGCCTGTCAGTAGTATGAGTTTGGCAAACTGTATTCGTAATCGAAAACTATTGCTCTATCTCTTTCATGTCCTTTGGACTGATTTACTGACGAGCAGTTCATCTGAGTTTTCGTAAACATTGAGTTTTTTTTTCATAATTATTCAAATCGACTGATATTAGGGGTACTGACAGGCCACTGCCAACAGGCGAACAGGGGGCCAATTCTGCTAACGTTAAGTCATAATCGTGTCTCAATTGTCTTTCAATTGTAGTTCAATTTTAGTGCTTTTTTACACACTAGTTACAAGAAATGTGTACTTTTTTTACCATACTACTGGTGGTCACACCACGCACTACATTTACATCACATCATATTCTCATAATTCTTGTAACAAGTGTGTAAAAAAGCACTACAATTGAAACACGATTGAGACACCAATATGACTTAACGTTAGCAGGCTTGGCCCCCTCATCCATCTATGGGGCGCTTAAATGTTTTCAGGAAGGGATGAAATAAGTAGAGCAGCATCACATATAGTACATGGTGTCAAGAATAAAGAACTCTTATGTGGGGATATTGACGAAGAACTAGTCTCTCAGTGTTTAGAACTGAGTGAACCAGAGTTACTTGTTAGGACTTCAGGGGAAGTGAGATTGTCAGATTTTTTGCTTTGGCAGGTAATATTTAGAATAAATAAAAATACAATTTGCTATGATTATTGGATCAATAATAATTTATGAAAAATCTTGTTTTAGGTATCAAACAGTGTCCTGTATTTCACAGATGTATTATGGCCAGAATTTACAATATGGAATTTGCTGGCAGCCATAATACATTTTCAAAGACATGCTCTTCCACCCAAGGCTGAAAAGACTAATGAAAATAACAAAGACTTTTTGGAAAAGCTAGAGTGTAGGCGAAGGCAAGAACTAGAAAAGTTTTTAAGTTGTTGATGTAAATACCTATGTACTTACAATACAGTTAGTTTCTTGTACAAATATTATTATAACCAGAATAAAAGAGAGTGATTATATCCTTACTGTATAATTTATTTATTCTAGATCTAGAGGTTAATGGTAAAATGTTAAAATTATTTTCCTTTTATGGTGTATTTTGAATATGTTTTTGTTGGGTCATAGGGTATGTTAAAATTATTTTCCTTTTATGGTGTATTTTGAATATGTTTTTGTTGGGTCATAGGGTTCCCATCTGGATGCAGGGAAAATATGCTTGTTTCTTTCATACCACGACCTGAAAATAAAATGAGCAATATTTTTAAATGTCTCTTTTATCATTTTGTAATCCATTACATTTAAATATAGCAAAAATACCTTAAAAGAACTTTTCCAGCATGCGAGTCTTGTTTTTCTTGGGTAGCATCATTTACCAATCTCACATCATCTGTAGCATCAAATTGGAACAAAGGACCACTTTTTCCTCTTGCCTAGTGGTTTAAATTACTATTAGTTCTCTAAACTTTTAAGTCTATGCAAAAAAATTTGTGAAGTTAAAGTATTTATTTACCTTGGTCACAATGAAATCATAAAAGGTATAATGATGAGGAAGTATTAGATCTTCTTTGACATACATAAGCTGATCCGCAGAGACAGTTTTCAATTCACTAAATTCAGGTCTGAGTGTATCTAAGCATCTTTGAAGGAATTGGTAAATTGAATTACCTGGAAAACCAACAAAATTAAGAATAAGTATTTTTTAATCAATAACGATGTTTAAACAGATTGTTTATTCTAAAGATATTTGGTAAACAAACTATTCTATTATAATTAAAAAAAAAAATTCAAGTATTTTTATTACAACATTTAAATAAGCCGGTTTGTTTGACTGAATGAGGCAACAGAACTGATAAAATTTCTTTCAAAATATGAAGTATGATAAGTAAGATATTTCACCTTTTTTTAAAGTTACATTTCTCCGATGTCCAGATCCATCCCAGTAGCTGAATGTAACTGTTATTGGTTCATCTTTTAGACTTGCCTGTGTCATCACCCACTCTAAACGGAGTTCCTCACGAAGTTTCAAGTCTGCCTCTTCTCGTTCCCTATCTGGTAAAAATGAAGTATCCACATCTGGATTTTTCTTTATCTTTTTTAAAAGCTGAAATAATAATTGGGATGTTGACTGAGCAATAAAATAACGAAATACTTATTTAAAACGTGAACATATTAAGCATTTAAACTCACTTGTAGACCTTTTGGTATAATATATTGCGTTTTATTAGTTTTATGACCGTTTTAAGTTGAGTGGGCAAATCCATTTAAAAAGTATAAAATTAATTAAAATAAATAATACCTTTGAATAAGTACCTAGTTCATTTAATGTATAGACAATTTGACTTTGAAACCATTTTGATAAACACAACATTAAAAAAGCTGCCGATTAAAATTCTTACACATTGCAAACAAACTCACGACGTGGTAGCCGTTAGCACAGTTTAAGCAACCTTTCTATACAGTTGGACGACGCCCTTGAAGTTGGGCGATGCCGACGCCTGTATAGGTATTTACGTAAGTACGTAAGGGTTGTCACTTTAAAATGTGACGGTGGACCTTTTACGACCCCGGGTGGGTACATTGGTATTGCGATATTAAATTAATATAATAATTTAATAATGCAAATGCAATGTCAAAATTATTAAAAAATTCAAGATGGCGGCCAAGGTCTGCTTGTTTCGGTGTTGATTGACACACGTGCTCGCGGGAATTTCTCAATTACTTTATAATATCCACTGAGTTCTGTTCATTTGTGTTGTCCTTGTGCTGTGTGTTACTAACATTATAATATCAAGGTAAGTGTTTAAAACTCAAACATTGAGTGATATCAATGTCTGACGAGGAACCTCCTGACGGAGGAGGGGGGAGAGAGCCTCCGCTGGGTATACCAAGAGATGACTCGCAACCTTTATTTACTCCTTTAACACCAAAAATGGATACAGGCGGACCTATATCTTTAAAGCGTCCAGCTCCCACAAATGATTCCGGAGTTATACAAGCCAAAAGAAATACGAAACCGTCAGAATCTATGCAAAATATCTTTGTCAACCCAGAGTTTGAAGGAGACTCTCCTCTTACCTACTCCTCTGAGGACAGCGGACCCTTCATAGTCCACATATCTAGAAAAGAACCTGACCCATCTACAGGCCTCACAATGCGTACCCTCAAACTAGCTCAATCACTTCACAAAAGCAAGGTGAGTGGTATTGTAAATGGCGGAATCAGATCTGCAGGACGAAACAGAGTTTGTGTGGAATTTGAATCGGCTGAAAAGGCTAATACTTTTATTAGGAACAACCCACTTGAGAAATCCTTACAATGTCAGATACCCAAATTTCATGTATCCCGCATGGGGGTAGTGCGAGGTATTCCCACTGAGTGGAGCTTAGAAGAATTCTTTCAGGGAATAACTTACTCACGCAACTGCGGTCCTGTTATAAGACTGAGACGACTCAGCAGGAAAACTGTTAGAGATGATATTACATCCTGGAGCCCTACAACAACAGTAGTCGTTTCGTTTCAGGGGCAGAGACTGCCAGAAAAAATATACTGCTATCACATGGCCATTAATGTTGATACATATAAGCTCCCAACCATACAGTGCTGGAAATGCTGCAGGTTCGGTCATGTTACGGAACAATGCAGATCAATTGCAAGATGCTATAAATGTTGCCAAAATGGTCTGTCTTGTTCTGTGCCTGATAACCAGGCCACATGCTTGCTTTGCAGGGGAACCCATAAAGCCACCGACCCCAACTGCCCAGAACACTCCAGGCAAAAAGCAATCAAGCTGGTTATGTCCGAAGAAAATATTAGTTTTTCTGAAGCTTCTCAACGCTTCCGCCCTTCTCGCCCAACATACTCAGAAAAAACAAACTCTGCCCCCACTCCCGTTGCATCCCCCAACCCTTATACTCCAAATATAAGCCCTTCTAAAATACTCCCCACTCCTTCTAGCTCCTATAAAAAAACCATTACCAAAACCAGGTCTCCTCGCCCGCCAACCCCTCATCACTATGACGCAGATTACCGTGATATCATCCGTTCACCATCCTCTTCGAAACCTAACGGCTGTGGCCTCTCATGCCCGCATCAACGCTCGAAATCCCCTTCACCAAACGAAAACCTCATTGAACTTATGGCATCCACAATGGTAAATATGCTAGAGAAGTTCAGCGATGCCATACCGCCCCACGTCATGTCCTTACTGGAAGCGTTTGTCAGTTCACTCAACATTAAAAATGGCCAAGTCGATGCAATGGAACTGCAAGAGTATTAGGCACAAAAAAGCAGAAATACAGTACCTTATTAACAAACACAAACCTGTTGTCTTTGCCGTCTCGGAGACATGGCTTAGGCCTGGATCCTCTTTCAGGATACCGGGTCATGTGTGCCTCCGTTACGACAGAGATGACTCAAAAGGTGGCTGTGCCATCTTAGTCAGTCGAAATATCCCATACTCAAAAATAGGCTTACCTGCCCACTCTCATAATTTCCAGATTGTTGCCATAAAAGCCATGGATATTTCCTTTATCTCAGTCTACGTCCCTTATCCTAGCCCAAATATAATGGTGGAACTTAAAAACATATTATCCTTGATACAAGGTCGCAAAATCATATTTGGCGATTTTAATTGTCACCACCCACTTTGGGGCTCTCGTCACAACTGTACTAACGCCGCGTCTCTGATACAACTGATTGACGACTTTAACCTTTATGTCTGCAACGACGGTTCTGAAACACGGAGAGTTTCCCCTGGACAAAGAAAAAGCTGTGTTGATTTGACCTTGGCTTCCCCTGACCTCATTTCTCGTATAACCTGGAAAACTTTAACTCTCACACATGGCAGTGACCATATCCCCATCCTAGCTTCACTTGATTGTCCAGCACCACCGAAAGCTGACGTATCACCTCTCCTTAAATATAAAACCAAAAAAGCCTATTGGGAGATGTTCGCAGCCAGTGTTGACTCAAAATTAGATAGGCTTAATTCCATAGGCGCAGACAATTATATAGAAATGTACAATTTATTTATCTCCATCCTTACTGAAGCTGCTGATGAGGCCATCCCAGTGAAAAACTCCGCTCGCAAATGTATTTCTTGTCCTGCCTGGTGGGATGCAGAATGCACTGCTGAAATAAAGTCACGCAATAAAGCTGAAGAAGAGTTCCTAAAAGACCCAAGCTGCATTCCAAAATACCTTCACTATCAGAAGACAACAGCAAAATCAAAACGAGTCTTGTCAAAGAAAAAAGCCATTGGTTGGCAAAAATTTTGCGAGTCCCTAAGCCCTCGTACTCCTGCCTCTACTGTGTGGAGGAAAATCAATGCATTTCGCAGATCAGCGGACCAGTCCTGTCCCTCCTCCAACGAAACTAACTCCTGGCTCCCCGATTTCTGCAGCAAACTTGCCCCTCCAATTGCTCCTAGTCAAGACTCCTTCCCAACTTACCCCCCTCCTGAATCCACAGATACATTTGACTCCCCCTTTTCCTTTGCGGAACTTCACTCTGCCCTTGACGGCCTTAAGGATAGCGCCCCGGGAATTGATGGAATCCCATATTCCTTCATAATCCATTGCTCCGAAAGAGCCAAGAAGATTCTCCTAGACATTTATAATAACATATTAATAAATGGGCAACCCCCTTGCTCTTGGAAAACCCAAATTGTCATACCTATCCTGAAACCGGGAAAAAACCCTAAAGATGCGTCATCATACCGCCCTATAGCCTTGTCTTCTACACTATGTAAAATATTTGAACACCTTATTAAAAACAGACTGGAGTGGTTAGTAGAGAAAAGAGGTATTCTACCTAAATCCCAGTTTGGCTTTAGGAGAGGCATGGGCACCCTCGATAGCCTGAGCATTCTTTCAACGGATATTCGCCGCGCCTTCTCTGTGAACGCTTCAACAATAGGGGTCTTCTTGGATGTTACCTCTGCATACGATAATGTACAACTTCCTATTCTCAGGCAGAAACTGCAACAGCTGAGTTTACCTGTGAGGTTAGTAAATCTTATATGCAACATGTTCATGTCTCGAACAGTTAAGGTACGTGTCAATGGAGAATTAGAGCCCCCCAGAACAGTTTGGAAAGGACTTCCACAGGGCTCTGTGTTGAGTCCTCTTCTATACATTCTCTACACATACGACCTTGACAGAACGGTCACTAGCTTCTGCAACATATTGCAATATGCAGATGACATAGCTCTGTATGTTTCATCCAAGGATCTTGAACAGGCTAATTCCAGTATAAACTCTGCCTTATACTATTTGGATAACTGGCTATCTGACCATGGCTTATCCCTTTCTCCGGGAAAATCGAAAGCCGTAGTCTTCACTCGTAAAAGGTCGACACCCTGCCCTGATATATCTATAGATGGGCAGCCAGTTGAAGTGGTTAGTCATTGCAAATTTTTGGGTGTAGTATTTGACTCAAGACTGTCTGGCGTGCAGCACTTAAACCATGTCTGCAAAAAAGCAGAAAAAAATATCAACATCCTTAGGTCACTATCAGGCGTACATTGGGGGTCTCACCCAAAAAGTCAAAAGCTATTATATAATGCGGTTGTTCGAAGTCACTTTGACTATGCAAGCTTTATCCTAGAACCATGCAACAAGTCTGCTTTAAAAAAACTAACTTTACTTCAGTCAAAGTGCCTTCGAATTATTGTCGGTGCTATGTGCTCATCCCCGATAAACGCCCTCCAAGTGGAATGTCTCGAACCCCCTCTGAATCTCAGACGACAGATGATGTGCGACCGATACTTCTTGAACATTTCACAGTACTCAAACCACCCCCTCTTAGATAAAATAGAAAAACTAAGCAGATTAGTAGATACATCTTCGTATTGGAGGCATAAAGAAACACCCCCCTTAGTCAAAACTTTTAAGGATCTGTCCTCCCTCTCGTCTCCAATCTTGAAATTATCTCGAAATGCTCTTTATGAAGTTCCTTTTGAGGCTTTAATTTTCCAGCCTCCCATTAAATTAGACTTTGGCATTTCAAAAAACACTCCGGATACAAATAGCACTTTCCAGACTATGTTAAATAAGGATTGGCAAGATTGGTATTACTTATATACAGATGCTTCAAAATTGGAAGATGATGGAAACGTTGGTATAGCAGTTTGGTTGCCTAGTCAAACTGCTGATAAGCATAGTGTCATCCTAAGCTTTAAATGTCCCTCTCTACTCACCGTTAATACAGGAGAAGCTTTAGCAATACTCGAAGCCGTTTTATATGCCAAGTCCCATACTTTAAATAAATCCATATTTTTTTCCGACTGTCTAAGCTGTCTTCAGGACATTGCCAAACCTCCATTCCACTCTAGACACAATTTTCACATTATCCTAAAAATAAGAGAGGCCCTTTTGGAATGCTCCAAATTAAATATTGAGGTAATTCTGGCATGGATTCCAGGCCACAAAGGCATTGAAGGCAACGAAGCTGCGGACATGTGCGCTAAATCTGCCATAATGACTGGAATTGACTACCATAATCAATGTTACGCCCGTGACTTGCGAGGTAGGACTAAATCTAAAATGATGGAGACCTGGACCGATCTATACAAAACATCTATTCTGTCAAAAGGTAAACATTATGGTAGGATACAACCGGACATTCCACCCAAACCCTGGTTCTTCCGGCATAAACATATTCCAAAAAAAATCACATCTACTGTATGCCGATTAAGATTGGGCCATGTGTGCACCCCTGTATTTCTGGCTAAAATAAGAATAAAGGACAGCTCTCTCTGCGAATGTGGTTTGGATGAAGGGACCTTAGAACACATTTTTTTCTATTGTCCGAAAATGTCCACTCCTCTTTATAGTATTTTGAATAAAACTGTATGTCGCCCTATAAATATAAACTATCTACTGTCACTAACTCACTCCCCTGCCATATATATTTTGTGCAAATTTATAAAACAAAATAACATAACACTCCCAGATAACATTTATAACTGTATAAACGCTGTACTACGAAAATTTTAAAGACTTTAGGCTGTTCCACTTTGCTGTATTTGGGATGTATATCCGGATATTCAGACGTTGTAACTCAAAAAGAGGCCCCAAATTATACAGCTCTAAGTGTAGATCTAGCTGTCTAACAGCTGTGCAATAGCTGTACAAGCCGAAGCATTTAGCTGACTTAGAGATTAATTATATACCATTATACAGATATTGTTCTCAAATTTTGCGTGTTTTATTCTTTTGTACAGTTTTAGGCTACAAAGCGTCTGAATATAAGAATAATATTTCGAATGAATCTCTGACATAGTTATTTTCTAACATTTTATTTATCGGATATGTCGGACACACGGCGGCGGCCATAATATAATTTGTGAAGTGAACAAATATTTATTTTGCTATTGGTAAGTACCGATTATTAGTTTTTGGTTGTTATTTTGCTTGCGGCTGCAACTTTTTCGTGAATATGTATACTAATAGTGAGCCAAAATTCATGCGCCCTCGAAATAATAGATATTATCGAAAATATATATGTAATGAAAACCGTTTAACCCAACTTGAGACTAATTTTATGAGGTCCCAGTACTTTTCTATTTAAAATAAATTAATTGTGTATAGTGTTCTGATAAAATCCTCTGTATATTTCACAAAAAAATCAAAAACTAACATTAAAATATCTTATGAAATATGAAACCATGTTTATAGGTTATGATTTAATGGCGTCCCAATTTAAACAGCTCTTGCTCTTTTAGTACTCGATAATGAAGCTTTTTGCGTAACTAAGTCGTAATTTAAGAATATACTACAGCCTATAAAGTAAAAATGTCTGTACGTTAGAATTTAATTACTCTAATAGCTTCTTAAAAGGGTAAATTAAGTATGTAAATATTACAGCAATTTAGGGTTCAATTAAAACAAAGAAGAAACCAATTCACTGGAGATCACATCAACTCAGATTAGACCTTCACCGCGATCACTGATCAAGCGTTAGAATAGTACCTACTGTTTGTGTGTGATTGGGTTAATTATATAATTATAAAAGATACAACTAAGAATCTCCAAGAGAAATGCTGAAGTAGAGTAGACATCTATCTATATATATAAAAATGAATCCCTATTTCCCTTGGTCACGACATCACGCGTGAACGGCTGGACCGATTTGGCTAATTTTGGTCTTGAAATGTTCGTGGAAGTCCAAGGAAGGTTTTAACGGTGAGAAAATAGGGGAAGGAGGGGTAAGTAGGGGTAGAGTAAAAGTAGGGTAGGGTAAAGGTAGGGTAGGGTAGGGTAAGGGTAGGGTAGGGTAGGGGTAGGGTAGGGTAGGGGTAGGGTAGGGTAGGGGTAGGGTAGGGGTAGATAAGAGTATGGGTAGGGTAGGGTGGAGTAGGGGATTAGGCCACGGGAACGAAGTCGCGCTGGGTCAGCTAGTATAATATAAAAATGAATCCCTATTTCCCTTGGTCACGGCATCACGCGTGAACGGCTGGACCGATTTGGCTAATTTTGGTCTTGAAATGTTCGTGGAAGTCCAAGGAAGGATATAGGGGTAGGGTAGGGGTAGGGTAGGGGTAGGGTAGGGGTAGGGTAGGGTAGGGGTAGGGGTAGGGGTAGGGTAGAGGTAGGGTAGGGGTAGGGTAGGGGTAGGGGTAGGGGTAGGGCAGGGGTGGGGTAGGGGTAGGGTAGGGGTAGGGTAGGGGTAGGGTAGGGGTAGCGTAGGGGTAGGGTAGGGGGTAGGGCCACGGGAACGAAGTCGCGCTGGGTCAGCTAGTATACAATAAACAGAAATATTAGATAACCCAACAAACCAACCAAGGGAAAGGGATAATTGTAAGGCGCCAAATCACAAATATAGTTTTAACCGTAGAATATGCATTATAGCGCAGACCACTGCTATTCGGACTATATTTAAAATTGTATTCTTTAGTCGTTTCAGGTACTTCATCCAAATAATGACCCACAAGAGTCGACTTCATCTACATCAAAAACTGTTTCCGGTCAGGCTTCTAACAAGGAATGCAGCGATACGGCTATTACGATACCAATACGAATGACGAATACATCGTAATGATCCAATATGATAACGAATTACGATACGAATGCATTACGATTTATTTTTGATAGCATTTTGTTAAATTTATTTGAAGCTCTGTTTGAATTTACTTATATCAATATTAAGACTGAGTAAAACAAAATAAATGAAACATTTTTGATTTATTTATTTATAATAACGTAATTTTTTTTTAAAAGGCCCATTTTGCATTGTTACTGTTATTGTATGGAGAAATTACTATGGATGGGATACTATGGAGAAATGTTCTTGGATCCTGCCTTCGATCAACAATAGTACTAGATGAAGGCTCACGAACTAAATGAAAACATTATATGGCCAGACTGACATTTTTTTAAACGGAGAAAAAAGGTTACGAATGTTACGATCTTACATTATAAATGACAAGAAGCGTTTTAAGTATGAAATACCTTAGTATTATTGACACTGTCAAAATAATCTACTTATTATACTCTCAAGTGGGCTTATGAGGTTTGGACATATCTGTCACTCCAAGTATGTATCTAGAGCTAGGTGTTATTATTGATCGAAGGAGAAAAAATCCTGCGGTAAAAAATCTTGAAATCTATCGATTACAATTTCAATTAAATTCTTTATTGCAGCTTGAGTAATATTCTTGTCTATAGCCTATTTTTTTAATCTTACTGCGAAATAATAAATGGCGATCAGGCGATCTGCTTCGTCTTCATCTGATGAACTTTCAGATTCAGGAATTTCGAGTCAATTTTTGTAAGTAGTCACTATTCGTCACTATCCAACCCAATTGTGATTGTACGGGACCCTCTTTGCTTGTTACTGATCCAAAATTCAGCACTACGTATGGCTATATTATCATTGTCCAATAATTTTGGTTTTTTGTACGGAACCCTCCTGGCATGATGACAATGCTAACTTTTGAATTGGCTGACCTTGTACAATTATACTTTGTTCCGTATAAAGTTCTACTGTTTCACGTTGTGAATATGCTTTTATTAGTTTCATTTTTATTCCTCCGGTCCTTTTTTATTTTTTCCATAGTTTTATATTCACAATGAACAATGAATATAATCATAAATCATAAATCATAAATCTTTATTTGCTTTTGATTGGGGTACAAATTTAAGATGTCACAGGTTTATAAGTTCGGCCCATTCAGCCATTTGTCAATAGCATGCAAATATAAGTCCTATTGATTAGCATGTCAGTAAATAATTATATGAAAACAATGTCTTGTAGATACAAATGCACAAATATACACAAAAGCCCATATCAATAACAACAACAATGTTATAAAATATGTCGAGCTATACAATAATAATGTCACAAAAAAAAAAATGTCAAAATTATAAATAAAATGTCTAAGGCCGAATGTCTCATTAACTTTGTCAAAAAAAAAAAACAAATATTATGGACTCTTAAATGACATAACAGGAAACGGAAATGTCATACCACACATAGAAGTACAAAAATAGTCAATAATGTAGGCTAAAGTATAGTTAAAATGTCAAATCAATAAGATAGGTATTAATTAAAAGTACAAGACAAAGTTTGAGATATGCTATCAGCTCAATAATCAGTATTGTGTAGTGACTTGTGCTTTCTTTTGATGTGTAACAAAACAAAGTCAACGTGGCTCGTGACGTGGCAGAGCACATGTGAAAATGACGAGACGTTTTTAATAAAATCATGGAAGGTAGGTGTACAGCTCACTCATTACCCAGAAATTCTTTCACGCTGTAGAACATTTTTTCGAATAGCCAATTGTATAATGCTGTCTTAAATTTACTAAATGGTAGTTCTTTAATATTTTCAGGTATTCTATTGAAAATAGAAATGCACATCCAGCAGCAGTTCCTCTGATACAGAGTGCTCCTAGGAACCGTCGCAGAGACCAATCTACTACCATATCGTGTGTTTCTAACGTATAACTCATTCGCCTGTTTAAAGTAGATCATATTTAATTTAACAAACTTGGCAGTTTCGAAGATATACATGCAAGGTAATGGTAATATTTTCAGATGCCTAAACAGTGGTTTACACGGTTCGTCAGATGCAGTACCACATATTGCCCTTACACATTTTTTTTGGCAGATAAATGCCTTGTTTATGTCAGTACTGTTACCCCATATTATAAGCCCATACCGGAGAACTGATTCAACAAAAGCAAAGTAGGCAGTTAGTGCAGTGCTTCTAGACGCTATTCTTGTCAGTTTATAAAGGGCATATATGAATCTATTTATTTTACTACAGACAGCTTCTACTTGTTTTTTCCAGTCTAGACGCTGGTCAATTTCAATACCTAAAAATTTTGTTGTATTATCTTTTTTAAGTGCATGTCCTTGATGTGTTATGTCTAATGTTTTATTGTTAAAATTAAGAAAACTAGTTTTATTAATATTGATTATCAGATTATTATTTTTAAGAAAGTCTATTATTAATGAAATAGTGTTATCAATGTCATTTTTATGGTCCTCGAGGTTTTTACTTTTTGTGGTCACTACTACGGATATGTCATCTGCGAACAGAATACAACGGTGATTTGTTATTTTTGGAAGATCATTTATATAAACCAGGAACAAAAGCGGGCCAAGAATACTTCCTTGCGGAACACCAAAGTGGTTTTCCTTGAACTCTGATTTATAGGCCTGAACTACTTTATTCTTGTTTAATCTTGATATTTGTACCAATTGCTTTCTGCTCTGCAGGTATGTATGAATCCAATTTAGTGCAACACCTCTAATGCCATATCGTTCCAGTTTTGACAGCAATAGTTTATGACAAACAAAGTCAAATGCTTTTGACATGTCAAAAAAGAGGCTTGTTGTGTACATACCTTTATTAAAACCTGTCAATGTCTCACTCACAAGGTCAAAAATGGCGTGCGTAGTGGACTTTTTTTTTTGAAAGCCGTATTTGTTGTCACTTAATATTTTATATTTATCTAAGAAAGAAGTGAGCTTCTCAAGCATCACTTTCTCATAGATCTTTGCTAAGATAGGTATAAGAGTTATGGGTCTATAGTTATCTAAAATTAATTTGTTACCCTTTTTAAGTAATGGCTTAACTATAGATAGTTTGAGCTTCTCCGGGAATGTACCTGAGGCCATGGAGAGGTTAATTAAAAATGCTAGAATGGGTGCTAGTTGTTTCCTGCATGCCTTTACAACATTTGTACATATGTCATCATACCCTTCTGACATAGTGTTACTTAAAGAATTAATAATTTTTATCATGTCATGTTCATCAATTGGTGATAGATAAATTGAATTATTTAATATGTCATTTGATGGTTTATGTGAATTTATATAATTTATTTTATTAGTTGATTCGATAAAGTGGTCATTAAATGCATCTGCAATTTTTATGGGGCTAGTAATGATTTCATCATGACATTCAATTGAGTCAATGTAGTGAGAGTCTTTATGAGATTCACCATCAAACTCATCCTGAATAACCCTCCATGTGGCTTTGCAGACATTTTTGCTATTTCACTAATCACCCTTAACAGTATGCAATTAGCCAAAACTGACATTAAGCGATAGGTACATAAGTTTTACTTAGGCATTAAAATAATCGATAAGCTGAATAATTCTCAATTTATGCACTACCAAAATTATAATAATCTGTTGTAACACCGGGGGCTGTACTATAGGGAAAAATTTACGCTAATCGCGTCAGCTTTAGAATAGGGTAAGACTGAACTTTTATGAAGCAGACGGCATTGTATTACACTCTTGTAAAGAGATTTGCTTTCTAAGGGTGTCCTAGATAACCATTGAACAGTTGTTATCAAGCCTATTAACACGACTTTATAATAGAGTACTTCTACACCAATATGCAGATGATAGCAATATTCAATGCTCTTAAACAGAATTAGGCAATACAGAAGTAGAATTCAAGAGCAGTATCCAGTCGATATGCTGCTCTAGTCTTCTAACCTTGCTTGTAGTAGTTTTTTACACTACATACTGTATTTCAGTGTTTTTACGTCCTATTTAAAAGTCATAAATAATAATTTCGACTATATACAGCCGTAAACCAGCTCTACTGTATAACACTACACAATTAATGCTATAGTACAGCCCTAAGTATATTTTTACGCTTTTATTCATCGTTTATAAAGCTTATAGCTGATAATTAACTGGTAAAAAGAAATTTTGTCAGCCTAAATGTTTATTGGGCTGTAATGTAGGTATTGGGTATTAAGTTTACTGGCGTCCCCCTGTTTTGTTTGCTTGCTATATCTAAATATATGATATCTATGTATTTTAGTGTTGTGGTGTCTTGTGTTGTATAAGCGTTTGTCCTGCCCCCTTGTTACAGATGCTCATGGATAGTTAAAAACGACAGTCAGAACCGTACCACTGTCATCAAAACCGTCATTCTATTCTAGCAGAACACGCACATTGTCTCTTTAAACTCGGACATTGGCAGAATCGTCGCGTAAAGAGACGCAGCCATCTACAACCAAAAATTGATTGATTGATTGATGGCGGCCAACTTTTTTGTTTGCTGGCCGCTTTTGATGAAATTCAGTTTCTGGTACTATTTTGATAAGAAAACAGCAACGAAATGTTAAACATATTAAAAATCCAAGATGGCGGCCGACTTTTTTGTTTGTGGGCCGATTTTGATAAAACTCGGTTTTTTGTACTATTTTGACAAGAAAACTGTTCTTAACACAATGTAAAAAAATACAAATGGTCAAGTCTTTTCGCTTATTAAAATGTAACAGGTTTTTATTTGAAAGCTTGAAACAGAGTCAAGTATCATCATCATCATCATGTCAAGTAAAAGATTTAATTAATTATTAATTTGCCTTAACACAAGCACAGTAAATTACGACGTAACATCCTTCGTAATTTACTGTGTTTTTGACAGCTGTAAACCCTATTTAATAAAAAAAATATAAAAAATAATAATTGATTACAGAGTTTGAAAATAATGATTGTGACATGGGATAATTTTGATATATAGACGAAGGCGCTTTAAAGGTTAAGAAATATGAATCGGCTTATTTCCAATCTGAATATTTTTCTTTAACAAAACTTCAACCCATTCAAACGTCAGGAGTAGGTCAAATTTACCTTGCAAAATTTCATGGCAGACAGGCAGACAGATACAATTATAGCTGAAACTAAATAAAACATGTAATATATTTTATTTTGATACTTCTAAAATGCTAACCATAATTATTTATTTCATTTTATTTCGCAATACACCAAAATGTACCTGCCACATTTTAATTTTGTTACAACCCTTCCGTAGTAACGGAAATACCTATACAGACGTCGGTATCGCCTAACTTCAAGGGCGTTGGCCTACTACTTAAAAAATTGGTTATACTGTGGTAATTGTAACATTTATGTATATATAATTTAGCGTTACTGTTGCCTTGTCAAAATAGTAACAAAAATCGAGTTTTATCCAAATCGGCTCACAAATTAAAAAGTTTGTTGCCACCTTGAATTTTTTTATTTTTTTGACATTGCGTTGCTGTTTTCTTGTCAAAATAGAACCAGAAACTAAGTTTGATCAAAATCGGCTTACAAACAAAAAAGTTGGCCGCCATCTTGGATTTCTAATATTGCGTTGCTGTTTTCTTGTCAAAATAGTACCAGAAACTGAGTTTCATCGAAATCGGCCAGTAAACAAAAAAAGTGGCCGCCATCTTGGATTTTTTAATACTTTTAACATTGCGTTGTTGTTTTCTTGTTAAAATAGTACCAGAAACTAAGTTTCATCAAAATCGGATTACAAAAAGAAAGTTGGACGCCATCTTGTTTTTTTTCTTTACATTGTGTTGTTGTTTTCTTGTCAAAATTGTACTAAAAACCAAGTTTAATCCAAATCGGCTCACAAACAAAAAATTTGGCCACCATCTTGGATTTTAAATATTTTTATCATTGCGTTGCTGTTTTCTTGTCAAAATAGTACTAGAAACTGAGTTTCATCTAAATCAGCCTGCAAACAAAAAAGTCGGCCGCCATTTTAGATTTTTTTATACTTTTAACATTGCGTTGTTGTTTTCTTGTCAAAATAGTACCAGAAACTGAATTTCATCGAAATCGGTCAGCAAACAAAAATGCAAACAAAAAAGTTGGCCGCCATCTTGGATTTTTTAAACCTTTTAACATTGTGTTGTTGTTTTCTTATCAAAATCATTGAGTTATAATGTACTAACGTACTAGAGAAGCTATCCCAAACAAAAATCTTGTAGTATTTTTGCTAAGCTAAGAGTTAAAACTAAAGTTCGCTTGCAGCGCTTACAATAATTCGCTGTCTTTTCAAACGATTCAAACATACAGCGCTAGAGCGCTTGTACAGTGTTATTTCCTCGCGACTAATCGAAAGCGCTCGTGCAGAAAGCGGCAACCAATAGTAGTGCAACAGACATAGATCAAACATTGCAGAATAGACATAGCTACAATATTGTACCTACAATTGTAGTGTACCTACAATATTTCTGTAAGTAATTATGTAATTGGGTTTTTATCCGTTTAATTATGTTTAATAAATAAATAAATAAATAAATAGCTTTTGTGCGTGTTTTCTGCCTACCAAATTTTATGAGAATTCACATTTTATTTAATTAATAATTTTTTAAGATTAAACATTGACATCGTGAGAGAAATACTTACTAATAGAGTTTATTTTTGGTACTTATATACGTTTAAATACATGAATACTATTAATTATTTTACCGTTTATTTAACTTGCAGTATAATTATGTAAGTTCAATGTTCAAATGTTCAATAACAAAAAAACATCAAACTTCCATCAAAACCTGAACCCAAGTAATCGCCTAAAACCTAGTACCTAAAACGTTTAAACTGTCACTTCTGCACCACAAAATAACCAATTTTGTTAATCTATGACTCTATCGAAATATGGCCGTCGCTTAATTTTTCAGCGACCTAATGAAATAATTACTCAGTAGCATGATAATAGATACTTTAGTGAGTACTTACTAGTGAAAAGTAATTCCTTGGGCTTTATTAGTATTTTTTGAGTTATTTAAACAGTACCTCAACCCACATATCGGCATTTTTAAATAAAATAGAACAGATTACACACACGTGTTGTTGCGTCTATCGCTTGCCACAGACTAAACGAGTTGAGTCCACGTGGACTCAACTCGTGTTGCAAAGATTCTAGTTGAGATGTCTCCTCTATTCTTTTATCTCAATGATCAAAATTGTACTAAAAACCAAGTTACATCAAAATCGGCTCACAAACAAAAAAGTTGGCCGCCATCTTGGATTCTTTAATATTTTCAACATTGCGTTGCTGTTTTCTTGTTAAAATAGTACCAGAAACTGAATTTCATCGAAATCGGTCAGCAAACAAAAATTTGGCCGCCATCTTGAATTTTTATATTTTTAACATTGCGTTGCTGTTTTCTTGTCAAAATAAAACCAGAAACTGAGTTTCATTGAAATCGGCCTGCAAACAAAAAGTTGGCCGCCATCTTGGATTTTTTTAAACTTTTAACATTGTGTTGTTGTTTTCTTGTCAAAATTGTACTAAAAACCAAGTTTCATCAAAATCGGCTCACTAACAAAAAAGTTGGCCGCCATCTTGGATTTTTAATATTTTTAACATTGCGTTGTTGTTTTCTTGTCAAAATAGTACCAGAAACTAAGTTTCATCAAAATCGGATTACAAAAAAAAAGTTGGCCGCCATCTTGGTTTATTTTTATTTTTGACATTGCGTTGTTGTTTTCTTGTCAAATTTTACTAAAAACCAAGTTTCATCAAAATTGGCTCACAAACAAAAAAGTTGGCCGCCATCTTGGATTTTTAATATTTTTAACATTGGGTTGCTGTTTTCTTGTCAAAATAGTACCAGAAACTGAGTTTCATCGAAATCGGCCTGCTAACAAAAAAGTTGGCCGCCATCTTGGATGTTTTATACTTTTAATATTGCGTTGATGTTTTCTTGTCAAAATAGTACCAGAAACTAAGTTTCATCAAAATCGGGTTACAAAAAAAAGTTGGCCGCCATCTTGGTTTATTTTTATTTTTGTCATTGCGTTGTTGTTTTCTTGTCAAAATTGTACTAAAAACCAAGTTTCATCAAAATTGGCTCACAAACAAAAAAGTTGGCCGCCATCTTGGATTTTTAATATTTTTAACATTGGGTTGCTGTTTTTTTGTCAAAATTGTACCAGAAACTGAGTTTCATCGAAATCAGCCTGCTAACAAAAAAGTTGGCCGCCATCTTGGATTTTTTTATACTTTTAACATTGCGTTGTTGTTTTCGTGTCAAAATAGTACCAGAAACTAAATTTCATCAAAATTGGCTTACAAAAAAAAAGTTGGCCGCCATCTTGTCTTTTTTTATTTTTGACATTGTGTTGTTGTTTTCTTATCAAAATTGTACCAAAAACCAAGTTTCATCAAAGTCGGCCCGCAAACAAAAAAGTTGGCCGCCATCTTGGATTTTGGAAATTGCCTTTCTTTTAATAAGCGAGATGAAGGTTTGCACGCCTTGCACGAGGCTCCGCCAAGGAGCAGAGCGATGTCGCCGTCTTTGTGTGCCGAGGGGATGGGGCCAAGGTGGACGAGGCTGCGGCGGCTCACATCAGGAAGAAGCTGGTGGGTCTCATCAGGGAGAGGCTGCTAGCCCGGATAGAGGGGGACAAGGGACGATCTACTGCCTTCGCTACGTCCGGTCTGGTGTCGGAAGGATTTTTCCTTGTGACACCATACACGACTGAGGCAAGGGAGTGGATCCTAACTTGCGACCTGGGGGAGTATGAGGGCACTACGCTCTTAATTAAGCCCCTAAACAGATGCCGAGTAGCTGTGTGGCTGCCCGGTTGTGAAGAGGACCACGCCGATGCCCTAATGCTCCTGAAGCTCGCCAACGAGCACCAGGAGGAGCTGAGGATCCAAGAGTGGACCCTCCTCTACGGGGAGAAGTTGGCGACGGGATCTCGGCTGGTTGTGGGAGTCCCAAACGAGGTCTTTGGGGAGAGCAGAGACCATGCCTGGCTCCATTACGAGCTTACTAGAGTACAGGCAAGGGTCTTACGAGCGGGGAAAGGGGGTAGCCATCCACAGACGGGGTGCTCTGCCTCAAACACAGCTACACGGACAGAGCACCCAACCACAAGCGCCAACACACGCACACATACTCAAACATGTGGGCCGCCTGGCGATCGGGGCAGAGACTGCGGGGACAACTGTGTGGCGTCAAGACGCGTCGCACAGCCCCTGCGGTCCAGTTCCCTGGTTTTCGGCGGATCCAACCCACATGCTACAAGCACAAACCCGGACCCTGTGACAAGCATCCTGGGGTCGGCACCTTCTGGCCCATCACCCGATGCCCAGAGGCGCACGACCTCGGGGGCGAATCATTAGGGTTCAGGAAGACTCACACAGCCACTAAACACAAACAGTAACACTCAACATGCACAACAACACACACAAAACACAAACACATAAACAAAAAAAAATAAAGATACTTCAGCTAAATTTGCACCACTGCCGCGAAGCCATGACTGAGCTTTGCAGATTCGTGGTTACAAATGACATAGACATCGCCCTGCTACAAGAGCCTTATGTTAACACTGTAGGCCGTGTGGCTGGCATTGGATGTCTGGGAGGGACTACCATCTACTGTCGTGATGGTGAGTCGAATCCTAGGACATGCATATACGTCAGCGAAAGGGCAAGGGCATTAGGCTTAATAGAAGTTGAATGTTACAGAGATCTTACGGCAGCTATAGTCACAATATGTGGAGCAGATGGGCGCAGGAAAAGGATGGTCTTCATGTCGGTCTACATCCCGAGTGAGACTGACTACGAGCCACCAGGGACACGCCTAGAAGAAACAATAGCGAGATATAGAGGTATGGACATCCCCATTGTGGCAGGCTGTGACGCTAACTCTCACCACACGGTGTGGGGAAGCACAGACTGCAACAATAAGGGTAACTTATTACTTGAATATATCCTTAGTACTAACTTAGAAATAATGAATGTAGGTAACACACCGACGTTCGTCACAAGAACAAGGAAAGAAGTATTGGACATAACACTTATGTCCAGAGAAGAAAGCCATCTGATGAAGGACTGGAGGGTTGACACCTCACACTCCTTCTCGGACCATCGCAGAATCACCTACAGTTTGACTTGTCAAGTCGAAACTGTAAGCTATAGAAACAATAAGAAAACCAACTGGGAAAAATTCGATCAAGAAATGAATGAATGGAAACCCGGCAATGGTAGGCTAATTAATAACACAATAGAAATCGAAAAAGAAGCAGACAGGCTGGAAAAGGCCCTTACGAAAGCCTATCTATCGGCCTGTCCGCTGAAACAAGTTAAGTCAGGGAAGGGACAACCCTGGTGGAACAAAGAGCTTAAGAAATTAAGGAAAAGAACCAAGAAGGCACTCAGAATTGCCCTAGAAAGGGACGACGACGAGAGCTGGAACAAGTACAGAGAAGAACGTAACAACTTCAAGTACACAAGCCGAAAAGAAAGCAGAAATGGATGGGAAGCCTTTTGTGAAGGCATCTCTGGACAACCTGAATCGGCCAGGTTGGTGAGGATGCTAGCAAAAGATAACACCTGTAAACTAGGAAGCCTCAAAAAGATGACACTATTTTAGTGGACCCTAAAGAAATACTCACGGAAATGATGGCCACTCACTTCCCGGACTGTATAGAGCATACAGAGGAGGAGATGAACACTCTGTCGGCAGAAAATCTATCAGACGGCGAGGCAGAGGTCAGAAAAGTAATTACAGAGGACATGCTAGTGTGGAGCATTTCTTCCTTTCAACCATATAAAGCAGCAGGGCCAGATGGCATCTTCCCAAAGATGCTACAAGCTGCTTTAAGGTTTATAAAGGAGGACCTCCTAGTTCTATATCGAAGCAGCCTAGCAACTAACTATATACCTAGTTGCTGGAGAAAAGTAAGGGCTGTCTTCATACCGAAACCAGGGAAGGCCACGTATCAAGAGGCGAAGTCCTTCAGATGCATCAGCCTTTCCTCGTTCCTACTGAAGACACTAGAAAAAATACTAGATAGACACATAAGAGAAACCATAGGCAAAAGTAAAAAACCACTACATGACAATCAACATGCCTATATGGAAGGGAAATCCATTGAGACAGCCCTCCACAACATGGCAGTCAGAGTGGAAAGATCAATCACAAACAAGGAATACGCTCTAGCGTGCTTCTTCGATGTTGAAGGCGCCTTTGACAAAGCGTCTGCGCAATCCATCGTGGAGGCACTAAACAGAGAAGGCGTAACAAAGCAAATATTAGGTTGGATCACTAACATGCTACAACACAGATCCATACAAGCAGAACTAGCAGATATCAAATACACCATCAAAGCCAGGAGAGGCTTTCCCCAGGGAGGCTGTCTGTCTCCACTGCTTTGGTGTATCTTAATAGATGAACTAGTAACCAGAATCACTGCTATGAATATATACATCCAAGCGTACTCGGATGATGGCCTGTTACTTGTAAGAGGCAAAGTTCTAAGCGTGGTCAGAGATATAATGAGAAGTGGAATTATGACAACACTGAGATGGTGCAGGGACAAGGGATTGAACCTCAACCCTAGTAAAACCAAACTGATGTTGTTCACTAACAAAAGAAAGATTGATAGCATGATCCCAATTAACATTGAGAATGTAGAACTCGAGACAGTAAAGGAGTTAATACCTAGGGATAGTCTTAGACAGTACCCTAAGTTATAGGACACACATAAAAGAAACAAGTAAATAGGCAATGACAGCTCTCATGCAGTGCAGAAGAGCCGTTGGCAGGAACTGGGGCATGAAACCCGAAGTAGTCCAATGGATCTATAGGGCAATCATCCTACCGAGAATCCTCCACGGAGCACTAGCATGGTGGCATAAGGCAAAACTAGAATACAACAGAAAAGAACTCACTAAGGTACAAAGACTAGCTAGCGTCATGGTATCGGGAGCCATGAGAACAACTCCCACGGCCGCCTTAGAAATGATACTAGGCCTTAGTCCAATAGATCTTGAAATCGAAAAGAGAGCTACAGAACAATGGTTTAAGCTGAAAAGCACTAACCTGTGGATAGGAAGGCACAATGATCATAGTCACGCTGAAATAGGAAAAAAGTACGAAGAAAACCTTTCCATGATACTGGTTCATCATGTCAGCCGAACGACGCCCACTGCTGGGCATAGGCCTCCCCCAAGGATCTCCACAACGATCGGTCCTGCGCTGCCCGCATCCAGCGGCTTCCCGCGACCTTGACCAGATCGTCGGTCCACCTTGTAGGGGGCCTGCCCACGGAACGTCGTCCGGTACGCGGTCGCCATTCGAGAACCTTTCCGCCCCAACGGCCATCGGTTCTCCGCGCTATGTGTCCCGCCCACTGCCACTTCAATGATGCAATCCTTCGAGCTATGTCGGTTGTTTTAGTTCTCCTGCGGATCTCATCATTTCTGATTCGATCGAGCAGGGAAATACCAAGCATCGCTCTCTCCATTGCTCGCTGGGTGACTTTGAGCCTTCTTATGAGACCCATAGTAAAAGACCACGTCTCACTTCCATAGGTCATTACTGGCAACACACACTGGTCAAAGACTTTCGTCTTGAGACATTGAGGTATTTCGGACGCGAATATATGCCGGAGCTTCCCAAACGCTGCCCATCCGAGCTGGATTCGACGAGAGATCTCTTTCTCAAAGTTGGACTTACCTAACTGGACCGTCTGTCCTAGGTAAACATAGTGGTCAACAACTTCGAGTGTAATGTTCCCAACGTTAACTGGAACGGGTGCAACATGGGCATTGAACATGATTTTCGTCTTGTCCATGTTCATCTTAAGACCCACTCTTTGCGAAGCATTACCGAGATCTTCGAGCATTGTGTTCAGGTCTTCCAAGGTCTCAGCCATAAGAACTACATCATCAGCAAACCGTAGGTGCGTTAGGTACTCGCCATTAATGTTGATGCCGCATCCTTTCCAATCCAGCAGCTTAAAAATATCCTCCAACGCAGCTGTGAACAGTTTGGGAGAGATGACATCTCCCTGTCTCACACCTCGCTGTAGTTGGATAGGATTAGAGCTCTGGTTCTGTAATCGGACCGACATGGTGGCGTTTTGGTATAAGTACCTCAGCACCTCGATGTACCTGTAGTCTATTTGGCACCTCTGGAGAGACTGCAGCACCGCCCAAGTCTCAATCGAATCAAAGGCTTTCTCATAGTCCACGAACGCCAAGCAAAGTGGCAAATTATACTCTTCGGTCTTCTGTATAACTTGCCGCAGCGTATGAATGTGGTCTATGGTACTGTAGCCTTTCCGGAACCCGGCTTGTTCGGGAGGTTGGAAGTCGTCGAACCTGCGAGCGAGACGATTCGTAATGACTCTCGAAAACAACTTATAGATATGGCTCAGAAGCGAGATGGGTCTATAGTTCTTCAAGAGAGTTTTATCACCCTTCTTGAAAAACAGCATCACATCGCTTCTGCCCCATGCCTTTGGCGTTTTGCCCTCAAGGATGACTGAGTTGAAAAGCTTCTGGAGGACCTTAAGTATCGGCTTACCGCCCGCTCTCAGAAGCTCTGTTGTGATTCCGTCATCGCCCGCCGCCTTGTTGTTTTTAAGCTGCTTGAGAGCCATTCTAATCTCGTACAGGCTGACGTCCGGGATATCTTCGGTATGGTGTCGGGTAAGCTTGGCTCTAGGGTCTGTAGCCTTGCTTTCAACAGGTGTTTGTGTAGAATATAGCTGTCCATAGAAACTCTCAATCTCCCTCAGGATTTCAGGTGTTGACGAAACGATGCTACCTTCCTCAGTTTTCAGCCTCGTCAATTGACTTTGCCCGATAGACAGATCTCTCGCGAACACTTTGGAGCCTTTGTTCCGCTCAATGGCTTCTTTAATACGCTCGGTATTAAATTGGCGAAGGTCGCGTGTCAAAGACTTAGATATCTGTCTATTGAGCTGTCGATAACGATGGGCATCCGCTGAGTTCTGCAGCTTCATTTCGTGTCTCTGATCCATGAGTAGGAGAGTCTGACTGGAGAGTTTCTTCAATTTGGGACGGCGGGTTTTATAGTACTTAGACCCTACCGTGCGGACAGTATCCACCACCATGTTGTATAGATCGTCCACGTCTATGCTGTTCTCAAGGGCTTCGAAGCGGTTTTGAAGCTCGAGCTGAAAGCACTCGGGGTTTTGAATTTGAGCTGGTATTGGTCGGAGCGTGTATTTTATCAGTCGCGATCTTTCGAGCTTGACATCGATATTCAATGTGCCTCTCACCATACGGTGATCGCTTCCTGTCTTAACAGCGTTGATCACACTGACATCATTGAATATGTGCTTCTTCGTCGACATGATAAAATCGATCTCGTTTTTGACTTTACCGTCCGGACTGATCCAGGTCCATTTGCGGCTTACGGGCTTCCTAAAGAAGGAGTTCATCATATAGAGGCTCTCCCTCTCCATGAAGTCTGCCAGCATCTGGCCTCTATCGTTCCGTTGCCCAAATCCAAATTGCCCCACTCTCAGCTCATCACCGCAACGTTGCCCCAACTTTGCATTGAAATCCCCCATCACAACCGTGTAGTGGGTTTTATAGCTATGCATGGCTTTAGCGATCTCCTCATACATAGCCTCCACTTCGACATCGTCGTGTTTCGAGGTCGGAGCGTAGACCTGGATAACATTCAGCGAATATCGTTTCGATAATCTGAGTATCAGGTACGCTACCCTGCTCGAGACACTTCCGATGGTGATCACGTTGTTGACAAGGGATTTATGGACGATGAACCCGACACCACCAAGGGACTGTTGGTCGCCCTCCCGGTGGTAAAGTAAGTTACCGGATTGCAGGGTTATCGAGTCCTCCCCCTCTCTTCGGACTTCAGATAACCCAATGATATCCCAATGTAACTTACTTATTGCCTCTTCCAACTCTACGAGCTTCTCGTCGAGCCTCAATGTGCGCGTGTTGTAGGTTGCCAGGTCGAGTCGTCGGTGTTGGTAGCCGGAGCATACCCGGGGATTCTTAGCACCCCCTGCCCCGCCGTTACCATAGCCGCTACCGTAGCTAGGAATAGCGGGGCCGCCGGGGACTGGGGGCCGATGTATTTCTTGTGTAAGCATTCAGGGGGGGTTTGCCATAATCGCCACGCTTGGCAGGCGGGTTGGCGATCGCAGTATAGCCTGTTGAAGCCTGGAGACGCTGCTGCCCATCTCCTGATGGCAGTTTTCCCTTTGTCGCCTCTTACGACACCCACGGGATACTGGTTAACAATGACCTAATAAAAAAGGAAAGGATCTTCGACAAAAAGTACAGAATAAGCATCAGATCCAGAGAAGACTGGAAACTAGAACATGACAATCTGGATAGCACTGCAGTATGCTACACAGATGGGTCAAGAAAGGAATCAACTGGACTATCGGGAGCTGGGGTATACATAGCTAAACCCAACACTATAAGAACTACTTTTAATTAAAACTAACTACCAGCGTGTTCCAGGCGGAAGTATTCGCGATACTGGAGTGTGCGAACATGATTAAAAGTGAGATAGGCAACTATAACGTAGGAAAAATAATAATATATAGCGACAGTCAAGCTGCCATCAAGGCCCTTGACAAAGTGGAGACCACCTCAGCCCTGGTGAAAGAATGCAAACAAAGCATTCAGGCACTTGCCAACTTGGTTGAGGTAGAAGTTGCCTGGGTACCCGGACATGAAGGTAACGTAGGCAATGAGGAAGCCGATGAATTAGCCAGGGGAGGAGCTGATGAACCCTTCATTGGCCCTGAACCAAGACTACCAATCGCATATAGAATTACTAAGAACATTATCGGGATCAGAACAACCAAAGAAACCAACCAAAGATGGATGAGAAGAAAGGACTGCAGACAGTCTAAGATTTTCATCAAATCGGTTGACAAGAAGAAAACTAGAGAACTCCTGAAACAGAGTAGGAGAAATATAAGAACGATTGTAGGTGTACTTACTGGGCACTGCCCACTAAACAGACACCTATCAGTGATTAAACGGACAGAAGACCCGATCTGTCCGCAATGCAAAGAAAGAGAAGAAACAAGCTACCACTTCATGGCAGAGTGCCCGATGTACGCATCACTGCGCTGGGAGCTCTTTGGAACGGACAAGCTTAAGGAAGAGGATCTAAAGAAGTTAACGATAAGTCAACTCAACAGGTACTGTAAGCGCACAGGTAGGTTCGAGGGTCCGACGCCGGTGGGGTAAATGATAACCCGCCTCCCCCCCTGATTTTTCAGTTTTTAGGGGACTTGGGGAACTGGGTGAAATGGTCCCGACCTAGGTGACTGATCACCCGTCCGGCTTCGCTGGCGTCCCCCCTATAAATAATAATAATAATAATAAGGTTTGCACGCACTCACACTTCATGTCGTATGCATCATGATATTAATTTAAAAATAAATTATAATGATAAAGACGTGATAGCCCTGGAAGACTTGTCCCGAGTTACTATGAACGGCATTGTATGTAACTCGGGGCAACCACTCCCCCGTCTCACCCCGCAAGCCCCGCACGATTGACCTGTCTAGACGTCTCCGTCGGCCTACTGTATGAAAAGTTGCTTATTCTGTGCCGTTAGTATGGAGCGTTTTGGGCGGATCCAATTGGTGTGCATTTCAAACTGTGATATCTCAGGAAGTTTTCATGCTAGCGAAATAATTCTTTTACCAATGGTTTCTATTTTTGATGCTGGGGCCACACTATGGGGATATGCCGATGTTCAACTTCGCTTGAATTGTCGCAAGAATTTTTGCATTAAATTTATCACCATAGTGTGGCCGCTCGATCGCAAAATTTCACGCGATAATCGCCACTCAGAATAAGGCATACGGTGCAGTGAATGCCGTAGTAGTATTATCGCTTTAATTATCGCAATAACGTGGCTACACCGTGTTGGAATTTGGCATATCCCAATGTCTATTGGCGTATTCCCATAGTGTGGCCGCAGCATGAGAGGTCATTATATATATTCGATAAAATAAAAAATAGTCAACATGCCTATTATATAAAGTGCTTTAAATAAGTTTTTATTTGATAAATAGGAAACTGGAATCTTAATTATAGTAATTACCGGCTCCTCTGGCTTCTCTTTCCAGCTTTGTTCTGGTTTCTCATCAATAGCTTCGTCATCATCATCACCATCATCTTCTTCTTCATTCATATCAAAGGATAAGGCTTGAATCTACAACAATACAACTTGTTATCAAACTATTTTTAGTCCTTCAGCATAATATGAAGTAATTTGATAAAAAAAATTAATTGAATTTTATTGTTTGCACCTACCAGTAAAGCTAGTTAAGAAAAGGGTATTAAAAATTTTAAGCAGACTTTATTTCTTAATTACCTGTCGTTTTTGTTTGTTTTTTTGGGCTTGTTTGGCTTCAATTTCTTTTTGGCGTTCCTTCTCCTTTTCTGCTTTTTTTTGTGCTAATTTCTTTTCCCTTTCTCTGACTATGTGTTCTTGCTTTGCTTTCATTTCATCAAGAGTGACAAGCCCAATAGTTGAGCTTTTAAGTTGTTGTTCCACTGCGTCATAATGTGTAGCAAATTTATTTTCTATATTCTCTATCTTCAGATCTTCTTCGATCTTTTTCTTACGCAATTCAATCTCTTGTTGGGCCTTTTCGCGTTTCTTCATGAGATGCATGGCTCTCCCTGCCTCAGAAGCAGCTCCTTTGTAATGAGCCATCTTTATCTTTCTCTAGCCACCTATTATCTGAAGTGGGTACAAAGCAATCACTTCTCCCCGATTTTCGAGAGCGAGGTGCAGAAGCCTGACCCTTGGCTGGTCCTTTGTATAATTTTACTGAATAGCACAAAAACTCGTACTTAGATCACTACCAACAGTGAGATCGATCGAGGGCTATCTTCATTTCTGAGTAAGGTATATAACCATCATATAGGTACCTAATTATTTTGTACCAAACCTTTACTTTTGAGTAGGTATAAGTTATGCAAATACCCAATATTACTTCTCAGTTCTCTGCTCTGAAATTCTCTATTTTCTAGTAAAGTATCCAAGTTTTACAGTAGGAGGTACAAACCAACAACAAACAAATTGCAACAAACTCACAACAAACCGAAGAAACCTCCTCAATCATCAAGCAAGCCCACATTTTTTTTTTTTTTTTTTTTTTATTGGCTCCACCCGGTTTGGGTATTAGCCATGACAAAGGTAGGGAAACTAAACTATATCTTTATAAACTAATTTAGGTATATACAAGGAAATTTGGAATGAGCGATTTTCTGAGAGGCCATTTAAAAAAAAAAAGCTTCCAATTGCTTCACTAGATGGCGTTGAATAAGTATGTACATGTCTATGGTATATTTTGGTATGAAACATATTTAAATTAATTACTTTTTAAAAACCCAAAGGAAACTAATAATATATTAAATAAGTACTACTGTGAGGAACGGAAACGAAATAGGTAAATTTAAAGATTTAGGTAAATAAATAACATCTGTCTGACGTTCCGTTTTACGTAAAAAAGTCGCGTCAAAGTAAAATTTATAACGTTCCGTTCCTTCTAACTGCATAGGTGGGACAGCGCCATCTAGTGGCTGAGCTTTCAGAAAACCGCCCATTGGATAGTGGGGAGGAAAAGAAAGAAGGATTATAAAATATATATAGGATGTGTAAGAGGGGTTTAGATTAAATTTGAATATTATTAGTGGATATAAAAAGAGAAATACATTTATAAACATAAATATCATTGGAATATAAAAGAAGCAATATAGAAGTAGGAAGAGGGATACTGAGGGAAATTAAAGAGTCATAAAAGGAAGTATGATCGTAGAGGGGACAGGAAAAAAATATATGATTTACATCACCCAATCCAGTGCCACACTCACACAATGAATTATCAATGATTCCTAGTCTGGACAAATGGGCAGGAGTGCAGGTATGGCCAAGTCGCATTCGTGTAATAATGGTAGTGGGTACTTTACCAAGCTTCATTTTACAAAACCAAGGTTTGGATGGTATGTCTGGTTGAATCCGTTTATAATAGCTGCCTTTGTATTTACTGCTTATGTGCCACTGACTATCCCATGATTTTTTGAGACAAACCCTTGCATATGCGCACAAATCATAGCAATAATTTTTGTAAGGGAATAAGTCCCCAGAAACTATTGCTTCCTTTGCTAGTTGATCAGCTTTTTCGTTACCTTGAATATTACTGTGACTAGGCACCCATACAAAGTTTATCTCATAACCTGCTATTGAACATTTTTGAAGTAAATTTCGGCATTCTATAATTATTTGGTAGCTTAAATTGCTTTTAAAAGGAAATTTTTGCAGAGCTTCTAGAGCGCTTCTTGAGTCTGAGAAGATAATTACTTTCTTTAATTTATATAATAACACATATTCTAACGATTTTAAAAGGCCAAGGCATTCACCAGTAAACACCGAAGACTCGGGCGGAAGTTTAACCATTTGAATAACTTGGTACTGTTTATGGAATATTCCAACACCAACATTACTATCAGAGGATAACTTGGAAGCATCGCAATAAATATGATGATAATCCCGCCATACCTCTGACAGTAAAAGTTTAAAGTGGTATTTAGTGTTGATGTCATTTTTATGGAAATCTATGTTGAAATGGATATTTGGAAATAAGATTAAACATTCGTAGTTTTGCGAAAAAATTGGAAGATATGATGACCTGTGAGTTGGAGCTTGAAATGAGCAAAACTTACTGAAACTTACAACAAGACAAGGTACTTGTTTGTGTGACCAGTACGAGGAGGATTCCACGAGTTCTAAAAGTTTGGAAAGTTTATTATACAGTGGGTGATTATAAAATTGAAACGCTCGAAAAAGATATCTGTCACATAGGTACTGCCGTCTAAGTTTCAAAGGGGGATCAGAACACTCTACTTGAAGAGCATTTGTGGGACTTGATTTCATAACGCCAGTAACAATGCGGAGGGCTTTCGACTGAATGATATCAAGTTTTTTCATGCCGAGCGCGCTGCAGGGTTCTAATAGGAATGTCCCGTAATCTAAAATGCTTCTAACAATGGAGTTGTAAAGCTGTTTCAAGGAGGAAGGATGAGATCCCCACCAGACACCAGATAAACATCTTAAAATATTAAGCGTCCTTTCACATTTGGCAACAACCTGATAACAATGTGTTAGACCTGTTAATTTACTGTCCAGGGTTATGCCTAAAAACTTGGCTTCGTCACTAGTTGGAATTATTGAATTTTCATAATAAACAGTGATGGGTGGTGGACATCGCATCCTAGAAAAAAGGACCACACTGCTCTTGGAACTTGATAACTCAAGGCCGTTAGTTTCAAGCCAGGTTTTTAGTGAATCTAAACAAGACGAAAGGAGGGAACATAGATTTTCGATTGATTTCCCTGTACAGTATAACAGCAGGTCATCAGCGTATTGTAATGTATGAATACTATTAGGAAGGGAGCTATCTAAATCATATGTATAAATATTGTACAACAGTGGGCTTAGCACAGAGCCTTGTGGAAGTCCATTCCATACTAACCGTGACTTCGTATTCTCGGGACCTTGCATAAAGTTAATATACCTTAGATATTAACTTTATGGGACCTTGAGAAATATGGATTGTTCTATCAGATAAAATATTTATGATGAAGTTAACTAATAATGGTGGAACTTGTAATTTGATGAGTTTATTCTGAAGGATGCTAAGAATAACATTATCATATGCTGATTTTATATCCAAAAACGCAGCCAAAAGCGATTGATTCAAAGAGAAAGCTATTCGGATGTCAGTTGTAAAGATGCCAATGCTGTCAATTGTACTTTTATTTTTTCGAAAACCAAACTGGCTGTCACTCAGTAAACCTCTACTTTCAATAAACCAACGAATTTTGATAAGATGTTCAGCAATTTTAAGAAGAACTGAAGATAAAGCGATAGGTCGATAAGAAGAAACATTATCACTGGGTTTATTAGGTTTTAAAATAGGTATTATCTCTTGTATCTTCCATGCACAAGGGATGTCACCGTGTAACATCATAGAGTTGATTAGATTTAAAAGGTATATTAAACTACTATCCCCCAAGTGACTAATAAAGGAATATGGGATATTGTCACAGCCAGGAGCAGAGTCCTTGACATAGGACAAAACCCCTTTGAGTTCAGCTAATGAGAAAGGAGAACTAAGACCAGTCAGTTCCGCTGAGGAGGGGGTTTGCAGAAGTGTACTACCACATGGTACGTAAGGAGGGGCTAATCTATCTAGAAATTCTTCAGTTATTTGTTCCGGAATATGTTTGGGAGTGGATTCTTTGAAAGCTGAGCGAAACCGGCGAATATGGGACCAAACAAGAGATACTGGAGTATTAGGTGATATTGAAGAGCAAAATTTTTTCCAACTTTCCCATTTCTTTTGTTTAAATAATTTCCGAGTACTATTGATATGATATGACAAGGAATTAAAGTTTTCAGTTGTAGAATTTAGCTTATATTTTATTTCAGCCTCCTTCCTTTTGGTAACTGCTATAGTACACTCCTGATCCCACCAGGGAGGAGATGGAATTTTTCTTGGATGACCAGTTTTAGTCGGAAATACTTTATTGGCAGTGTTTATTAACAAAGATGTTAAAGCATTTGCACAAGTTGAAAGGTTATTTTTATCAATGTTTGGAAGTTCTTGTAAATCTTGTTCAACTTGTAACTTAAAAGTATTCCATTTCTCCTTAACCAATTTATGTTTCAATCTTGGAGGATTCATATTTGATTGTTTTAGTGGTCTATTTAAGAAAGTAATTATAATTGGATAATGATCACTGCCATGTGTGGAACTAAGTGTAGTCCATGTTAAGGAAGAAGCTAGGCTAGGGATAAGTCAGGAACACTTCTACCCTCCTCTGGCTTGGTTCTACGAGTGATTTTGCCAGTATTAAGTAGACATAAATTATTAGAATGTAATATGTCTAACATTCTACTGCCATAGTGATTAGACGTAGAGCTACCCCATGAGCAGTGTTGAACATTAAAATCTCCCATAACCACAAGGGGTTTTGGCAGTGATTTTATAATATTTTCAATTTCATCATAAATGTGTGACACAGGATGAGGAATGTAGATTGAAACAAAACAGATATTATTTACAACAGCAGCAATGATTGAAAAATCATTACTATGATGAGGAATAGGGATGTGTTTAAAAAGCAATGGATGTTTTATCAGCAAAGCTACACCACAACCAATAGTAGGGTCTAGCCCAAGCCGGTCTTCACGCACACATGAAAAGCCGGATAATTTAAAATTTAAACCTGGTTTAAGCCAAGTTTCTTGGAGAGCAACTACAAAGGGATTATATTTATTAATTATATGAATTAAATCAGATTTTTTGCTAATTACACTTCTGCAATTCCATTGAATTACAGAGTTCATTCAGTTTATTTAAATTAACATAGTTTTCGGATTGTGCAGCGTTGGACGGTGAGGAAATAATATTACTATTAGACAATGTTTGAATGAGAGCAATTATAAGGTCTCTAATGGGTAAGTTAGAAAGTGAGGAGTCTGTATTGTTATTCAAAGCATTCCC
Source organism: Crambus lathoniellus (assembly GCA_949710035.1). Classification (NCBI taxonomy): domain Eukaryota; kingdom Metazoa; phylum Arthropoda; class Insecta; order Lepidoptera; family Crambidae; genus Crambus; species Crambus lathoniellus. Next base: position 25,198,785 of record OX453304.1, read on the forward strand.
ATTGGGGGAAGAAGGCATTCTAAAGTCGTTTAATATTTCATTATGAGAAGTCTTGTCATATCCTTTACTGATGTTACGAGGAGATTTTGGTTTAATAAAAACTGTTTTTTTGTAAGAAGTTCTTGTTTCATTTAAATTGTTACCAGTATTATTAGTGGGGTATACGAAATTGGAGATAGGTGGAGAAAGAGGAGAGGAGGCAAGAACATCTGCATATGACTTGTAAGAGGCAGGATGAAGTTTTAATGCCTCAGCATAAGAAATACAACTTTTTGCCATACTTTCTTTGATAGACTTCTGTCTAAAAAATTCAGGGCAGTTCCTGCTGATGGCTGTATGTAAACCAGTACATAAGCAGCATCTTATTTCCTCTTCATCAACTGTGCAATTATCTCCAGAGTGTCCTGATCCGCACTTAAAACATCTAGAAACAGATCTGCATTGAGCTTTAATGTGGCCATAACGGCAGCATTTGTAGCATTGAATTGTTGGGAATATATACAAATTTACAGGCAGGGCATTATAGCATAAATACACTCTTTTTGGAAGGACCTGTCCATCAAAGGTCAGAACTATTGTTTCAATTGGAGAAAAATCTATTTTACCATTGACAGTTACTTTTTTCTTCAGTCGTCTGATTTTAAGAATATTACCACATCCTATGGGGACTGAGATATTGTTCATAATATCCTCCTCAGACCAATCTGCGGGGATGCCTCTTACTACACCCATCCGGGTGATATTATGGGGTGGGATAAAAGCCTTGTAATTGTTCTGCTTTAGAAAGCTGCTATTTATGAAATTGTTGGCATCTTGAAAATGAGAAAAAGAAATTGAAGCTTTGTTTCTTCCAATTTTTTTCAAACTACCATTTATAATGTTATTAAATGTATGCCTTTTTAGGAAACGCCCTAAAGCTACAGGATGTAATATAACATTCTCATCAGGGGCTGTAAGTTCCCGTTGTATATAAACAATGTAAGGCGACGCATCTGAAGCTTGGTAAAGTATCCTAGCTACAGGGGTATGATCAGCAATTTGAGGGTTTTGTGATCCGGAAGTTTGGACGGATTGGGATGGTTCAATCAACGAATTATTAGGTAAATTTTGTTCTACATTTGTTGGAATAGTACAGTGACAGTCAGTTTCTGTAAGATTATTGACATCAGATAGTTTCAATTGACTTTTTCTCCTCTTTTTATTACAATGTTTGCAGGTTTTCCTTGCAGAAGATCTTTTACGTTTGGGGTTTTTATTTGATTCAGAGCAATCTGTATCAAACAAAGATCCCTCAGTATCCATGTCAGAGGTATTAGAAATAGTAACAAAATTAGTCGCCTGGGGGATAGTTCCCCCAGGGTCGTGGGGCCCGTTGGCCCCGTTCATATAAGAAATATATTAAAAACTTACCAGATATCCAACTATATACAAAAATGAATAGATATTATACAAAAATACAGTTAAATAAAGAAAATTTACACCCACTATCCAAAATAACTAATTTAAAAACAAAAAGCCAGAAAAAACACGACCGCCTTTCTTCAAGTTTCCCGCGCTTTTTCAGCCCACAAATTATATAGACAAGACTAGCAAACCTCTCTCTCAACACCTCAACACTAGTATAATTTGTGCTCTCAACGTGCTCTCAACGTCTCAATATAAGAAGTTACTCTATGGTCTCAATCAACCACAGTCTCAACCATGAAGCTCGACTTAATACTGAGGTAACTGGAGAGTGCAGTACGAACAATTTTTTGAATACCACAAATAACACAGTGGCTGTCTTCCGTCTCACCTACACTTTAAAAAAATACGTATGGTCATATGAAACAGCTGACAGCCACTACATACATAAATGTCAAATTTGCTGGCGACACTTTTTTATTCAGGGTGAGAGCTCCAGTTACCTCAGAGTATTAAGTCAAACTTCATGCACCTACACTTTAAAAAAATACGTATGGTCATATGCATGAAGTTCGACTTAATACTGAGTCAAACTTCATGGTCATATGAGACAGCTGACAGCCACTACATACATAAATGTCAAATTTGCTGGCGACACTTTTTTATTCAGGGTGAGAGCTCCAGTTACCTCAGAGTATTAAGTCAAACTTCATGGTCTCAACCATGAAGTTTGACTTAATACTCTACCTCAGTATTAAGTCGAGCTTCATGCAGCTTCATGGTCTCAACTCAACTCAAAATCAAATGTCAATCACTGTCAAACTGGTGCATTCCGAGTCACGCTGTTAGCGATGTCATCGCGCTGATTTGATTTGCGTACCGAACACACACTGCACTGACCTCCATTATAACCACTGAACAGGCTGTCTCCATCTTTTTTTCGATCGAGGTACTACGAGTACGAGGTACGTATCCGTACCGTTTACAGCCTTAAGGCGTGCAACACACTGCCTCCGGTTTCCGCACTACCGGACGGAGATGCGGCGTGATTTTACATACACTGCGGGTTTTGTATGCACATCAAGATTCTACAGCCGTAGTTAAGAAGCGCACTACCACAAACAGGAGCGTCGTGCGGTGCAGTGTGGGATCCGCCTAACCTAATGGGGGATTTTTCTGACAGCTATCAAGGGGGTCTAATCGCGAACAAAAAAAATCAGTTCAAAATTGTCTCAATAGATGGCGCTACGTGTTTCGCTTACGGTTTTGTCATATCAAATTAAACGAAAAAACAATAAAAGCCACTGGAAAGTGTCATAAATTAACTGTCATATTTAAAAAATAATCGATTTACAAAATGTTCGTATTTACAATACTATTTGAAGCATTTAATGCCCCCAGTACACGATGGCCGATCATGGTCGGCGACCATGACCAATACATCGTACATTGACACTTTTGAAAGAACCTTTTTAAACTTGTTCGTTCAAAAGTGTCAATGTACGATGTATTGGTCATGGTCGCCGACCATGGTCGGCCAACCTGTACTGGGGGCTTTAGAAATTCAATAATATCAATACCTTTCTTGCCCGCAAGCATGCACGAAAGCACTTAGCTTATGCTTTACGCTCGCTTAGTTGTGTGATACCTACTATTCAACACTAGATGGCTCTCGTGGCGCTCGTATAAAGTTTAATGGTCGTAATAAACAATGGGAATTGTAATTCATAAAGCTTTTGAAAAACATTTTTTTAACTATCGCAGGTAGGATAGGATAATATATAATCCACAGCTTACGATAGACTGTTATCATATTATTTGATTTGCCTTAAAGCGCTACTCGCCGCTAGAAGGCGTTTTTGTGATGGCGAAGTATTAAGGCCGGTACACACGTTCAAGCAATGTCTGCTTCACCAAATCTAGTCGGCGCTACAGGCGGCGTTCCGATCAGGGGGGCTACCGGCTAAGAAATATGGATATGGATATGGGCTTCAACTGTCATTTGAATTCCTTATCTTGACAGATTTTTGCTGCTTTGTTCAGTTGAACGTTGCTAGCTAGTTATCGTTATACCCGACGTCACAAAACAAGGAACTGATAGCGGCTATTTTCTTTATAAAATTGACTTAAAGTTCCCAAAAACGTATGAAGTTCATATCCATAAAGTTAGGCGGTAGCCCCCCAGGGGGGCTACCGGCTAAAAAATCTGGGTATGGATATGGGCTTCAACTGTCATTTCGATAAGATAAGATAAGATAAGATAAACGTTTATTGTTGCCACACACATAAACACAAGCAAATGAAAATTTTTTGTAAATACGAACAATTTGATTTCCTTATTTTGATAGATTTTAGCTGCTTTGTTCTGTTAAACGTTGCTAGCTAGCTATCATAATACCCGACGTCACAAAACAAGGAACTGATAGTGGCTATTTTTTTTATAAAATTAACTTTAAGTTCCAAAAAACGTATGAAGTTCATACCCATAAAGTTACGCGGTAGCCCCCCTGGGGGGTTACCGGCTATGAAATCTGGATATGGGTATGGGCTTCAACTGTCATTTGAATTCCTTATTCTGATAGATTTTTGCTGCTTTGTTCTGTTGAACGTTGCTAGCTAGTTATCGTTATACCCGACGTCACAAAACAAGGAACTGATAGCGGCTATTTTCTTTATAAAATTGACTTAAAGTTCCCAAAAATGTATGAAGTTCATATCCATAAAGTTACGCGGTAGCCCCCTTGGTCAGGCCACAGAATAACAAGGCCCCAGGCCGCACCAAGCTGTGGTTGCATGTGTTGCCAGCCACTGCTAATCTCCCAATGTTAATATTATTTTTGAATACTGAAAACATAGATTTGCCTCCAATAAATAGATTACAAACAAAAATATTTCCGGTTTTTTATTGTTTAAATTATTATAAAAACTCTATTTCATATTTTTTTTATTTTCTGTTATTTTCATTAAGATACTAAAACTTGCTAAATATTTACAAGAGAAGCGCCGAGTACTCAGTTATTACTCGTTACTCGGCGTACTCGGCAATTTTTATAGTACTCGTATTCGGCCGAGTAACTCGTTTTAAAAGCCGAGTAATCAAACATTAGAAAAAAATGGTTTTAATTTTGAGAGCGATAATAGTAGTCATCATCATCAGCCATACGACGTCTACTACTAAGCATAGGCCTAATAATAGAATAATAGTACTGTAGTATTATGCATATTTAATTAGGGTAATTAGGTACTTAACATTAAAATTTATTAATTTGAATCACATGAAAAAAAAAAAATAAGAATAGGACACTGGAAAATATTATTTATGATATAAAATGTAATTTAAGATATAAAAAGTAAGTATAAGAATTTAGCACTAAAATTGCTTTGGCACCATAAAATAATTTTACAAACCAAACCACCAAACGCATCACCCGAACACAATTTGTAAAGAAATGACTGACTAGGAGTAAAAGTACCTGGACGCAACTGGGTGAAGGAAGGGGATGAGGGCGGCGAGGTACCGCTCGCTCGCTGGCTGCACTCCGCGGTCATGTTTGAACGTGTTTTTGGCGTATTTACGCGAATAATTTATAAACTGAACCGAGTTACTCGACTGAGTACTCGGTTTGATAAAGACAAAACGGAGTATTACTCGGTACATACTTGGTTACTCGGTAAACTTTGTACTCGGCACATCTCTAATATTTACTTAAACCAGCACTTATTGATGAACCTCATCAATAAGTGCTGGTAGCACTAGCTGATAGCACCTGCTATGCCTTTTTTATATTAATTAAGTTGTACGACAAAATGCGAGTTATTAAATTAAATAAACAAAAAAATTAGTTATAATAATATTTGCATAAATGGACAGATTAAAACCTTTTGTTCGTTCAGTAATACGCAAAAGTAGGTAATAAAAGAGCAATTAAATTGAATCCTCTGAAAATCCCTCAAACCTTGGACGACTACGCTACACCGCTACACTCGTCCAGGGGGTCTACCGGCTAAGAAATTGGGTATGGGTATGGGCTTCAACTGTCATTTGAATTCCTTATTCTGATAGATTTTTGCTGCTTTGTTCTGATGAACGTTGCTAGCTAATTATCGTTATACCCAACGTCACAAAACAAGGAACTGATAGCGGCTATTTTCTTTATAAAATTGACTTAAAGTTCCCAAAAACGTATGAAGTTCATATCCATAAAGTTACGCGGTAGCCCCCCTGGAGGGCTATCGGCTAAGAAATATGGATATGGGCATGGGCTTCAACTGTAATTTGAATTCCCTATTTTGATAGATTTTTGCTGCTTTGTTCTATTGAACGTTGCTAGCTAGCAATTATTATACCCGACGACGTCACTAAAGAGGTAACAGGGGCCCTATCGCCCTATTTTGCAATAAGAGCGATTTCATTACAATTCCATTTCAATCAGTTTACGATCGTGACATAAAAAGGTATCGCCCTAACGTTCACAAACGGATGGAAGACGGATTGCGATGGCATTGCGATCGTTTGGATCGGTGAATGAATGATACCAGTGATGTTACTTTTATGAATGAATCTTTTCAAAAATAGAGTGTCAAGTTGTCAATGTCATTGTCATCCAACTGTCAAATACAAGGTATTTTTGGCGGTTGATTTTTGTGGTGCGTTGCGTGTGTGGAATTGGAGTTTTTCTGTTGAGATGCAGGCTCGTTTTGAAATAACAACTTTTACAATAAATTTTACTAGCGTTTACTTTGAATTATTTCGTAGTACTTTTCAAGTTTTAGCGCGCTTGGCCTGCGATCGTTGAGGTTAAGCAACTTTCGCAATGGTCGGTCACGGGATGGGTGACCAAAAAACTTTTCATCTCGAGCTCCTCCGTGCTTCGGAAGGCACGTTAAGCCGTTGGTCCCGGCTGCACTTGCAGTCGTTAATACCCACCAATCCGCACTGGGCCCGCGTGGTGGGTCATGGCCCATTCCCCTTATCCATCCATAAGGAAGGCAAGTGCCCCAGCAGTGGGGACATTAAATAGCTGATGATGATGATGATGATGATGATGACTTTTCAAGTCTAGTCCAGATTTTTCAGGCGAGCAGCTCTTAAGTCGGCGTGGGCTATTTCCACGGCCGCAAATGAGAATAAACTCATCACTGGGAAAGACGGCTTTGCCTTGGTAGGTAGCCTCCTTCATACGGGCTCTTTTCGGGACCTCCTCTCCGCTCTTGGGGGATGTTGGAAGGCAGTGCCGAGTGTCTTTCTTTAGCCGTTTAGAGTAAAGTAGCACCCGTCACTTTACTTCATCTGATTATCACTTTTTTGTGTTTTTTTTGACACGGTATTAGTGTTTTCCGGCATTAACAACCACTGAGCAAGAGAATAAATACGTTTAACAACTTGAAACACACAGAATCTTACTAAAATCTGCTAATAATTTCTGAATAATGTTGAAAAAACTGCCTCCGACTAGCTGTTTATTTTGACATAAGCGAACGGTCAGTTATCGGCTGCAATGTAATCATTTTACGTTTAAAAACCTAGCGCGATTCGAAAAATCGTTCCGAAAAGGAATGGTAATGGTATTGTTGTCGTTGAGAAAATAGCGCGATACCAAATTGTCAAATAAGAGCAATGTAAGTGTAATATAAGCGCATTTAGCATAGGGCGATAGGGCCCCAGATAGCGGCTATTTTTTTTATAAAATTGACCTAAAGTTAGGAAAAACGTATGAAGTTCATATCCATAAAGTTACGCGCAGCTTTGGTTCGGAGCAGACCAAATCGGCGGCGCGGGGCGGTCGGATCGGAATGTGTGTACCGGCCTTTAGGCGGCGGCGGCGTTGCCAGCCCAGCACCTCTGTCTCCGCGCGGGTCGTTCGAGTGTGAGCGCATGCCGACAACGCGTGCGACGCGAATTGGCAACGTCGCGGTCGGTCGTCGTCGTCGTTGTCGCCCAACACAATTTCGTAATCTAGCGGGAATAGCGGGATTTAGTTCAAAATATTGTCCCAAAGATCTATTAATTTATTGGTGTGTATTTATTAACCCGCGAAGCAAAAAAGGGGTGTTAATTGTTATACTAGAAGTTTTTAACCCCCGCCGACGCATAAGGGGTGTTATAAGTTTGACGTGTGTTTGTATTTTTTCAACACACTTGCTCATAATGAGCCTTATTACATCGATCTTAGGGCCATAAACCGAACTATAACCCACGCGTGCATAATAATATTACAGTACTAGTTGCGTTATAGAATTATCCCTACAAAGTTAAGTAAGTACAGTCAGCGTCAAATTGATTTAAGCGTCTAGAGTAGGTAGTCAAAAAGATCTGAAAAACATAAACGCAATTTGATCTAAGCAGTTCGAATCATCATATTGTTGTAATCGCGCAAGGTGTTCAAAATATCTAGGCATTCATTGTTTCATATTTATATAAGCAGTCAGAGTGTTCAAATTTTTCTAAGCAAACAAAGCTATCAAAACATCTGTGCATAATGTACAACACCATAGTGCACAGATATTTTGAGAGCTTTGTTTGCTTAGATGATTTTGAACACTCTAACCGCTCATATAAATATGAAACAATGAGTGCCTAGATGTTTTGAACACCTTGCGCGCTTACAACAATATGATGATTTGAACTGCCTAGATCAAATTGGTTTTATCTTTTTCAGATCTTTTTGACTACTCTAGACGCTTATATCAATTTGACGCTGACTGTACCACAGCTCACTATATATTATGTAGCAAGCTAGTAAGTACCTAAACCCACCTAAACCTAACTGCAAATTATATGCGAGTAAAAAGAGACTTTTCAATTTAACCGGGTAATACAGTATCCCTACAAAGTTAAGTTAGTACCTAACTGCAAGTTATATGCGAGTCAACAGAGCATTTTCAATTTCAGCGGGTAATAGATACAGTACTTTTTTTGTAACAACAAAGAGGTTTTTTATGGCTGAAAATCCATTTACGTTTTTAGAATAAATAAATGTGTCCCTAATTAAGACAAAAACATAATTAAGTATATTATTATCAAATTATTTATAATTCACAATAATTTGTTATAAAACCTTTGCATTTTATCACTATTATTATAGGTACTTAATTATTTTGAAGTAGGCTGTATGGCTGTATGTAATCAATCACCTCACATTTGGCGCGCGCAAAAAAAAAACTTGCGCGCTTTTTCCCTTAATTAATAGGGGAGTTTTTGGCGCCATCTTGGCGGGTTAGGTTAAGTGGATATTTTAATTAATCGCAATTTGTTTCATAGTGGACTTTGTGACTCAAGATAGGTGTGGTTTTGTGCCCCAAGTGTTTACGCAACTGGACGATGTGTGGAATGATTAAAATATGCGCTATCTCGGTAACGTGATGCCGAGTGTTTTATTGTAGTGGTGACTACCTCAGCAAGAATTACCGAGAAGACCGACTCGACATACTTGACGCCAAATACTCCAAGAAGCATTAGAATGTAACACACCTACATTCTAATGAAAACATAAGAAACTATAATAACATACATAATACTCAAGAATTGGCAGTATGGCTTGATGTCTTCACCTGTCCAAAAAGGACGAACTTTTTTACAATACAATACAATACTTAATTAATAGGATTGGCGGGAAAACCTTCGAAAGTGAAAGGCGCGTTTTTGAAACTTTTGAAATATTTTTGCTATTTTCTTTATAGAAAAGTGTTTAAATAGTTATTGAATAATAAGTATTAGGCTAAAAGTAGCCTAGAAGCTCTTTTAGTCATGGGGAAACGGAAAAAACATAAATTAGATGGGGACCCAGTTCCAGCCGAATCCGACTGTTCCTCGGATGATAACGGGGACGAAAATAAGTATAAACCATACAAAATAGAAAATTACACCAGACAGTACCCTGAGGACGGGGGAAATTTTGAATATTTAGTCATTTACGAAAGTCTTATTGAGGGGAAACCCATAGGAGACAGGGACCTAATGTCCTTAGGCGCTGTACTTAAACGGCATAATAAAGGAATCAAAAGGTTCAAGAGGATAAATCGTTACAAAATAGGAGCAATTTTTGAGCGGCCAGGGTTAGCCAATATGGCCCTAAATAATACTAAGTCTTTGGTAGAACTTCAAGTAAAATGCACCATACCAGCAAACCTAACCGAAATCACAGGCGTAATTCGAGGCGTTCCCTCTTACATTCCAACTATAACATTTATAACGGAATTTTCAGTTCAAAGGACGTCGTGTCTGTACGCCGACTGATGCGCCGTGGACGAGATGAAGACCAGAACCTCATCCTGATTCCCACCCAGACCGTAGCCATTACATTCTCCTGCCCTACCCTTCCTGATAGCGTCGATATAAACTGCTGGTTTTTCGAGGTAAGCCCGTACGTTCCTCCTGTGAGCCAATGTCTGCGCTGCCTTCGATTTGGACATATTGGCAAATACTGTAAAAATGCTTAGAAGTGTTTGATTTGTGGTGAGAATCACCATTATAAACAATGCGACAAAGCTTTAAAAGACGCTGTTTGTATTCACTGCAAAGGAAACCATATTTCCATTTCTTCAGAATGTCCAAAGAAAAGGGAGGAAATTGAAAAACATAATTTAAAATACAAAAAAAGATCTTATGCTGATGTTTTTAATAATAAAAATTTTCCAGAGTTATCTGTTAAACCTGAAAACCAATTACAAAATTTACTTAAATCAGATGTTGTCCTTAATCTAATTATATCTACAATCCTAAAATTATATTCACAAAAATCATCACCAGACCAGTCATCTCCTATAACATCGGAGACTATTAAATCGGTTTTATTAGAAACATTCAATTCCAGTAAACCAAATACAGCTGTTAGAAAAAAATAATGGATCAGCTTAACATAGTTCAATGGAATGCTCAGAGTTTATTAAGTCACAAACATGTCTTCACACAATATCTATATCAGAATGACATTCATATTGGTCTCATTTCGGAAACTTGGCTCCAATGCACAAAAACTATAAATATCAAAGGTTATAAGATAGAAAGATTAGATACAGGTTCCAAACACAATGGTGTTGCTATTCTTATTAGAGATTATTTACATTACCAAAAATTTCAAACCTATTATGATGATTCTCTGCAAAACATAGCTATAACATTAAATATTAACAATGAAACTCTATCCTTAGTTAGCTTTTATAGCCCCACTTCAGCTATACCTAGCAACTTTGAATTCATATACCTAGATAATTTAATAAAATCATTACCCAAACCTTTAATTCTAGCTGGTGATTTCAATGCACACCACACCATGTGGGGTTGTGCAACCACTGACATCCGTGGGTCAACACTTTTAAATGTCCTCCCTCCATGTATCCCCAAACCTACCAACTTTAAAAGTGTCCTCAGTTACGTAAAACCTCCTGGCATCTCTGTTTTGTGTGACTTTATTACTAAAAATAATATACGATTATAATTTATTTATTTATAATCTACTAACACATTTTATATATAAGTATTGTGCGCGTCTTTATTTCAGATAGGTCCACAGCAAGCTCTACAGCCTCAAAATTCTAAAACTTAGACCACCTACGTTGTATTCTTACGAGACGCCTTGAAGAAGCAGAGTCTTTAAGAACAAAAAACTGAGCGAAAAACTGGACATTGGCGAAATCCAAAAGGGAACCGCCACCGCATAAAAAGAAGAAGAAGAATGTTATAAATAATAATAATTTATGTCTGTTAAATGATGGCTCTGTAACAACCGTCGGTTCACATAACTGGCGGTCTAATGCCCTTGACCTCACTATAGTCTCTCCCAGTTTGGCCTTAAGATGTAACTGGCAAGTACATGATGACTCACTATGCAGTTATCATTTTCCTGTTCTTACAAATTTATTATGCAATCCTTCAAACATTGATGATAACAGTAATGTGGCTGCAAATTATTCAAAACCAAATTATAAAACTGTCGACTGGAAAAAATATAAAGAACTGACAGATATAATGTTGTGCCATTCTAATTTTGATCTAACCAACTCCGAAATGTGCTATAACTTACTTTCCAAAATCTTACTAGAATGTGTATCTGAAGCAAATACTGTTAAAAAATCTTTAGCACATCAGCAAAGACATGGTCAAAGAAAAAATAAATTAAAACTTCCTTGGTGGAATGATAAATGCACACAAGCTGTAGTAAATTGCAAAACAGCTTATATAGAATTTAAGCAAAACCCTGTTGAAGAAAAATACTTATTATTAAAAAGAAACAAGCACAAAAGAAGTTAATAATCAAAAGGGAAAGGCAGAATGCCTGGGTAGAACTATGCAATTCATTCAACCGCCAGACACCTTTATCTATCATATGGACTAATATTAGAAAATTCAATAAGTCATACTCCAGTCCTAGTAATAGTCACCATTCCAATAATTGGATTCAACCGTTCTTAGATAAGTATACTCTAAATGCACAATCCCAACCATTAAGCGATTATTCTGATCACAGTCCTAATACAGAACAGTTTTTTATGAAACCTTGTGGCAGCTAATAATTCAGTGATAGTAATATCACTGAATTATTAGCTGCCATAAATTCACGTAGAGACACTGCTTTTGGTTTAGATCACATATCCTATAAAATGTTCAAAAATCTTAGTAAATCTGGCTGCAATATAGTGCTTTAAATATTTAACTCATTATGGCACCAGCAAATAATTCCAAAGTCATGGAAAGTTGATTGTCTTATCCCTTTACTTAAACCTGGTAAAGACAAAAATCATCACGACTCATATAGACCCATAGCATTAACATCTTGTGCAGCAAAATTATTTGAACAATTAGTGAAACAAAGACAGGAGTACTTTTTAGAACATAACCATTTATTGCCTTATAATCAATTTGGCTTTAGAAGAGGTCGTTCAGCAGTAGAAAGCTTGAATCATTTGTATTTAGATATTCATGAGGCTTTGTCAAGTGGCAGTTTCTTGGTTTGCATCTTCTTTGATATAACAGGTGCCTTCAATAATGTTAATCATAATGTTCTAGCTGATGAGCTGTTTTCACTGGGATTACCTGAAAAATTTATAAAACTTCTTAAATAATAGAGATGTTTATGTTAAACTTAAAAATAATTTATTTGGTCCACAGTCATCCAGTAAAGGTGTCTGTCAAGGTGGGATATTAAGTCCCTTATTGTTCATATTATACATACATAGGTTAAATAACATACTAGGAAATAGCACAAAAAATCTACAATATGCTGATGATCTCACACTATATTGCTCTGGCAATAACATGCATCAAGTTGAGCAAAAACTTAATAGTGCTTTGACTAATCTTAAAAGTTATTTTGATTATTTAAAATTAGATGTAAATTTAAATAAAACTAAAGTTGTAATTTTTAGTAAAAGAAAGAGGCTACTTACTAATATATTCTATGATAACAATTTACTGCCGGTGGACGATGAAGCCAAATTTCTAGGTGTCACTTTTACACGTAACCTTTCATGGGCTAAACATGTTTCTGGCTTGACAGACAAAGCATTACGAGCTTATAATATCTTGAAATCATTAGCTCGAACATATTGGGGAGCTGACCCGAAAATTTTGCTTATGCTGTATAAATCCATTGTTCGTTCTCATTTTGAATATAGTTTTCTTTGTTATTCTTCCAATGCGGCACTTGTAAATAAACTAGAAAAAATACAAAATAAAAACCTTAGGCTTATCACAGGAGCAATGAACTCTACCCCTATTGTATCAATGCAAGTAGAATGCAATATACCTCCATTAATGCTGAGATTCAAATTTTTAAATGTAATGTAGGCGGTTCGGGACGACTAAATAATAACACCTGACTGCGATTAATGGCCTTTATTAATAAGGAACAATTACTTATATACTTAGTAGAGAGAGCTGAGTGTGTGCTTATAAGTAGCTAGTACACACACTACACCTCCCCCCTAAAATGAAAAAAAAAAATTAAACACAAATAAAAAATTTTTTTACCTATTTGTTGACAAAATAAACATTAGGTAAGTAAGTAGCTAATATTCAAAATTAAGTGAAAAACATTTTTTTAAACAGATCTAAATATACCTACAATATATGACGAAGCTAAAGTCAATACAATCAGCATTGTACCAATACAAATTATAACAAAAATATAATATTTTGTTAAGTTATTTAAACTAAGTCTTACTTACTTAAGTACTTATTTGAAACACAAATAGATATAAATTTCAATAACAAAATACTTTAAGTAATTATAATCTTGTTAGCTACTTAAATCATTACTATCATTATTATTATTAATCCAAAATCAATATATGCTTTTTAAATTTTCACAAGTACTTATTCGTAATTTCTCATTTCCTTTGATTGAGGACATTTTAAATCAAACTTAGTGAGTATTTACCTTTATAGTAGGTAATATATTTTATAATATTCTGATTTATAGGTACGTAAGTATAGATTGCACAGACCTACGTCACGACAAATAATAAATTTATAAAATTATTAATTATATTAAGAAAAAAAATTACCATCACAAAATTCTGTAAAACTAACTAAAGTACCTCGTTATGAGTTTTAATCTGCACTTTAATAGTTTACTTTATTTAAATTCAAAATTCACGGTCACGTTTTCAAAAGAGCTTTATTTTTAACAATCTGTAAAAATTACCAAATGCAAACCTACTTTTCTCTTTTCTAACATTATTTCTAATTATTCCATTCATTTCTAAGTTATTACCTTTGAACGTCTTTAAAAAATCTTTCATCAAAATTATAGTTACACTCAAATATTATACCTACTACTCATGTTCATATTAAATTCAAAATGGTAAAATTGTAAAATACCAACTCTCTCTTTCTCTCTCAACTATTTAAATTCTCTAATAAAGGTATTTCATTACCAAATATTATCTCTCAATATTCATATTTGACTACACTGTATATCCTACTCTGCTCGTTATAATTAATCACTTTTTTTCATATATCGGTACACTTATTTACTCATACACATCGTCTAGGTACTTTACATATATTCATTCGCCCGGCGCCGGCGTACTTTTATTTTTATTTAATTATTTATATTGGTACATAAAATCATATTTATTTATAGTCGACTTCATAATTCATTATTATAAATGGACAACTTAGTGCCATTTGGGTTGTGCGCACAACCTATATTTGGGGGTCATAGTTTTAAGCCTCTTTGGACTCCAAAATTTTACACTGAGGAATCTCGTTCACACTATGTTCGAAATTAAGGATCTGACCTCCCATGTACCATTTCATTATATAGGGTCATGATTTAAGACATCTTATTTGGTCTCCAACAGTATCCAAAGGGGAATCTCGTTCGCACCTTGGTATATCTGAAGGACCTGATCCCTATAGTACCTCTCATTTAATGTGTACCGTACTATCGAGCATATTTGCATTATCATTTCAAACCAAAACCTACAAAAAAAACTATCATACCTAAATGAATATAGGGTAAATAATGATTTCATCGCTCTTGGGTGATCAGTCCAATCGCATGTGAAACATTATAAACCATATAATTCCCTATCTTCAATAAATAAATAACACATTTCAACATTCTAAAACCTACATAATAAAAACAAACCTATACCTTTTAACCTATGCTGTAGGTACCTAATCATAATCTAAAAGTTACGAAAAGATTTTTCATACAGCTACGTATATCTTTCTTTACCTACTTATACCTACTTCATAACAATTCCTAATCTTTTTCCAAACTAATTCTAACCATTTCCCAACATTTCTCTTACTCTACTTTATTTTTCTCTTTATCATATTCCCATAATTCAAACCATTTTAAAATACTTATTCACTTTTATCTTTACAACAAAAATTTCCAACTCTCAAATGTTATTAATACCTAGATCTGGTAAAATATTTCTTTGCAACTAAAGTGACACTATTCTTATAAGGTTCCAATTTTCCGCTTAACCAGCAAACTCGTGTGGGATTGTTTATAACCGACTTATGTTTCTACTGCACTAAATTAACAGCTTGCATAAATGGATGTGGAATATATTCCACGTAATGCCGATCGAAATACAATACTTTGTCTTTCTATATCAGGCATGTTTGTATTAACTAAAACATCGGATTGCATCACTAATAAATAATATGTAAAATTAGTTTCTATCACCAGTATGAATTTATTGAAGTTACGTTAATTTCTAAACACAAACTAATGAATTTGTTGATTTGTATATCCGTATGTATTTTAAATGTACTTTTGTGTCAATAAAATATGATATAGATAAAATATAAACCGGCATCATAACAAATTGATTATTGACCTAATCATAACAAAAAATTTAAATAAAACATATGCTTATAGAACATTAATTCCGACCGACTGAACAATATGTTTCTACTTTTAATATACTTACGAACAGTTTTTTACCTCGTTATACCTAAGCAATAAGATCTCGTAAAATCAAAATAAATTTTAAGTGTCGATCTAATTAAAATATTGATTCTTTGTAAGTTAATCATAATGAAATTAGTTATTTATTGTTTTTTAACTTTAATAAAAAAATGTGTACGAAACATGTTTAAGTAATTGATTTCGAAAATACCAAAAAGAATATACTTTTTTCAACAAATACCTAAATACATAACGAATGAATAAATGTTTACCTAATAGTGCAAGGAACAAAATATTTCAGAATACAAATAAAAACGTAAAGAATGCAATGCAACTCCTGCAACATAATATGTATAATTTTATATGATAAAACATTTTTTTTAATTCTAAAGTTAAAATCTTATGTAGGTATGGATACCTACCTATTACGTAAAGCCAAATAGACGTTTCTTTAAAAATTATTATTTTATTTTAAATTAAAATTACGAGTTGCTTTTCAATTAAGAAGATGGCTATATGTGAATTTATGATGTAAGAAAGAATATCATAATCATTTCTTTAAAAAAAAAAAAACGGACACGAAATATCACTGACAATCGAAATTTAAAATTAAGCTTATTTAGTCTCTATAATTTGCTTTTAAAAATTAAAATACTTTTAGTATGAACAACAGAATCATGCACAAACTCAAAATAAAGGAAAAATAAACTGCATACTTTGAAATTATTCGGGTCCATTAATTAAACTACTTATTAAATGAAAAAACAAAACATTTCCATAAAAATAGAAAAATATCGTACTTTTTTTATTCACCAAATTCGTAAGAAAATGTAGATAAGTACACATATAATAATTCAATACTATTTTTCACATCGTTTACTTAGATTTAATAAGTTAACCCAAATTAGAAAATTCACGCGAACATCATTGGAACATGCAATAATTTCCGATACAAATACCACACGTGTTGCTTGGTCAGCAATGTTTACTTGTGCTCAATTACGAAATTTATGTCACAAGGTTCAATAACTTAAGTTTATTTATAACTGATTGACTTCAAAAAGAAAAAAGAACAAAAAAAATATCTAAAGGAACCATACGAATTTAAAAAAAAAAACAAAAACTGTTAATTCCACTTACCTACTTACAACCGTAGTAGGTAACTTCCTATCACGAAAAACAAAAAAATAATTATCAGTGTTAAATTTACCTTAAAACCAATAATCAATCATCGATAAATCAGGGTATCGGGAATCCAAAACTGTGAACATAAAAAAACAACATTTACAACATTATTAAACCCTCAAAATTAATCCTGCCAAAGTAAAATTCTTATTCGTAATTGCGAAATATTACGCTGTTTCTAACTTCTGTGCAATCATTACTATAAATCAGATTTGTTTTATTTCATATTCCAAAAACATATTGAAACACTTCAAAATAATGTCAATTAATAATTAATTACTTAACACATTTCTTTTTAAGTAAATAATCGATTACAACATTATGTACTTATGGTTAAAATAAAAAAAAGACATAATAAGAGATATAAAAATATCTAGCAAAAAAACACATTATTATAAAATTATAAGTTTTGGTTATGTTAAGAAACATAACCTATGTATACATTACATTACACACCATAAATTCTTTTAAAACATGTCCTTTAAACGTCAATTAAGTACCTAATTACTTTCAAACAGTTTTTTTTCAAATGAACAGAAATTATATCAATAATAATTTAAAATTCTATCAATTAAATCGTATTTTTTTTTTACATAAAAGCAGTTTGTCTCAAACAAATAACAATTAAGTAATAAAAGAAAAAAAACATAAATGGTCGAAATCAAACCTCACTTGTCTTGGCTACCGCACTTGTCTATAATACCGATTAGAATTTTGTCGATTTTGAATCCCTGTTGTCCTTAAATATGTTCCTTGACCGGATCAGCTCCCTGCTGCATCCACTTCCGACCCCAACATCTCCCGGCACCCTGCAGGGGTCATCACCTCAGCAGCAGCATCACAGTAAACAGCAACGAACACTTCTTGACATTTTAATTTTGATTGTCCATTTGTTTTTTATTGAAGAATAAATTTTTAATTTTGATTCCTATATTTTAAATTATGATTATGAAATTAATTAACAGCTATATTGTCCACATTATAAGTTACGTATTAGAATGTATTTTTAGTCCTGTCTTTTATTTAAAACACCACTGTCACCTTTATTATTTATCAGTTTGTAATTTATTTATCACTCATGGTCCTTTTTTTGGGTTCCGTATTTTTTTTTACTAATTTCCACTTAAAACCATCTGCGCAGCGCCGCCGACAGGCAGCACTGGCAGGGTCGCCATGTAATGTAGGCGGTTCGGGACGACTAAATAATAACACCTGACTGCGATTAATGGCCTTTATTAATAAGGAACAATTACTTATATACTTAGTAGAGAGAGCTGAGTGTGTGCTTATAAGTAGCTAGTACACACACTACATTTAAATTTATTCTTAAGCTACATAGCTTAAATGATAATAATCTTATAAATGAACTAAATAACAATAGTGTTCATATTGTACATACATCAGCATCAAACTGTAAATGCCCATATATCCTTCATGATTTTATAGAAATATCAGCATATGTTAAAGACAGTAATATAAATTGTAGAGATCACTGGGCTTGCTATTGTGATTCTTACGAAAGTAAATTTCCTCTCTTAGAAATAAACATTGATCATGACTTGCGAAATAAAGAGGCAGTGTATGAAAAATTAGCAACTTGGCCTGAATACCATGTGATATACACAGATGGCTCGAAAAGTGAAACTGGAGTCTCAGCGGCGTTTTACCATAAAGATATTAAGTACGGCAAAGGTTATCGCTTACCATTAAAGTTCAGTATATTCTCGGCAGAAGCAATTGCAATTTTATTAGCCTTAAAATATATACAATCAGATTCCATGTGTTTTGACAAAAGACACTTTCTAATAGCCTCTGACAGCATGTCAGTGCTGCAAGCACTAGAAAAACCAGGTTTTCTCATAGTCCACTATTTAATATATGAAATAAAGGAAATTTTACAATTATTAAAAGATTGCAAGACCGTTAAATTTGTTTGGCTTTGGACTCCAGCACATGTCGGTGTGACAGGCAATGAAAATGCCGATTATCTTGCCAGACTAACAAATTCACTGGGTGGCAATATTAAAAACTTTTCTACTCCTTGGCAAGATCTCTTACCCGAATATCGTAGAAAGATCAACGAGCAATGGATAGAAGAAAGAACAGCAATTACTCAATCAAAAGGAGCATGGTATGCCGGTGTTAATAAAGAAGTTGGCCGAAAACCCTGGTTCGCTACATCTAGAAATTATTTACAAAGAAGATTTTACACGCAGATCAATAGACTAAGATTTGGACACTGCAGGTTTAAAGCTCATTTGCATCGCATGCATTTAATATCATCTCCTGAATGTACAGAATGTACCATAGGAGAAGACCAAACACTGGAACATATTTTCTTTACTTGCCCAGTATTTAACATACAGCGTTTGCTCCTCATAGATCGGTTGATGGAAACACACAAAGATATCCCGCCATCACTACAGGACATTCTAGCATGCCCAGAAAATTTTATTGCTATTTATGATTACATTAGCTCCACAGTTGGAGAAATTTAACTTGACAAACTCACGGAAATGACTATCTCTCGGAAAAGACCATACCTCGGAAAAGACCATCCCTCGGAAAAGACTTAAATAGGAAATGACGATATTATCAAGATGAAACTCTCATTCAAGATTTGGCTTTTAGCCTTTTGACTTATTTTACCAAGACAAGACAAGAATACAAGATTTGGCTTTTAGCCTTTTGACTTATTTTACCAAGACAAGACAAGAATACAAGATTTGGCTTTATGCCTATTATGTTATATTACAAAGAAAAGACAAGAACTCAAGATTTGGCTCCTAGCCTTTTATCTTACCAAGACAAGTTTAGACCGAGATTTGACGAACAATATAAATTAAAAAAAAATAATACTAAAGACCTGGCAGTATGGCATGATGTCTTCGCCTGTCCACAAAAAAAAAAGGACGAATTTTTACTACTACTACTACTTAATTAATATTAGGTACCTATTGAATCCCACATGGCATGCCGGCTTGCCATTTCATTTGACTCCGTTGTTCCCCAAATGGCAAGCCGGCACAATCTCGGTCACAATACGGGTAGGTAACTGAGCGCGATGTTGCGCGGACGGTGGTTGGCGGCGAACTAAACGAATGAAAAAACACCCGGCCCGAGCGCATCGAGACATTGACAATGACAACTGTCCGCTCGCGGGCGCGGCGTGAACATCCCCCCGTCCCGGACAGTAGCAAACTGTCCGCCAACTCAATCTAAGGGCAGGCGAGAGAGGGTAGCGATCGCTCGCTTCAAAACAGAGTCCCCCACCAGGACCTCGGCAAACCTGGGCACACCATCCGACCCCGGATGAAGCTGAACAATGCGTCCTAAACGCCAGCGGAGGGGCGGCAGGTTTGGATCCTTTACCAACACGAGGTCCCCGGTCTTGGGTGGGGTCGTCCTATCCGACCACTTAACGCGTTGCTGCAAAATGTGCAAATACTCCAGATGCCAACGGCGCCAAAGACTCTGCGTAAGCTGCTGGAGCAATTCAAATCGCGAGAGCCGTCCGGAGGGCACTTCGGAATAAGGATATTCCGGCAAGGCGTTAAGCGGTCTGCCAATCAAAAAATGGCCCGGCGTAAGGGCCTCTAAATCATTCGCGTCCGAAGACAACGGACACAACGGACGCGAGTTGAGGACCGCCTCAACCTTACAAAATACGGTCGCGAGTTCCTCAAACGTGAGGACCGTCTCCCCAATAACGCGACGAAGGTGAGTTTTAGCGGCCTTTACAGTTGCTTCAAAAATCCCTCCCCAGTGGGGGCAGGATGGCGGGGAGTACTGCCATCGTACCCCTCTGCGAGAGAGTGTGGATCCGATCTCAAAATTATTCCTATCCAAAAATTCACAAACTTCCTTTAAATACCTATCGGTGCCCTTGAAATTGGTTCCACAATCGGACCTGATTAACGACGGCATTCCGCGGCGAGACACAAAACGATTCAACGTGGCTACAAAGGCTTCTGTGGTGAGGGCACTAACCACCTCCAGGTGGACCGCTTTAGTGGCCAAACAAACAAATACACACAAGTAAGCCTTTTCCGTTCTAGCATTACGAAGCCGCGATGTCTTAACGGTAAATGGCCCCGCAAAATCCGTTCCAACTCCTGAGAAGGGCATCGATTCGTTCACTCGATCGGCAGGCAAATCACCCATCTGGGGCTGCATCGTATCGGCGCGCAAACGATAACACGGGAGACAACGAAAAATAACGGATCGGATTATTCTCCGCGCTGACAAAATCCAGAACTCTCGTTGGAGGAGCGCGGTCAAAGCATTACAACCGGCATGAGCATTCTTTACATGTCGGTCTGTAATCAACAGTCTAACTAACGGTCCATCCTTGGGGAGCAACAAAGGGTGACGTGATCCGTACGGCAGGTTGGCATGTCTGAGCCTACCTCCGACACGCAGCAATCCGGTACTGTCCAAGAAGGGATTCAACCGCACCAAGGGTCCCTTCAACTTGGACTTACTTGAGCGCAGGGCTTTCAGCTCCGGTTCAAACTCTCGCTGTTGCGTCACTCGCAACCAATGCAACAGAGCGTCTTGCCGCTCTTGTGGGGCGAGGACCGGAGACAACGATTTCTCCTGAGGCTGGCGACAATTTCGCACAAAGCGCCTCATCCAAGCAGTCACGCCGAGCAACTTATCAAGAGAACTGTAGCGGTCTAACAAAAACTCCATCTGCGGAGCCGCCACCGTCTCCACGGCGTGAACACGCATGCCTAGGTCTGGGACTCTGGCCACAGCCGGGGTGGCAGGCCATGAGCGCTCAGGCCGTAACAACCATGATGGACTCCACCATAGGTGGTGGTCCACTAACTCAGGCGCCTCGCAGCCGCGGGAGGCACAATCTGCGGGGTTCAGTTCGCCCGGTACGTGGCGCCAAATCAACGGGGCCTTTGAAGTCTGAATTTGTGAGACCCGGTTGGCCACAAAAACCTCAAGGGTGTGGACTGAACTCTTCAGCCAACAAAGGACGACCTGGCTGTCAGACCACGCAAATATCGACTCCAAGTCGACACCGTTTCCCAAGGTGTCGGCAACATGATTGAGTAGCCGTACTAAGAGAGTGGCGCCGGACAACTCCAACTTCGGAATGGTTAGCCTAGTCCGAAGGGGGGCGACCTTACTCTTGGCCGTAACTAAGTGTACGGCGACAACGCCTGCTGCATCCACCGTTCGGAAGTAAACGGCTGCCGCGTATCCGCTTTCGGACGCGTCACAAAAGCCGTGCAGGGAGGCTTTAAACTTTCCCGAAGGCAGCATTTGCCTCGGTATACAAACCCGATTGACGTCGGGTAGGGATGACACGAACCTCACCCACTCTCGTAGGAGGCTACCAGAGAGGGGTTCATCCCATGACAATTCCGCAGCCCAGAGCTCCTGTAGGAAGCACTTCATCGAAAACACTACAGGGCTGAGCCAACCGTTCGGATCAAAGGTACGGGCTACAGTAGACAGCACCGTGCGTTTAGTCCAGACCTTTGGGTCTGGCAGTTCTAATCTATATGTGAACAAATCCGGGACTGGTCGATACTGGACTCCCAAAACAGACAGCATGTCTGGAGTCTCCGGATTTTCAAAGAGGAGCGGCTCTTGCTGGTGGTCCTTAGGCAAATCTGCCAATAGGTCCGGTGAGTTAGACAGCCACTTCCGCAACTCATAGCCACCAGCCCTCAAGAGCGCAATCAGCTCATCACGTAAGACGAGAGCCTCATCTAAGCTCGAGGCCCCCGTGCAGATATCGTCGACAAATAAGGCCCCCCCCTCAATAAGAGCAGATGCCCGGGGATAGCGTAGCCGTTCGCGCTCTGCGAGCTCCAAAAGCGAACGGATCGCCACAAAGGGGCTCGACCGCAAACCATAAGTGTTGGTGTTCAGCTCGTAAGCCAACATCGGATCCTGGGGATCCTCACGCCAAAGGATGATCTGGTATCGTCTATCCTCCGGGTGAATCACGGTCTGTCTGAACATCATGCGGATATCGGCCACAAAGACGACAGCGTGCCGGCGGAAGTTGGTCAAAACATCACAGACATCGTGATGCAACTTCGGCCCCGCATGCAGACACTGATTCAACGACACTCCGGTTGACGTGGGCGCTGAACCATCAAAGACCACGCGGATCTTCCCATTGGAAGTCTTCAAAACAGCGTGGTGTGGCAGGAAGTAATGTTCCACATTACGCCAGTCCAACTGCGAGATGGACATGTGCCCAAGGTCCAAATACTCCCGCATGAAGTCTATATACTTCTCCTTGAATGCGGGATCCCTGGCCATCCTACGCTCCATGGACAACAATCTCTTCTCGGCCATCGGTCGGGAGCTCCCTAAAGGAGGGCGAACCGCCAAGAAGGGCAAGCGGGTAATCAAGCGACCCGAGAGGAGGCGCCCAGTGTTGTTCTGGTAGAACAATTCGCACTCCTCCGCTAACGGATCCAACCGCTTGGCAGTGGGAGGTTCCTCCACCTCCCAAAACTTTTGGAGAACGTCGGACAAAGTAGAACCGACAATGGTCTGGCGGTCTACCGACGGGGTCTCTGGTGTCTGTGGTACCTTTCCCATCACCACATGACCCAGCGACGAGGACAAGGCGACAAGAT
The DNA here is from genome assembly GCA_949710035.1 of Crambus lathoniellus. Taxonomy (NCBI): domain Eukaryota; kingdom Metazoa; phylum Arthropoda; class Insecta; order Lepidoptera; family Crambidae; genus Crambus; species Crambus lathoniellus. The sequence goes on from OX453304.1 coordinate 25,222,363, forward strand.
CGGCTGTCTGCAAAACTCGCTTGCTTCCACACAGTACACGACCGAGGACATCCGCACCAATCAACAAGTGTATTGGGCCCGGTCGGTGGAAGGAAGGATCAGCCAAAGCCAGTCCAGACGTCAGCTCAATCGTGGATGGCGGCACTCGCACTTGCGGGAGTGGTCCAACCACCTTATCAAAAACTATCGCCGAAGCACCGATCTTCGGCCTTGGCGTGAAGTGGGGGGAGAAGGAGAACTCAACTCGACCAATCGGATCAGGGATCCGCGAGTCTCCCACCCCCCGTACCGCTTCGTGATGCGGCACAAGCAAAAGACCCAGCTGTCGGACAAGCCACCTGGACATTATGCACCCCTGGGCACCTGAGTCCAAAAGGGCACGCACCGTTACAACATTGCCCTTAGGTCCCCAAACATTCACGGAGGCTGTTGGCAACAGCACAAGCTCCGGAGGGGTGGTTGGGTCCGACAGGGGCGCCATTAAAAATTTTGGGGGGGTACTTGTCCCCCTCGCGCCTGAGTCGGCGCGCCAAATGTGGGACGCTCGTACCGGGCGAGCGGGTCCCAATCGGGTACATACTGGCCCCGACCAACAGCACTCCTAGGTGCAGGGTAATACCCGTCTGGGGCGTGCCTCGGTACATAGTACCCCAATCGAGGCCTCTCCATTAGGGGGGGGGAGTAGCAAATAGGGCCCGTGCCCATCGCCACCGTGGCGTACTCTTGTGGTACCCCCCTACCCCCGCCCGTGGCGGGGGCGTCTCTCCTATAGTTCCCCCTCTCCGGGGGGGACTGAACGGGGGGGCTAAGCCCCGCCGAATCTCTAGGGGACCGGTTCCGGGCTGCCGGGCCCCCGCCCGTGCGCGAGGAATTCGAACCCCGGTCGCTCCCGGCGTCCTTGCGGTCCAAACAAAGGAGGGGGTGATGCCTCCCTCCGCAAAGACGACAATCCTCTGTCTGGGGACACGCCGACTGCATGTGTCCCCCCAAACACCTATAGCACCATTGGCGCTGTCTAGCAACGGCCCTCCGTCCCTCTGGGCGGAGGCCTCTAAATTTGGCACATTCGTGCACCACGTGCCTATCTCCCCTGCAATACCTGCACCGCTCACTCGGTGCGGGGGGAGGGGACTGCTGGAAGGCAGCATACCGATTGGTCGGGCGACGGGGCTGTTCCCTCGCCGCCACCATACGACCAACACCTGGAACCGGGGCGGGCTCCAGGTGGTCCGTCACCCTACATTCGTCCTCCAAAAAACGAAGGAGGTCCGCGAAGGGCGGGAGATACGAGGCGCTGTCGCCTCCGTACCTCTGCTCGAAACGCCCCTTCATTTCAGCGGGCAATTTGGCGAGGACTATGTGCAGCAGTATAAAGGACCACTGATCCACCGGCAGGTCCAATCGCCTTAGGGAGTTGACCGCTGACAGTAGCGGGTTCAGCAACTCCCTCCGTAACAGGTGTACCCGCGTGATTCGCGGGAGGGCCAAAATCGTGGCCACGTGGGTGTCCGCCAGTAACCGGACATTCTGGTACCTGCTAACCAGAAGCTGGCGAGCCACCTGGTAGTTGTCGTCGCTGATGAGCAGGTGCTGGATTACCGCGCTGGCCTCTCTTCGCAGGGAGGAGCGCAAATAGGCCAACTTCTCACTAGGGGATAAGTCCCGTCGTGAGTCCACTAGGCTGTCAAACAGGTTAATGAAGCCCATCCAGGCTGACAGATCCCCATTAAAAGTGGGAATCTCCAACGTAGGCAATCGGCCTAGCAACGCCGTCGGGGTAGGTTTGACCTCCCCGCTCAAAACCGGCTCCCCCTTCCGAACAGCCAGGGCCCTCTCAGCCGCCTCCGTGAACTGGTCAGCCAGCTCATAGGCCTGGGCTACATCCTGCTCCAGCTGTTCCGACACGGCATCATCAGCTGGGGGGTTTTCCAAATAATACGCGCGACACTCCATGGCGTGGCGCTCCAGGTCTTGCAGCCGAGCTGCCAGCCCGCCATACCGAGCTAGCAACTAGGCGCGTTGCTAGCTCGGTATGGCGGGCTGGCAGCTCGGTCGGCCGAGCCCGGTCGGCTCGGTCTATTAATGTGACCGCACAAGCAAGCCAACGCAAAACTCCTTGGATGCCAGCCCTGGATACGGCGGGCGGATTCGTAGGAGCCATTTATAATCCGTTTAATAAACAAAGCAAACAAAGAAATATAAAAGTGGTAAACATCAACAAAAAAACAATAGAAATAGGTCGCGTCACGATAATATAAAACACAATTAAAATTCGGACGACATACACGGACCCTACTATTTTCATAAATTATTAACAACTTACCAATTTCAAGGGCTAACAATATAACGGTATAAACAAAACGGTATAGGATTAACGGTATGGCATACACGGCACGGCCAAGTCAACCTCGCAAATCAACTACTAAACCGTTATCAACAAACAAAAACAAAACTATTTTTAATAATAATACTCGTAATTTAATACTACTAATAATTAAAACTAGTTCCACTTTTTTAACTAGGCAAGCGGACTCGGAACAAACACTAGTATGTGGTACTAATAAACAACACTTTCGAACGAAACTATTCGTCAAATAAATCCGGACACACAAAAAAAAATATACACATCTAGGCGAGTAAACTCGTATCAAATCACTAGTATGTGACAACAATTATATAAGTGTCTATCTATTATCGGATCCACCAAGTGAGAAACATTCGCTTCGAGAACTTACTAGAACAATTTCTTAGTACTTCTCGTCTCGGATCGGATCGGATCGGAAATCGGATCGGAAATCGTCTCGGAATACCCTCGAGATTTTAACAAAAAAAAATTAATTTTATTTTTACTATGAAATTTTATGTAGTTAATTTTAATATGAAAATTAATTATATCAACTAAGCTCTGCTACCAAAAGATGATCAGGCACAAGTGTGGTGACCATCGACTGTGTTCCACAGTTTATTGAAACGGATGTTTCTCATGCAAAATTAAGTTACTTAAGCTAGTCCTACCTTAACGAGAAGATACTGTTCATAATCCAGGGGGCTGATCGCTGTCTCGCCGGCGCGCGCGCCTGACAAGTAGGTCTTGACCCAACCCCCGATGGGAAACTCTTATAGCTAACACTCTTATAACTACACAATGCCCTAATAGACAGCTAAAACCTTCCCGGCGCTTTTCAAGGCGAACACACACGGGTCACAAGTCTCTACCCCGACCGGGCACTCGTAGGTGCAAAGTCTCGGTCACAATACGGGTAGGTAACTGAGCGCGATGTTGCGCGGACGGTGGTTGGCGGCGAACTAAACGAATGAAAAAACACCCGGCCCGAGCGCATCGAGACATTGACAATGACAACTGTCCGCTCGCGGGCGCGGCGTGAACAACAGATTTTGTGTTTTTTGCTTGGGATTGTTTGAAAATGGTATGTAAAGTGTTGTTTTATTAATTATTTATAATAAATAATATATTATAAATGCTAGCATAAGTGTTTTGTGGTATATTTTTGTTATCAATCGTGTTTCAAACTAGGGTTCTTATTATAATGGCTGGTTTTTTTTTGTCACCGATTCATCTAATGACCAAACCAGAAAACTGGCTGTATTGTATATCAAATGATACATAATTTATCAAGGAATTTGATTATGCGTATAACTTTTTATTTTAGTTATGTTTCGTTCATAATATTATCACAAAACTGAATTTGGAACTTGCCGTGCTGGAACGATATTTTCTTGGCATCATATTGTTACATTTCAGATGGGTGTGTAATGATTTCTTACTTTGAACACATATATATATTTTATGTCTATAATATAGGCAATTTAATGCAGAATTTGAATATGTAACATACACTAATTGATATTGTTCGATGTATTTGTTCTAAGCATTTTATTTCAACTCGACCGCTGTTTATCTTTTCATACGACGGTCCGCCCACTTCAAACGACTCTAATAAATTACACAGTTATCGCATTCATTTCAAACTATTGTAAGTGTTTAGACTCATTCAAAAGCTTCTCAGAACTGTGCGCCTTATCGCTTAGACAAAAGATTTGTGAGCGCACGAAAACAAACAACGCATCTGGTCGCACCGGTCATCAAAAAACGCGGTGTCAGATTACAACGTCTGGGAATCTTGCTTTTTCGCGCATTTTTGCCGTTAGGTACAGCAGAGGTTAATACAATATGTATGCAATAAATGTTTGTTTGCCTCGCAAGTGTGTTGAAAAAGTGCGTATGAAACTCGTGAGCAACTTACTCACTAGACACTCGGCTGATTTACGCCCTCGCCTGCGGCTCGGGCTGCAACCCACAGCCTCGTGTATAATGAGCAACTTAAGCTCACTTGTATCATAATTTACTATTATGTTTATTATTTTATTTTGTCTGTCTGTCTGTCTGTCTGTCTGTATCTGTCTGTCTGTCTGGGGCAACGTAGCTCATAAACGACTGGACCGATTTTGATGCGGTTTTTTTAAATTGAAAGCTAAATTAATCGAGAAGGTTCTTAGCCACGTTTGATGAAAATCTATCCGGCCATTTATGGAGATGGTCAACTGCCTGCCGAAACGGTAAAAGGTACAGAGGTGATGCTTTCAATAAAATAATGTACCTCTTCGATTTATATGATCGAAGATGTACCTACACCCTGGGCAAATTTAGGTGCAATAAAAAAATGGTAGGTACCTACCTAGCAAAAAAATTCTGTCTGTCTGTATGTAGGTACCTATACTAAACTTTCATTATTCGTAGTGCCTAAATAGATCAAGCGATTTTAATGCAGTTTTTTTTAATTTTCTATGTAGGTAATTTAAAAAGGAAGATACTTATAAAAATAAAATTTTAGAAACTTAAAAACCCCCGACTCAAAAAAAACTTACAAATGTAAAAAGTAAAATTTCTCTCTCGGGGGACCCTCAACGTATAATTATACCCTTTTAGTACCTAGGTACTTCTATTTTGTGGTCCCCCGATTAAGAGAGAATTTTTTTTTTCCTTTTTTAAGTTTATTTTATGTCGGGGGTTTTTAAATGTTTTTCTTTATGAACTACTTAATACGACGGCATATTTTTTCTGTTGTTTAACAAAAAAATGCAAATGTTTATATCAGAAGCAAAGAGTCACTCTCATTGTGCTTTTTGCAGCGTTAGTTTATGTAAGTTACGATGATTACAAAGTGATTATAAAATCATTAGCACTCATTAGTGTGAAAAATGGAAAAATAGTAGTTTTGACCAGTACTTTACTGTTTCTGCCTTCACCACGTAGAGGTAGGTAGGTACCTACTCGTAATTTATGTTATTTACGAATTTTTATTTTTTCATGAACTTTCATTTTAATTTTATTTAAATTTTTACTTTTTTGCATTCACAATGCAATTTTTATGGTTGAAAAATGGAAAATGAAGTACCTATTTTAGAAAAAAATGGTTGTGAGACGGGTCGATTTTTTCTAAAATACTTCATTTTCCATTTTTCAACCATAAAAATTGCATTGTGAATGCAAAAAAGTAAAAATTTAAATAACTTGCCATAGTAATTTCTTCTTTAGCGATTGTCAAATAGGTATCTGGAAAGGTAGTTCTTTCGCGTGTGGGGGTAGTAATATCTTCACATTGATGAAATTAACGCTGGCTATACAGCGTGTAAGAAGTATTTGATAAATTCGACGCTGTTCGTAACGACTCCGTAGCTCAGTGGTTAGAGCAGTCGCCCGGATAGCGAAAGGTCGTGGGTTCGAGTCCCATTGGAGCTGGTTGTGAGACGGGTCGATTTTTTCTAAAATACTTCATTTTCCATTTTTCATTTCAATTTATAATCAAGATTTTAAAGAATTGGTTAAAGTAGGTGTAGGTACTTACATGGATATTTAAATAAATTCTAAAGAAAATCTTTTATTTGAATTCTCAAGATATTAAGTAGGTATAAGAAGTTTGTAAAAATTATAACATCACGCTGTATGGTGTTGGTGTGGTTAAGTATGGTTCTAATTCATATTATCTTTCTCAATATCTGGAATACTTAAACAAATAGTGTTCATTCGCTGAACAACCTTCCTTAGGCCGCTATATTCGTATATCTTAAACTTTATCTGGGCTCTTGAGGGACATCAGATGTACCAGACTTTAGATTATTGTAGGTCAATAGAAAATACTAATCACGCTGAACAACTTCCCTTAAGACGCTATATTTATATATCTTATGGTTTAGCTGTGCTGCTAGGGTTCGACATCAGGTGTACCAGACAGACCTTCGATATTATTACGTCAATAGAGCGTACCGGAATCGGAAGTGTGTCGAGCAGGGTAGCGTACCTGATACTCAGATTATCGAAACGATATTCGCTGAATGTCATCCAGGTCTACGCTCCAACCTTGACACACGACGATGTCGAAGTGGAGGCTATGTATGAGGAGATCTCTAAAGCTTAAAAACCCACTACACGGTTGTGATGGGGGATTTCAATGCAAAGTTGGGGCAACGTTGCGGCGATGGGCTGAGAGTGGAGCAATTTGTATTTGGGCAACGGAACGATAGAGGCCAGATGCTGGCAGACTTCATGGAGAGGGAGAACCTGTATATGACGAACTCCTTATTTAGGGAAGCCCGTAAGTTGCAAATGGACCTGGATCAGTCCGGACGGTAAAGTAAAAAACGAGATCTATTTTATCATGTCGACGAAGAAGCACATTTGACATTACGTTGTTGTTTTCTTGTCAAAATTGTACTAAAAACCAAGTTTCATCAAAATCGGCTCACAAACAAAAAAGTTGGCCGCCATCTTGGATTTTTAATATTTTTAACATTGCGTTGCTGTTTTCTTTTCAAAATAGTACCAGAAACTGAGTTTCATCGAAAATCTAAAAAAAACAAAAAGATAAATAGAATCTTTTCATAAATGGCCATATTTAAACCTTTCGTTCGTTCAGTCCTACGTAAAACTCATGAACGAGCATGAAATTGAATCCTCTGAAAATCCCTTAAACGTAATTTACCTGCTTTAAATATATCCGCTTTTACATATTATCTCCCTAAATCTAGGGGAAAACCTCCAAAATTGTCAACACTGCCAAGTTGGTCCGGTCGGAAGCCTACACACGTTCCGATTTGGTAGGAAGTGAAGTTCGTGCGAACCAAATCCGGCCGACCGCGTCAAACACGAATAATAATAATTATGGTCGGACGACTACGCTACACACGTCCAGATTTGGTCTGGAGCAGACCAAATCGGCGGTCGGATCGGAACGTGTGTAGCGGCTATGACTGGTCAGCGGAACCACACTGCCCTCTACCAAAACTAAGGAAGAGGCGAGCTCGGACAAATTCCGAACGTCACACGACTTGTTACGAGACGAAGCGTCAGCGCGCGAACTTTGGCGCGTTTATTTAAAAATAAGAATGCGAACAATTAAATACATACAGAAAGACCAATAATTAAAACCATCATTAACAATTAGGAAATATGCCTTGGTTTTTGACTTTAACGACAAAAGATGTGAGATCTAAATGGGTACCAAGTTTAACGGTCAGTCCCGAAAATTTTGTACATAAAATGTTTTATAACAACTTAAAATATAATTTCTTCTTATAACTTTGGATAATATATTGAAGCCTAAGGTCTGACTTGGCTAGTTTTCATATGAATTATATATATATTATAGCCTTCGCAAGCTCTAAAGCCGAAGTTCTTATTGTATTCTTCCGAAAATTTGGCTTGCTGGTAGACTAGAAACTAGAGATTAACTCTTCCATGACTGTTTCAGTAAGTATGTACCTAATAATAATTCGTATACAAGAACTAGCCAAGTAGTAGAGTGCTCGTCAGATAAGTCTGCGCGCGGTAAAAATCGAATACTAATCTTTTCTATAACAAAAGAACAACAAAATGCACTGTAACTAGCGCTAAAAACGCGCCAGTCACGCGCAGAGTTATCTGACAAACACTCTAGTACCATTTGACATTTGTACTTTACGAGCTTGTGCCAATGACAGAAACAATAGAAACTCACAAAGATTGTCTATTTCACTCTTACTCATGTATGCTGAATTACTTAAAGTGAGTAAGATATCTGATACACAGTTTTTATTTTAGTAGGTACTATAGCTTTAGTTATTGTTCTGAGGTTTTTAAAATGCGACGTACCTCATTGCCACCAAAGAGTAGTTATGTATCAACTAGCGCTTAACGAGCGTATTACCACCATGGAAGTATTACATGATTACCACTTCTTCGCTTTGCACGAATAAGCTGTCATAGAACCCATGCCACTTTAAAAAGTACCTTAGCAAAGTATGGACTTGATTTTTTGCATTTTGGTAGTTCAAGAGTAGGAGAATGTCTGAATATTATTCATACGAAAGTACTTAGCTACTGTTTGTCTAGGTATCGTACCTTCCTAAGCCTAAGCCTTCCTAACCTTCCACTGATCTGACTTTCATGTTTGGTATAAAGTATAGGTAACGTGCTCGGTCTGCGATCGCTGAGGTTATGTGACTTTCGCAGTGGTCTTTCACGGGATGGCTGTTCAAAAATATATGGTGCTTCGGAAGACACAATAAGCCGATGGTTCTGGCTGCATTTGGATTAGTAAATACCCCATAACTGCAATGGGCCCGTGTGGAAGGTCATGGTCCATTCTCCTCATCCATCAATATGAAGGCCTGTACCCCAGCAGCGGGGACATTAAAATGGATTGAAGATGATGCTGATGAGACCTTAGAGAACGCCTAGCTACCTACTTTTTGAGATGAAATTTTGCTACCTACCCAATTAAATTACTCACGGCACGGACGGACGTAGTCGCGGCCGGCCAACCATATTCATATTTCTACTATCCCTAATAATATATTATTATAATTGCGAAAATTGATGCTTGTTTGTTTGTTTGTTTGTTTGTTTGTCTGTCTGTATGTTCTGTTTTACGTCAAAACGGCTGAACTGATTCAGATGAAATTTGGAATGGAGATATTTTGTGACCTTAGGAATGACTTTTTACCGCGGAAATATCCTTATTCCCATGGTGAAATAACTTTTAGCACGGGCATCGCTGTGGAATGGAATTAGTATTTAAGGTGATAGTTTAAGTTAATGGAAAGGATTATATTTAGAACTAGCTGACCCGGCAAACGTTGTTTTGCCATATAAATTTTATTGGACACGAACTTCGTATCACCTGCCAGACACAGAAATCCTAAGCGGCAAAAATGACAGTGATTACATACTCTTTGACATACCTTCTCTTTGGAAGCGGCTAAGAAATGACAGTTGTGTGAAGTATGACAGTTTAACGGTTTCCTATACAAAATTACCATTTTTATTTTATAATTTTGCTGGATAAAAAGCCTATGTTATTCTCCAGCTCTCAAATTATCTCCATACCGAAAATCTCGTCGATCCGTTGCTCCGTTTTGACGTGAAAGACGGACAAACAAACAAACAAACAAACAAACACACTTTCACATTTATAATATTAGTATTAGTATGGATATGGATAGAGAAAGTTTAAGGCTCTGGGAAAGACATAAAACTTTTTACCGAGGGAAAAATCTCATTCCCATACGATAATCATTTTAAGCGCGGGCTAATTTGCGGCCAGAAATTGGTACCTATTTAAGTAAATAATTTGAGACCCTGGGAAGGATTATAATAGGCTACTGTTACTTTTTACCACAGGAAAGTATCATATTCCCACGGGAAAACCAGTAGGTAGGTAGATATTATTTGTTTGTCCGTCTTTCACGTCAAAACTGAGCAACGGGGGTAGATTGGGAGCTGGAAAGTAACGTAGTTTATCCCGGAAAATATTACATTCCCTGAGGATAATATCGTGTAGTACACGCGGGCGAAGCCGCGGGCGGAAAGCTAGTATGTCTATAAAAATTTACTACACACACACTACACATTGGTACAATAAAATAAAAGTTTTTTTTTTATTTCAGTAGGTTCGATTCCCAGTTCATACAGGCGATTATTTAAAATTCTTTGAATGCAGTTCGTTTTATTTTTAAAATAAAAATGAAGTTTTTTTTCAGTAAAATTGTATATCTTCGGGATTTAAGGTACTTTTCCTCCATGTGGCATAGTTTTGGGACGTCCTGTATATATTTTACCGGCCAAACCCGATTTCAGGACAAACTAGTTTTTCCTAGGCCAAACTAGTTCATCGCGTTGACATTTCAGAGAGCGTGTTTGCCTCGGAAGTCCTGTAGAACACGTCATCATCATCATCATGTCAGCCGAACGACGCCCACTGCTGGGCATAGGCCTCCCCCAAGGATCTCCACAACGATCGGTCCTGCGCTGCCCGCATCCAACGGCTTCCCGCGATCTTGACCAGATCGTCGGTCCACCTTGTAGGGGGCCTGCCCACGGAACGTCGTCCGGTACGCGGTCGCCATTCGAGAACCTTTCCGCCCCAACGGCCATCGGTTCTCCGCGCTATGTGTCCCGCCCACTGCCACTTCAATGATGCAATCCTTCGAGCTATGTCGGTTGTTTTAGTTCTCCTGCGGATCTCATCATTTCTGATTCGATCGAGCAGGGAAATACCAAGCATCGCTCTCTCCATTGCTCGCTGGGTGACTTTGAGCCTTCTTATGAGACCCATAGTAAAAGACCACGTCTCACTTCCATAGGTCATTACTGGCAACACACACTGGTCAAAGACTTTCGTCTTGAGACATTGAGGTATTTCGGACGCGAATATATGTCGGAGCTTCCCAAACGCTGCCCATCCGAGCTGGATTCGACGAGAGATCTCTTTCTCAAAGTTGGACTTACCTAACTGGACCGTCTGTCCTAGGTAAACATAGTGGTCAACAACTTCGAGTGTAATGTTCCCAACATTAACTGGAGCGGGTGCAACATGGGCATTGAACATGATTTTCGTCTTGTCCATGTTCATCTTCAGACCCACTCTTTGCGAAGCATTACCGAGATCTTCGAGCATTGTGTTCAGGTCTTCCAAGGTCTCAGCCATAAGAACTACATCATCGGCAAACCGTAGGTGTGTTAGGTACTCGCCATTGATGTTAATGCCGTATCCTTTCCAGTCCAGCAGCTTAAAAATATCCTCCAACGCAGCTGTGAACAGTTTGGGAGAGATGACATCTCCCTGTCTCACACCTCGCTGTAGTTGGATAGGATTAGAGCTCTGGTTCTGTAATCGGACCGACATGGTGGCGTTTTGGTATAAGTACCTCAGCACCTCGATGTACCTGTGGTCTATTTGGCACCTCTGGAGAGACTGCAGCACCGCCCAAGTCTCAATCGAATCAAAGGCTTTCTCATAGTCCACGAACGCCAAGCAAAGTGGCAAGTTATACTCTTCGGTCTTCTGTATAACTTGCCGCAGCGTATGAATGTGGTCTATGGTACTGTAGCCTTTCCGGAACCCGGCTTGTTCGGGAGGTTGGAAGTCGTCGAACCTGCGAACGAGACGATTCGTAATGACTCTCGAAAACAACTTATAGATATGGCTCAGAAGCGAGATGGGTCTATAGTTCTTCAAGAGAGTTTTATCACCCTTCTTGAAAAACAGCATCACATCGCTTCTGCCCCATGCCTTTGGCGTTTTGCCCTCAAGGATGACTGAATTGAAAAGCTTCTGGAGGACTTTAAGTATCGGCTTACCGCCCGCTCTCAGAAGCTCTGTTGTGATTCCGTCATCGCCCGCCGCCTTGTTGTTTTTAAGCTGCTTGAGAGCCATTCTAATCTCGTACAGGCTGACGTCCGGGATATCTTCGGTATGGTGTCGGGTAAGCTTGGCTCTAGGGTCTGTAGCCTTGCTTTGAACAGGTGTTTGTGTGGAATATAGCTGTCCATAGAAACTCTCAATCTCCCTCAGGATTTCAGGTGTTGACGAAATGATGCTACCTTCCTCAGTTTTCAGCCTCGTCAATTGACTTTGCCCGATAGACAGATCTCTCGCGAACACTTTGGAGCCTTTGTTCCGCTCAATGGCTTCTTTAATACGCTCGGTATTAAATTGGCGAAGGTCGCGCGTCAAAGACTTAGATATCTGTCTATTAAGCTGTCGATAACGATGGGCATCCGCTGAGTTCTGCAGCTTCATTTCGTGTCTCTGATCCATGAGTAGGAGAGTCTGACTGGAGAGTTTCTTCAATTTGGGACGGCGGGTTTTATAGTACTTAGACCCTACCGTGCAGACAGTATCCACCACCATGTTGTATAGATCGTCCACGTCTATGCTGTTCTCAAGGGCTTCGAAGCGGTTTTGAAGCTCGAGCTGAAAGCACTCGGGGTTTTGAATTTGAGCTGGTATTGGTCGGAGCGTGGATTTTATCAGTCGCGATCTTTCGAGCTTGAGATCGATATTCAATGTGCCTCTCACCATACGGTGATCGCTTCCTGTCTTAACAGCGTTGATCACACTGACATCATTGAATATGTGCTTCTTCGTCGACATGATAAAATCGATCTCGTTTTTGACTTTACCGTCCGGACTGATCCAGGTCCATTTGCGGCTTACGGGCTTCCTAAAGAAGGAGTTCATCATATAGAGGTTCTCCCTCTCCATGAAGTCTGCCAGCATCTGGCCTCTATCGTTCCGTTGCCCAAATCCAAATTGCCCCACTCTCAGCTCATCACCGCAACGTTGCCCCAACTTTGCATTGAAATCCCCCATCACAACCGTGTAGTGGGTTTTATAGCTATGCATGGCTTTAGAGATCTCCTCATACATAGCCTCCACTTCGACATCGTCGTGTTTCGAGGTCGGAGCGTAGACCTGGATAACATTCAGCGAATATCGTTTCGATAATCTGAGTATCAGGTACGCTACCCTGCTCGAGACACTTCCGATGGTAATCACGTTGTTGACAAGGGATTTATGGACGATGAACCCGACACCACCAATGGACTGTTGGTCGCCCTCCCGGTGGTAAAGTAAGTTACCGGATTGCAGGGTTATCGAGTCCTCCCCCTCTCTTCGGACTTCAGATAACCCAATGATATCCCAATGTAACTTACTTATTGCCTCTTCCAACTCTACGAGCTTCTCGTCGAGCCTCAATGTGCGCGTGTTGTAGGTTGCCAGGTCGAGTCGTCGGTGTTGGTAGCCGGAGCCTACCCGGGGATTCTTAGCACCCCCTGCCCCGCCGTTACCATAGCCGCTACCGTAGCTAGGAATAGCAGGGCCGCCGGGGACTGGGGGCCGATTTATTAGGTGTGTATCCATTTTTCGGGGGGGTTTGCCATAATCGCCACGCTTGGCAGGCGGGTTGGCGATCGCAGTATGGCCTGTTGTAACCTGGAGACGCTGCTGCCCATCTCCTGATGGCAGTTTTTCCCTTTGTCGCCTCTTACGACACCCACGGGAAGAGAGGGGGTAGTGCTATTCTATTTATGTGCCGGCACTACACGGCACTGCCGGCACTACACGTGATAGGTTAAAATGGTGGTTATTTTTTTTTTGTGTCATGGTCAGGTCTTCCGAGGCAAACTCGCTGGTGACACATTGAAACGCATACAGTTGATTGTCATAATTTCATTTGGCATACATCATAAGGCATAATATTGAAAAGCATTTTATTCCTTGGCATAAATTTCATAACGCATAATAATAATAATGCATAATAGTTAAAAGGCATAATATTAAAAAGCCGCGGCAGCGGCCGGCGAAGCGCCAGAAAAGACTTTTTATTTTCACAGACCTAGCTTCAAAATAAATAAACACAAGGTAATACCCCGTTAAATTTATGCATTTTGAATATTATGCCTTTTAAGTATTATGACATTTAAAAGTTATGCCTTTAGATAATTATGCTTATTGAAATTATGCCTTTCGATGATTATGCCTTTCAAAATTCGGGCAAAAAAAGTATGCGTTATGAAATTATGCCTTTAAGAATTATGCATTTCGATGATTATGCCTTTCAACACGATGCGTTTCATGTTTATGGCGAAAAATGTTATGCGTTTCGATAGGTAACCAAACTCGCTCTCTGAAATGTCAACGCGATGAACTAGTTTGGCCTAGGAAAAACTAGTTTTTCCTAAAATCGGGTTGAAAAAAAAATGAGACCTTCAAACCGCCCCCTCCCCCCCCGGATTAAGGGCTACGGGCGGGGACTTTTGCTATGATTACCTCGTTATTAGTCCAAACAAAGTTACAAAGTCAAAAATTGTGTTCCAAGCATTTACCTCTATACTGTTTTTCGAGTGTTCGTTGATTTTTACTTCCACATAATTTGAGAGTTAACGCCTAACCTGGCAACACTACACGATTGTTTATTAGTATAAAAAAAAAAACAAAAAAAACTTTTTTTTAAACAGTTTAATACATAGATGTATTATTCCTGTAGATGGATCACAAAAATAAGCTATAACTCACCCATCCTTTACCCCTTCTAACACTATCAAATTGTCATAAGATAGAAAGAGACATACATGTTAATCTGTTGCGTCGTAATTAGTGAATGTCTCCATTTTGACTATGCAATGCTAGATGACATTAGATGATGATGATGCAATGATAGTGCTGTGGTTTTTTTTATTACAAGTTATCGATAAAACATTTAAAAATAAGTTAAATGCAATGCGATACATAAAATTACAATGCATATGTATATATCGCAGGCGTATTGTATATTTCACCGTATTACATAGCAACTAGCTGTATTGGAAATCAGCACCGCATTGTAATGCGGCGGATTCAAGATACGCCGTATTCAATACGGCTGATCGAAACTACGCCGCATTGAATAGAGCGCTTCGCGCTTTTCAATGCGGCTAGAGACTTAATGTAATTGGGTGGTTCATAATCCGCTTTCCTGACAGTTTTTAGTACTAATCGTGTCCAAAGTGCTCACGGCCTTAGAATTTTGTTTATGCTATGAAACTTTGGCATAGGCCGAAATATGGCAATCTTCCCTCCAGACAAAAGCGCACGCTCAGCTGATCGATCTAGTGTGGCAGATTTTTTTTTTATAATTCGACGTATGCTATGCTCCAAAGAGAAAGTTATGTTCAGTTTCTTGGTCTATGTAAGCCCTTTAATTTTGAATCCCACCAATCCGCATTGGCTTTGCGTGGTGGGTTATGGCACTTATGGCCCGTTCTACCTGTGGTGTTTTCATGCACAGGGGAGGCCTATAGCCCAGCAGTAAGGACCTCTGAAAGATTTCTGTTATTAAGTACCTGTTCAAGTTGATCCAAGATCATATTGATTCTCCAGAAATACTTGAACACACAAAATTCACACTTCCTCGAAGCGGAAGTAGGTTGCACAATCGCAAATTCTCAATACATTCACCCTCCCTTTGTGTAAGTCAAGACTCGGTCATCACTCGCCACTGTATCGTTCGTATGTGTCATACATAACTCCATCAGATTCAATTTTGATGTCTTTAACGGTTCTGTGGCCTAAGCAAAGAAAGCCTTAAAAATATTTTCTCATAAAACTTTTACTTTTATTTTATAGTATAATGTTTGGTTAGTAAGGTAATTTTATAATTGTTTTAGTTATAGCTGTAACGTACTTCCCAAGCCGGAAATAGTCAGTGTGTTTTTTTTTAAATAATAATAATAATAAAATTTTATTTCAGTTTCATGCTAGATAATTATAATCTATTTTACATTATTATAATCTATTTTACAATATTATAATCTATTTTACGCATGTTTTGCTTGCATTGAGTAGGTTTCAATATGTAGTGCAATCCATTCTAATATTATAAATGTGAAAGTGTGTTTGTTTGTCCATCTTTTACGTCAAAACGGAGCAACTGATCAACGTGATTTTTGGTATGGGGATAGTTTGAAAGCTGGAGAGTAACTTAAGCTACTTTTTATTACGGAAAATTGTAAAATAAAATCGGTAATTTTGTATGGAAAATAGTTTTAACTGTCGTACCTACGATACAAAACTGTAATTTCTTCCATGGCCGCTTTCTCATCTGCGCGCGGTCAAAATCGAATACTAATCTTTTCCGTAAGATTAGTAAAAAACCATGTAGAGTGCGCGCCAGATAAGTCTGCGCGCGACTGGTGGCGTATTTAATGTTGCCAGTAGTTGTAAATAATTTTCCCATCACGTGTAGATGAGGAAAAAATCTAACTGGCTTTTGTCAGGTTGCTTTAATTGAGGATACAGTAAATTTTATCTATCTAGATACTTCCATTTATAATAGCAATATAAAACTGTAAGACATTAAAAACACTTTTATAAGCAGATAGATTTTACATTGATTATTATAATTGATGCGGGCAGCGCAGGACCGATCGTTGTGGAGATCCTTGGGGGAGGCCTATGGCCAGCAGTGGGCGTCGTTCGGCTGACATGATGATGATGATGATTATAATTGTTAGTAATTAAGGAATTAAATAACAACAAAATAAATATATTTCGAAATATTTTATTAAGTACCTAACTATAGTAACTATAGAGTAGATAATAATAGTAACTAAAATACCCCAAGCGAAAACAAAATATCACATAATGGTCACCCTAAAAATGACCCATCAAACAAGCAGTCCGCGCCTGCACTTTAGCAAATGGTTTAAGTAGCCTGTTATTGTCCTGTTTTATTTCGCAAGCACATTTCACCTGTAAAACAATCTCTCTTCCAGCACTTTTGATAACTATTGGCATGACGATTACTAAATAAACTAATAAAACACAATGACACTTGACACACTCATTTCGCCTGTCACAACAAATACCATGGCGACCTGCCAAATTTGAAATTAGTTCCAAATTCGACCGCGCGCAAAGTTATCTGGCGAGCGCTCTAGGTACTGTATTAGCGTCAAAAATGTCCCAGTCGCGCATGCGCGCAGACTTATCTGTCACGTCACGTCACGTACCTATAAAGCCCCCAGTACACGATGGCCGATCATGGTCGGCGACCATGACCAATACATCGTACATTGACACTTTTGAAAGAACAAGTTTAAAAGGGTTCTTTCAAAAGTGTCAATGTACGATGTATTGGTCATGGTCGCCGACCATGATCGGCCATCGTGTACTGGGGGCATAAAACTTCTTTGTGATTATTTATTTTCATCTGTCTCATATTGGTGAGATTGGTGAGACCTGACCAAAGAGCTTAGACTAAATACTGAGGAGACTGGAGTTTTCATCCTGAATAAAAAAGTGTGTTCAGCAAATTTGTCATTTAGTACGTAGTGGCTGTCAGTTGTCTCATATGACCATACGTATTTTTTCAAAGTGTAGGTGAGACGGAAGACAGCCGCATTGCCACAAAAAGTGTTAGTACTGCACTCTCCAGTTACCTCAGTACTTAGTCTAAGCTTTTTGGACCTGACAGTCTGAGGAAACATTTCCATAGAGTTTTGAGGCAATTTTATGTTTTCACGGTTAGGT
Source organism: Crambus lathoniellus (assembly GCA_949710035.1). Taxonomy (NCBI): domain Eukaryota; kingdom Metazoa; phylum Arthropoda; class Insecta; order Lepidoptera; family Crambidae; genus Crambus; species Crambus lathoniellus. The sequence continues at coordinate 25,239,717 of OX453304.1, forward strand.
AAAAATCACAACTTTTAAAAAATACTATTGTTATACAACATAATAATACAAACATTCAAATAGAAACAAGAAGCGATTTTACATTTTTACGTTTAGGTAAAAATCCAACTTCAAGTGAGAAATGTTTTTAAATTTCTTTACATACTTACTTATTTATAACCGCTATACGGCGTGTAGAGCGGCGTCTCACTCTCTCAACTTAAAAATAACTGCTATAAGAGCTTGTGGTAGGCCAACAGGAAACATTCACAGATAAATTATAAGCGTTTTTACGGTTTCACGTTTAGGTAAAACTCTCAACTTCTATTATGAAATGTTTCTGAATTCCTTCATGTAATCATTCTTATTATAAATACATACGTATATACGTATACATACGTATTTGAGGCTGAGGAAACATTAACAGTGATTTTAGAAGCGGTTTAACGTTTTCACGTTTAGGTAAAAATATCAAGTTCTAGTAAGAAATGTTTTTCAATTCCTTCATATACTCATTCTAACTCGTAATACGTTATGCAGAAAGTATTTGAGGCTAGGGAAACAATAACGGAGAAATTAGAAGAAATTTTATGTTTTCACGTTTGAGTTAAAATCTCAACTTCTAGCAAGAAATGATTTTTAATTCCTTTATAAAGTGATTCTATCTAGTAATAGGTACGCATACAGGGAGTAATGAGACTAAGGAACCATTAACAGAGAAATTAGAAGCGATTTAACGTTTTCACGTTTAGGTAAAAATCTCAAGTTCTGGTAAGAAATGTTATTGGATTCCTGCATAATTATACTCATTCTAGCTCGTAATACGTACGTATGCAGATGGTATTTCAGGCCAAGAAAACATTATCAAATTAAAAGCAATTTTATGTTTTCACATTTAGGTCAAAATCTCAACTTCTAGCAAGAAATGTTATTTTCTAACTTTATTACCTTATTCTACCTAGTAAAAGGTACGCATGCAGAAAGTAATGAGGCTAAGGAACCATTCTCAAAGAAATTGGAAGCGATTTTCACGCGCTCACGGCACGTCAAAAATGACTATCTTGGCGTGGGAAATATTCTTGGATTCTTGCAGATCCTTAATCAGCATTACTTACTCTACAATCGTGCCAAATTTGAACGACGGGGGAATTTATCGGGTTACATATGCCCCGTTGATCGGACTACCCCGCGTAAAACTCCCATGTATGAGCATTGAAATGTGTGAACCACCCGCGCATTCTAATGAGTTAGGTTAGGTTAGGAAGAAAAGAAGGAAAATATGAAATAAAAAATACTAAAGAAAGACATTATGGCCTCAAACCCTAGCCTGTTCTTCAGGGACCGGAATACCGATATTTTCTTAGTATCGATATCGAAATATCGATATAAATACTGATATTTTGGTATCCAATTATCGATACTGGTACCAATATTTTATTTCAGTACTCGAATACTGATACCTTATGGAAAATTATCAGTATCGATACCGATACTAAAATACTGATATAATACCGATAAAATGCCTCTCGCGCTTTCATATTTTTTTTACTTTCGCCCGCCCCGCACTCCGCACGCGACACCCAACTAGGGTTGCCAAAACTACTATACAGTTTTAACGGACCAAATATGAGTCTAAATGCGGAAAAGTGTCAATACCAAGTACCAAATACCATACTACTATACAGTAATAGTAGCCTACTATTTTTTAACCGACTTCAAAAAAGGAGGAGGTTCTCAAGTCGACTGTATTTTTTTTTCATGTAACCTATGTTTTACCATAATTTCGCCAGTTGTTAACCGATTTTAATAATTCTTTTTTTTATCTGAAATAAAATAGTTTATGTGTGGTCCCATGAAAAATTTAAAGTAGTCAGTTCAGTAGTTTTTTCACAATCCTGAAAAAACACATAATTTTCGGCTGGTAGTTCCTGCTTTACACGTCAATATCTTCGCGAACTATTGACCAATTTTAATGATTCTTTTTTTATTCAAAAGAGTAAACTCCTGACGTGGTTACATTGTTACCAAGTTAGGAGCTGATGGTGGAATCCAGGGGAAATCGTGGAAAACCCGCAAATTTTATAGGTAGTTTACCTGTTTTATTTTTCTAAAGTTTTTTAAGTATTTGCATCTGGTAGGCATCATCTCATGCTGATGAGCTGGTGATAGAAGGTACAACTCTTCAATGGTTAGGAGTTAGAGGATAATTCTTTAAATATCGTTGATACGTAAAGATTTTTAGTTGTATTTTTTCAGGTTACTTAGGTGAGCTGATGATGAAAGGTAAAACTCCTTAACGCTTATTATTATTATATGGGCTACAGTTTTAAACGTTGCACATTGTGCGACGCTTGCTCATTAGATTTTTTACACTAAAAATGGAAAGATAAACAATAAAAAAAAAAAAACTAAACCGCCTTCAAACAAAAACTACCAACAAAAACTCACTTTCCAAAAAAACGTAAAAATAAAAAATAAATTGAATCATTCAATTCAAAGGACGAAAGGGCGGGACTTTATCTAATTAATCTTGGAACTAACTCTAGATCTGATTGAAGTCGGTGTCAAGCCGAAAGTAACAAGAACAAAATATTTAGTGAAACAATAATACACAATTTTAGTTAGGAACTGTTTTTGCTTATTATGTTTGTTTTTGTCTTTTTGGTGGCGTCTGGTGTTGCTCGCACAGGCCCTGCCAGAATACCAGCGTTGTTGTAGGGTGACATTTTTGACACCCAGCAACAACATATGCTGAGGCAGGGTCCTGATTGGCGCATCGCATAGATATTATATTTTTTATTTTCTTTTATGTATTTAATTGTTTGTTAATTGTGTTCTTTGTTATCTGTATTCTTTTGTAGTGTGAACTTGTGATGTGATGTGCAAAAAATGTCTTTTCTTTCTTTCTTTCTTTCAATATATCATGCGCGGAGTGGTGTGAAATACATAACAATAGGTAGGTAATTTCAGTCGAGTCGATGTTGTACTATTGTATAGAACAGCCGATTTTTTTTCTCGAATCCGTGGTTGGCTCTATATTAAAAATTGTTCGTGTTGATCGTCACCATAATTTGACGACCGATTTGGCGCAGGGGTACGGATACCTGCCTTCTGCGCCAGAGGTCTTTCGAGAGAGAGGTTCGATGCCCAAACAAGATAAATATATGTGTAAATGAACATGTCTATTTGTCTTGGTCTCGGTGTTTTCTATGTACTTAAATATATTAAGTATGTATTTACAAACAAAAAGTATTTAAGTATATATTTATCTGTTATCAAGTTTTCCATGACACAGTTTCTTAATGAAATTTTAATGGGCTTAGATAATTGGTGTCATTGTAAAAAAAGTTATTTATTTATTTATTATTTAGCATCCCCTTAAATCTTTGTACTAGGTAATTAAAATTTTGTGGTGTAGGTATAGGTAAATAGGTGAAGCGCGTGCATCTCACGAAGCAACCAAATTTTAATTTCAGGTAAAAGAAGCGTATCGCCCATCATCTTTGATTCAGAAGGGTGGCCAAAAACCAAGAATCCCAAGCTGGTATCTATACATATAATAAAACAGAAACGGAAAAAAATTCTGTACATGAAATATTTTTTAAAAATAATTACCGCTATGTGATGTGTACAGGATATAGACTCCAAAACAATAGATATTAAAAATTTTGTATGTTTGTCTGTTTATCTGTTTGTCTGTTTGTATGTTCGCATTTCACGCAAAAACTACTAGACGGATTTTTACCAAATTTTGTGTAGTAATAACTTATAACCCGGGTCAACATGTAGGGTACTTTTTATTGCGGGGAAATGTCATTATATTTAAAAAAAACGTTGACGAACTTATATTTGTTGACGTCGGTATGTTTGCTTTTCACGCAAAAACTACTAGACAGATTTTTACCAAACTTTGTGTAGTAATAACTTATAACCCGATTCAACATATAGGGTACCTTTTATTGCGGGAAAACTTCTTTATACTTAAAAAAACGTTGACAAACTTATATTTGCGGGCGTCTGTTTGTATGTTTGCTTTTCACGCAAAAACTACTGGACGGATTTTTACCAAATTTTGAGTAGTAATAACTTATAACCTGGGTCAACATATAGGGTACCTTTTATTTCGGAAAGATTTCTTGACATCTTATAAAACGTAGAGAAACTTATATTTAAAGACCTATGTACACATCTTGTATGAAATTAACTACAAATATAAGTTGGAATTAGTTTTTTAATGATTAAACTATAAATTATCATTATTTTTTTAACCTTTATTTTTACTGTAAGATCATCTGCAGTTTTGTCAAATCTTATGATTCTAGGTCAAAAGTTTGTAAAAGTTTTTTTTCTGTGATATTACTTAGACATTTATCCAATTTCAGGATATTTTCCATTATTTGTTTAATTCAATAATGTACCTAATACCATGTTTAAGACACATAATGAATTAATCTTAATGATGATTTTTTTCTTAGTATATTTTATACCGGTACCTTTTAGACTGCACACAGACCGGCCCCACGAACGCCAACGAACGACATCAGGCATTGCTCGCTTCACGTTTCTGGCCTTTGAAGTTCATTCTAAAGCTAGGTAAAGGATCACTGGGAGCGATTCCAGTTCACATTCGGAGTTTCTGATCATCTGATTGAGAGGGGAAAACAGAACCCCTTGGATGGCGTTCGATGGCCTTCGTTTGTCCGGTGCGTATGCAGCATTAGGCAAGCGCGATTCATCGTAGATCGCATCAACGCTTAGGGGCATGATAGCGGGCAAGCGCTTGTCTATCAATCAATAAAAAATAAAATACTTTAAGTAGTATGTATTCACTACAAAGCCACTAACATGATGGCTTCTTTACGTGCTTTTCTGTTCCGGTGATAATCTTTGGAACTAAAACAGTTTTCTTACGACAGTCCATTTTGACGGCTAATTTCGAATTGCAAGTGGCTCCTCTGCCACGGCTGTCACAGGAACATACAGAAGTGTGGGACTATATTATTATATTGCTTACTATTGACGGCTGACATGACACCCAGAGAAAACTCAGTTATTGTGAATTTAATGAATTAAAAATACGATAAATAAAATATACTTGAATTAGATTTCGCTTTATTGATTTGTAGTTCAATTTGAATTGTTGGAAAACGGACATTGATTATTGTGATTTGATTACGATTATTGTTATTTGAAATGCCTAGGAAAAAAATAGTAATTTATCGCAAGGCTCTAGGTCAGCTAAGAGGATGAGGTTATTTCGTGCTCTTAAAACCGATGAGGACCGTGAAGCTCGGTTAAGGCCCGTGCTATCGCCAACGACCTTGGGCATAGAAAAGTGGCCTAAGTTTCCCGCCCGCTACCCGCACCAAAACAGCTTAAACACACGTTTCGTCAAAACTATGTATTATTTTAAAACGAAAAATGCTCAGTTTTAAGTTAAACAAGTTAGCAATCTTTTCCTGTAAGAAACGTGAAAATATCACTTGTAGTTTAGAAGCAGTAGCGTATTTCAAGTTGAAAACAGCTTCATTTCAATGTTTTTTTTTTAATAGTATCTTAAACACTATGTTTTTTTAAATGCTCAGATTGAAGTTTATATATCAATATTTAATATATAATAATTCTGGATTCATCAGTAGGCTAATTTATGAGTTTTAGGGCCTCAAAAATGATCGTTTCACGACTACATGCACCTTAACAAGCAATCGCGAGCGCAAAACTGAATTCCGCGCTTCCGAGACCTACACCTATACAGACACATATACTTTGCGGTCACTGCAAGGATGTGTAGATTACACATAAAATAAACAAATACAAAAGTCACTCTACCGTGCGTACGAAGTCGCGGGCAACAGCTAGTCGAAAATAAAAGATAATATGAAAAAAGAAAATAAGTTAAATAATGAATGCAATACTGTATGTCAAGAAAAAAACGAAATGGAAGAAAACATTGAGGCAAAGAAAGCAATTGTTAAAGGATGTTCAGAATGTGATGTACTGAATAATTCTATTGGTGGTTATGACAAAAGGCAAGATTTGTTTTCACAAGTAATAGGTGAAGAATTAAAATTAATTCAACTATGTATGCGTACACGAGCTTTTATTCGCATTATGATTTTTTTGGAAAGCACAAAAAAAAGCCATAGCAGTGACGTACAATTAACGGAGTCTGAGAAAGGCAACTGGTATACTCAAACATCTATCTAAAATGGCACAAATTATTGTGATTAACCTGATTCATAATAACTGATTAAAATTATAATCTCAATATGTAAATGGGTACCTAAATAGTTTTTTCTTACTGACTTCCAGGATTGTGGAGGGTTAAATAAAACAAAAGCCTACATTCAAAGGCTAGGAAGGAATAGATAGGCTGATGCAAAAATGAAAGGCACTTTTAGTGTTTTTTTTATATATTTATTTAATGATAATTATTATGTAACTAAATATTATAATTATAACATAAACAATCATTTTCTTTAAAGCTTAACTGATATTGCATTTTTTTAGATAGGTAGCAGTAGCATAGTAGAAACAAATTTTGCCGTCCCATTATTGATAAGAATGTTGTAATTTTTATAACAAACGAGAGTATTAATAACAAACGAAAGTAGAATAAGAATAAGAATAAAAATAAGAATAATTTATTGATTATGTAGTAGGTAGTCATGCGAGAATAATGAAACATCAAATGAACGCTCCAGTCCAGCTAAGTTGCTCGCTGCTTGCGCGCTGTTGCCGTACCGTCTTTCCGCAAGTCGCACGCAACCCGCACCCGGCCCCCGCCCGCGTTATGCCCCCAGTACACGATGGCCGATCATGGTCGGCGACCATGACCAATACATCGTACATTGACACTTTTGAAAGAACGTTTTTAAACTTGTTCGTTCAAAAGTGTCAATGTACGATGTATTGGTCATGGTCGCCGACCATGGTCGGCCAACTTGTACTGGGGGCTCAACACGTGTCGTGCGAACTGGCAACGTCGCGTCGCAGCGCAGCCTAGCATATCAGTACTGGGTATCGATAAAATTATCGATACTTTTATACTAGTACTTAAATTAGCGATACAAATATCGGTATTATATCTCAGTTATCGATTCCATTATCGATATTTTCCTTAAAATATCGATATTAGCAAATATCGGTATCCGGTCCCTGCTGTTCTTTAAGGATTAAGGAATGAATAAAAAAAAACAAAAAATTGTCGTTTGATTTGACGGTTTTTTGACGTTTCGTTGGTTTCGTTTCGTTCGTTGTAAAAAGTGATTTCTGTTTGGATCTTTTGTTTTGGATTTCTCTCTCGTCCCGTCCCGGCTAATACTACGAATAAATAAACTTGATTTTAGTAAAGGGCATCATGGATGAGACTTTGATTGTGCCTTCACCTAATTGGTTTCAAGTGTCTGGCTTAGCAGTTAGCAAGGATGGATGGCTAGTGTATGGTGGACCAACCAAAAGTCTTTGTGTTTTGGAACCACCTGCGAATGAATTTGATGGTGTTGTTACGGGATCCCATAAATATCATGCTCATGTGGTTATCAGAGCACACATTGAAAAGTAAGGAACTTGTGATTTTATAATATTTTTTACTGTGCATTTTTTTCAGTTGTAGGTTGTACCGGTACCACCACAGATAAAATTAATTTGTGGGTAAAATGTAACTATCAGACAAAAACATTTACAATAAGAGTTTACTGAATAAAATTCGTTTATTACTTTGTAATTACAATGAAACAAACTAATTTCGCATCGCTAGGGTTTTTTTAAGAGGTGGGAGGGGGAGGGGAGGGTCAGGGGACCCCCCCTCTTCAAGTTTCACCTGCCGGAAATGCGTAGTTTTCGAGATATAAGCGATAGAAGTTAGTATGAAAATCGTTACAAGTCGCCTCAATAGGGGTTTTTTTGGGGGAAGGGGGAAGGGGAGGGGCAAGTGACCCTCCTCCTCAAACTCCACCTACCGGGGTAGCGTAGTATTCGAGTTATGAGCGATAGAAGTTTAGTATGAAAATCGCTGCCGCCTATTAGTTTCCGAGATAATCGACTTTCAAACTTCACTCAAGAGTACGCCTAAAGTCGTTTCTGGCGCTTCGCCGGCCGCTGCCGCGGCACGCTCGCTGCGCTAGCACGGCTCGTGCGCTGGGTTCATGTCAACCTAACACGCTCGTCGCTGCGCTCCTCGCACCTATCACGTAACCTACGATAACAAAATTCAACTTAAAAACATATTTCATAAAATGCAGTTCCTAATTAATGTTTCATTTCACGTAAAAAAATAGAAGTTATAAAAATTAATAAAAAAAAAGACTCATTTCCGGCAGCTAAATTTGCTTTAAAGCATTTTAGGCGAAGCCCAAAAACACCTCCACAGCCTCAATTAACCTCAAAGAAGGCGACTTGTTTTAAGATCCAACCCAATTTAACTACTAAAACAGACACAAATACAGTGTAGGAAAAATGTGATAGCAAAAAACCACGAGCCCTATAAGTAGCTTTCAGGCGGGATACTTATAGGGCTCGTGGTTTTTTGCTATCACATTTTTCCTATACTTTCAAAAATTGCAATGTAAATGCATAAAAATAATATAAAATCACAAATACAGTGGTTACAAACATATCTTTGTTTTACAGGATTGTAAGTGTAGACATTTCTCCTGAGTGGCCTGATAAAAGATTGGTTTTGACTGGTAGTGCAGATGGAGCAGTAAAGCAATGGGATTTGCAGCATTTACAAGAGTGTCAGAAAATAAAGCCAACACACAATCATGAAATACATAGTGCTGAAAAGGAGGTAAATAGTTGACCTATTAATCTTCAAATTTAAAGTTTTATTTTATATGAGTAGAAGCCTTTAATAAGGTCTCTAATGAATGAGCCGCCATTCTAAAGGAGCCCACAAATGGTCAGGTCACCTGTCGGCCTAGACTGGATCTGGCGTCTGTGGGCTCCTAGTATGAGTTTGGCAAACTGTATTTGTAATCGAAAACTATCGCTCTATCTCTTTCATGTCCTTTGACTGCTTTACCAACATGAGCAGTTCATCCAAATTTTTTTAAATGTTGACAGTATAAATCAATTGATATCAGGAGCAGGCTGTGACAGGCTGTTGCCGACAGGCGAACTGACCATATGTGGGGCGCTTTAGACGAGTTGAGCCATTCCAGGAATGGGTTTGAGATAGTAAATAGGACCAATTAGTACTTCCTCATGTTTCTCTTTCTTTCAGGAGATTGCCGGAGTGGGCTATTCTAATGACACATATGCCATAACTGTTGGCTGTTTTGGAAATATAGTTAAATGGAATCTTAACACCAATGTGGTTAATACCTTCAACTTTTTAAGAAATTTTAAGCCAGTATGCATGTCATGCTCACCCCATATTTCTCTGAATGTTGCTGTGGGCACAAAGCAAGGAGTTGTATTTGTTTTGGATTTAAATGGTAAGTCTATTGTGTACTACTTATGTCTTAACAGTGTTGAAAATGTGCACAACTTAACATGTTGGAGTCCTATGACCCCATATGGGGTCACAGGAGATTATACCCAGATGTCCCTGAGCACATATGGGTTCATAGCACCTTAGAAGTTTTCTTCCCCAATTTTGAAGCGGACTTATGAGTATGGTTTTTGTTATTTTTTGCACTAATGAGGGAAGAATTGGTCGTACAAAATCAGATAAAAATACAGGTTATCAGGTTATCTGTGAAAACAATATAGGGTAATTGTTTTGGTCATATTGGGTGGGCAGACCATTTTGTATTGGGGCTGTAAACATGTTAAGTTTTCACACCTACCTATTATTGCCATAAAAAAAATATAAACAAAAATTATCAATTTTTATTTACATTACAGGCACAGGCAAAGTTATTTACAAAGTTAGAGGTCAAGATGATGAAATTGTTAATGTCAGTTGGTGCCCAGTATATGAATTGGCACTTCAAAAAGCTCTACAAGAATCGGAAAAAAGTAAATCTAGTTGTAGTACTTCTTATAATACTAATGGTAATGTCAAAACCAAGCCTCAAGAAGTTGGCAAAGAAGAGAAACAAGAAAAATTTGATGAGTCAGGTTGTGTCAAAAACTTGCCAGAAGATAGCTTTGATGAGTCTGTGATTGTACAAGAGGATGATATGTTTGACATCTATAAAGATCATGAAGCTGATGAATTTGGGCACAAAAAGTATCAGCCTGAGGAAATACTAGTTAAAGTTCAACATGATGATGATAAGCAGGATGACTATTTAGCAGAATGTTTAAAACTGAAAGATGAGATAATGCAAAGGAAAGCTCAGATAGAGATGTCAATGCAGAATTTAGTAGATGCTTTAGATAGGACTCATGTAGATAGCTCAAAAAGTGAAACTCCATCTGTTAGTAGCGGTAGTAATGCTACTGAATCTGTAACTAAGGAAAACAACACAAATAATGAGGCCGTAGAGGCTAGTGAACATATTCATAAGCACCTTTTAGCTACTATCAGTAAATATGGGTAAAATACTTCATGTGTTTGTGTAAGATTGTGTTAGAAGCAGAACTCTTAAATAGTAAACTTTATTTAATTTATTTTTGTAGTGGTGTACGTGTGTGGTCCAAGTCTGGCAAACTAGTTGGCAGTTGTGTTGTTCCTAGTGCCAACATTAATAAGCAAATGAAGAACAAACATCCTTTTTGGCCTACATTACTGTGGTACAAGGCAGATGTTCTTTTGTTGGCAGACGGGAAAAACAACTTAGTGGAATGTAATCCATTGAAGCTAGATTGGTAAGATATCTAAGTACCATATGCACATTGCGTTTTTTGTAGTCCCGTCGACGCGCACTTTTGTACGGCGCGCTAAAACGCGTTGTGCTCTTAGTGTTCTTTTAGAGTAAATGCGGGTGCGGGCGATGGCGCGGGTGCGTGTAGTTTAAATGTACCTAGACGCCTCTTATTATACTTCTGTATGCGCCTCTTGCGTTCACAGTGATCGCTCGCGGGCGCGTGCGGTGCGACTATGACGCAGGCGATTCTATTGGCTCAGTCCGCCTTTATCTTTCACTGCTCGAGCGTCAGTTACTGGCTCACGCGTCTGGATTTAAACATTTTTGATGGCATGGCGTCGTGGCAATCGCAGTGCAACATCCCCGACGCTTCGGCACTGTGAACATAAAGACGCTAAGACCCGCGCGCCCGCTTCGCCCCCGTCCCCACCTGTGCACTCTAAATAAGCATTATGTCACTGTTATTTAATTTAATAGTAATTCTCAATAATTATTCGCAGTAAAAACAAAATAGATTGGAAAGTGGTTCATTCACTTCACAAACGTGCCATATATTCCATTGCATCAAATGCGCCACGAGTGCAATCCGGGAATGAAGTTAGTGATGAGTGGCAAATATGGACAACGTCACAGGAGCGAACTATAGTGCAGTACTCTTTGACCAAAAGACAGAAAGTAGCTATACACCCTACTTGCGGAGGATTCGTTTACACTGTCCTTCCTTGCCCATATGATGCCAGCAAGTAAGTTTATAAACTGTTTAGAATGTTTCACAAAAGCACTGAAAGCAACTGCCTAAGGCAAGCGCCGTAATATTTTTGGTTATGTAATTAAATTAAATATTATCTTATAATGTCTTAGGGTAGCCGTAAGTGCAGGAGATGGTGCAATAAGAGTGTTGACCGCTAGTACCACTTCTGAAGATGAGACTAAGTTGCAAAATGTGAACGTCACCTGCTACTGGCAAAATGTCCAAGGCAAGGTTTTAGTGGCGGCGTGGCATCCCACCAAAGAGAATTTGCTGGCTTTTGCTACAGCAGAATCGAGGGTAACTATCTCTCATTAAATAAATTTTATGTACTCCTTTTCCATATTATTAGACACACAATTTATCGAATATTTTCCCATCGCCATATCCCATGTTTTACTATTTTATTTTTGTCACCATGACCATAGGAACAGTTGCTTGATTGCCACAGTCGTTGGCTGCACGCTAACTACTGCGCCACTGCGCTTATTATTATTCGTTAGTCAACTCAACTGGCATCTCTTTCATAATTTTGACATTAAATTCGGCAGCGCGATGTTAATTCGACAAGGCGATGTTTGGACGCTCTTAAGGTCGAAAAGCGTACGAGTATTCGGGCGTAAACTCTGTATTGTTTTGCATTCACAATGGCAATTTTTATTTTGCCGCTCTAGTGCCGGCGCTGTGGGGTGGCGTGTACTCCATAGCGTGGGGCGAAGGGAACTTCCTCTACGCCTGCGCCGATTCTATGTTTACTATTTTACTATATTACATTTCTTTATCGCTATGAAAGTTGTTTAATATCACAATCCCTTGCCTAAGGCGCTAAACACTGCGCCACTCACTTTAAGGTCAAACGATTAAGTCACAAAAAGCTGAAGGCTCGTTAGATGGCGCTACTTTCGCTATTTGGTAGTTTTTATTTTTTTGTTAATTATTCTTTGTATCTTTGTAACTCAAAATTCTTTTTGCGCCTTCTATAAATAAATATTGAATTTTCGAAACCAACACTTAACTATTTGTAGTACAAAAATCATCCAAATATGTTGAATATGTTTTTCTGTCATCCAATTTTACTAATCACTCACACATGCATACCATAAATCCGAGTTTCTAGTAACAAAACATTTCGATCCACTTAAAAACGACAATGTGGCCTAGCGGTCTATATGCTTGACTCAGGCATCAGAGAGTTAAGGTTCAAACCTCAGGAAGCTAATTTTTTTTTTATATTTATTATTGTTTTAAAAAAAACATTTAAATATTAATTTAGATGTATAAATTGCAACAAATGCAATTGCATTATTATTTTTTAAATTACACAAGTAGTCTATCAACTAATGCTCCAAAAAACGTATACAGGGAAAATAATGCTTGGAACACCATTTTTAGTGTTCCTTAGCCGAATGGCCAAAACCGGAACCCCTATAGATTCGTCATTTGTCTGTCTGTCCGTCTGTCCGTATGTTACAGCCACTTTGATCCAAAACTATTAAGACTACACATTTGAAACTTGGTAGGTAGATGTATCCTGTAAACCGCTTTACAATTTTTATACGAAAATAAAAATAATAACCCCATACATAAAACTGAAACTAAAAAATTTTTACCTATTCGTGTGGGGTGTCTATAGATAGGTCTTCAAAAATAATATAAAAGTTTCTTTAACCATTTTTAGGGTTCCGTAGCCGAATGACAAAAACGGAACCCTTATAGATTCGTCATGTCTGTCTGTCTGTCTGTCTGTCCGTCCGTCCGTCCGCATGTCACAGCCACTTTTATCCAAAACTATAAAAACTACTCAGTTGAAATTTGGTAAGTAGATGTATTTTATAAACCGCTTTACGATTTTAATTCAAAAATTCGGGGGCTTCCGATACATGAAGCTGAAACCGAAAAATATTTTTTTTATCAACCATATTCGTGTGGGGTGTCTATTGTCTATAGATAGGTCTTTAAAAACGGCATAAAGATTTCTCGAACCATTTTTTCTCATACTCTCATGTCTCATACTGTACATCTTTATAATAACTTTCAACGAAAATTAGTTTGAACGAGATGTAGTAAGCACTTTTTGAGATATAACACATTTTCGAAAACCGCAAATGTAAATGAAAAACAATGTTATATTTTGCTGACGAAAAATGATAAGTACCTAATCGAATTTTGGCTTGGTATAGGCAATCGGTACGTTAAGAGAACTGATTTAGCGTCGCGCGTGTAAGCCAATTCCTTGAATTCTTTTGTGAGAAAATACGCGGAAACAATTAGAGTCGCTATAAATATCGCGTGCCCTCGCATTAAGATTCATTCGCATCCAGATATTGTAAGAAGAACAATAAAGTCACTCTGTCCGAACGAGCATCAACAACCAGTGGTTTTCTTCACTGTCCGGAACCTCTCCGTCTCCGCACAGTTTATGTACACCGGGGCTGCTACCGCTCATAAACGGCCGGTCCCGTACATATTGGCCCTTCCTGGGCGAGTCTAACTCGCACTTGGCCGATTTTTCCTTATCTATACTAATATTATAAAGGAAAGATTTCCTGTATTCCCGTTTTGTATGTATCCAGGTATGTATGTAGGTATGTATGTATCAGGTATGTAGCGAATAAACTCAAAAACTACTGGACTGATTTCAAAAATTCTTTCTGCTACATTATCCCTGATTAACATAGGCTATAGAATATTTTGAAAAAGTTAGGGATTCGTATGAAAACTTCGATAATGTAACTCAAGGTATGAAAAAAGATACCAAAAAAAACCTATATACCTCGCGGACCGAAGTATGATAAGGGGCGTGTGCACATCTATGAGATAGATAACTGCAACACTTTCTTTCAATTGTAGACATAGGTTTCCATAGTAAAATGTATTTCTAACAATCTACACAATCAACTTTAGTAATAAAATAGCATAATATTTTAGTTTTGAAAACTGACAAGGTTCGATTTCCCACTACCGAGTACCGACCCATTTCCGAGTCGTGTATGAGTTTTTTTGAAAATCATTGAATGCAGTTTTCTAAACTCTAATATCGACGACATGGTTCCATAAAACAAATATATCTCTATCTCTTATAGTTTCAAACTTTCCCATACTGACCCGTTGTCCGGTCCGGTCTAATGTTGTCTATCTATACATATATTATAAAGAGGAAAGATTTGATTGTTTGTTTGTTTATTTGCATCGAATAGGCTCCTAAACTACTGAACCGATTTAGAAGATTCTTTCACCATTAGAAAGCTACATTCTTCCCGAATAGGCTAAATTTTATCCCGATATTCCCACGGGTACCGGGTACCACGCGGGTGAAACCGCGAGGATCCGCTAGTATAGAATAATATTGTATGTTATAATTAGTGTATAATGTTGTATAAACAATGGTACGGAACCCTTCGTGCGCGAGCCCGACTCGCACTTGGCCGTTTTTTTTTAATAGGTACTAGCGGCAACATTTTGATAGGCAACCCTATAGATATATATTCTCCTAATCATTAATAGAAGTACGTAAAAATTAGGTTATTAGCAAAAACTCGATGAGCGCACTAATTTGCAGTGGGATCTAGTACTAACTCAAAAGAGAAATATGTAAATTATAATTGACACAAACCACATGACACAAACGGAAGAGCGGCATTGCGCGTTGCGCGTCTTAGCCGCATGGAACGGCAACGTCGCAAATTTGCTCGAAATGTTTGTATACGTACACGACTAATGTCACACACACATGCGTAAGTTTCATGAGAATTTGGAGTTGATTTGTGCTATAATTCTGAATGAAAGTATGTAAAATATTCATTTCGCGCCTACTTAAACATGAGAAAAGACTATAGAACACATAATTTACCATAAATGGTGAATCCTAACATAGTTAAAGGTGAACGTTTTTTGTATGGTAATCGTTTGACCTTAAACTACTATTTTCTTTTTGTGCTATCAGATAGGTCTGATAGACACCAGTGGTCAGACGGAGCGGCCGGCGCGCACGCTAGTGCCGGCGCTGCGGGGCGGCACACTGCGCCACTCATGCCCGTTTGCACTAAACTCGGGTTGAGCTTGTCATAGATAAGATACATCTTAGCTTAGAAACAGCCTAAAACAGCCGAGCTAAAATTTTTGTTTGCACTGACAGACTACGTCGTAAATTAGTCATCACCTTGCTAAAAGAATGAATGAATGAATTCAAATATTAATTGTTTATGGATTTTAAACCTGGCGAGGTAAAGTAGGTCACTGGATATTTTTTTGGTTGAAACTTCTCATTGATTCCTTCGTAAGTTAAAAGGAGACAAAAGCTAAGGCGTTGTCTATTTTATTTGGTAGGAGCACAGCCGTCTCTATCGTCTTCTACAAGCCATGCTATGATACGGAACGGCAACATTGCTGTGAACCGGTTTACTGCTCTGAGTACTAAATCCTATGGAGGTGGCATACTTACGAAAAAGTGAAAAATGTAAGAAAATCTTGGAATTCAATTTTAAACTACTTCTAATTGTCGTATTAATCGGTTCGTCAAACTCGGTCCAGCCGTTTCAGAGATTAGCCGGAACAAACAGACAGACAGACAAAAATTGTAAAACATGTCATTTTGGTATATGTACCGTATATTTAATCATATGCACGTAGTAAAAAGCGGTTATTTAATGTTACAAACAGACACTCCAACTTTATTTATTTGTATAGATGTATAGAAGATATGCCATCTCCATAGGATTCAGTACTCGAGGTTTACTCGCTGTTTACCTGTCAAACGGTGCAAACGGTGTCAAATCGGTTCACTTAAAACTACGTTGCCAACTTTATGCGCATGGCTTGTAGAAGACGATAGAGATGGCTGTGGTAGGAGTAATTCACCGAGAAAAGAAAAAGTCAATTGAGCTCAACTGTCAGGAAAAACATAAAAACAGTGCGCAACCTTTTCTGTTCCGGTGGCCAAAACTAGAACTAACGAGTTTTGTTTTTAATATCATTTTGCTAATACTTTCATGTTTTGCTGCTAAATATAAGCGCCGCTGTCATGGGAACAGAAAAGATTGTCGATCTGTAATGTTTTTTTTAAATAAATGAGGAATGACGTATGTCACATGTGTTGTGTCTCTATCTAGCAAACAAGAATACAAAAGCCACAAGCTTTTCTGTTCCGGTGACAGCCGTGACACAGGAGTCACTTGCAATACGAAATTAGCAGTCAAAATGGACTGTCGTATGAAAACTGTTTTAGTTCCAAAGATAATCACCGGAACAGAAAAGCTTGTCGCACTACTCTTTGCTCACAATGCCACAGACAATAATCACTGATATAGGTATTTCTTAAGCCTTAGGCGCTCGATATTGGGCCCGTAAGTTAAGAATAGCCAAAAGTGCATTTAAGAATGTCCTAAGGTTAGTGCAAAGCAATTTTTTGTTAAGAATGTCTTAAGTTAGCTAGGAAAAGACTTAGGCGATTTTTAAGTTTAGTGCAAACGGGTGTTACTCTCCCACTTTAAGTTTCTATTTTCTTGTTTTTTTATCAGATAGGTCTGATAGACACCAGTGGTCAGACGGAGCGCCCGGCGCGCTAAACACTGCGCCACTCCCACCCACCTTATACTACTATTTTGTTGTAGTTTTATCAGATAGGTCTGATAGACGCCAGTGGTCAGACGGAGCGGCCGGCACGCTAAACACTGCGCCACTCACTCTCCCACCTTATACTACTATTTTGTTGTAGTTTTATCAGATAGGTCTGATAGACGCCAGTGGTCAGACGGAGCGGCCGGCGCGCACGCTAGTGCCGGCGCTGCGGGGCGGCACACTGCGCCACTCACTCTCCCACTTTAAGTTTCTATTTTGTTGTTTTATCAGATAGGTCTGATAGACACCAGTGATCAGACGGAGCGCCCGGCGCGCTAAACACTGCGCCACTCACTCTCCCACCTTATTTTATTTTTATTTTTATTTTTATATTTCAAGGAAAACAAACAGCATATACAAAAATAAATATTAGTTAATAAATTTAGAACAAATTATGCCTTAATCAGTTTTCACAGATAGAAACATCATTACTTACAAAAAGAAAAATAATACAGTAAGAGTTAAAATCTTAGAATACTTACATGCCTATTAATTTTCTAATAACAGTTTTTTTCCTTTAACGAAAGCTGTTAAAAAAGAAGAAAAGAAAGGAAATACACCAAGCCATATCAACCCTAGGATATAATTATATAATAATATAAAACATATAACTAAATAATAAATAAATCTTATGTATACCTACCTATATTATAACTACATGTTAAAGAAAATCTTATTAATTAAGTTTTTGAAATAATTCGGTTTCGCAAGAAGTATGTCAGTATATTCAGAATATTTACGATTAAAATTATCAAAGACTCTGTTAAAATATGAATTCGATCTATAGTTCGCAACGTATGAATTAACGTGGAATTTTAGATGATTTCTCCTAGTATTAATACGCGGTGGAACCTGCATATTTATCATTGATAATAGTTCACCACTGTCAATTCTAGCATTAAGTAAATGGAGTAAAAGAGTGAGGTCAGATGCTTCTCTTCGCAGCGTCAATGGTAATAAATGATGATGCCTGCAAATATTCTCGTAGTCTGAGTCAACATTTATTTTATGTTTAAAATTCAAAAACTTCAGAAACTTCTTCTGTATTCTCTCGATTTTATGTGTATAGATATCATATTTAGGATTCCACACTTGGCTTGCATATTCCAGTTGACTTCGAACTAATGAACAATAGAGGATCTTGTGTGATTTAGTCATTTTGAAATGTTTTGTGGTTCTAATAATGAAACCAAGCATTTTGAAAGCTTTAGATGTTATAGCGTCAATATGCTTGTCATATAGAAGCTTAGAATCCATAATGACACCAAGATCCCTAACGAAATCAGTCCGTGTGAGAGACTGCTGATTCAAATTATAGTTAAAGCATACATTATTTTTTGACCTACTAAAAGAAATACAATTGCACTTGGAAATGTTTAAATCAAGTTTATTTCTAAGACAGTAGATATGCAACCTATCAAGATCCTCTTGTAATAGTATGCAATCATGTAAAGAGTTAATTTTTTTATAGATTTTCATATCATCCGCAAATAATAGAAATTGAGAATGGTGGAAACAATTTACAATATCATTAGTAAACAAAACGAAGAGAAGTGGTCCCAAAATTGATCCCTGGGGAACTCCTGAGGGGATAGCAGAGAAGCACTGATGAGACGAAAAACCATTGAGAACAACAGTTTGGCTACGATTAGACACGTAAGAACTGAACCATCTCAGGAGATCACCATGGATGCCAGCTAAATTTAATTTTTTTAAAAGGATCACGTGATCAATTCGATCAAACGCCTTAGTATAATCCGTATATATAGCATCTACTTGGCCACCTGATTGCATACCAGAAGTAATAGCCTCTGTAAAGGCTACAAGATCAGAAACCGTTGACCTTCCCTTTATGAATCCATGTTGCTGAGGTAATAAAGTATGCTTAAGAGCTTCGTAAATTTGTTGATGTATCAATTTCTCAAATACTTTTGCAAGTACACAGAGTTTGGAGATGGGTCTGAAATTTGAGATTTCACACTTGGGCCCTTTTTTATGAATAGGAGTAACTAATGCAGTTTTCCATATCATTGGCACAGTAGCTTCTTTAAGAGATCGCCTGAATAAGAAAGCAATTGGGAATGCCAAACTATTGGCGCACCTGGATATAAACAATGGATGAAGCCCATCCGGCCCAGCTGACATGTTACATTGTAGGTTTTTTAACATTAAATAAACTTGATGGTCAGTAATTTCAACAGTTGAAATATCTGGGCGTACAGATAAAAAGGCACTGCGTTCATCTTGTTCAACTGATGCAATATTAATACCCACATCGGGCTCAAGAAAATTAGATTTGAAAAACTCAGCAAAGGCATTACAGATGCTTTCACCGTCTGAAATTTTATCACCATTATAAGACATGACAGATGGATAGGCATTATGTTGTTTATTAGTATGAATGTATGACCAAAATGCTTTTGGATTTTCACGAATAGAAAGTTCAGTATTAGTCATGTAGTTATTAAAGCACTCTTGCTCAACTCTCTGAGCACGCTGACGCAAAAATGAAAAAGCTACAACATCACTCCTATTACCATAAATCTTCATTTTTCTGTGCGCCTCATTCTTTTCTTTAAGTATTTTAATAAGTGCGCGTGAATACCAAGTAGGATAGTAACTAGGATTCGCAAGTTTGAAGGGTACGTATTTATCTCTTAAGGAGCTCAGCAAACAATTAAAGACTTGTACTGCATCATCCACCGTGCCAGATGACAAAAGGCTAATCCAATCCTGGTTATCTAGTTCATGACTTATTGCTGTGAAATCACCCTTATTATAAAAGTACTTACGTCTTGTCAAAGATTTTAAGATAAGAAGGTCTGGAAAGTTAAGTTGGGAAACCAAAGCAGGATGGTACGGATCTTCAGGGACCAATGGACTAGTACAGCGATGAACAACTGGTACACTGCCGGTAGCAAAAATTAAATCCAATAATGTATCAAAATTATTTTTAACGTGGTTGAATTGGTGCCAATCACACAAGTTTAATAAGTCATTTAATTCATTATGATTAACGTTAGAGCTTATAAAAGACGGCGTAAGATAGTCAGCATCATTATTTGAGGACCAACAGATATCACTCATATTAAAATCACCAGCTATAAAAAAACTATCTTGTGGGTTATTTGTATATGAAAACAAAGCTTGTTCAGAAAAATTTTTTAGTTGCGAAGAGAAGGAAAGGCCTTGATTCTGCTGACAAAGATACAAACAACCGATATGTAACTTAAAAACATCTTGTCGTTTGGACTTAATATCAATCGAAATCCATATATCTTCCGCCGTAGAATGCCATTCAGGGCGCGCGTGCGCTGCAAGGTCACGGCGGACGGCGATGAGAACCCCACCACCGCGCGTTTGACCTACGCTCGCGTAGTCCCGATCGCGCCTCCATACCGTGTAGCTGTCACTAAATAGCTCCGCATCATTCACTCCGTCCAGCAGCCACGTCTCAGTTAACAACACAACATCATAACTATGCATTAAAATATTTCTCTTAAATTCCACCGTTTTCGTCCTCAAACCTCTGACGTTTTGATGAACCTTATACTACTATTTTGTTGTAGTTTTATCAGATAGGTCTGATAGACGCCAGTGGTCAGACGGAGCGGCCGGCGCGCTAAACACTGCGCCACTCACTCTCCCACTTTAAGTTACTATTTTCTTGTTGTTTTATCAGATAGGTCTGATAGACGCCAGTGGTTAGACGGAGCGGCCGGCGCGCTAAACACTGCGCCACTCACTCTCCCACTTTAAGTTACTATTTTCTTGTTGTTTTATCAGATAGGTCTGATAGACGCCAGTGGTCAGACGGAGCGGCCGGCGCGCTAAACACTGCGCCACTCACTCTCCCACTTTAAGTTACTATTTTCTTGTTGTTTTATCAGATAGGTCTGATAGACACCAGTGATCAGACGGAGCGCCCGGCGCGCTAAACACTGCGCCACTCACTCTCCCACCTTATACTACTATTTTGTTGTAGTTTTATCAGATAGGTCTGATAGACGCCAGTGGTCAGACGGAGCGGCCGGCGCGCTAAACACTGCGCCACTCACTCTCCCACTTTAAGTTACTATTTTCTTGTTGTTTTATCAGATAGGTCTGATAGACGCCAGTGGTTAGACGGAGCGGCCGGCGCGCTAAACACTGCGCCACTCACTCTCCCACTTTAAGTTACTATTTTCTTGTTGTTTTATCAGATAGGTCTGATAGACGCCAGTGGTCAGACGGAGCGGCCGGCGCGCTAAACACTGCGCCACTCACTCTCCCACTTTAAGTTACTATTTTCTTGTTGTTTTATCAGATAGGTCTGATAGACACTAGTGATCAGACGGAGCGCCCGGCGCGCTAAACACTGCGCCACTCACTCTCCCACCTTATACTACTATTTTGTTGTAGTTTTATCAGATAGGTCTGATAGACGCCAGTGGTCAGACGGAGCGGCCGGCGCGCTAAACACTGCGCCACTCACTCTCCCACTTTAAGTTACTATTTTCTTGTTGTTTTATCAGATAGGTCTGATAGACACCAGTGGTCAGTCGGAGCGGCCGGCGCGCACGCTAGTGCCGGCGCTGCGGGGCGGCGTGTACTCCATAGCGTGGGGCGAAGGGAACCTCCTCTACGCCTGCGCCGACGGAGAGCTCGTCGTCTACGACACTGGGAGAACGCACGACCGTATGTATTCATATTCATTTACTGCAATATTCTGGTATTTAAGACCTTAATAATTAGTTGGTATAGTCCGTTCCAATCTGATTCTCGCTGGGTGTAAACCATGAAGTTCGTCAGCTCACGAAATACTATAGAGACTGATAAGAATGTGTGTCGTTCAGATTAAAATCTAGTATTAAAGTTTGTTGTCCTAAACAGAGTTTCTTGTGCAAAAGTACCAAAAATATGATTTCTTAAAACTAATTGGCTTTTTGCAGGCAGTATGAACCTTATAAATAGTGAGCAGGGCTCAGAAATCAGGTTAAAACTCGCGAACAGGTTCACAAGAAACTAATCAATTTCAAACGAGCATTATCATTTGGGTTCCGGTCCTTCAGAATCGAAAATATTTCAATTTCGGTCGCTCCGCCCACTGATTCTTTAAAAAACCAAATACAAGGCGCGTGACTCGCAAGGGGGTGGAGCGTGCACCTTTGGTACTTGAAATTAACCATGTTTATTCTAGCGGTAATAACGCTCGCGAATAGATCCCGTTCCGAGCGACCGTTTTAAAAAATACGTGGTTACGATCTTTATTAACCGGTATTTTGCGAACCGTTCCCAATAAGCCCTGGGGCCCGATTCTCAGGCATTCGAACTTTTTCAGTGTGGTAATTCGTATGTCGAACATTTTGTTTGTGGTTTCTATTGAAAAGTTAGAACCTCTGAGAACGTTTCAAACAAACTAAGCTGTCCCACATGTCAACAAATTCATTTTGACAGCTAAGTTCGTATACGAACATCTATTGGTTTCTACCACTCGTAGCGTTCGACTGGTTTTCGCTCGAACTTTTCGATTGTGAAATTCTGACAATACAAAAACTGTGTTATATTTGAATTTCGAGCTATAAGTGTGAACTTTTCTCGATTGCCTGAGAATCGGCCCCCTGATAGTGAAAATAAAAATATAATTTTTTGTAGCCCCAACTCCCGTTGAAGTTTGTGTGGAAGGCCAAAAGTGGGCCGTGAGCTGCGTGCGGCACAGCGCTCGCGCGCTGCTCGTGGGCTCCAACAGCGGCGCCGTGGGGGCGCTCACGCCGCGCCGCCCGCACCGGCCCACCGCCGCCGCGCATGTCTACAGGTAACGTAGCTATCGTGAACTAGCGGCACGCGCGCTGACGTGCGCTCCAACGGCGCCGCCGTGGGGGCGCTCACGCCGCGCCGCCCGCACCGGCCCACCGCCGCCGCGCATGTCTACAGGTAACGTAGCTATCGTGAACTAGCGGCACGCGCGCTGACGTGCGCTCCAACGGCGCCGCCGTGGGGGCGCTCACGCCGCGCCGCCCGCACCGGCCCACCGCCGCCGCGCATGTCTACAGGTAACGTAGCTATCGTGAACTAGCGGCACGCGCGCTGACGTGCGCTCCAACGGCGCCGCCGTGGGGGCGCTCACGCCGCGCCGCCCGCACCGGCCCACCGCCGCCGCGCATGTCTACAGGTAACGTAGCTATCGTGAACTAGCGGCACGCGCGCTGACGTGCGCTCCAACGGCGCCGCCGTGGGGGCGCTCACGCCGCGCCGCCCGCACCGGCCCACCGCCGCCGCGCATGTCTACAGGTAACGTAGCTATCGTGAACTAGCGGCACGCGCGCTGACGTGCTCTCCAACGGCGCCGCCGTGGGGGCGCTCACGCCGCGCCGCCCGCACCGGCCCACCGCCGCCGCGCATGTCTACAGGTAACGTAGCTATCGTGAACTAGCGGCACGCGCGCTGACGTGCTCTCCAACGGCGCCGCCGTGGGGGCGCACACGCCGCGCCGCCCGCACCGGCCCACCGCCGCCGCGCATGTCTACAGGTAACGTAGCTATCGTGAACTAGCGGCACGCGCGCTGACGTGCGCTCCAACGGCGCCGCCGTGGGGGCGCTCACGCCGCGCCGCCCGCACCGGCCCACCGCCGCCGCGCATGTCTACAGGTAACGTAGCTATCGTGAACTAGCGGCACGCGCGCTGACGTGCTCTCCAACGGCGCCGCCGTGGGGGCGCTCACGCCGCGCCGCCCGCACCGGCCCACCGCCGCCGCGCATGTCTACAGGTAACGTAGCTATCGTGAACTAGCGGCACGCGCGCTGACGTGCTCTCCAACGGCGCCGCCGTGGGGGCGCTCACGCCGCGCCGCCCGCACCGGCCCACCGCCGCCGCGCATGTCTACAGGTAACGTAGCTATCGTGAACTAGCGGCACGCGCGCTGACGTGCGCTCCAACGGCGCCGCCGTGGGGGCGCTCACGCCGCGCCGCCCGCACCGGCCCACCGCCGCCGCGCATGTCTACAGGTAACGTAGCTATCGTGAACTAGCGGCACGCGCGCTGACGTGCGCTCCAACGGCGCCGCCGTGGGGGCGCTCACGCCGCGCCGCCCGCACCGGCCCACCGCCGCCGCGCATGTCTACAGGTAACGTAGCTATCGTGAACTAGCGGCACGCGCGCTGACGTGCGCTCCAACGGCGCCGCCGTGGGGGCGCTCACGCCGCGCCGCCCGCACCGGCCCACCGTCGCCGCGCATGTCTACAGGTAACGTAGCTATCGTGAACTAGCGGCACGCGCGCTGACGTGCTCTCCAACGGCGCCGCCGTGGGGGCGCTCACGCCGCGCCGCCCGCACCGGCCCACCGCCGCCGCGCATGTCTACAGGTAACGTAGCTATCGTGAACTAGCGGCACGCGCGCTGACGTGCGCTCCAACGGCGCCGCCGTGGGGGCGCTCACGCCGCGCCGCCCGCACCGGCCCACCGCCGCCGCGCATGTCTACAGGTAACGTAGCTATCGTGAACTAGCGGCACGCGCGCTGACGTGCGCTCCAACGGCGCCGCCGTGGGGGCGCTCACGCCGCGCCGCCCGCACCGGCCCACCGCCGCCGCGCATGTCTACAGGTAACGTAGCTATCGTGAACTAGCGGCACGCGCGCTGACGTGCGCTCCAACGGCGCCGCCGTGGGGGCGCTCACGCCGCGCCGCCCGCACCGGCCCACCGCCGCCGCGCATGTCTACAGGTAACGTAGCTATCGTGAACTAGCGGCACGCGCGCTGACGTGCGCTCCAACGGCGCCGCCGTGGGGGCGCTCACGCCGCGCCGCCCGCACCGGCCCACCGCCGCCGCGCATGTCTACAGGTAACGTAGCTATCGTGAACTAGCGGCACGCGCGCTGACGTGCGCTCCAACGGCGCCGCCGTGGGGGCGCTCACGCCGCGCCGCCCGCACCGGCCCACCGTCGCCGCGCATGTCTACAGGTAACGTAGCTATCGTGAACTAGCGGCACGCGCGCTGACGTGCGCTCCAACGGCGCCGCCGTGGGGTGTGTCACAAATATCAGAACGCTCGCACAAATGAATGCCCGTAGAGAATTAATGGCACAGTTCGTACGCCCATTACATACAGACTGATAAAATGCTCCTTTGTTACCATATTGTTACCATATTCTAGCAAATAAATGATTTTGATTTGATTTGATGGATTTCATATAACATTGCATGTTTTTTTTACAATCTGCAGCCTCATATTTTTTATGTACTAAATGAAATAAATCACAGATAATTTCGTTTTTCAGTAAAATGATTTATATGGTGGAATGGCATCCACAACAAACGTCAAACTCTAGTGAAGAATCTCCGTACAAAAATCTGATGGCAGTATGTTCTATGGATAAACAAAATACGATAGTCATATTAGAGTACATTGAAAAAGAAGGTATAATTTACTTTAAAAAAGTATTTGACGTTAGGAATGACTTGTTAACTAATTTTTAAGTCATGTTTTAGATGGTAATGACCAGCTCCAGATTTGGAAAACACTGAGTGGTTATAAGCAACCAGTGTTTCAAGTAACTTGGAACCCTCACCAAGACGGCCAGTTGCTGGCAACTTCACAAGAGTATACTGTCCGGGTAAGTGCTCAGACATTGATAAATAATTTGTTCTTGGTAGGAGTGAACTTGTTCTAGATTAAAAAATAATCATCATCCTGTGCTTTTCTTAGGCCCGTATTATAGAACGACACTCATGTGGAGATCTCTTCTCAAGTATAGTTAGCAAGGGATGAATGTATTCGTTGCATGTATTTGCATCCCTTTCTAATTGTACTTGAGAAGAGATCTCCACTTGAGTGTCGTTTTATAATACGGGCCTAAGATTCATACAAACAGTCATACTGATCTCTGAGATAAATGGTGTCAAAAAAGATCTGACAAGAGAAAGACTGATCTATCTAAACCAACGATTTTTTTTTCTGCCCAAATTAAATCGACACGTTGACATAACATTAGCAATTAAGACTTGCGCTCCTGAGTTGACTTCGGTTCTCACGCACTTATTTGCACTCTCCTATAGCTCAGGCAAAGTCCCGTCTTCGTGGAAGGTCGCCTTTGTTCACCCAGTTCCCAAAAAGGGTGACCGCACAGACCCGTCGAACTATCGGCCAATTGCAATAACCTCCTTGCTCTCTAAGTTGATGGAGCGAGTAGTAAACACCCAGCTCCTTAATTACCTTGAGGATAACCAGCTCATTAGTGACCGGCAGTATGGTTTTCGCCGTGCCCGCGATGCTGGTGATCTTCTTGCGTATCTCACTCACCAATGGGCAGCCGCCATCGAGAGTAAGGGTGAAGCACTTGCCGTGAGCCTAGACATCACAAAGGCCTTTGACCGGGTCTGGCATAAGGCACTTTTGGCGAAGTTACCAACATACGGGCTTCCGGAAGGGTTATGCGCGTGGGTCGCCAACTTTCTGACTGGGCGGAGCATAAAAGTCGTTGTGGATGGAAAATGCTCAGACACCATGCCCATCAATGCTGGCGTCCCTCAAGGGTCCGTGTTATCGCCTACCCTGTTCATTCTGCATATCAATGATATGTTACTTACTAGTAACATGCATTGTTATGCAGATGACAGCACATGTGATGCACGTTACTCAGGTCGCGCAAATATACCTTCCGAACAGGTTAAACTGTGCAGGGAACAAATAGTGTCGGAAATAGAGGCTTCCTTGGAGCGAGTCTCGGAGTGGGGTAGACAAAATCTTGTCCACTTTAACCCCACAAAGACGCAAGTATGCGCTTTCTCCGCAAAGAAAACTCCATTCGTCTTAGCGCCTACATTCCAGGACATTCCCCTTACCACCTCTAAAAGTATCGGAATACTTGGCGTTGACATCACGAGCGAAGTCCAATTTCGGGGTCATTTGGAAAACAAAGCAAAGTTGGCTTCGAAAAAGCTAGGAGTGCTCAATAGGGCGAAGAAATTCTTTACTCCACGTCACCTGCTTTTATTATATAAAGCTCAGGTTCGACCCCACCTTGAGTACTGCTCGCACTTATGGGCGGGAGCTCCTGAATACCAGCTCCTTCCACTTGACTCCATTCAGCGCCGTGCGGTTCGTATTGTCGACGATCCGAGACTCACGGACGGTTTAGAACCACTAAGTCACCGCAGAGATATAAGCTCTCTGTGTGTGTTCTACCGTCTATACAATGGGGAATGTTCTGAGGAGCTTTTTGAACTGGTGCCACCGTCACACTTCCGCCACCGCACCGCACGCCAAGTGAGTAGAACTCATCCTAAACACCCCCACATTCTTGACACCTGGAAATCAACAACTGTTCGGGCATCACGTTCGTTCCTACCTCGAACTTGTAAGATGTGGAATGAGCTTCCTCCAGAGGTGTTCCCTTTGTGCTATGACATGGAGTTCTTCAAAAAGCGTGTAAATAGGACCCTTAAACACAAAGGCTGGCAACGCATATGCAACCCTTCTGGTGTTGTAGATGTCCATGGGCGACGATTACTACTTCCCATCACGTGGCTCGTCTGCTCGTTTGCCCCTTTTTAATGTAAAAAAAAAAAAAAAAAAAAATTTCTTCGTTCTTCGAAAGACACATAAAAACGGCTCCATTTCGCTTATGTCAAGGCCCTACTCATTATCAATTCGTAACGAAATCCGGCGTTCTAGCAGTGGGAACATAAAAATACTGATGATAATTTTGTGTTAGGTATGGGACATATCGTCGGGCACATGCACGAGCATATTCGCGGGCCATAGCGCTAGCTCACTGAGCGCGGCGTGGATGGCCTTCCCTTCGTTAGCGTCGCGCGTGCTTTCCGGCGGCTCCGACTGCTGCCTGCGTCTGTGGGACACACGCGCGAACCCGCCGGAAAACTACGACGGTAACTATATTGCCAATCTTTTTCGGTTGAAAGATCAAAGATGAATGGTATTTTTTTATTTTTTTATTTTTTTTTTATTCACAACGGTGTAACACTTGCACATTTGCGGTACACAGCGATAGCTCGCCGAGCGCGGCGTGGATAGCCTTCCCTTCACTATAACTATTATGAAAGACGGGATTTTTACCATGTTTATTTCGTTTTTCGACATCATCATCGTTTTTAAACATGGTAAAAATCGCGTCTTTCATAATAGTTATAGTGATAATGACCATGTAAGTTTAAAATCTTATTTAGTCTTCCCTTCGTTAGCATCACGTGCTCTTTCTGGTGGGTCCGTCTGCTGCCTGCGTCTGCGTGACGCGCACCCGCCAGAACACTACGACGGTATATTGTCGGTATTTTTTACTGAAAGAAGCGTGGAGTCAAAAACACGCCAGTCGCCAAACGCCACGACAATTTGAAGAAAATTTTAAATCGTACAAAAGCTGTTTTGAGCAAAACGAGCGCCCCGCTCTCTTGCTACTTCCTACTTCTTCTTAGTGTTTTGTAATTACGCCTTTCACCCTGATCACAATTCCTCTTTTTCTTTATTTCTACAACTTTCCAGAATGTGTTTTTTGATTATCTTTTGATAATAACATACAAACACAAATCGATAAGATAAATATGCATCATTTTCTTACAGCTAGTAAACAGGAAGCTGCACCGAAAAAGAAGAAAGCCAAAAAGGGTAAAGACAAGAAAGAAATTAAAGAGGGGGCAGTTAATGAAGCGACCATTGTAGACGACGCGGACGATACAGCCGCGGCTACCTTAGAAAGTAAGCCGAAAGTGCCTAAACACTTCCTGCTGCCGATGTTATACAAACAGACGTGCCACTGCAAAGTGGCGGGCGTTAGAATATTGCTGCAGAAACATTTAGAGAAGACTTCACCGGACAAGTTGACTGAAGAGTTATATACTATGGAACGTGCCGCTGATATAGAATATGTGAAAATGTTCGGTACTATCAATGAAGTTAACGAACTTTTGGATAATGAAGGTGAGTGACAAAACTGAGCGATTTTTATCTAAATTCTTGTTTAATGACCTCGACCTGCGATCGTTAAGGTTAAACCACTTTCGCAATGACCGGACGCGGGATGGGTGACCAAAAACTAATATCTCGAGTGCGTTAAGCCGTTGGTCCCTGCTGCAGTCGTTAATACCCACAATCGGCATTTTAGCCCGCGTGGTGAGTCATGTCATCCTCCTCCTCCTAATCGTTCCCTCATAACTGAGGATCGTGATCACCGGCTGCTTTTATGATTTGCCTCCATCGGTCTCGGTCCATAGTTGCTCTCACTGCTTGATGGAATTTGCTTGAGGAGGTTGCTACTCTTACTTGGTCAGACCATCTGGTTGGCGAACGACCTCGGGCCCTCTTGCCCTCTATTCCACCAACCACGACCAGTTTTTCGAGACTGTCATCTCCTCTTCGCATTATGTGGCCAAAGTATGAGAGTACGCGATGTAAGCAGATAGTGGACAGCCGAGTCTTGACATTTAGTTGAGTTAGGATAGATACATTTGTGCGTTTGGCCGTCCAGGGTATCCCAAGCATTCGCCTCCAACACCACATCTCGAATGCATCTATTCTGTGTCTCTCTCTGGCTAGTATGGTCCAAGTTTCCACTCCATACATAAAGATGGGAAAGATCAGGGCTCTCACTAAGCGCACTTTAGTACGAAAACCTAGGCTACGGTTTTTCCAGATGACTTGAAGACGTGTCATCGCGTCTGTGGCCATAGCAATGCGGCGCTTGATCTCTGGAACACTGCTGCCATCACTGTTTATTTGAGCTCCCAAATAGATGAAATTGTCCACCTTGTCGATTCCCTGGATACATTCATGGGCACCTATTAAATTGCCAGCGCGATCTACAACCATTACTTTGGTTTTCTGTTTATTCACTGCCAGCCCTAGTTAATTACTCTCTATTTCTAGTCTGTGGAGAAGGTCCTTCATGTCATCAATAGATGTAGTGAGCAGTACCGTATCATCGGCATAACGGAGATTAGAGATACGCTTTCCCCCAATCACAAACCCCTTCTTCCAGCCTTCAAGGGTTTTCCGCATGATGTACTCCCCATATATATTGAAGAGCAAAGGTGATAGTATGCAGCCTTGCCTCACACCTCGCTTTGTCTGGAACACTTCTGAACAGTCGGTGTCAATTTTGACAAAGGAGCGGTTATTAACATAGAGGTTTTTAATTAAATCTACTAGGTGTTCAGGTGTACCCATTTCTAAAAGTACCTCCCACAATCTCTCCCATTGCACACAATCAAAGGCTTTGGTGTAATCAATGAAGCATAGAACTACTGGGCTGTTAAACTCACGACTTTTCTCAATTATTTGTCGGACATTTAGAATTTGTTCTCGCGTTCCTTTGCCTTTGACGAAACCTGCTTGTTCTTCTGGAATTTGAAAATTGAGGAAAGTTTTAAGCCTTTGGTTTATAATATAAAGGAGTATTTTACTGATGTGGGGTATAAGAGCCAGAGTTCTATAATTGCTACAATCCTTCTTAGAACCCTTTTTGTGTAAAGGTATAAACACAGATTCTGTCCATTCAACAGGCCACCTCCTGGACTTCCATGCAGCATTGCAGATGTTGTGTATATGTTGAGTACCTTTTGGCCCCAGATTTTTAAGCAGTTCTGCGGGGATGCCATCCTTACCGGGGAACTTATCAGATTTTAAACTTTTTATGGCGGATTCCACCTCTGACAAAAGTATATCCGGTTCTTGAGGTGACGGATTTTGTTCACCCTTTTGGATAGGTTGTCCAGTGTCATACAGCAGGGTGCAGTACCTCTTCCACCTGTCCAACACCTGCCCTTTTTCGGTGAGTATATTTCCAGTCTCATCTGCTATGGTACATGTTTTTACTTGGCGAGATCTAGTAAGTTCTTTTACTTTGGTGAACAGATCTTTAGTCTCATTCTTCCATGCATTTTTTTCTAGTTCGTCACATATGTTATTGAGGTGCTGATCGTAATCCTTGCGACATCTCCTCTGGATTTCTGCACTTAGTCGGGCCTAGAGGTCAATATTGTCCTGCGATGTCAGACCTTTCTGTTTTAATTCTCTCCTTTGAACAATGACATCAGCTGTGCCCGTTGAAATGTAGCTCTTCATTGGAGTTTTCGGAATCGTATTTTCTTTTGCTGTCTGTCTAATGATTTGTTGGAGAGATTTCCAAGCAGTGTCCGGGTCTGTTATCTGATTAAGTAGATCTTGCTGCAACTTGGTTTCTATAGCTGTTTCAAAACGCTGAGTGTCTACATGGCGCAAACTGGAGGCACTTTTTGGTTTTTCAATTTTCCTCAGACGGAGGCGAAGGGTGATAACTAACAGTTGGTGGTCGCTGCCACAGTCAGCTCCTGGATATGTTAGGGCATTCATGACTGCCGATCGCCAGCGATTCTGAACGAGAATAAAGTCAATTTGGTTTCTGTACCTGTCACCAGGTGATCTCCAGGTATATAGTCGTCGAATGTGATGTTTAAAACACGTGTTGGTGATTGTGAGGTTTTGTTCACTACAGAATTGTCATGTCATGGCCCATTCTTTACCTATCCATAAGGAAGGGCATGTACCTCATTTAGGACATAAAAATGGATGACGATGACAATTTCATATATTTAGAAAATTATTTGTCTATTATGTACTCATAATTTAAATAACGATGAATTTATATATTATAATTATATTTTTATAGGGTAAATGTCTGAACTTTTTATAACACAAGTTGTATTGTTATTTCCTTTTAGAGAGTCGTCACGAAGAGAAAGGCAACATGGAGGCGTTGGCGATGCTGTGCATGTTCCGCGGGCAAGTGGACCGAATGATCCAGTTGGCCGGCCAACGCGACGCGCTATGCCCCTTCCTGCTCAGTCTGTCGCCCTGTGTTTCTTTCAAGTAAGTTTTTATCGACAACAGGGTAGCAATTACAAAATGTAACCATATTCTGGCAAATAAATGATAACTTACTTACTTAGCCTTCATCCCACTTGCCTGCCTAGCATGACCATCATTATATCACGCGATATGATATGATACGTCATGCTGATTGCTGTCTTGCTTACCCCACTAAGGTGCAAGATATAGGCTCTTTATCATGCGTCAATAGTCGATAAAAGCCGCTCATGCTAGGCCGGCTGATGTTAAGTGGTGATAAGGCTGAAGGTGGAAGCGCACTACTTCCGGAATCTTCAATTACTGAGGAACTAGCTATCTTATCTCTAACTGCCGGAATACAATGCTGAAAACATCATTGTTATGGCGTCAGACTTAAATAAGATAGTGGTAGCTAGCCAAGCCTACTAAGAACAAGCCCTACCACAATAGTAGATTGTACAACAAGTGCATAAAACGTACCATTTTACCCGAGACGTATATATCCATCCGAGCCGTAGGCGAGGTTGGATAGTCAATTCGAGGGTAAAATGGGTTTTATGTACGAGTTATACACTCTGCTTTTCACTTCGAGTGTGAGGAAAATTTGATTAATAACAATATTGCAAAAAAAAAAATAAAGACTTCCCAATATTGGCGGGAAGACTTTCTTTTTTTATATACGTGGCAGTGGCAGCACAGTGACTTTAGCATAGAGCGAACTCTTAGTCCATAATGCTCTTGAAATACTTATTTCTTAGAAAACTCATTAATTTTGCCTAAGTAGTTTTATTAATTTAGTAATTTAACATGGATTATGTACAAAATTTAAGAAACAGAATGAAATAACATGTTTATATTACGAAGTTAAATTGCGTGTGTGACTGTTTACCTGACGACCTTTGTCTTAGAATCTGAGACTTAGACGAAGATTTTACTTTATGCACTAGAGCATAAAAAGCGGTTTTATGAAGCCTATACCCAACATAAACACGAACTTTACGAGCACGAGAATTGAAAAATAAATTAATTAAATATTTATACGTTTTTTTTATCTTGACAAAAACCTTAAAACCATTTATTTGTAGAACCCATAATAATTGACATGAACAAGCAACTCTCAAATATTTAAGATAAATCAGTTGTTACATAAAGAAATCAAATTAATATTTTATGGTATTAAATCCTTTTTCGACATCTTAAAATGGGTTTGAGGTTTTTTAAAAAAAGATAAAATAACGCCTTTACTAACTTCTCTTCAACTGCTCTTCTTCGTCTATCAACTTTACCCTCTATTTATGCTCGATTTACTGAAAAACTATCATTATAATAAAATCGTATTACTTTTTTAGATACTGGAAAGATGCTACTCAACTCTACGTTGCGCAAATCGATAGACTGGTCGCTAAAGGAGAACAAGAGAAATTGAATGGTAAGGCACACACGTCTCTCATAAAAAAACTTTAAATAAACTTCTATTATTGAAAATGAAGTATTAGAAAAAATCGACCCGTCTCACAACTAGCTCTGATCGGACTCGAACCCATGACCTCCCACTGTCCGAGCGAATGCTCTAACTGCACTTCACTGAGCTACGGATGCGTTGAGTTTATCTTATATATTTCTTTCGCTCTGTTAGACAGCGTTTATTTCATCAATGTGAAGATATTACTACCCTCGACAGACAGTTAAAATAATTCGACTTTATACCACTAACGTGATTGTTTATTTTTAGAAAACAAATCATATGGCGGCCCCATTTACCGGAAAGTAGCAACTCTACTAAGTACCCATGATGTGAAAGGCGCAGTGGCAGTGCTTACTGCGGCTGACCTCTACAAAGAAGCCTACATCTTGTGTAGAACCAGGTATTTTTTTTATCAACAACAGGGTACCACTTAGCCTTCCTTCGGCGCATCACACGTTATGTAGAGTGAAGATAAAGCTGACGGTGGAAACGCACTACTCTCGGAATGGTCAACCACTGAGGGACTGGCTACCTTATCTATTATATTCCCAGCACAAAAGATTAGGGCAATCCATTCCGATAATTATGCCATTCAAGGTTGGGTACAGTACAATGTATGTACTTTTCACTGCATAAATGACTCTATAAGTAACTACGTGTTCAAAACAATCAGTACAACTTGCTTCATACATAACGGCTTTTAAAAACAACCCATAGAAACCTTGTCATGTTAAAGAAATAATGGTAAATTCTCGTATGTTTATTATGTTTTTTACTGATAAGTACATAATTCTCAATTTTAATTTCTAGATACATGGACAGCGTAGCGACGCAGACTCTGCAACAGTGGGCGGAGTATTGTTCGAAAATAGGCACATTTGTGATGGCTGCAGCATGGTAAGTGTCATTAGAAATTACTTTCTGCGTCTAATTAATCTTCAATTTTAATTATCAGACACGAGCCGCGATTACTACTAGAAACTATTAAGGGGCTTATTTGAAATAACTTTACTACAAATTCGTCAAGTTAATTTGTAATGTTATCCATAAATTATACCAAAAAGTCACTGATGCTGTTCTATGCATGTTTCCCAAAGATTGATTACACTTGTTTAAGTGTATTTCATTGGTTTTGTACCGCTTTACCCACAGAACACTAGATAGACGGAGCGGGGGTCGATTGCGGGGGCAATAGTGGGCGGGGCCAGCGTAGAAAACACTTGCTCCAAACAATGTTAAATTTCAAATTGTCATGGCATAGTTGCCATGAAGCGTAGAATCGGAAACAAGGTAGTCCTTACCAAAACAAACAAAATTCAGTACAAAATGCGTAACTTCTTAGTGCATCCAGACACGTAACATGAAATGTATCATTCTGCTTTTCATGTCTTTGTGGTCGTTAAAAAACCAACAAATCACGGATCGCTCCGCGCGCTGCTTGTAAGGTGGTTCTCACACTGGCGATTGCGACATGCCGTGTGTTGGACTAGGCGTGCTTTCAATACTAATTGACGCATACTTTCAAATCTCGCACCCACCACACGTCGGGGCGCGGTGCAGTGCGAGAACCGTCTAATGCTCGTAATGTGCGCGCTAAATGCACAATTCGCCCGCGCAAGTCGTTCAAACTGTAAGAAATTGTTACAGTGTGTTTAGTGTTTATGTCGAAGCCAAATGGTTGAATCCGCCATTTAATTAAACGCCTTATGGAATAAGTTGCCGAACCACAAAAAAAAAATATCTTAAATTTCTAACCTATCACGTAATCTACAAGACTTCCGAGGGGTACATGCTGCCATACTTAACTATCCGGTGGATTCAACTATCCGCCTGTGACATATACATTGCAGAGACGTAGTCGGTAAATTCCTTCATTGCATGATACATTTCATGCTACGTTTCACCAGTCTGGACGCACCATTACCTCTTTGTGTTCTATGCTTTATTTATTGACTAGCGGCCGCCCGCGGTTTCACCCGCGTGGTTCCCGTTCCCGTGGGAATATCGGGATAAAAAGTACATATAAACCTTCCTCTTGAATCACTCTATCTATTAAAAAAAAACGCATCAAAATCCGTTGCGTAGTTTCAAAGATTTAAGCATACAAAGGGACATAGGGAAAGAGAAAGCGACTTTGTTTTATACTATGTAGTGATTATGACACTGTAATGTTTATAAGTCACTATTTTGTTAATTTACAGTTACGTTGCCTTGGGAGATCTGTCTCAAGCAGCATCTACTCTCGGGAAAGTGAATGATGAGGAGGCGTTGCAGTCAGCAGCCGATATAGCGAAGATTGTGGGGCAAAATATGTTAGCAGATCACATTTCTGGAAAACGTGAACAAATTAAAAATAGTACCGATTCAAAAAACAAAACGGAAGAGATTTTGAAGGAATTACCATCCCGAATCGAAGCCCTTATGAGTAATGGTGATAAAAAACAAAATGGTAAAGCCATCAGTGATGATGATGACCATTCGGTTATAAATGGCAGCGGAGATGCCAAAGAGTAGTTCAGTTACAGATCTCAAAAATGCACTTGTTATTGGTATTGGTAATGCATTCCAGTATTATTGTTACCTATGGCATGTTTTGGAACTACTTTCTATTTGAATCTACCTACCTTATCTTAACGTACCTTTCTTTTTAAGTCTTTGTTGTTATTTTGTTGTACAACTACCTAAAGATAAATAAAATAAACCCAATTTTACAATTAATTGTTTTATTTATTTAGTATACAACCATACATCGAAATTAATAATTAATTATGTATTTGTTAAAATATTTGAGACATTTTTGCAGAAAAGTTGTGCGTATCTTCAACATGGGCAAATGTAAAATTGTATGCATTAGTATGCTGGATGAGGGCAGCGCAGGACCGATCGTTGTGGAGATCCTTGGGGGGAGGCCTATGCCCAGCAGCGGGCGTCGTTCGGCTGACATGATGATGATGATGATGATGCATTAGTACACAGTCCACTGCATTTGTTGTTTTATTTTGTATGTAATACAGGCATATTCTATTAATATATTTTTATATGTACAAAAAACGAAGTTATTACAAATTTGATTAATTATAATTTACTATATTTATATAATATAATGTCAGGCACCAGTTTAAGTACAATTAAATCCTAATAATACTTATTTTATTGTACTTACTGCAATCACAACAATCTATAATTTATTTGGCAAACAAATTACGAAAGTATCAAATACAATCACAAAATCAGTCGTATCAATTCGATTCAAATAAGTTGTAAATAAATGCTTCTGGAATGTTGTGGCATTCAGTCTCAATCTAACACATCTCTGTTTGAATTAAGCATTTTTCTATCTTTACAAACAGTACCAGCTGTTGTTTAACTGTAATTTAACTTTCGTTGTACAGAAATTTTGCTCGATATATTTGTTTCATACTTGTTCAGAATTTTCATTTTCTAAGTCAGGCCTCTTCCCTCGCTTTTTACAGATTTGTACCAACTTTGTATTAATTTTCTTTAGTTTCTGATTTTCTCTCAAGACGTCGGTTATTTGCTGATTCTGCAGAAAAATTGAGAACTGGAGGTTACAAGTTTCAATAGAGCATTATTTTAAAGAAATTTATTATTAAAAATATTAATAATTAATAAATGCAATAACTCCTTCTTCCAATCTTGTCATACTTAATTATAACTAGAGGAGACATAAGGTAGGATCAAAAAATTTTAATCTTTGTATTTGTAAAAATTTCAATGGCTACTAATGTAAATAAATGAACGTTAAATAATCCCGCTTACCTGAACAATAGCGCTACCAGTTGCAATATACATGGGGCTAGGCGCTGGCGCGGAGGAAGCCGAGATCAGCTGGTTTTCTAAAGCTGATTTTTGTTTAGACAGTTTATCTACCGTCTGAAACAAAAAGTATGTTTAAACATAATTAGAACGATTGTTATCACAACAAAATACCGTTTATGACAAAAATTATCTGTAACTCTACAAATACTGAGACTAATATAATTTGAGGAAACCTTACCGATTTCAGTCGCCTTAGTTCTTTGGTGTAGGTGACGTCATCTCGCTCCACTTGGTAGCTGAGGAAATCTACAATAATAGAAAAAAAAATAATAAGTATGCAAAATTATCAGCGCACGAGTAGAATTTATTTACACAGGTTAACAGTTTCACTCCTCAGATCTTTAGGATCACCAGGGCTCGGCAACCTGCACGCGTAGCATGACAAACCCGAGAAGAGTTTTGTCTACCTCGAAAGTCTGTAATCAAATCAGGCGTCTGTCACTCGATGTACTAGCGCGCTACTCTCGCCCGCACCGCCGGCGCCGGCGGAATCCATAGAAATTAGATCCGCAAACGAGCTAGAATATGTGCGATAGAAAGAGATGCGACGTCTGGTCGTTCGTAATTAGCGCCGTACAAGCTGAATTCCACTTTATTGCGTTGTTGTTAGAGTTGCTATTTATTGAAATGGTTTAGCAGAGTGTAGCTTCTGTACTACTTGTACTATTATTTATTCTGTGCTATAATTGACAGCCGAACAATAGATTTGTCTACGATGAAATGTCTTTTTTGCCGTTAAAGACAAAACCTTTCTCGAGTTCATCATGCTACCTGTGCTGGTTAAAACTCGCGTCGCGCACGGTACTCCGTACATTATCAAAAGAGCATTTTCATTTCGGTTTCATTTTTTGGGTATCGAAATTATTGCGGTTCTAACTTCGATCAACAATATGATCAAAGGGTTCTAATCAAAGATCGAAAAACGGTTCCTGCTCGAAATACCGGTTTATTTCGCTCGATGTTTTCAGGTAGCCAATTTGACCCAAGCCGTATGACAGAGAAAGTACATGTCACGGCGGCGGGCCCCTCGACGCCCCGCTCATTTGAATAGCACCGCTGTCACCGGAACAAAAAAGATGTCGATGTGTATAAGCC
The DNA here is from genome assembly GCA_949710035.1 of Crambus lathoniellus. Taxonomy (NCBI): domain Eukaryota; kingdom Metazoa; phylum Arthropoda; class Insecta; order Lepidoptera; family Crambidae; genus Crambus; species Crambus lathoniellus. The sequence continues at coordinate 25,278,033 of OX453304.1, forward strand.
GCGCGGATAAAGAAACAATATTATGGAAATGGCGGCCGGCCGGTCATGCTATCTAAAGAAAAAGAAAGAAAGAAATATACATTTATTTGGGACATCACAACAACATAACATAAGCACTTAGAGCATAGGACAGGTAGGTATGTCCCAAAACGGTCCCGACTCAGCATAATGCATGGCTTGAGGCCAGCGCTGATCTTCCGTCGGGACCGTGTTTGGTAGGGCTGCGAAGCCTACACAATATCGGCCAACATTTTATTTTATACGCACATTAATACAAACAAAACACACAAGACTTAAACACTTAAATGCCAGGGCTGGTAAAAAAACAAAACCTTCATAGACAATGACGACATAGACAATATATACATATAGACAATATCTCGCTCACACATACCGTCATGCTGCTTGTAGACCACGTGGGCGGGTCATGCTATCGCGCTCACACTTAATGCTTGGCCGCCATTTACATTGTTTCTTTAACCGCGCGAGTTATAAGTGGATTACAGACAGACACTCACCGTCACTAGTCTCGGTGGCGGCGTCGGTGCGGTCGGCATCAGGCAGTCGGTTCTGGTCGTGCAAACTCTGTCGCTTCTTGCGGACAGTCTGGGATATGCTGCTTACATTCTCTTGGTACTCTTGTAGCTTTGCCTGTAGAATTAAATAATTGAGAACACGTTAAATGACCTACTCCTTAAGTTTGTATAGAAAAAACATTTCACGGTATATATCATCAGGATGTTCTTTTATTTACACATTTAATGGGTAGTACCAGGGGTAAAACTATTTGCCCGTAGTACTACCAGACACATCAGTAGTACCACTGGCAAAAAATCTCCCATGGTACTACCAGTGGGACTATTGGTAGTATCACGGGTAAGCAACGAATTTTAAACATACTCGTAGGAATATCTATGGAGCATTAAAGTCAAAGTATTTTTTTTATTCAATTTAGATTGTGATTTACAATACTTGTAGACATGTATATGTCGCAGCCTGGTTACTGGATACTGGTTGAATCCGCCATTTAATTAAACGCCTAGGCCGATCATTTTTTCCGTAAGCTATTTTATCTTCCCATAAGTTGACGGAGTCACAAAAAAAATAACCACGAAATTTAAGCCTTAAATTTCTAACCTATCGCCTTAAATTTCTAACCTATCACGTGCTACAGAACTTCCGAGGGGTACATGCTGCCATACTTAACCATCCGGCGAATTCAACCATCCGCCTGCGACATATACTTACATTGTGTCTCCAATGTAGACAAACCTAGTTCGGAACGTCATAGAAGCTACGCCATCGGTTCGCAAACCCTACGGCCGGCGGGAGACCTTGGCGAAGAACCGGCAAGAAATTCTTCAAGGGTTGTTTTTTTTTATCCCTGTTTTATTTCATACAGAGTCGTCAAATTGAAAAATTACTATTCCCACTGGCAGCACCCGTTCACGAGAATGACGCATGAACCAGCCATCGCTTCGCTCAACCATATTTTAGGGAACGTAACGACCCGCCTCACTCGCCACTTCAACTTAACTTAACCTGATGCAATTACGTATGTTTGAATATGTATGAACGTATTATTGTTTAGTAAAACGACATGTAAATTATAGTTGAAACTATCGGCCACCCGCGGTTTCACCCGCGTGGTTCCCGTTCCCGTGGGAATATCGGGATAAAAAGTATCCTATGTGTTATTCCAGCCTATAATCTATCTCTGTTGCAAATTTCATCCAGATCCGTTCAGTAGTTTTTGCGTGTATGAGTAATAAACATTCATACATCACAAACTTTCGCATCCATCCTCACAAACTTTCGCATTCATAATATTAGTAGGACAAAATGGCACAATTTGCAGAAATAAATAACTTCAGCGTAAACAAAAAACAGAAAGAAACGAGACCCTAGTTTCTCACCTCTAAAGCCGCCTTGGCCTCCTTGAGTTTGCGGCACTGTTCCTCCCGCTCGCGCAGGTACTCGGAGCAAGTTTCGCACTCCAAGTCTAACTCCTTGTATTTTTCCTTGAGCTCTTTTAATTCCTGCTTGCAAGCTCGCAGCTCGGATTTTGCGGCTTCAAGTTCTTTGCTACATTGTAACAAATGAAAATAATTTGAATTAATTAAGTGCTATAATTATTGCATACTCGAAAATTCAGTATTGCGCTTACACGGGCAACTAAAATCGCGCAATTCCTGTCAATACCTTGACGTCATCGACCTCATCAAGCAATTTAGGGTGATGTCAAAATGTAGCAACCTGTTGCAGATACGGCCACACAATACCACGAAAGTTGCCTCCAGATTGATTCATTACAGTTGCCAAGTAATTATTGCCAAAAAAAATGCCCGTGTAAGCGCAGCTTAAGTGAGTGTTAAAATATGGTAATATAATAGTAAAGATTTTAATTAAAACAGCTAAAAACACGCAATATGTTTGTCATTTCATTAAAATTTTGTTTATTCCATGTATTTTTTGAAACTTACGAGTGATCTCGAGTTGCATTCCTCTCTAACGCTCTTTGCATCTTCCCTAACGTAATTTTTAGTTCCTGTTTCTTGTATCTTAATTCCTCTATCGTTTTTGTTAACCTCTTGTTCTTCTCAACCTCCGCGTCGTAAGACATACGGTCAACGACAACGGCATGAAGATTGGCCCAGTCTGAAAAAAATTTAATATATATAATATATAGAAATATAAGAAGTTAAAGACATAGGAAAAATGTGATAGTAAAAAACCACGAGCCCTATAAGTAGCTTTCAGGCGGGATAGGCGTAGATTTCAAGCTACTTATAGGGCTCGTGGTTTTTTACTATCACATTTTTCCTATACTTACAAAATTGCATTGTGAATGCATAAAAATAATATATAACCCCAAGTTAAAGACATTAAAATATAATCATTTCGCCTGTAAAACATTGAGTGATCATACCTTCATCAGTATTCACGGTAGCGTCAATCAGATCACGTTTAGATTCTTGTCGACCATTGGCTTGATATCCAGATTGCAACTTTTCTTGCAATTCATTGATAGTACTCTGCATCAAATAGGAAATTAACATTAGTTAGATTGCATTAGTTCCTAGGCACTATCAAGTAAGTTTAATTTTATCTAGCTTTAATTTTACAACCAAAGCAACAGTCACATAAGACGAAAATTCACTTTTAAGTCTTACAGTCAAAGCAGCTTTTTCCTTGTTCAGTTTTACACATTGTTCTTCTCTTTCGCGTAAATACTGTGCGCATATTTCGCACTCTTCATCTACTTCTCGGAACCGCTCTTTTAGATCTTCGAGTTCTTGTTGGCAAGACGAAAGCTGTTCCCGAAGTTGTATCACTTCACTATAAACAAAAAATATTAGTGCAATAATGATATATGATGGTATTAATGCAATAATTTGGTCAATTATTAATTTAATAAGTATGCGAAATTGAAAATGTTTACCTTTGCGTATTATTATTGTCTATGTGGGAAGATTTCAAGTCTGTCGAATTGTTCTGTATACTCGATGGTCGCTCTGAAAATATTAAAATAATGAACATGGACGTTGTATATTATTATTGACTATCACGTTTTAATGAATTTCAATACGAATACAGAAACGCAGCAAGTTGTGGAGAGAAGTTTCTAGTTTTTTAAGGTTCGTTTAAATTTTGAGGTCGCGTCGGACAAATATGCAACGTCTCTGCTGCATATTTGTCCGACATCAAACCGTATTAACTGTAGGTAGTTATGATATGGTTATGCTACAGTTTATTCAGTGGAGCAAAAGATTTTACCTAAACAATCTTGAAGGGTATTTTAATATAAAATGCAAAAACATGAAACACTTATTTATTCAAACTCCATGTTTTCATATTATAAAATGGATACTGTAAGTAAAAATACATATTTCTTATTTTTAAAACCATTTCTTAGATATACAGGGTGACATCGAAGTCGTTAGCATCCTTTTAAAATAAGAAAATACTCATGATGTAGAGTCTTTTCCCCAAATATGAGGCAAATCCAAGACGTAAAATATTTTTTTTAAATCCCTGAAAAATCGCGTAAAATACTCAGTAATTGATCACTATCGCAAATAAAAATTAAAATAACAATTTGAGAAAAAAAAACATTAATTAATAAATATTCAAATAACATACAAGCCTTTAAACTACTTAATTAGCCTCTCGACAAAACGCGGGCTCTACTATAACGTGAGTTTATTCAAGTTAGCGCACGGAATTCACCAAAACAAACAATGCCACCCATGCTTCATGCCCGCTTTACCCGCGTCTCTGCGCCCGCGCTGACGCCGGGCATCACCCCTTTTCACCTAAAAACATAGCTTCATATGAGTACATTAATGGGCCGAATGGATGCCAATGACTTCAAAAACACCCTGTAGAGACATATCAAGATTGTTTACTAAAAATGTTTTGCTCCGCTGAATGGAGTGTAGATTTTAAGAGAACATTATCAATTAATATAGATTTATATAGATAACGCAAGTAACACGATTTGTATTGAAACCAAGCTTGCCGACTTTTTAACGCCTACTGTGACGTACAGCCGAAATTTAGTGACGGGAAATCCAAACCGAAACTATTTTGGGCTTTTGCAGTTAATTATCACGCAACGAGTTTTTTTTTAGTTTTTGCAACGGCCGACTGCAACAACAGACGCGTGGACTGTAAGTTAGCGGCGACCAACCTTGACGCTTGGTCTTACATGCATTTGCGTAAAGAGGGGTTTACACGGGTCGAGTTTCGTCGTGCGGCTAGTCCCTTCACAAATCGCCTCACCAAGCCGTATCTTTAGCCCATTTAGACAAGTGACTAAAATCGCATGCAGCTCGGTCATTTCCTTCGAAAATGTTGAGAAGAATATGTTCGTGCCGGATTTGAAATAGTTAAACAGACCTTCATATCCGCTGGCAAGTTTGAAGTACCTAGGGTAAGTAATTATTACGGAGACAGAACAATAAAGAAACGTCTACCTTATGTACTTAATGGCTTGCCGGCGGATATAAGAATCGAAAATAACAAGAATAAATTTAAAAAGTTATTAAAGAAATGTTTGTTAGAGAATATGTAAGTATTTAGTTAACTTAAGATTTATATTTTTTATTTTAACTACCTAACTTTCTTTTTGTCTTAGATTTCATAAATGTTCAGAGACTCATAACTCCCACAGTCAAGCCGACTAGTCGGCTTTGTGGGTCAATATGTACATTAAAACCATTGTAACCCATGTGTTTAATAAATAAATATATAAATATAAATGCGGCGGGCGATCGCCTGCAACAGATCGTTTACACGGTCGATTTTAGCCACCAGCCGCATGCGGTCGGTCGCCGGCGCCGCGCGGCCAAAGGGCGTTTGTGCACTACCACTGAATTTTACCGATCCGGAAAAAAACGGATGCTTGTATTTTAATAATTAATCATTTATAATAGTAATTAATTAAATACAAGCATCCGTTTTTTTCCGGATCGGTAAAATTCAGTGGTAGTGCACAAACGCCCAAAGTCGGATGCTACCCATGCTTTGAGGCTTGTGACTTTAGTCACTAGCGACTTTAGTCACTTGCGACCTAGTGGAATTGCCATTTAGACGGTCGTTTTTCGCTACGCGGCAAAAATCGTGAGGCTTTAATCACCCGTGTAAGCCCCACATTATTTTGTCAATTCTATATCTGTGTGTGGTACTTCGATCAACAATAACACTAGTTCTAGATACATAGTTGGGTGACAAACATGGCCGAGCGTTATACGCCCACTTGAGAGTATAATTATAAGTAAATTATTTTGACAGTGTCAATAATAATAAGGTATTTCAAACTTGGAACGCTTCCTGTCATTTATAATGTAAGATCGTAACATTCGTAACCTTTTTTCTCCGTTTAAAAAAAGTCAGTCTGGCCATAAAAAGTTTTGATTTAGTTCGTGAGCCTTCATCTAGTACTATTGTTGATCGAAGGTGTGGTATTAGTAATGTTACCGTGCGTAGGAGTGTGCATAACTCAGGAGCGATACATGCCATGTATGCTCTATCAGCGGCGGCGCATGGCCAGGGGGGTGTCACTCCGCAGTTTAGGTAAGTTCGGCCGGCGCACCTGCCGGGCAGGCGTATGGCAGAAGGATGCCGCTCGGCTCGTACGCTCCACGTTCGCGCGTAAAACGATCGATCATTTCTGTGATTTTTGTGCACCGAACAATGACAACTAAACGTTCTTATAATCCGTATATAAGATACTGTTGTGTTTACGAGTGTCTAAATAAAAGGAAGAACAAAAGAAACAACAAAACCGAACTCGCAAGTCGCTCGCAACCCTAACCAGCGAGCGAGCTGTTTGAGACATTCATAGAAATAGAAACGCTCGCGCGTAGCTATTGGGTACAGTTTTGCTTGCATGCGCAAACTCTAGGTTATTATAACAGTAGGCAAACGATGACAAAGCAACCGGAATTGGACTTTATTTCCACGCAGAAAGATTTATTTTTATTTGAATGAGCTTGCAGAGTGAGTCTTCTGTGCCTTAGCACTATTATTTATTCTGTGGCATGGCCGCCACGCTGCTTGGCCGGGGCGGGTCGTCATCTATATCTGAGCGTGGTATTAGTAATGTTACCGTGCGTAGGAGTGTGCATGACTCCGGCGCGATGCATGTCATGTATGCTCTGTCGGCGGCGGCGCATGGCCGCCACGCTGCTTGGCCGGGGCGGGTCGTCATCTATATCTGTGTGGTATTAGTAAATGTTACCGTGCGTAGGAGTGTGCATAACTCCGGAGCGATGCATGTCATGTATGCTCTGTCGGCGGCGGCGCATGGCCGCCACGCTGCTTGGCCGGGGCGGGTCGTCATCTATATCTGTGTGGTATTAGTAAATGTTACCGTGCGTAGGAGTGTGCATAACTCCGGAGCGATGCATGTCATGTATGCTCTGTCGGCGGCGGCGCATGGCTGCCACGCTGCTTGGCCGGGCCGGGTCGTCATCTTTGTCGCTCTACAACAATGACCGAACGTTATAAGATTGTTGTAAAGGTGGGTTTAGACCAAACTAACATAGAGCTAGAGCTAGAACAAGAGCATTCTTTCCTGATCTTTAAGAGCACAGCCTTCTCTATTGTCTTTTACAAGCCATGCTATGAAACGGAGCGGCAACGTCACAGTGAACCGGTTTACTTGTTGTTTACCTGTAAAACGGATTGTAAATATTCTTTTCACGGCAGAAAATTAGGATTACCGACATCTATTTATATGTAAACGTGCTCGTGAAGGTTTCAAGAAGGTAAATAAATATAGATTTCATAAGAATCATGTCTAAATTGCATGTAATTTTGATTTGCAAAAACATAACACGTAACAATACACGTATTAATGAATTCCAACCTTTATTTTTACTGTTGAATCCCCGTTTGTAGATCGTATTCTTTCTCCAACATATGCCAAGGCGGTGCTGCATTCCCGAATGCAAATCAAATCACGATTTTTCGCTAAAAATGGGGATGAAGCTGTATCAAACTTTTCATTTCCAAGGGAAGAGTTTTAGCTATTCCTCATGCAGACTGGAGTCCTACCACCTGTCGTCAATCAATGACGACCCAATAGAGATAGAAAAGCAAGTCAAGTAATATAACTTTTTTGAATTTGGCGCGTCATATCGGTTTACTTAAAACTAGGAATGCAACGTTGCCAACTTTATGCGCATGGCTTGTTAGATATAGATGGCTGTGAGCCATTTGGCAGTTGTCGCGCTCGCACAATGCAACATTTTCATAGATTGTGGAAAACACATTGTGTTTTATAGAAAAGTGTTTTATTATGTCAACGCAACAACGCAATGTTACCGATATTTTGTATAAGTTATTTTATTCATTCAATTGACTATTGGTAAGAATTAGGAAGAAAATTTTCGATAACTTTAAGCTCGTAATTCTATTATTATTGCAGTATTGATAATGTTGAAATATGTTTAATAATGTATAACTAATTGCGTTGTAGGGGCATAATGAAATACTTTTCTAATAAACACAATGTGTTTTCCACAATCTTTAAAAATGTTTATTGTGCGAGTGAGACAATTGCAAAGTGCGAAATGGCCCTGAAGTGTACACCTTTTCAGCGTTTACATCAAAATAACAACAAGCAAGAATGAGAACAAAAACAATGTTTACTGACGGATTTTCCGTTGCGGTAAATCCGTCAGTAAACATTGCAGCCACATAGAATATTCCGTCACAGAATTTCCGTGGCAGATTGTCGACTGCCAACGCTCGGTGTGGTCGTCGTCGCGAGTTATCCGCCGAGTGTGGCGCGATACATATACATAAAAACCTGGAATGCGACATTGCCGATATGACGTCGACGGAAGATCGGTGCGCGGAGGACGGAACAGACGCAGATGGCAAGCGGTCCGCGACGGAAGGACCGATCTTCCGCGTAGTGTGCCCGTTATTAGTCATTTACTAGCTGTGCCCGCGACTTCGTCCGCGTGGAATAGTGACTTTCGGCAGCATTTTGAATTTTTAAGGCTAATAAGCTATTTTGTTTTTTTTATTTATTTATCCTACTTATCCTACTTCCTACTATAATATTATAAATGTGAAAGTTTAGATGTTTGGATGTTTAGATGTTTAGATGTTTGGATGTTTGTATGTTTGTTACTCAATCACGCCAAAACGGCTTAACGGATTTGGCTGAAATATGGGACACAGATACTTTGTAGCCTGGAGAGGAACATAGGCTACTTTTTATCCCGGAAAAACATCACATTCCTGCGGGATAAGGTCGTGTAGTCCACGCGGGCGAAGCTGCGGGCGGAAAGCAAGTAATATAATAAATGTGAAAGTTTAGATGTTTGTATGTTTGTTACTCAATCATGCCAAAACGGCTGAACGGATATGCCTGAAATTTAGGACACAGATACATTGTAGCTTGGAGAGGAACATAGGCTACTTTTTATCCCGGAAAAATGTCACATTCCCGCGGGATAAGGTCGGGAAGTCCACGCGGGCGAAGCTGCGGGCGGAAAGCTAGTTTAATATATATTAGTACAGCGCTATGAATGCTATGATACATATTAGCACATTAAAAATTTACATAACATAGCCTTCCGACCGCGGTTTCGCCCGCATGTACTACACTAAAGTCTGTTCGAATCCAATTTGGAAAAAATGTAAACAAAGACGCCATTATTCTGACCATAGACTATTTAGTGATGTGGTAAAAATTAGACCATTTATAAATCGATAAATAATTTGATTGCTTCGATTCGATTAATTGAATGCTATTATGTTGGAGCTTCGCGTTAGTGAAGAGTTTTTAGTTTATTACTTCTCAAGCCTCGAGAGATGACCGTGTTCATCGCGATTTTAGAGAAATAAAAGGCTTATATTGAACCGAGTAAAAATTAAGATTTTAAATTATTTTTAAGCATTCACAATGCAATTTTGTAAGTATAGGAAAAATGTAATACTTAGTAAAAAACCAGGAGCCCTATAAGTAGCTTTCAGGCGGGATTTTTTTTGTATTTAAAGTGTCATAAACTATGTGGTTGATCAACAGATAAACAGTATGGCGGATGCTAGGGTATGCAAAACGGTAATCGGTTATCGGTTTTTTACCGGTAATCGGTCCAATGTAAACAATCGATAATTACCGAAAAAAATGGTAATGCGTCGTGTCGTGTCGGGTCGTATCGACGACAGTGTTGCTAACTTGCTGGCAAACGTTACACGCGTGATAGTTATCGCGATTCGATCGCGGCTGCTGATCACGGACTCGATTCTCACTCGTTAGAAATTGTATTTATCCTACTTGATAAATAGCGATAAAAATATTTTCAAATTTAAAGTAAAAAGTTGTACAATAAAGGAGATCAGTCAAATTGGACCAAAAAAGTAAAAGTGCCGGCCAACAAAAATAAATTGCAAATTACTATTGTAAACAGTGTAACGATCATTTTTTGTTATGGCGTCAACAGTGTACGATTAGTGGCCAAGCACTTATTCAAGTTTTAAAATGACATTTTTTTCTCTTTATTTTCAAACTTGAATACAGCTTGGCCAAAGTGCGGCCAACAAAAAAAAATTGCACATTACTATTGTAAACAGTGTAACGATAATTTTTTGTTATGACGTCAACAGTGTACGATTAGCGGCCAAGTAGTTATTCAAGTTCGAAAACAAAATTTTTTACTCTTTATTTTCAAACTTGAATACAGCTTGGCCAAAGTGCGGCCAACGAAAAAAAATTGCATATTACTATTGTAAACAGTTTGAAAGTTTGAAAATAAAGAGAGAAAAAAAATACATTTTCAAACTTGAATAACTGCTTGGCCGCTAATCGTACACTGTTGAGGCCTTAACAAAAAATGATCGTTACACTGTTTACAATAGTAATGTGCAATTTTCTTTCGTTGACCGCACTTTGGCCGTGCGGTATTCAAGTTTGAAAATAAAGAGAAAAAAAATGACATTTTCAAACTTGAATAACTGCTTGGCCGCTAATCGCACACTATTGACGCCATAACAAAAAAATATCGCTACACTGTTTACAATAGTAATATGCAATTTTTTTTCGTTGGCCGATACTTTTACTTTTTTGGTCCAAACATGTATGAAGCGTGACTGATCTCCTTTCTGAATCATATTCATAAGACTCTACTTACGATAAAGTAGCAATGACATCGTTTCAGCAAATTATGCGCACGGAATTCCGCTTTGTCCCAGCCCTAACGGACCCGAGAATGTACTTTTTTTAATATTTGTGATTTTAGTGATAATTTTTACAAGACAGAGATATTTTATCTTCGATTACATAACATCGATTAATAATCGATATAGTTGAACTAATAATTGAATTATCTGATAGACATTGCGTCAAGCACTATGCGATCACCATGGCGATCACAGATAATACAAGATTTTTGCTTGGATGAATAACCTCACTTTTCTTATTAAAATTTTCAAATAAATTTTAAAAATAATAAACATACTACGATCTTTGGAACAAATTAGTGAGATATAAGTTGAAACCTTCTAATTACTAATGAATGTGTTTTTAAATCCATTTAGTGGCCGAAAGTGTGAGAATTTTTAATGGAACAGGTTTGTTTACATTTTTTCCAAATTGGATTCGAACAGACTATACGTTATCCCGAGGTAAAGTGATATTTTTAGTCTATGTCATTTTCTAGCTCCTAAACTACCCGCACATACTAAAAAACACGTCAATTCGTTGCTCCGTTTTGATTTGAAAGACGGACATACAAACAAACATACTTTCACATTTATAACCAGACCTTCAAACTTTCTACGTCAATAGAAAGTGCCCTTCACGTTTAACAATTTTCCTTAAGACGTTATTTTTATATCTCTCATAGTTTGGCTGGCCTGCTATGGTTCCACATCAGATATTACGATCTTCAAAATAAATTATAGCCTATATGTTGGCGAGGGCCAATAGCTGTATAACAAAAAAAGTTTCATGAAAATCCGTTCAGTAGTTTTTGTGTGAAACGCGGACAACAGACAGACAGACAGACAAAAATTCAAAAACTATATTTTTGGTATCTGTTTCGTTTAAGAAGACTCCTGGTGGTATTTTTTTCTATTTCTTTTTAATGTACAGAATTGGATCGTTTACAGTTTTATTATAAGTATAGAAAATAAATTATAGCCTATATGTTGGCGAGGGCCAATAGCTGTATAACAAAAAAAGTTTCATCAAAATCCGTTGAGTAGTTTTTGTGTGAAACGCGGACAACAGACAGACAGACAGACAGGCAAAAAATTCAAAAACTATATTTTTGGTATCTGTTTCGTTTAAGAAGACCCCTGGTGGTATTTTTTTCTATTTCTTTTCAATGTACAGAATTGGATCGTTTACAGTTTTATTACTTATAAGTATTACAGTTTTATTATAAGTATAGAAAATGTTCATTACGTGAAACAACTTTTCTTAAGACGCCATGTTTGTATCTCATATAGTTTATCCTGGCTGCTAGGGTTCCGCATCAGGTGAACCAGACCTTCAAACTTTGTACGTCAATAGAAAGTGCCCATCACGTTTAACAATTTTCCTTAAGACGATATTTTTATATCTCTCATAGTTTGGCTGGACTGCTATGGTTCCACATCAGATATTACGATCTTCAAAATAAATTATAGCCTATATGTTGGCGAGGGCCAATAGCTGTATAACAAAAAAAAGTTTCATCAAAATCCGTTCAGTAGTTTTTGTGTGAAACGCGGACAACAGACAGACAGACAGACAAAAAATTCAAAAATTATATTTTTGGTATCTGTTTCGTTTAAGAAGACCCCTGGTAGTATTTTTTTCTATTTCTTTTCAATGTACAGAATTGGATAGTTTACAGTTTTATTATAAGTATAGATATAGATATGCAATACCATGTATTGATCCGCAACGGAACTTCCGTCAAGTGTGGCGTAGGCCTAAGAGCTGGCTCCACACATTGGCAACACCCGTCAATACATCGTCTTATACTGATTTTGCAGCAAATATGTTTAAAGAGTTTCTTTCCAAAGAAATAATGTACGTAGCACCGCATATACTGTTTGGGGTGCCGTAAAAAATCAAAGCACTTTTATCTTACTTACATGTTCATGTCGCGACTGTAAGCTATCGCGTCTGAAACAAGAGAATTTTTGTTTTACTCCAAGTACTGGAAATAATAAGCAAGGTACTCACCTAGCTGTGTAGCACGTAACGTAACTTGCAAGTGAGTACGGCTCGTCCACGGTCATCGCGTAACCAGCGCGTAACGAGATCCCGGATCCGTAGTGCTAGCCGCCTTTGTGTTCGCAGTGACTGCCAGCTTACTGCGAACCACGCGCGGGCGGCTCGCAGCGGGCACTTGCCTATGTACTCACTTGATACAGTAGCAGATTTACGTGCTACACAGCTAGGTGAGTACCTTGCTTTACATTATTTTCATCTTTATTACATTTTAAATAAAGACAAAATTATATTTCTAAATATTAAACTTACATTATTATTATTATTGATTTATTATTTAACTGCCTCTGCGGTCTAGTGGTTCGTACCACCGATTTCAGACCCAGAGGTCCCGGGTTCGATTCCCAGTGGGGGTACATATTCGGTTAGGTTGGTGGTAGGACTTGTTTTTAGTCCGCCTGGCTAGCTACCACAGTCTTATCTAAGTCTGACGCCATAACAATGATGTTTTCAGCATTATTGTGTTCCGGCAGTTAGAAATAAGATAGCCAGTTCCTCAGTGATTGAGGATTCCAGGAGTAGTGCGCTTCAGCCTTATCACCACTTATCATCAGGTGTGATGAAGGCTAAGTGCTAACCCGTTGTGGATAAAAAGAACATTATGACACATATTCATTTGTAATTTACCCCCGACTAGATCTAAGCGGCGTGCTCCTGTCTGAACTTGATCTCTGATCTTCGTCCATATCCATGAACAGGTCCTGTGGTTTCGGCCGGGAGTCGAAGACGGCTTCAACCTTACTGTGATCTATAAATAAAACAATGGAATGTAAACATTTTATATAAATACATTACATATTTGAAGACCGACTTGGCGCAGGGGTACATATACCTGGTTTCTGCGCCAAAAGGTCTCAGGTTCGATTCCCGAACAAGCGGAACAAGACAGATATTTGAGTGCATGAACATTGGTCTTGGTCTGGGTGTTTTATATGTATAGTAAGTATGTATTTACAAACAAAAAGTATTTAAGTATAATTTACGCGTTATCAAGTGTTCCATGACAGTTTTTTAATGAAATTTACATGAGCTTAAATAATTGGTGTGATTTACGAATTAACTTCTGTTCGAATATGTTCAAGCGTAAATTATCCTAGTAAATTCCACGCAGAAGTGAAATATCTGCCTTCCGTTCAGAGGCAGTTGTCTCCATTGCCCAATAAACGATGCTCGTGGCCTGCGACTCAGTAAGCCTACAACGCCGGCCGTTCAGACTCATGGCCGGTTTCTGAATTGAGAAATTGAAGTTGAGTCTTGTCTTACCTTTGACGACCGATTTGGCGCAGGGGTAGGATACCTGCCTTTTGCGCCGGAGATCTCGGGTTCGATTCCCCAACAAGACAAATATTTGTGTGCATGAACATGTCTATTTGTCTTGGTCTGGGTGCTATCTATGTAAAGTAAGTATGTATTGGCAGGAAAAAAAGTATATAAGTATACATATTTATTCGTTATCTAGTTTCCATAACACAGTTTCTTAACGATAACTACTTATGAGCTAGATAATTGGTGTGATTGTAGGATTAAGTACTTAAGTACAAAATTTGTATGGTTGAGTAACATTTGAGTAGTTCTCAACTTCAATATCTTAATTCAGAAACCGGCCATCAGTCAGGACCACTGTGTGTGAGCCTGAAGGGCCCTACAGACGATCAGTCCACCAGCAGGCAACGGAATGTCAGTTGGCCGCAATCGGCCACACACTCACTGTTTTACATACAAAAACGGTATATCATGGCCGATTGCGACTAACTTACAGGCCGTTGCCTGCTGGCGGACTGATCGTCTGTAGGGCCCTTAAGCACGGCCTAAAGGGGATAAGAATGACATATACACTTCTGTTTGACTTATGTTATTAAGTCCGGCTACGCATCGTTCTGAATAAGAATAGTTAGAATATAAAGAATTATGTAAAATAAAAATAAAAAGTTTTTTGCGACTTATGTGCTTTAGTCATTCTGTCTCTGTCAACACCAAATATCTGACAGCGACAGAATTACTCTAAATCTAGAATTAATTAAATCCAGATTTGTATAATTTGCTGCAAGTGGCCCTTAGTCTGCCGGCCCTAGTGATAGCATTAGCTCTACCTCCGCAGTCGTCGAGATACATTCGCTTGGCATCGTGGATGCTTTGCCGGCGCCGCCGCGTCGGGTCAGGCTCGAGCGAACCTCGCGGCTTGTTCACGTTCACAAAGTCCAGATCTATATCGCGCAGTCGCAGCTGTGGAATATACATTATTTTAAAACCACTGGCCAAATTTTTAAGTTCGACTCAGAATCGGCAAGTGAACAACTTTCTTCTAGAAACGGATTACACGCTGTATGTCACAAACGCAATTCGTCACATTCGCAGTTCGACATCAACGTTCTGATTTACTCAGTTTGTCACATACGCGTTTCGTCATGAACGCGATTAGTCATTAACGCAGTACGTCTTAAACGCCTTTTGTCATAATCGCAATTCGTCTTAAACGCGATTCGTCATCAATGCAATTCACCTTACTAAGAACGACCATAGAATTTGTACGAGATTGTTTAATTTTCTATCTATACTGATATTATGATGTGATGCTGTTTTTCAAGAAGGGTGATAAAACTCTCTTGAAAAATTATAGACCCATCTCGCTTCTGAGCCATATCTATAAGTTGTTTTCGAGAGTCATTACGAATCGTCTCGCTCGCAGGTTCGACGACTTCCAACCTCCCGAACAAGCCGGGTTCCGGAAAGGCTACAGTACCATAGACCACATTCATACGCTGCGGCAAGTTATACAGAAGACCGAAGAGTATAACCTGCCACTTTGCTTGGCGTTCGTGGACTATGAGAAAGCCTTTGATTCGATCGAGACCTGGGCCGTGGTGCAGTCTCTCCAGAGGTGCCAAATAGACTACAGGTATATCGAGGTGCTGAGGTACCTATACCAAAACGCCACCATGTCGGTCCGATTACAGAACCAGAGCTCTAATCCTATCCAACTACAACGAGGTGTGAGACAGGGAGATGTCATCTCTCCCAAACTGTTCACAGCTGCGTTGGAGGATATTTTTAAGCTGCTGGACTGGAAAGGATGCGGCATCAACATCAATGGCGAGTACCTAACACATCTACGGTTTGCCGATGATGTAGTTCTTATGGCTGAGACCTTGGAAGACCTGAACACAATGCTCGAAGATCTCGGTAATGCTTCGCAAAGAGTGGGTCTTAAGATGAACATGGACAAGACGAAAATCATGTCCAATGCCCATGTTGCACCCGCTCCAGTTAATGTTGGGAACATTACACTCGAAGTTGTTGACCACTATGTTTACCTAGGACAGACGGTCCAGTTAGGTAAGTCCAACTTTGAGAAAGAGATCTCTCGTCGAATCCAGCTCGGATGGGCAGCGTTTGGGAAGCTCCGACATATATTCGCGTCCGAAATACCTCAATGTCTCAAGACGAAAGTCTTTGACCAGTGTGTGTTGCCAGTAATGACCTATGGAAGTGAGACGTGGTCTTTTACTATGGGTCTCATAAGAAGGCTCAAAGTCACCCAGCGAGCAATGGAGAGAGCGATGCTTGGTATTTCCCTGCTCGATCGAATCAGAAATGATGAAATCCGCAGGAGAACTAAAACAACCGACATCGCTCGAAGGATTGCATCATTGAAGTGGCAGTGGGCGGGACACATAGCGCGGAGAACCGATGGCCGTTGGGGCGGAAAGGTTCTTGAATGGCGACCGCGTGCCGGACGACGTTCCGTGGGCAGGCCCCCTACAAGGTGGACCGACGATCTGGTCAAGGTCGCGGGAAGCCGCTGGATGCGGGCAGCGCAGGACCGATCGTTGTGGAGATCCTTGGGGGAGGCCTATGCCCAGCAGTGGGCGTCGTTCGGCTGACATGATGATGATGATGATGACTGATATTATAAAGAAGAAAGATTTGATTGTTAGTTTGTTTGCATCGAATAGGCTCCGAAACTACTGGACCGATTTGGAAAATTCTTTGACCATTAGAAAGCTACATTCTTCCCGAGTGACATAGGTTATATTTTACCCAGATATTACCAGGGGAACGGGTACCACGCGGGTAAAACCACGAGGATCTGCTAGTCACTATCACTACATAGTATAAAACAAAGTCGCTTTCTCTGTCCCTATGTCCCTTTGTATGCTTAAATCTTTGAAACTACGCAACGGATTTTGATGCGTTTTTTTTTAATAGATAGTGTGATTCAAGAGGAAGGTTTATATGTACTTTTTATCCCGATATTCCCACGGGAAAGGGAACCACGCGGGTGAAACCGCGGGCGGCTGCTAGTATAATATAATTTAGTCAAGTACTCGTCAACTTCTAAGCTTTTAATTAATACTTACATAATATATTTTTGACAAAAGGACCCTAAAAATGTTGTACATAATTCATATACTTAAGTACTTACTTAACTAAGAGGAAATTTAAAAAAATAAAATATTTTATAGATATATTTTACACTACTTACTCGCACTTAGCAGTTTTTTTCGGTTAAGTAGTTTTTTTTCGGTAGTCATTCCAATGCAATAAAGTTTGAAGAAATCGAGTGACAAACTGCTTATGTGACGAACTGCGTTTGTGACAAAATACGTGTATGACGAATTGCGTGTGTGTCAAACCGCGTGTATGACAAACGGCGTTTGTGGCGAACTACGTTCGTGACATATAGCGATAGTGTCCAATCGCGTATTATGTCGAACTGCGTATGTGACGAATCGCGTTTGTGACATACAGCGTGTAATTCGATTTAGTATGGGAAGTCCAAAAATTTCGACCCATGTTTCTAGGAGAAAGTTGTTCACTTACCGATTCTGAGTCGAACTTAAAAATATGGCCAGTGGTTCAATTTTATTATCAAAATAAATGCGTAATGTATTTTGTCGCTGCTTTATACCATTTGTCAAAAACAAACCCAAACCAGGGGGGTCTCACTCCGCGCTTAAACTTTTATATTAGCCTACTGTTCGCGGTCTCACTCTGTCGAGCAATTGGCGAGGGGTGCCGACTCGCGCGCTTCATGCGAGCGACGACTTCTCCCTCCAGTCACTCAAACGTCAAGCGCCGAATGCGAAAGTGCATTGCGTGTTTAGCTTCGTTTTCTATTATTATATCAAGTAAGTACCTGCGAAAGTTTATGTTATTATTTTATAAAACTTTGTTGTAACAATATACTCTACATTATTGCAACATTCCCGTGTTGTAAAAAAATTATGACGTTTTTAATAAACTTGTATAGCATTGTTCCTTACCTACTCAACAAATTTATCGATAATTTCAATTTAAGTAAGTAGTTACCTATAACTATTGTAAGTACGCCTTTCGCCAGACGTGCCTTATTCGTCTGTCTGTCTGTCTGTCATCAGGCTGTATCTCATGAACCGTAATAGCTAGACAGTTGATGACAGATGATGTAGGTATAGGTAACAACAAATAATAAAAACAGAATAAAATAAATATTTAAGGTAGGCTCCCATACAAAAAATGTGATTTCATGATGGTACGGAACCCTTCGTGCGCGAGTCCGACTCGCACTTGGCGGGTTTTTACGTAAATCATCCCGAACTTTATACATCACCGTAGGTATATTACTCTCGAATAATATTATTTTCACACAAGTAACTAGATCTAACTACTTAGAAATACTTATTACTTATGCTCTTTAAATTTTAATATGCTCAGCTCACTTAGTAAGTAGGTAGATTTATTTAATTTTATATTAGTACCTAATTTCATTGTATATTCATCGGCATAACGGATGTTTTGATCGGTAAGTAGCGAGTAGCAACCTTATAGTTGTATCAGTTGAGACAGAGCTACGCGGAAGAAAGAGTGCGATTCGCTGGTGCTTATCACGTGCGAAATATTAGGCACGCAGCGCTGTGCAATTGAAATGGTACTTTATTGCCGTGCTGCGAGAGTAGCTTATTATTTGATTGTCCTCGCGCACATAACCTTCTGTACGTTAGTACTATTATATATTCTGTGCCCAAACTAAGATTATGGAACTAACAAAGGAGCCGGTCCAAAATGTATGGACTATAATATAAACCCAGAATTTATATGCACTACCAATAGTTTCATTTTCATCCAAAATTTACCCCACTGAAAGAGCAAGCCGAAATCAATGGGGTAAATGAGCTAAACTAAACGTGGTTAGATATAAAAGAAGAAGCACATTAAAAAAATACTAAAACGAGGAAAGAATGATCGTTATGAAACAAATAATAAAGTTTCTGGTACCTCAAGTGAGTCTTTGGTCTTTTTAAGCTTTTCAATTTCTTCGTTAGATGCATTGATGATATTCTTCATAGCTTCACATTCTTTTTGCAAATCAGCGTACTGCTTTGTCAGATCTTCAATCTGTTTATTTTTCTCTTTAATAGTACTGTCGTCATCACCTTTTTGTTTCTGCAGTCTGTGGATAGAACAAATTATTCATAATAATTATTATGAGAAAAGCATTAAAAATAAGAGTTTAAACGCTATGTTTACCTTATGATCATCCTGCTTTGTATTTCGGCAGTTTTTTCATGTGTCTTGATGTTCATTTCTAAACGAGAACAATCCCTACACTTTTCTTCTAGTTCCTTTTTCAGATCGAAGTTATGTTGTAATAAGGACTTTGCCTCCAGTTTCAAGTTTTCTATGACGGATATATTTTCCTTTACACTTTCTCGCAATACCAATATATCAGATGTCATATTGTCAAGTTCTGATCTATTCTTTCTGAGGGACTCTTTACATGTTTCTAGTTCTATGGCGCACGCCTCTTTTTCTTTTGTTATTACGTCATTAACAGTTTTCAGATCACTTATTTCTAGTTTGTAATCAGCAATTTTGTTCAAAAGTTCAGTGACTTCGACCCCTGTTCCTGATTCCAGCTTAGTGATGATACTCATTTTGTCAGTCAAAGACTCTTTGATTAGTTTCAAGTCGTTGGTAAGTTTATTAATTTTTACAACACTACTTTCGTTTTCTTCTTTTTTACTTTCAATCAATTTATTTAAATTTTCTATTGAACATTTCTGGGTTTGCATTTGTTTTTCAATATCAACTAAATTAAGAGTTACAGATTGATTTATTTGTTTTAAATTGTTATTTTCGACTTTAATTGTTTCTAAAGCTTTTTGGCTTTCTTCTAATGCTGTTTTTGATTGCTTTATTTCCAAAATTAGATTCTCTTTTTCATTGTCAGAGATACAGGGTTTATAATCGGCAATAATGCGTTCAAATAATAAATCTATGTTTCTGTTTACTGGTAAAGCCATATCAATATCACCTGAAGACACAATGTTGAGTTCTACGAGTTTTTTGCAGCCATTATGAATGGCCTCAGAAAGTTCTTTTTCTTTCTTAATGATGTCTAGAGTAACAGCATTACTGATTTCGTGGACCCTCTCTTTCTGGGCCTTGAGTAAGTTATATTCATTTTCTTTATCAGTAAGCTGACCCTTCATTTGTAATAGGTTATCATTTACACTATTGAGCTCTGACGAAAGACTTTCCATGTATTGTTGTAATTTTGTATACTGTTCCGTAATGTTATTTAAGTCCTTTTGATGCTTAGTTGCAACAGCATCAATTAATTTCTCAAACACAGTAGCAGAAGATAATTCAAACTCGTTATCTAGAATTTTCAATAGTTTTTCTTTGAAAATAGTAACCAGTTTTATGTTCTTACCGTCTAAGTTATTATCATTTGACAGTTCTTCACTTATAAATGTAATATTTTGCTTTATTTGTGAAAGTGTGTCAGTCACTCTTTTAATGTTGTTGTCTCTTTCTTTAAGTAAATCTTTGACTTTAGAGTATTCAGATGATATCTCATTTATGTGTGACTCCAATTGATTTCTTGCTTCTTCATAACACTTGACCTTGTTCACAAAATTTTCAACTTCGTTACTATGTTTTATTAAGAAGTCGTTATAAAACATTTTCATAAGATCTACGATTTTCATATTGACATTGAGATTTTCTTTATTGATTCCTGTTTTTTCTACATAATAGTTAAAACAATCTGTTTTGTCTAAAGTATAAAGATCATTTTGCCGCTCTCTTTGCGCATTCGATACACTGAAATTATGCAGCGGTGAATTAACAGTTTCAAGATGTTTCGTGAATGTGAAAATATTTGACTCTCCCATACTATCGTCTAGGTCCATGTTTTGACCCATTGATAAGTTGCTACGTTCTAAGTGGCTTTTTATGGTAGCTACCTCCTCAGTAAGTTCCTTACAGTCTTCTTTACCAGCGTGTAACTCATTCTGTAGAGTGCAAATTTTATTGTACCTTGATGATGTTTCAGAGTCACTCAGACTTCGATTTAGTTTAGAATGTACGTCGACGTTTTGTACTGTGCTTATGACTTCATCCCTTATATGGCCACGAGAGCAATTCAATATGACTGAGTTTTCTTTTTTTTCCGATTCTTTGAGTAAGTTTTCCAAGTGTGAGCATCTTTCCATCATTTTTATGTTTTCCTTTTTGAGATCCTCTAGTTGTTTGGTAAGGTCATCTGTTTCAGTTATATTTTCCATTACTTGTGTAGATAATGAGTCATTTTCTTGTTGAAGTTGCTTAAATTCTGATTTTTTTGCGTTTAATGAATTCGATAACCTCAATATTTCATCAGATTTATTTTTACAGTCTCTTTCAAATGCATTCAGTTTTCGAATTAACGCTTCAGTAGACGGTACTTCGAGAATAAGATTGTTATATTTTTCTTCAAAGTCTTTTTTAAGAGATTTAGTGTCAGCTAATTCCTGGGACAGAGATTCAATACTTATTTCTGAACTTTTTATTCGTTCTATCAAAGAACTGCATTCCTCACATTCTTTAGATAGTACGCCAATATCAACTGGACTAGTTTGCACACTCGCTGTGATGCATTCTTTGCTGCGTATTTGCACGTGTTGTTGTAATTGCTTCTTTAAATCTCCGTTTTCTTGCTCCAAGACGGCATATTGTTCCAAAATGTTCTTGTTTTCATTAGGTAATCTAGCTTCCGATGATGTTTCAGCAGTATCAGTTAAATCAATATTATTTATGGATACAACATCATCAGTTTGACATGCAACGTCTTTATTTGAACAGACTTGAGTTAAATCCAAACATGTTTGATCTATACCCATCAGAGTGCTATCAGATGAAGTTGCTAATGTTAAATTAGTATCTAACATTAATAGGTCACCATCTAAAGTTGATTCGTTCTTCAACGTATTCAGGGTAGCATCGTTATCAAAGACACTAGGCAAAGAATATCGCTTGAAACTGACGTTATTTTTATCGAGATACGAGTTGTCCGACTTCAATATCGCCATCAATTCACATAATTGTTTTTTAACAACTGGTATGTCCCTTTGACACACATGATGGAATCGACTATGGTGATGTTGAAGGACGGTCACTTGAGATTTGAGCGATTTGTTTTCAGCGTAAGTGGTAGCAGTTAGTGTGGACAAATTAGTTTTGTGGCTATTGATTTTCTTTTGCAGTTCATAAGCGGGTTCTAAAAGAAGCTGTACCTCTTGACGAACTGCTTCGCGCTCTTGAATTAAACCCTGAATTTCGAATTTTTGTTCATCAATTACTTCTGTCAATTTCTCAAGTTCTGATCGAGCAAACTTTAGTTCCGAAGACAGTTCATCACAGTTGCATGTTTTTGACTCAGTTTCTTTGTTAGGTATACTAATTTCAGAATTAGTTGTAGATGTAGAGTTTTCCGACGGCTGTAAGGCATCTACAATTTTATTGCAACAAATAGTAAGTAGACTTTTTGGTGATCTGCTTTCTGTATTGGTTTGAGAGATCACATCACACCGCGATAATGTTACAGTTCGACTATCAATTTGGTAAATATCTTCTTTGGAAGATACACTATTGGCTTCATCTTTATTGGTTAACTCTAATTCAGTACATCGCATTTTAAGACTTTCATTATCCGATAACAGTTCCTTTATTTGATCTTTCATTACACAATCGAATCCAATGAACTGTTCTTTTAAATCTTGTGCTTTGGTCACCATTATTTCAATATCTGTAGCTTTTTCCTTTAGTTCACTCCGAAGTAGTTCCAAAGTTTTATTTCCCTCTATCAAGTCATCATTCAAACATTTATTTTGTGATTTGATCTCCTCAAGTTCACTTAACAACCTATTGTTGCTCAATTCCGCATCTGACAATTTTTCCGTTAAGCTGCTGTTATGTTCAGATAAACTGACGATTTCTTTTTTAGCGTCTGTAATGATAACCTCTAGGTTTGCTTTAGATTTTTGACATTCAATATTTTTTACATACATGGAAATGTTTTCTAATCGTTGTATGATGTTCTCGTATAAAGAAATATCGCCATTATTGGTAAAGTTGGCATCAATATTCAAAGACTCTGCCAATTCCGATACATGCTCGAAAATACAATTTAACCTTAAGCTTTCACAGTCTATACTTTCTTGAAGTTTTTTAGATAAACCCTCTACTTCATAAGTTTTTTTAACGATACCTTGCTTTAAATCAAGTATAGTGTTATCTTTTTCATTGATAACTTTATCTATTGCTTCTAGAGTTGAAGTTAATTTTTCTATCTGTTGATCTAACTGTTTATCATTTTGTTCTATAATTGTATTAGATTTTTGTACATTTAAAAGGTCGCAGTGTACTTTATCAAAGGCTGTTTTGCTATTACCCAGAATTGAATTCAATTCTACAATCTCTGTGTTTTTCGTTTCCAATTTTTGATTCATTTCATCAAATTCATCTGTTATCTGTGCCAGAAGCTTTTTACTACGATCGTGATCCTCAGTAACTTGTATAATTTTAAGTTTTAAATCATCAGTTTCTGTTGTAAGTTCCTGTTTTACTCTTTCAAGGTCTAAGTTCAACTGATTAGAATTTATAATGTCTAATTCTTTCGAGGCTATAATTTCAGTGACTCTTGATTCAAAATTAGCAAACTTATTCTGGAGAATATCAAAAACATCGCCTATATCATCAGTACAATCAGTGGACGGTGATAATTTAGCTAAACTATTTTGTAATACTTCCAATATAGTTTTTGCTTTTTCTACATATTCCTGAGATTTTTGATCCTCTTCATTTATTGATTTTAATATAAAGTCTTTAGCTGATATATCTAGTTCTAAATTGGTAATTTTCACATGCAATTCGTTTAATCTTTCAACCAGTACTTCATTCTTCCGCCTAAGTTCTTCCTCTATTTTTTCTTTTTCAGTGACTATATCCGTAAGCTTTTTCTTTGATTCTTCTAAAGAATTCAATATAGCTACGTTTTCTTCGTTAATTTGTTCTAATTTATTGTTTTGTACACTTAAATCAGATATCTTATTTCTATGTTGGCGTTCCATATCGGTAATGTTATTTTTATCTTGAACTAGTTTCTCAATCACAGTTTCGTTGTAATTTATTTGATCTTGCAAATGTTTGATTTTGTCATTGAGGCTAGTAATTTCTTTATCTTTAATGAATAGTTGTTCCTTTAAAGCATTGTGGTCTCTAGAACCGTCTGTGGCAGTAGATTTCAGTGATTTTATTTCTTTATTGCGAGCTTCTAGGGCCATTTTGAAACAATGTATGATGTTCTTCATGTTATCATGATTAGCAAGAAATTTCTCTTCATTTGCGATCATATTTTCGATGGTGCCGTCATTAATATCAAAGTTGAGTATTTTTTCCTTATTTGTTAATTTTATTTGTAGTTCTTGTATGAGGCTATTATATGATTCTATATCATTATGAGCAGTTTCTAGGTTAGATTTTTGATTCTTTATAGTTGAGTTTAGAGTGTCAACTGTTGATTTTAGCAAAGAATTTTCATTTTCTAAAAGGTCTACTTTTTCTTTCAAATTGTCAATTGTATTTTGCAGTTGATAACTAGAGCTTTCTAAAGATGTTATAGCTTCTTTTTGTGACATAAGATCAGCTTCCAATTTTAGAACTGTTTCGTTTCGAATTATTAATTGGTTTTGCATATCTGTAACTAAATCTTGAAATTGAGAACATGACTCATCGTCATTTGTATTTACAATACTACTCTCGTTATCACTGTTCACTAAAGATATATCCTTCGACATGTCCATAAAGTTGAGTTCTTTGTCAATGTTTTTTGTTATTATTGGTTTACCTGATGTAACAGAAAAGTAAATATTAAAATAAAGAAAAAATATTTGTCTACTATCTTTATAGAAAAAAAAAGATACTTACTAGTAAAGTCATCAACTTTTTTCGTGGCTGCTAATATTTTCTGTTCTTCCAAGAGTGATAATAATTCTTGCTCTCTTCTTTTAGCCTTATTTTTCAGTGTTTCATAACTTACTTCCCAGTCAGTTAATTTTGTTGTGTACTCTTTGCATAGTGCTTCTAAGTCAGCCTGTAAGATGTCAATAATTATTAACAAAATCTAAAATCTTTCTAAAATACATAATTATTATTGTAATAAAAATTAATAATTTGGTATAATCTTAATGAAACATAAAACTAGATGGGAGACCTTCGTAGTATTGACAGTTTTAATTTCTTCACTAGATTTGCTAATTTTGACGCGTAATTGGTCGATTTCTAAATCTTTATCTCTTCCTTTTTTGTTAAGTGCATTAACTTCGTCTTGTAAACCAGTAATCACAGATGCATTTTGTTCTAATTTCTCTATCAATTCAACCTGGAAATGAAAATACTTTTGTTTACTGAAACCAAATGATGGAGTAAATTTTGAATTAGTAATAACTATTGTATTGACATACCACACTGGGAGTATACATTTTTTCTCTTTCTGTAAGTTCTTCTATATCTTTTAGGTTCTTTTCAGCTAATTTCGCGTTTTTTCTCAAAACACATGGGGGTGTTTTTAAAGACCCTGTGAATAATATTGCCTTTTGAATAATGAATTAGTTGGTACGTAATTCGTTGTCTAGAATGATAGTTATCTTAATAAATTGCATTGAATGAAACACTTTCAGTTAATTTTATTAAATGTTATTATGTACGCAGCCATATTTTGATATGGGGGTTTGGCAATGCCAACTGCTTGCAATCATGTATAACATGATTGAATATATTTCAAACTTCTACTAAAATATAATACATAAACTACTTACGATAACATTTGTGATATGGAGAGCAAGTTTGTACTTCTGAAGGGCTTGTTTCGTCATCACTATCTGTTATAAAAAAAGGATTTTTCAAATTGTTGTTACATCCTCATTCAAAATAAGTTTTCTTTCAACAATCACTTCGTTACGTTACTTTGTCCCATAGATGGGACCAAAGGCGTCCACAGTAAATCTCTAACGCGGCCGGTCTTGAGAATCACGTTTCAAAACAATTACTTACCCAGTTCAATAATTTCATCTCCATCAGTACTGCCTTTTTTGTCAAGCGGGGGCGGTGTAATTAACCTGTTTTCGCTTCCTTCAGACACGCGGGCCAGTCTACTGGTACTTTGTATGGGTACAAAGTCGGTAGCGCCCGGAAGGGACATCGGACTAGAAAAATAAATACTTAGTTTTGTTATTAGAATACAGTACATCTGTATAATTATATAAAAAGAAAGGTGACTGACTGATCTATCAACGCACGGCTCAAACTACTGAACGGATTGAGCTGAAATTTGGCACGCAGACAGTTATTACAACGTAAACAATGACTACGATAGGATTTTTTAAAATACAAATAAGTGTACGACGAAAAATGAAGGGTTAATGACTGATCTATCAATGCAAAGCTCAAACTACTACCTGCAACGGACGGTTCCAGCCTAAATTTGGCACGCAGATAGATATTATGAATTTTTTTACGTTAGCATCTGCTAAGAACGGAATTCATAAAACTCAACCTCAAACGGGATGATACGATGGTATGCGTTCCCCGAATTATACGCGGGCGAAGCCGCGGCCAAAAGCTAGTTTTAGAAATAAAGAACTTGATAAAATCTGCAGCTTTTGTAAGATTCTTGTTCACATTTTGACACTTATGCGCTTTAGATATTTTTTACACCTATTTATCTTTTACTACTTATAAATATTGTTATAGAGTTAGTTGAATAGGTCTATTTTTCCGTTAACTCTATGTGCAACAAACTCCTACTCCACAAAAATAAATCTACGCGCGAAATAGGGGATGGAGGTTAAAATGGAAAAGTATACACATGCATTCTACGCACTTGGGTTATATGTAAAGCTGCGTTTCCACCTATTGCTCAGAACTGTTCTGAGCGAGCAAACGAATGGATACAACAGAGGGAAAAACCACGTTCGTTCAGCGATGTTCGGCTCAAATCATTGAACGAATGCAATGTAATGATTGAAAACTTACTTGTACTTAAGTAGAGGTGTTTGATATTTAGGCATCAATGGGACTGGGTCTTCGTCTATGGAATGTAACGTGGATATAGTGATCCGGCGCGGAGGGACCAACTTGCGGCGAGTCCCCATCATATCAATACTACTTCTGCTGCCGAAGCCATTCAGTATTAGCTTCTGTAACGCTGCAATTTGTTTTTGAAGTTTGTTGTTATCTTGCTGAAATGGAATATTATGTTTTAAAATTGTTACTTACACTATAAATTCCATTCTACAGTACGAGACTTGTTGTAACAGTCCAAACACCAATTTGCATTACACGGCTGAATTAACAGTGGCAAGTGGATCAACATTTCTGTGTGGTGACTGTACACTCTATATGTGCATAATTAGTTCTTACTAATGTCAATTTTTTGAGAAAAATATTTTTGGTAAGTACCTAAGATCTTTTATGAATTGTGTTGTCAACCTTAAAGACCACTTAAAATTACCTCAACATTCTTCTTACTCTCAAGCATGACTTCCAGGTTCTTCTTACTTTCTAACTGAGATTGTAATTTGGATAATTGCTTCGTCAAACTCTGGATCATAGTGGCGTCTGTCGCCACCGCATTCACCTCAGGTTTGTTCTTGATAGCTTTGGCGCGGTTAGCAAATCTGTTGTAATTTTAACAATCAATTGATATTGTAAAATAAATATTAAAGTTTGATAATTGTAATTACTAAGTTCTTACTACTACAGCTAGTGCTAACACATTACTATGTATCATATAAGCTGGATTGATTCTATAAAATTCTTACAGACATTTATTAATAAGGCTCATCTCTCACTTTCGCAAATCGTGTGATAATTGTAATTACTAAGTTCTTACTACTACAGCTAGTGCTAACACATTACTATGTATCATATAAGCTGGATTGATTCTATAAAATTCTTACAGGCATTTATTAATAAGGCTCATCTCTCACTTTCGCAAATCGTGCTATGTGATTTTAGGTTACCTAAGTGGCAAGTTTGTACCCAAAATTCGCATAGCTAAATCATTTAATACAATTCACATGACGTATGTGATATGATGATTTGCAGCATAAATTATGTATGTTTGAGGCATTTAACAAATAAATAGAATGTGAACTACAAAAAAGACATTTCTTGTTTTTTTTTAAACTCACAATCTTAATTAGTTATTACACTTACTGGAGTGTTGATATTGTTTCTTCCACAGCAGCAGGGGTAATGGCACAAATGATGCTAGTCTTGGCGTTTCCACCAAGTGAGTTTTGTAAGATACGCGTTAATTTGCTATCACGATAGTTAACGTGTCTGAAATAACGTAAAGTTGGAATGTTATAATTGAAACAAACATAATACCTACTCAGCAACACACTAATATAATAATATAAAGATAATAGGACCAGCCCATTTACCATCACCCGTTATCGCAATATTGAAGTAATGTTGATTAAAAGACGGAGCTATACACTGCGTACAACGTCATCTCATTCTCAGTCTTACTTTAATATAGCTTTAAAGGTCATAGCCCACTTATACCGCACCGCTCCGACCCAACCAAAGTATGAGCAGCCAAATATGGACTTAATACCGTTCACTGTAGATGCGAATGTAGATGCGATGTGAATTTTTAAGTTTTTCTTTAAGTATGTGATGTTTTATGTTGTTGTTGTGTTACATTAAAGTGTTAAGCATAATAATAATTAAGTATTTGTGTACTTACTTGGTTTGGTCTTCCGACAGTTGCTTGATTACAAGGGCTAGTGACGACAAGGATTTATTGATATGCGTGCCTTCCTTAAATCGTATTCCTACAGCACCAGTCTGCCCCGCTCGCTCCGAACCAGCGAGGTCCACCAGATTTAATGTGGAAACATTCACACAGCCCACTTCTTCTTCCCCTTCTATATGTTCACGCGATTCTATTGTCTGATATCATAAATTAATTAATTAATTACATATAAACAAAATTCTTTTCAAAAGTGAAACAGTAAATTATGTAATGCTAGGTGCTCTGCAATATCTGGATAAAATATAGCCTATGTCACTCAGGAACAATGAAGCTTTCTAATGGTGAATGATTTTTTTAAATTGGTCCTGTAGTGGTCCTAGCACAACTTAGCGCGACTCGAGTGAGAAAGAGTCGCGGGCAATTTCGACCAATCATCGACTTGAAGCGACGTGCTGATTGGTTGGAAGGAGCGCGACAAAATATGTTGTTGCCGTCATGCTACTCATTCTAGCCCGCAGTTGTTCTTGAGTGTCAGAAAACAAAGAAACAGATATAAAATATTTCTCCTTTATAATATTAATATAGATGTGTCTTTCTACTCACAATTTGAAAGATAGAATGTGATCTACTGCTTTCCTCATTCATATTGGTTGCTCCTGTCTGCCTATTAGCCTCACCCTAAGTATACAAAAAAACTTACATTCAATATTGGTTTAGTACAGTAGTGTTAAGTTCTTATACATACAGTGTTAAATCATCTTAAAATTATGTCAAAGTAGCGCTGCGCCAGCGACTTCATCCGCATGGAATTGAATCAAAAGTTTCATACAAACTACGACCCCCTTAATTTTCAAAAGTTCTCTTTCAGTTCTCCCCTGCAAGTGTAGGTAGCTTAGAACTGCCGTTTTATAAAAAAAACAGCTTCTTGCGCCCATTAGTTTCGACTGTGCGTTGTCTGTTAGTCAGTAACGCAAGAGTTTTAAATATTGATGATGATTTATTGCATATGCGATGGTGGTTTGGGAGGCGACTGATGTAAGTTTCATATACTAACTTTCTATAATTGCTGTGCTCGATACTTATTATTATTATTTATAGGGGGGACGCCAGCGGAACCGGACGGGTGATCAGTCACCTAGGTCGGCACCATTTCACCCAGTTCCCCAAGTCCCCTAAAAGCTGAAAAATCAGGGGGGGAGGCGGGTTATCATTTACCCCACCGGCGTCGGACCCTCGAACCTACCTGTGCGCTTACAGTACCTGTTGAGTTGACTTATCGTTAACTTCTTTAGATCCTCTTCCTTAAGCTTGTCCGTTCCAAAGAGCTCCCAGCGCAGTGATGCGTACATCGGGCACTCTGCCTTGAAGTGGTAGCTTGTTTCTTCTCTTTTTTTGCATTGCGGACAGATAGAGTCTTCTGTCCGTTTAATCACTGATAGGTGTCTGTTTAGTGGGCAGTGCCCAGTGAGTACACCTACAATCGTTCTTATATTTCTCCTACTCTGTTTCAGAAGTTCTCTAGTTTTCTTTTTGTCAACCGATTTGATGAAGATCTTAGACTGTCTGCAGTCCTTTCTTCTCATCGATCTTTGGTTGGCTTCCTTGACTGTTCTAATCTCGATAATGTTCTTAGTAATGCGATTGGTAGTCTCGGTTCAGGGCCAATGAAGGGTGCATCAGCTCCTCCCCTGGCTAATTCGTCAGCTTCCTCATTACCTTCGTTACCCTCATGTCCGGGCACCCAGGCAACTTCTACCTCAACCAAGTTAGCAAGCTCCTGAATGCTTTGTTTGCATTCTTTCACCAAGGCTGAGGTAGTCTCCGTTTTGTCAAGGGCTTTGATGGCAGCTTGACTATCGCTATATATTATTATTTTTCCGACGTCATAATTGCCTATCTCACTTTTAATCGTGTTCACACACTCCAGTATCGCGAATATTTCCGCCTGGAACACGCTGGCGTACTTGCCCAGATTAAAAGTAGTTCTTATAGTGTTGGGTTTAGCTATATATACCCCAGCTCCCGATAGTCCAGTTGACTCCTTTCTTGGCCCATCTGTGTAGCATACTACAGTGCTATCCAGATTGTCATGTTCTAGTTTCCAGTCTTCTCTGGGTCTGATGCTTATTCTGTACTTTATGTCAAAGATGCTTTCTTTTTTCATTAGGTCATTGTTGACCAGTATCATGGAAAGGTTTTTCTTCATACTTTTTCCCTATTTCAGCGTGACCTTGATCATTGTGCCTTCCTATCCATAGGTTAGTGCTTTTCAGCTTAAACCATTGTTCTGTAGCTTTCTTTTCGATTTCAAGATCTATTGGACTAAGGCCTAGTATCATTCACGAGTTCCCCGTGGAACAACCGTTGGTCTAACTGGTAGTACCATGGGGATTTTCTTTTCCCGACAGACTAACTCTTCCGTGGTACAACTAAAATTTTTCCCTGTGGAACAACTAAACAAAGTCAATCATCAAAATAGACGAATCGTTATCCTTATTATGGAATGGACGGGAGATGTTTATTTCCGATATTACTGCTGCCACAGAATATATAATAGTACTAACGCATAGAGAATATGCATAAACCATGTTTTCCCCATAGACCCACTGCACAAGAAATGTCTTCCTCGACAGTACGAATAATAATTAAAATTAAAAAAATATTAGCTGAA
Organism: Crambus lathoniellus; assembly: GCA_949710035.1. NCBI lineage: Eukaryota > Metazoa > Arthropoda > Insecta > Lepidoptera > Crambidae > Crambus > Crambus lathoniellus. The sequence continues at coordinate 25,309,521 of OX453304.1, forward strand.
GGTACCAGGGTTGCATAGCTAACCAGGAGTTATTTTAGATGTTTTGAGATTATATAGGCAGCACCATTTTAAGTAGGTATACTCGTAAAATGTTATTAGCTGAAAATACCAGGGTTGCATAGCTAACCAGAGGTTATTTTAGATGTTTCGAGATTTTATAGGCAACAGCATTTTAAGTAGGTATACTCGTAAATAACTCTTGGTTGGCTATGCAACCCTGGTACTTTCAGTTAATATTTTTTTTATCTAAAAAGTATCCCTCCGTCCACTTGGATCCACCGCCAGGATCCACCGGTGGAGCCAAAGTAATCGAACGAAAGACATTTGTGCAATGTGTCTACGGGGAATACACGGTATGTAGGTATAATTATCCTTTATGCAGTAATAATATGGGGAAAAAAATCTTCCGTCCATTCCATATTATGGATAACCATTCGTCTATTTTGATTGACTTTGTTTAATTGTTCCACAGGGAATGATTTTAGTTGTACCACGAAAGAGTTAGTCTATCGGGAAAAAAAATTCCCCATGGTACTACCAGTTAGACCAACGGTTGTACCACGGGGAACAGGTGGTATCATTTCTAAGGCGGCCGTGGGAGTTGTTCTCATGGCTCCCGATACCATGATGCTTGCTAGTCTTTGTACCTTAGTGAGTTCTTTTCTATTGTATTCTAGTTTTGCCTTATGCCACCATGCCACGCATCTCTTACCACGCATCGATGTGCTCGATACTTGCCCATTGTTAGAAAGGTGTAATCAATTTTTAGATATGCTCACTGTGGCGACATCTAGACGACGCGCACATAAGCGACACGACACGGAGCTTCAGCCACATAGTGATAGATGGCGCTGGCAGTCAATGACGGATTTAGTGAAGGACCTACATCGCGCTCATAAAGTTCATCGCGCAACTTAACATATATACGAATTTCAACTAACAACCATCGGACAGTTGTCCCCGGGCTAACAACATCTAGCCCGGAAGAAAGACCGACACCATCAGTCTTCCTTTCACAGTTGCGCCATACCTACACTCACTATGCAATCAATCTCACTGCCAAAACAAACAATTTCTTATTTACTAGTGTTGATACCAGTGTTAGATAACAGTTATCATCAGTTACTAATAGTGTGCAGAAACAGTAAGTACAGATAGATATTTTCTTCTTATTGTGTCGACCAGTAAAATCTTACTTCCTACTAATATCCTACTAATATTATAAATGGGAAAGTTCAGATGTTTGGATGTTTGTTACTCCATCACGTCAAAACGGCTGAGCGGATTTGGCTGAAATTTGGAACACAGATACTTTGTAACCTGGAGAGGAACATAGGTTACTTTTACTTTTAATTCCGAAAAAATATCATATTCCCGCGTATTACATATCGTCGTGTACTCCACGCGGGCGAAGCCGCGGGCGGAAAGCTAGTATTTAATATTTTAGATACTAGGTACTAACCTCTTTTAAATATTTGAGTACTTCTTCAGGGGATGTTGTAACTATTTCTTTGCAATCCACTTTAACACCTGAAAAGTTCTCATGAACTTTGATGTTTATCTTCTTAATGTCAAGAAGGTCCCTGAGTGTCTCATTGTAGATCTCTATATATGATACTCTGAAAATTTAATGACTCTTGGATTAGTTTATTATTAAGTACAGATAAATGACATATTACCTGCTGGCAGGCCTTGGAATTAATCAATTTAACCCTAGATAACTAAACCAGGGACAATGCACCTTCATGCAAAAGTTGATTTCAAATACTTATGTATACCCCCCGCCTCTGCTTTTTGTAACTTCTTCTTTTTTGCAAAGTGTGAAATGGCTCTTAATCCAAGAAATAGTTCTTTTCTTATAAGTAGATTTAAAAAAATGCTATAAAACCAAAACCTCACTATAAATTTGGTTTAAAAGAAACATGAAGAAAAAGATATAAGATTTTAAACTTTCATTTCATAATCACGGAGTACCACACGGAGGATCACATGATCGGGGACTCATAAATAAATCTAAACATGGTAAATATCCCGTTTTTTATAATTGTTATAATGAAGAAAAAGGCTTACAACACCCTATTGCCAAACTCAAATGTGAAACTAACATTTTTTTTTGCACCTAATTATAAAACTTACTTTAGTTCTTACTAATAAACCAAAACAAATTTGTATTATTAATAGTATTACTAATATTGGCATTTTTATTGCATAGTCAACAAATGTTTAGTTAGTTAGTTAATAGTAGTAGTAATGTTTAGTTATGTAACTGTGAATATAGTTTGTTTAGTTATCTAGGGTTACATAAATAAAATCAAAGATTGCGAGGGTAGAACAAGATTTTTACATCTATGTGTGAATTAAAGGACCAGGTTTTGTGCATAATTTGCTTGAAGTCTGCTTTTTACAGGATAACTTCCACTACCTATTTTAACAGAAGTTTAATAACTGAATACATTGAAGAATAACAATGATTTGTTTACAAACATTCATAGTAAGTTGGTTGAAATGTAGTTGATTTACTTTCGAATACATTATAGGCACTCAAATTCATTACTCACCTTACTAAAAAGTCCCTGTTAGGTATGTTTTTGATGGATTCAAACAGGTTGAATACAGCAAGAGGAATGATTCCTGGCGAGTCCTCTGTTCCTGTCATGGTATATGTTTTGCCAGAAGAAGTTTGTCCATACGCAAATATGGTCCCATTAAATCCAGCCATGGCTGCTTCCACAATCGGTTTTGCAATATCATTGTAAACGTCCGATGTCTTGGAGTCTTTATCAAAAACTTTGTCTAAAATTAAACAAGATTGTGATATGTAAAACTTAAAACTATTTAACTCAGTGACTCTCAATGATGATTTAGGAATCTACATTCTTCTGATTTTACTCTGCTTTTATTTACTTCTAACAAACACAGAAAAGTCGGTTAAAAAGTGGCATTATCGTCTTGATAACCTAAAAATTAAAAACTCACCAAAAGTGAAAGATGGACCGAAGTCTCGTCCATTATTGTCTAGTTGATAAAGTGTATTATTTTTAACACGCCATTGGTATGAAAGTTTATCTTCTATTTCGCGAGAAATAAGAGGTCTAACTTTGACAACTACTTTGATATTGTCACTCATTTTCAGTACTTTTTCGTTTTATTTATTTGGCAGGCCGTGTAGATAGATAAATGGATAGCTTATGTTGCAGTTTTTTTTAGTTTCAACATTATCGCTAACGATTGCAAATTTTTGATTGTAGACATTTAATTAATATACGAACGAACGATACAAAAGAAAACACACAGGACAGAAAATAACCGACTTTTCAAATGTTTTTTTAAAGTAGAGGAGTAGAGATGCGTGAGTAGACGTCAAGTAGACGTGGACCACAGATAGCAAGCTAACCACAAATTATATAGACTAGTACAGATAGGAATCAAGCCTTATAACGGCCGTTTGTTAGTGAATGACGGACCCCGATTAGATTTTGACAACATAGTGCTGCCAGAACTATCGACCCTTGATTCGTTATCGATAGTTGTGCAAATCATCGACGTTTGGTACAACCCTAGTAATATATTATTTTAAATTCTGCTCAAATAAAAAACACATTTGATGAAAGAAGGCATTTATTACTTGACATTATAATTTTACCAAATACAAAGTACATAAGTTAAGTTGAGATTTATACAAGACAAAGAATGACAGTAATGAAATTACTTACTAAATTGACTTTATAGATAAACTAAGAAATATAAATACTTTATCAGCTACAAGAAAAATTAAACTGCTTGCAAATATTTATTATGCACAAATGCTAATGCTATTTTTCCTAGTAGTTTTATTTAGTATCTGCCATTTCATTATTCACTGTTAATATCACTTTAGTTTCAATGCAAGACGCAATAACCTAATTCTAATAGTTAAACATTTAATGCAGTAAGTAATCAATATAGCAACTAACAGCAGTAATTTGCACCATAATTCTGATTTGATAACTTATAACCGCAAGAATAGGCAGACACGGGCATCTTCGCAGCACTCCACGAACCTCGTTGAGACTCAAGTTATCTGAAAAGATTAGATTTGGTTAGTATAGATTCTACATATTGTTACTATAATCTGCCATAACATTTTATAAACAAATAAGTGATAGTTGAACTGAAAAGTTTGTAAATCAAGAAAGAGTAGTGTGTATATTTCATATAAAGCACATTTTGTTTGTTGTGCCGCTATGCACAAGTTATAGATAATCAATGTTTATAGTTAATAACTGTTATTAAGTAGATAAGCTTTGTACATAGACTGATGAGAGGTAGTATATATAATTAAGTAAGATCTAAGATAGTAGGTAGCAGTAACAGTTATAACATACCTAGTCATACGACAATCACAATAAACCATCATTCATACCGACAACAATCATATATTATCCCACCGGTACATTTGTTATAATTCTGTTCTGTTTGTCAGAATCAGAAATATGAATTTGATGATAAGGCATTTTAAATGTTTTGACAAAGTTATTGAATTACTTACACTGTTATTTTCTCTTGACTTGGTATTAACAACTTCACTAAATTGAAACTTGTTAAATGTGACAACTGATTATTTAAATTTAATCCCAAGTAATCTACTGTGCTTTATCATTATCACCATATGATATCACTTCTAAATGTATATTGAAAATGTATATTTTTTAACAAAACTAATCAATAATTAATTACACATACCTACTTACATTCATATAAAAAGAATAAACAAACATTACCTACCTTTCATTCATAACTTCTTCTTCAACATGTCAATGACAAGTACAAAATCATATGTTGTTGGCCCAAAACTGTGCCACTCTCACCGCATTATCTGCAGCCAACATGAGGTCCTCACGCGTGCAGGTGTCCGGGCATGCATGCAGAGCAATCAATGAGGTGGGCCATGGTCTGTGGAGTGTAACCACACCTGCACGCGAGATCCGTGTTACTGGTGAAGCCCCACCTGGACAGGTTGTCTTTACTTCGACCAACTTGGGTACGGAGTCTATTTAAAGATCTCCATAATGATCTGGGAAGTTCAAGGCCAGGAGGGAGCTTTTCCTGGATGAGCACATATGGGTGTGGAAGGGTAGCAGAGTTTTCCCACAGTTTAACTTTGGTTAAAGAGGCCTCCGTGGTACCAGGCATGACGCACTTGTAAAAACTATTGCGACTCTTTAGCCTTTGATAAATTTCATAACTTTCTGAGAAACCGAATCTTCTTTACTCCGGTTAAGTTGTGAAAAGTATTTTCTTTTGTTTTGGTTAGTTTTAAGAAATACAAAGTTGCCTCTCGGAATTACCTAAAACAACAAAACTCAAAAGGTTAATGTAAGAAATAATTGATACATAAAACTACGTAAATAGATTTACTTACGTGTACCGAAGGCATCTTCGAATAATGAATCCATATTTCTGTAAAGAAATATCTGAGAAAAAGTGGAAAAACATCTAAATAATACTAGAAAACCGAAATGAGTAAAAAAACACTAACTAAATAAACGTCATCTTGAAATTCTTGAAAAAAGTGACAGCCTTAATTTTAGCCAATGGGGGCACCCCAACAAAATGGCGGTCTTAATTATAGCCAATGAATGGGTATCGGGGCTACCGGCCACTAAGTTTTGACCTATTCTATGGGTGATTCCAACGCCTGAAGCTAACGTAGACGCAAGGAATGGGAGAGTTTCCTGCAGTAATTTTTCGATGCACTAGATGGCGCTGTAACCCTAATGCCCCCAGTACACGATGGCCGATCATGATCGGCGACCATGACCAATACATCGTACATTGACACTTTTGAAAGAACCTTTTTAAACTTGTTCGTTCAAAAGTGTCAATGTATGATGTATTGGTCATGGTCGCCGACCATGGTCGGCCAACCTGTACTGGGGGCTTACCACAAGCTCTTATAGCAGTTATTTTTAAGCCTTAAAAAAAACTGCCCTGCTTATCGGTACCATGAACCATAACAATAGCAGCGCTGTTAGTCCTAGACGTTCACCGGTCAAACAGCGTTGCTAAACGTACCATGAGCTCACTTTAGCACGCCAGCAGGCCTGCCAAACTGTCATAATTAGCAGTTTTTAAAAAGTTGGTCTCAAGCAGCTTTATAAAGCCTGCTAAGGGTGGTATTCCACTTATCTCAAATATTTGATCAAAGAAATTGGACGAGGACGATTAAAGATCTTTGATAAGTGGAATACCACTGATAATTTTGTTCGTTATTAAATGAATGATCAAGCAATTCTGTGGTTTTTGGAAGACGAAAGCTTTCCGCAATAGAAAGAAAAAAGCGTGGCGTAAACTAATACGAGAACAAAGCAATCCATTGGAAGTTTACGACAAAATGGATTTTATTCGGAGGTTTTGGTTTTGGTTTCGGGGCCCTTTAGACCTCTGATGCCCCCTGATTCACGAACCACCGGAAACAGCATCTGATTTGAATTCTGTGTTTTGTCTTTGCCTATTCTATAGTGAGTGACAGAGACAGTGCATACATTCCGCTGTCGGCGTTTCCAACGGTTTGTGAATCCGGGGGCTGATACTGCAGCGGCAACGAAATCTATAGATTAATCCGTTCAGGCAAGAGTGAGTGAGTTCTACCCATTCAAAAATTAAAACAAGAGTCTTACAAGATTCTTATTTTCTCGAACTTTGTAACATTTAAATTATTTATTTTAGGTATTGTCTGCTTTGTCCTTTTTTGCCACCGGCTTCTCTGAAAAACCTTTGGCTGTGGGGGACATTGGGGGCATTCCATGACACAACAAACCGTGTCAAGTAGGTTACTGCTGCATTATTGTGAAGCGTTCCGAGCGCTTTTTTCTTTAATACGAACTTGTTAGCAATGGATGAATGTATTCGGTGCATGTTTTCGCATCCCTTTCTAACTAAGCTTGAGAAGAGATCTCCACTTGAGTATCGTTCTAGAATACGGGTCTAAGTAACTGTGTTAACTTTGTTTGTTGAAATAAGCACTTTTCCAACTTGAAACCAAAGCTTCAAACACATTTGTAAAAAAAAAAAAATTTGTTGCGAGTAACGTTCGGAAACTAGAAGTGAGGCTTGATTATAAAACTCTGTCAAGAATAATATTTAAAACCATTTTTTTACACTGCCGTTCAATTTTATTTCCATAAAAACATCTTGTTTTAGGTTTTCCTTTGCGTTGTTATTGTATTTTATTTATAAAATGTTACTTTAATACGAAACGGTATTTACCGGTAAAAATCATATTTAGTTTTCGAACGCAAACAACATTTTGGCTCGACAGGCCAGAGACAATCATTCAATAGCAACAGCAGTGCAGCAGGCCTGCTAAAAGACTGCTAATTTTGGCTTATGGTACGATTAGCAAGAAGTTTATTTTAAACCTTGCAATAAAACTGCCCTGCATTTGTTCTGTTTGCTAAGAGCTTGTGGTAGGCCACCTGGGGGCATTACACAACCTACTTTTTTCAGCATATTATGGCAAAGGATTAGTTCCTTCAGCCTAAAAAAGACTTGTGTGTCGGTCGGTTGTACTGTCAAATTAATCTGTCTGTGGTAAAGTTTTTCTTCTGTGAGATCTGCAGATTGCTTTGCTTCCATGCGTTGGAGTTGGTGGTGTTTTGTGAGCGTATTCGTTTTTCTTGATAATTTGATTGAAACCTGGCTTGGACTGGCACTGAATACTGGACCCCGATTGGATAGCTTACATTTTGGCCTGGCACTGAATACTTGACACCGATATTGCTTAACGTTTTGGACCGCACCGTACTGGTGAACGAACTTGAATCATATCGAAAGACTATGGATCGTGTCGTCTTGATCCATAATATGGACATGGGCTTTATTGACATTTGAAGCCCATATTTTGTCCTTGTATGGGCATAATATGGGCTTCAATTGTCAAATGAAGCCCATGTCCATACCCAGATTTTTTAGCCGGTATAGGGGCTGGTTAATAACCCAGACACATCGTATAAGACACGCGTCCCGGATCAAAGAAGCTTTTTTGATATCCCGAGTGTGATACAATAGCGACATCGATTACTGAAGAAGTTCTAATGAGGTATTCTGTATTGGCTGAAAGAGAAAATGTTGACACTTCTGCCAATATGTATCGAGGGGGGTTTTTAATTACTAGCCGATTAACCTATGATAATACTGAAGGTGTTTATTTTGTGGCTGGTATAATGTGCATCAGAAATGCGAAAAACACTAATTATAATATCATTCGAAAAGTTTTCAATCACATAATATTAGAAGCTCAATGTGAGTGTGCAGCCGGGATGGGCCCGGCCCAGCCCACCTATCCATAGTCAGTGCAAACATATTTTGGTTGTAATAAATGGACTAATCGATTTCACCAAGCAGAAATAAATAACAACAAAACCAATCTGCACAGAGACACTCCAAAGCTTTCATAAGCCAACACAATGCATAGAGCATAAACTTATTTATACATGGCATAGAGTAAGATAAATAAACACAATGACTTTTAGTATATTACTCATGCCTGGGGCTTCACCTGCGTCTAATGTCATTAATTAGCGCGCTATTGGATGTAATACACAGGTGTAGCCGGGTTTTAGTGCACTAATTTGATACAATAAGCGCGCTAAGACGCGCATGCCGTTAATAACGCCGTTAGGCGTCACGCAGGTGAAGCCCCAGCATCAGACAGACTATTTTCTTTGCTATTTTCTATTAGGTAAATACTTTTTCGTTTACTTCTTGCACTGACCTCTATTGTTTATGACTTTTTCAGAAAAAGTGAGGTCGCTATAGTGGGGTAGCGCCATCTAGTACAAATTTTTGAACTGAACGATGAAACGTCAAAAGAAACTCTCTCATTTATAAGTAGAAATAGAAACTGATATTGGCTATTTTTTTTATAAAATTGACTTAAAGATCCAAAAAACGTATGAAGTTCATATCCATAAAGTTACGCTGTAGCCCCCCTGGGCCCCTATCGCCCTATTTTGCAATAAGAGCGATTTCATTACAACTCCATTTCAATCAGTTTACGATCGTGACATAAAAAAAGGTATCGCCCTAACGTTCACAAACGGATGGAAGACGGATTGCGATGGCATTGCGATCGTTTGGATCGGTGAATGAATGATACCAGTGATGTTACTTTAATGAATGAATCTTTTCAAAAATAGAGTGTCATGTGGTCAATGTCAGTGTCATCCAACTGTCAAATACAAGGGATTTTTCGCGGTTGATTTTAGTGGTGCGTTTTTCTCAAACATGTATTGGTTTTTCTGTTGAGGTGCAGGCTCGTTTTGAAATTACAACTTTTACAATATATTTTACTGGCGTTTACTTTGAATTATTTCGTAGTACTTTTCAAGTTTTAGCGCGCTTGGCCTGCGATCGTTGAGATTAAGCAACTTTCGCAATGGTCGGTCACGGGATGGGTGACCAAAAACTTTTCATCTCGAGCTCCTCCGTGCTTCGGAAGGCACGTTAAGCCGTTGGTCCCGGCTGCACTTGCAGTCGTTAATACCCACCAATCCGCACTGGGCCCGCGTGGTGGGTCATGGCCCATTCACCTTATCCATCCATAAGGAAGGCCAGTGCCCCAGCAGTGGTGATGATGACTTTTCAAGTCTAGTCCAGATTTTTCAGGCGAGCAGCTCTTAAGTCGGCCAGCACGGGTAGCATGACGAACTCGAGAAAGGTTTGTCTATATCGAAACGTTAAAAATTACATTTCATCGTAGACAAACCTATTGTTTGGCTGTCAACTATAGACTTTCGAGGTAGACAAAACTCTTCTCGGGTTTGTCATGCCATGCTGCAACGCATGCTGGTGGGCTATTTCCACGGCCGCAAATGAGAATAAATTCATCACTGGGGAAGACGGCTTTGCCTTGGTAGGTAGCCTCCTTCATACGGGCTCTTTTCGGGACCTCCTCTCCGCTCTTGGGGGATGTTGGAAGGCAGTGCCGAGTGTCTTTCTTAAGCCGTTTAGAGTCAAGTAGCACCCGTCACTTTACTTCATTTGATTTTCACTTTTTTGTGTATTTTCGACACGGTATTATTGTTTTCCGGAATTAACAACCACTGAGCAAGAGAATAAATACGTTTTAACAACTTGAAACACACAGAATCTTACTAAAATCCGCTAATAATTTCTGAATAATGTTGAAAAAACTGCCTCCGACTAGCTGTTTATTTTGACATAAGCGAACGGTCAGTTATCGGCTGCAATGTAATCATTTTACGTTTAAAAACCTAGCGCGATTCGAAAAATCGTTCCGAAAAGGAATGGTAATGGTATTGTTGTCGTTGAGAAAATAGCGCGATACCAAATTGTCAAATAAGAGCAATATAAGTGTAATATAAGCGCATTTAGCATAGGGCGATAGGGCCCCTGGGGGGCTACCATACCACGCATGGAGCTCGACTTAATACTGAGGTAACTGGAGTTCTCACCTTGAATAAAAAGGTGTACCCAGCAAATTTGACTTTTAGTATGTAGTGGCTGTCAGTTGTCTCATATTCATATGACCATACGTATTTTTAAAGTGTAGGTGAGACGGAAGACAGCCACTGATTAATTTGTGGTCACAAAATAGTGTTAGTACTGCACTTTCCAGTTACCTCAGTATTAAGTCTAGCTCCATGATACCCCGTAACTTTATGGATACGAACTTCATATGTTTTTCGGAACTTATGAGCAAGGAATTTATAAGTACTACCACGTACTACGTACAACAGGAAGGTGCACTCCGTATTTTTGTGTATTTAAAAATACAGTTTAATATTAAGAGATAAGGTTTATATTTCAATACAAAATGTCAACGGTCCAGCTGAGACCGCAAGAACGAGGTGAGGGTGTCCCAGCACTCTTAAATAACAGGTTTAGTAGATTTATGGTTCACAACTTTCGTTATAAAACTTAAATTTCGTAAAATTTCCGCTTCGTATTACTTTTAGTCAATAGAAAACATCGCATATGTTAAATGTTAAAGTAGCAACATTTCAAGCCGAATGACGTTTTCTGACGTTTTCCGTCTTCGTTGTGTCAAGTTCGCAATTCGCTCGTCGCCGCCCGCCGCCCGTCGCGCATGTTCGTGGCCGCCGTAATGGGATGGAGTGAGATAAACTGACCTCGTTCTTACTATCTCATTAGGACCGTTTTTTAGCAGCAGTGCACCTTCCTGGTGGCCTACCACAAACTCTTATAGCAGTTATTTTTAAGTTGAGAGAGTGAGACGCCGCTATAAGGCGTGTAGAGCGGCGTCTCACTCTCTCAACTTAAAAATAACTGCTATAAGAGCTTGTGGTAGGCCACCTGTTGTATTATAAATTCCTTGCTTAAGAGCGATTTTCTGACATGCCATTTAAAAAAAAAGCTTCCAAAAGCTTCACTAGATGGCGTTGAACGAAGTATGTACATGTCTATGGTATATTTTGGTATTCATGAATCATATTATTACTTTTTATAAACCCAAAGGAAACTAATAATCAATTAAATAAGTACAGGGGGGCTACCGCGTAACTTTATGGGTATGAACTTCATACGTTTTTGGGAACTTTATGTCAATTTTATAAAGAAAATAGCCGCTTTTAGTTTCTTTTTTTGTGACGTTGGGTATAACCACAGCCGTCTCTATCGTCTTCTACAAGCCATGCTATGATACGGAACGGCAACATTGCTGTGAACCGGTTTACTCCTCTGAGTACTAAATCCTATGGAGGTGGCATACCTACGAAAAAGTGAGGTGTAACTAAGTCACAATGTAAGAAAATCTTGGAATTCAATTTTAAACTACTTCTAATTGTCGTATTAATCGGTCCGTCAAAATCGGTCCAGCCGTTTCAGAGATTAACCGGAACAAACAGACAGACAGACAAAAATTGTAAAACATGTCTGTTCGGAAAAGATCGACGTTTCTGAACGCAACTCTAATGTCACGTCAAATTGACATTTGGCTGTCACTTGAAGTTGACAGGGACACTGGATTGAAATTCTCGTGACAAGATGTCGGAATAATTTTGCTGAATTTGTTAAAAATCGCTCGCGTTGAATGTGCCTGGCATATCGAGTTTGAATAAAATCTTAAATTATCTATGTGATCCCGTTTTGTACGACCAAGGTTTTGACGCCATCCATCGGGCTGGTCGCGGAGTTTTTGAAAGAAAGATAATTGTCCACCACGCGCTTTTGTCGGGACTGTAAATCGTAATAAAAGAGGCTCCCCCGTGTGTGTGTGTGTGATGTGACTAATTGGTAAGGTCTGCAGAAGAAAGGACCCCAGGGGCGCGCGCGCTCCCTTACACCACTTCTGCCTTGGAGACGTTCGACACACAGACCCGTATGTAACCTCACCTTATTTAACATTCTCTCCGCTGTGTATCGCAGTCCAATTGTTCAGTTACATCCCAGCTGAAACCAAGTTTTTGTCCGGAGTCTATATTAGTGAAACCGCTTCCACTGCGCTAGCTGATTCCGCGGTATTAGCAGGGGTGTACTGAACATTTCTTGGTAGCCAAGAGCGTAGCTTGAAGGCCTGAGAGGCCCACGCCAAAACTTTGTATTAATCAGTGCCGTGTTGATGACCATCTGGTCCGGACTAGATTAATTTGTACTTGTATATGGTAATTGGCTTGCATTTGAAAAGTAAAGGGCATTCCTTTGTTATTGGTTCCATGTCTTGTAATTAATTGTCATGTATTGAAGTTCCAAAGTGTAAACAGATGCCTTTCTTTGCTCATAATAATTATTATTCAGTTTTGTTAGCAAATTTGAGTTGTGAATATTGACAAGTTTGTTGCTAAAATAATAGCTAATAAAAGGTTAGCTAATAAGTTTGCACTCAATACTTAGTGAAACTTAGATGATTTAGGACATTGTTTACACATTGAAACTCATTGAAACTTGTGCTTTGAAATAATTAAAATTAACTTGTTGTTGTGTAACAGTATGTTGTGTTGATATCCAAGTGAATTTCAATAGTCAGTGATTTTGAGTGAATTTCAATAGTCAGTGAGTTTTGTTGTTTTCTGATAACCTCCAGATATTTAAGAGTTTGTGTCATTATAAATACTTTGTTGTTGTAATATTGGAATTTTGTGGTTAGTAATAACCTCCAAATATTGGAGATTTTGTGTTATAGTGAATATTTTGAATTTGTTGTTTTTGTTGATAAATTTGTGACGTTACAATGACGGCCTCCTCTGCTAAAGCCAAAATACGTTCTGAGTTACGGTGGTTAGCGTCTGCGGTTGCGTTGTTGGATCGACCGGATAGAACGGAGGCCTTGTTGAACAGATACGTAGATCTGCCCATACGTTTGGCTGTTGTTGATGAGCAGTATGCCTTATTTTTGGAAAGGACTGTTGAGGCCGAGGTGGAAATGCGACAAGAAGTCGGTTTGGATGTGGACCAGTGTTATGATTTTGCGGACAGAATTACCCAGGTAGCTCGACCTTTGCAAGTGGCAAGAGAGAATGAACCGAGCCCGTCCCCGGTCACATCTAAGAGTATGCCCCCTCTCTTTGCTAGATTGGCCCCCTTAGACTTAAGGCGCTTTGCTGGTCGTCTAGAGGACTGGGAGGGCTTTATTAATATTTTTGATAGTCTGGTACATGCCCGGGATGATTTGACCCAGGGCCAGAAGTTAGCTTATTTATTATCCGTGTTGGAAGGGGAGGCCCTTGAATCGGTTCAACATTTGGCCCCCTCGGATGAAAACTACCCTATTGCTAGGGATTTGATTGCCCGTCGGTACCAGAACGTACGACGTCTGGCGGACAACCATGTTGCCGCCATTTTGAATTTACCCCGCGTTGCCAGCGTGATGCACTTGAGAGTGGCTTTGTTGAATCCGCTGTTGGTGGCATACAACGCATTAAAAAACTTAAAACTCCCAGTGGAGCAGTGGTCGTTTTTGTTACTGCACATTGTCCTGGGAAAGTTGCCGGACTCTGTTAAGGTCCGTTTTGAGCAGCAGTATGGTGGGGATAGTGCGACTTATCTGCCACCCTTCTCGGACCTCTTGACGTTCCTGGAAGGAGAAAGTAGACTGGCAGATAATTCCTCTCTGGCCGGTCCTATGGGACCCGAACGACCTGTGCCACAGAGTAGATCCCCCACCGGACCCCCCCGTAGGGGGCGTATGGCCCCTCGCGCGCCCGGCCGCTATGCCGCCGTCCAGGAGACCGCCCGCTGCTTGTACTGTCGGGAACCGGGTCACAGCACGACCCGTTGTGATAAGTTCCTCGACCAGCGCGTCCAAGGCCGTCGAGCGATCGCGCGACAACGGACATGGTGCTACTCGTGCTTGGGCCTGCACATGCAGCGCGAATGTACCCAAGCGCACCCATGCCGCTTTTGTAAGGGCAACCACCATCCCCTCCTCTGCATGAACAGCCCAGAGGGCGGCGGAGCGCCGCAGCGCGTCGCTGCAGGATCACCTCGTATGGGTGGGGGGCTCGGACCCCCCGCGGTGTTTGCATCCCGCAGCAGTTCTAGTGGCCACCAGAGTGGCCCCAGACGCTCTCCGCCACGTTTGGACCCTCAAACGGGCGGGGGTCCCAGGGACCCCCCCATGGGAAACCGATCCCCAAGGATGGGGATGAGTTACGCGAGCGTTGCCGGAGGTCGTAGAGGCCCCCCGCGACGTTTTGAGCCTCGCACGGGCGGGGGTCCCACGGACCCCCCCATGGGAAATCGGTCCCCAACTAGGGGGTTCGATTTTGCGAGCGATGCGGGAGGTCGTAGAAGCCCCCCGCGACGTTTTGAGCCTCGCACAGCCGGGGGTCCCCGGGACCCCCCTTCTGAAAATCGGTCACCGTGCCCACGCGACTATGGGGCGACGTACACGGTGGATGATAGGCACCGATTCTCGCCGCCGCTCGCCGAATACCCGCGTTTGGAGCGGCGCCCGCCCCGTCTTCAAGGGGCCGGGAGATATAACCCGCCTGATACCGGGCGATTTGGACGTAGGCAGTATGTGGGAGACTGGGACCCACTGGATCGCTATGAGCGACCCCCTTACCATGGGGGGACGTCTGGGGACCCCACATACTAGCAATCAACGTGTTTACGGTCGATTGTAGCCACCCCTCCAGAGACCGTTTTGTTGCCCACGGCCTCTGTGCTTGTCAGGGGATTGAATGGCGACCTTGTGGAAGTTCGCGCCTTGTTGGATTCCGGTGCTCAGGGGTGTGTTGTGTCATCTTGGTTAGTTAGGCGGTTGGGCCTCAAGGTGCACCCCCACACGGAAGGCGTGAGAGGTGTTGGCGATGTGAAAGTCCCCGGGTTGT
Organism: Crambus lathoniellus; assembly: GCA_949710035.1. Lineage (NCBI taxonomy): Eukaryota > Metazoa > Arthropoda > Insecta > Lepidoptera > Crambidae > Crambus > Crambus lathoniellus. The sequence continues at coordinate 25,324,817 of OX453304.1, forward strand.
TAGGGCATGTTGACTTCAGATTTACCTCACGTAATAAGTCCACGCCAGGCATTAAGACCTCGGCGATTGTGTTGGACACAGTTGTTGGCCGTCAACCTTCAGTTGACTTGGGACCGAGTATGTTGTCTTTGGTGTCTGATTCCCCACTCGCCGATCCAAATTTCTTCCGCCCAGGCCCGATTGATGCTCTCCTTGGAGCCGATGTCCTGGGGCGAGTTTTGTTGACGGGGAAGCGAGTTTTGCCGCCAGATGGCTTGGTAGCTCTGCAGACGACACTCGGTACAGTTGTGATGGGCCCTGCTCGCCGCGTTTTGGATTCCCTTGATGAGGATCGCGGTCTTGTTTTTAATGTGTCTCTCTCCGAAGTGGTGCAGAAGTTTTGGGAGGTTGAGGAACCTCCACCAGCCCCGCGGGTTGACCCAGTAGCGGATGAATGCGAGTTGTATTACCAGAATAACACTGGTCGCCTCCGCTCTGGTCGTTTGATCACCCGTCTCCCCTTTCGTGCCGGCCGACCTCCTCTGGGCGAATCCCGACCGCTAGCGGAACGTAGGCTAGTGGCGATGGAGCGTCGCATGAGCAAGGATCTGGTCTTCCGCCAGAAGTATGTTGAATTCATGCGGGAGTATGAGGAGTTAGGGCACATGTCCGTGAGCGATTTGGATTGGCGCTCCGTTGAGCACTTCTTTCTGCCGCACCACGCCGTTTTGAAATCCGGAAAGATTCGGGTGGTCTTTGACGGTTCGGCTCCCACCTCTACTGGAGCGTCCTTGAACCAGTGTCTGCATGTAGGTCCCAAGCTGCACACGGAGATCTCAGACATTTTGACCAACTTCCGGCGGCACCAAATTGTATTTATGACTGACATCCGGATGATGTTCAGACAAACGGTCATCCATCCAGAGGATAGGAGGTACCAATTGATTTTGTGGAGAGAGAGTCCTAGGGACCCCTTGTTGATTTATGAATTGAATACGAATACGTACGGTTTGGCTTCGAGCCCGTTTGTTGCGATTCGTTCTTTGTTGGAGTTGGCCGAGAAGGAGCGCTTGAGATACCCTCGCGCCTCCGCCATTTTGGCCAGTGACGTCTATGTGGATGACATTTGCACGGGCGCCTCATCTGTCTCAGAGGCGATTGTCCTGAGAGACGAACTCACCGCCCTTTTGAAGTCGGGAGGTTACGAGTTGAGGAAATGGATATCCAACTCGCCTGATGTACTGGTAGGTTTGCCCGAAGAGCACCAGCAGGACCCCCACCTATTCGAAAATGTTGATAATCCCCATGTGGTGACCGTCCTTGGCGTACAGTACAAACCGGTCTCTGACACGTTCACTTATTGTGTGGATTTACGACCACCGAAAGTCTGGACCAAGCGTTTAGTATTGTCTACTGTCGCACGTACCTTTGACCCCAATGGGTGGATTTGCCCCGTGCTGTTTATGGCCAAGTGTTTCTTGCAACGGTTATGGGCTTCGGGTGTGTCGTGGGATGAACCCCTCTCGGACGAGTTACTCCGAGATTGGTCGAGCTTCGTTTCATCCCTCCCCGAGATTAATGAAGTGCATTTGCCGAGGCTATTCCTCCCTTCTGAAAATTGTAAAGTTACTCTTCACGGCTTTTCCGATGCCTCCGAACGTGGATTTGCTGCGGCCGTGTACCTCCGCACCGTTACTGTTGACGGAGTTGTTGCTGTGCATCTGGTGATAGCGAAAAGCAAAGTCGCTCCCCTTCGGACTCGTCATACGATCCCGAGGTTGGAATTGTGTGGAGCTGCCCTCCTAATGCGTTTGTTGAACCACGTATGGCTCACATTAGGTCGATCTATTAAGATACAAGAGGTTTATGCTTGGACGGACAGTCAGGTCGTCCTTTGTTGGTTGAAGGCTCCGGCGCACACCTTGGACGTGTTTGTGGCCAATCGAGTGTCGCAGATTTGTAATTCCGACATCGAGTTGATTTGGAGACACGTGCCGGGAACCATGAATCCCGCGGATTGTGCGTCTCGGGGTTGTGTAGCCCCAACCCTAATTAACCACCCCCTCTGGTGGGGCCCACAGTGGTTGATGCGGCCTGAGTGGGAGTGGCCGCCCTCTCCAGCGTTGTCAAACGTAGCCGTTCCTGATATGCGGGCATGCGTCCTGGAGACTAACCCCGCCGGGGAAAAGGATTTGTTGTTGGATCGGTACAGCTCCTTACAGAAGCTGCTTGGTGTTACCGCTTGGATCAGACGTTTTGTGTACAATTGCAGAAACCCACGCGCGAGGCGTGATTCGTCGGTTCTCACTCCGGACGAGCGTAGGGACGCGCTCTTGTTTTGGGTCCGGAGAGTACAAGCTGATAGTTTTGAGTCCGAGATTGAAATTTTGCGTTTAGGCCGTCGCAAGTTGAAGGGCGCGGTATCGCGATTGAATCCCTTCCTGGACGAGAGTGGGCTTTTGCGAGTCGGCGGAAGACTTCGAAATGCGAACCTGCCGTATGGAGCTCGTCACCCCCTTTTGTTACCTAAAGCCGGACATTTGACTCAACTGATAATAACAGATCGCCATGTGAATGCACAACATGCTGGCTGTAATGCTTTGTTGGCCATTTTGCAGCGTGAATTTTGGATTTTGTCTGCTCGTCGAGCCATTCGCACTGTGGTTTTCCGTTGCCTGCCTTGTTATCGATTGAAGGCCGCGACCATGCAGCCCCAGATGGGTGATTTGCCTGCTGATCGCGTCACGGAATGTAGAGCTTTTGCCGGAGTCGCCACCGACTTCGCCGGTCCCTTTACTGTAAAGGCTTCGAGACTGCGTAATGCTAAAACCTATAAGGCGTACTTGTGCGTGTTTGTGTGTTTGTCCACCAAGGCTGTCCATTTGGAAATTGTCTCGGAATTGTCTACCGAAGCCTTTGTCGCCGCCTTGAGCAGATTTGTTTCCCGTAGAGGACTGCCGACATTGATACGTTCCGATTGTGGTACTAATTATAAGGGAACGTGTAATTATCTTAAGGAAGTAGTTAAGTTTTTTGTTGATAATAAAATAGACATTGGAACCACCCTCTCCCGGCGTGGGATAATCTGGAAGTTTAGCCCTCCAGCTTGTCCGACCTGGGGAGGAATTTTTGAAGCTTGTGTAAAGGCTGCCAAGACACACTTGCGTCGCGTGATTGGAGAAACTATTCTCACGTTTGAGGAACTTGATACGGTATTTTGTAAAATTGAGGCCGTCCTCAACTCGCGACCCTTGTGCCCGTTGTCTTCGGACCCGAATGACCTGGAAGCGTTGACCCCAGGTCATTTCTTGATCGGACAGCCCCTTTTGGCGTTGCCTGAATATCCGATTCAGGATGTAGGATCCCATCGTTTGTCGCGATACCAACTTTTGAAACAGATGTCCCAAAACTTCTGGGCACGTTGGTCGATGGAGTATTTGCATATCCTACAACAGCGCGTGAAGTGGACAGATAAAACCACCCCACCCCAGACTGGCGACCTCGTGTTGATTAAGGATGCTAACCTGCCGCCCCTATGTTGGCGAAGGGGGCGCATTGTTAAACTCTACCCCGGAACTGACGGAGTTCCTCGTTTTGCTGAGGTTTTGGTTCGAGATTCGGTTTTGAAGAGAGCAGTTAGTGGGCTCTCCCGATTACCCGTAGATTGACGTACCGTTCTTAACGGTCCGGGGCGGGGGGATGTTCGGAAAAGATCGACGTTTCTGAACGCAACTCTAATGTCACGTCAAATTGACATTTGGCTGTCACTTGAAGTTGACAGGGACACTGGATTGAAATTCTCGTGACAAGATGTCGGAATAATTTTGCTGAATTTGTTAAAAATCGCTCGCGTTGAATGTGCCTGGCATATCGAGTTTGAATAAAATCTTAAATTATCTATGTGATCCCGTTTTGTACGACCAAGGTTTTGACGCCATCCATCGGGCTGGTCGCGGAGTTTTTGAAAGAAAGATAATTGTCCACCACGCGCTTTTGTCGGGACTGTAAATCGTAATAAAAGAGGCTCCCCCGTGTGTGTGTGTGTGATGTGACTAATTGGTAAGGTCTGCAGAAGAAAGGACCCCAGGGGCGCGCGCGCTCCCTTACACCACTTCTGCCTTGGAGACGTTCGACACACAGACCCGTATGTAACCTCACCTTATTTAACATTCTCTCCGCTGTGTATCGCAGTCCAATTGTTCAGTTACATCCCAGCTGAAACCAAGTTTTTGTCCGGAGTCTATATTAGTGAAACCGCTTCCACTGCGCTAGCTGATTCCGCGGTATTAGCAGGGGTGTACTGAACAATGTCATTTTGGTATATGTACCGTATATTTAATCATATGCACGTATTAAAAAGCGGTTATTTAATGTTAAACACTCCAATTTTATTTATTTGTATAGATGTATAGAAGATATGCCATCTCCATAGGATTCATTACTCGAGGTTTACTCGCTGTTTACCTGTCAAACGGTGCAAACAGTGTCAAATCGGTTCACTTAAAACTACGTTGCCAACTTTATGCGCATGGCTTGTAGAAGACGATAGAGATGGCTGTGGGCTGTGGTATAACCATGAAGTTTGACTTAATACTCTGAGGTAACTGGAGCTCTCACCCTGAATAAAAAAGTGTCGCCAGCAAATTTGACATTTATGTATGTAGTGGCTGTCAGCTGTCTCATATGACCATACGTATTTTTTTAAAGTGTAGGTGAGACGGAAGACAGCCACTGTGTTATTTGTGGTATTCAAAAAATTGTTCGTACTGCACTCTCCAGTTACCTCAGTATTAAGTCGAACTTCATGGGTATAACGATAACTAGCTAACGTTCAATAGGACAAAGCAGCAAAAATCTATCAAAATAAGGAATTCAAATGACAGTTGAAACCCATACCCATATCAATATTTTTTTGTCGCTGGGGGGCTACCGGCAAAAAAATATGGGTATCACAAAAACGCCATCTACAAAAAGCTTTAGTACGTTTCTCCCCATTGAAACATGATTGAAACAAACAAGGTGTTTGTTTAGTAATCTGTGACATTGTCTAACTGGATATGATGGGTATGGGCTTCAACTGTCATTTGAATTCCTTATTCTGGTAGATTTTTGCTGCTTTGTTCTGTTGAACGTTGCTAACTAGTTATCGTTATACCCGACGTCACAAAACAAGGGACTGATAGCGGCTATTTTCTTTATAAAATTTACTTAAAGTTCCCAAAAAGGTATGAAGTGCATATCCATAAAGTTACGCGGTAGCCCCCCTGGGGGGCTACCGGCTAAGAAATATAGATATGGGTATGGGCTTCAACTGTCATTTGAATTCCTTATCTTGATAGATTTTTCTGCTTTGTTCTGTTGAACGTTGCTAGCTAGTTATCGTTATACCCGACGACACAAAACAAGGAACTGATAGCGGCTAAGTTCGTACCCATAAAGTTACGCGGTAGCCCCCCTGCTGACTCTCAAGCCCCAGTACAGGATGGCCGACCATGGTCGGCGACCACGCCCAATACATCGTACATTGACACTTTTGAACGAACAAGTTTAAAAAGGTTCTTTCAAAAGTGTCAATGTACGATGTATTGGTCATGGTCGCCGACCATGGTCGGCCATCCTGTACTGGGGGCGTCAGAGTTTTTAGGTTAAGTGGATATTTTAAATGGACTTGACTTGACGTGACTCAAGATAGGTGTGGATTTGTGCCCCAAGTGTCTACGCAACTGGACGATGTGTGGAATGATTAAAATATGCGCTATCTCGGTAACGTGATGCCGAGTGTTTTATTGTAGTAGTGACTACCTTAGCAAGAATTACCGAGAAGACCGACTCGACACACTTGACGCCAAATACTTGGAATGTAACACACCTACATTCTAATGAAAACTTAAGTACATAATACAAAAGAATTGGCAGTATGGCTTAATGTCTTCGCCTGTCCAATAGGACGAACTTTTTTACTACTACTGCTGACTGTCAGTGTCAATGTCAAACACATGTCAATTATTTCTCACGTGTGCCGCACGCAATGCCAATAATTCAGAATAAAATATAAATTAAAAAGAACTGTTTTGTGTAATGAATAAAAATTATTGATAACATATTGTTAGCTATTGAAATATTGCAATAAAATGCAACACGACGATGTAAGTCATTATTTTTGACCTATGTATAAAATAAATTCGAGAAACGTTCTAATAAATCTATCAATTTGCAGGTTGTTTGGGCTATTATCAACAAAAGACATTGCTCGCATAAAGTAACGTAAGTAAATTAAGTTCCTGAATGTATGTATGTTTTCTTAAAAAAGCCTTAAGTAATTATCTTATGTTACAGCACACAAACTCAGCACTTTTGTAGAAATGAATATAACCTCACGGGTCTTTGCAGTAGGGCTTCTTGCCCACTTGCAAATAGCAAGTATGCAACAATCAGAGAAGAAAATGGTATAATTTATTTATACATGCGAACTGCTGAAAGGTATCTTTTATAACTTTGATATTAACTACACTTTTTAATGTTTATTTTATAGAAACTCCTGTGAAATACTTTTTCAAATGTTTCAGGGTCATGTTTCCAGCAAAACAATGGGAAAAAGTAAAGTTGTCCAGAAACTTTGAGAAAGCTATTTATCAGATAAATGAGAATCTTCTATATTGGCCTGCATTTATAAAGGCAAAATGCAAACAGAGATTTGTAAAAATTACTCAATATCTGATACGCATGAGGAAACTTAAACTTCGGAGAGTGTGAGTAAGACTGTACCTGTACAGTACACTCTGAAAATGTTTCTATTCTTTTCTTTAATCCAGGGGGCTCCGTGTTATTTTACCCGCATGGTAGTTATTCACAGGGGAGTGACAACAGACAGAAATATTGTAGCTTTCTAACAGTTATTTTAAAACAGTGCAGAGGTTTTTGAGTTTATCCATTACAAACAATCAAACACCTTTCCTATTTATAATGTTAGTATAGATAAGCATATCAAGCCATTTCAGGAAGAATATCTTAACCACCAAAAATCATAAGAACATGTTTTTACAACATTGCCAGATGAGCTGAATTTTCACCTGATAGCACTGACTGAGTTGCAAGTTGAATTTAATTCACTTGTTCATTGTGAGTTACAATCCAATCATTACTTAATGTAACCTCCATCGACTGATAGGTGATTAGTACCTGTTGTTTATGATAAATACTAAATTATAATGCTGCACTTAGACGTCCCTGCTCAGGGATTTTTAAACACGCAATTGTTTAATCTAAATTTTTTGATGGAATTATAAGGATTTGCCATTCGAAACTTGTGTGACTTAAAATTGCTGTGCCGTGTATGCCTAACTTTAGTTTTACATAAATGTAAGGCAAATTCTTGTTCCTTATGATAAAAATAAAATGTATTGAAGTTTTTTCTAAATAATAATTTAATTTTCCATTCCCTTTTGTCGGACTAATATCGGTCACCATTAGCCCCTGGTGAGAATGTGCTAGAATTATAATGAGTTATGTGCTAAATGCACGAATCTTGATGTGTTTCATGACTCTCTTTCATCGTTAAAAAATAAGTCGACTACCAGTTTTCAATGACCATAATGATTTTTATTGTTTTTATTATATTGACATTTTTTAGCTTTATTTTGACATTAGTATTTTATTCTGAGTTTTATAATTTTAATTTTATATCAATTTTTAATCTTGATTTTTTATTTTTTATTTTATTTTGACATTTTATTTTAACTTCTGAATTTTATCTGATATGAATTTGAATTTGATTTTATTGATTTGATTTTATTTTTAAGAAATTAATTAGTTATATTATTAAACTAGCTTTCCGCCCGCAGCTTCGCCCGCGTGGATTACATGACGTTATCCCGCGGGAATATGATGTTTTTCCGGGATAAAAAGTAGCCTATGTTCCTCTCCAGGCTACAAAGTATCTATGTCCCAAATTTCAGCCAAATCCGTTCAGCCGTTTTGGCGTGATTGAGTAACAAACATCCAAACATCTAAACATCCAAACATCTAAACTTTCACATTTATAATATTAGTAGGATAATAATTTGAATTTTTTACTTTAATTATTAATGTACTAGTATTTTTATTTCTATTATATGATGAGTAAATAGTAATTTAATGAATTAGTGTAATGATGAGCAATTGAATTTTGTCTACACTTATAATTGATGTATTTACAGGTATATAGCTCAAGTTTTGTGTCTCTAATAATATGTTTTGTTAATGCATTGTTAGTGTTGCTTATTAAATAAATAAATAAATAAATAAGCTTCTCTTGTTCTACTGTAAAATATGCAAAAGGGGGGTTACAATGTTCATTCTGAAAAGGCTTGATATTTTGAGTACTTTTTATCAAATGATTATTGTAGCTCAACGTTATCACAAAAAATAAATACTATTATTATTTTGCAGTAAGGAATTGGTTCCAATACAACGTAAAATTGAAAGACGTGAAAGAAGGCGAGAAGAAAAGGCATTAGTTGCCGCAAGAATAGACAATGCTATAGAGAAACAATTGCTGGAAAGGCTTAAAAAGGGCACTGTAAGTTATTATTTATTCATTTATTGCAAACAAACATGAATTAAAGAATGTAAAATAGAGTTACAGTGCCACAATCTTCTCTGTTCCGGCCAGAATGTGAAACTAACGTATTTTTTTTATGTCATTTAGCTGTCAAATTGATGTCCAACCATAGCACTGCTGGCGGCTGAAGGTTTTAGAAGTCAGGGACGGTTAAATTGCAAAAAAAAAGTAAAACATACATAGCGCCGCTGTCACTGGAACAGAAAAGATTGTGACACTGTACCTACCCCGTTTCATATACTTAGGCCCGATATCACCAATGATATTTAAACGCGATTAACGCTAAACGTGTTTAAAACGTATTTCTGTCTCTGTCACATTCAAACAGCTGACAGGGACAGAACTATGTTTTAAACATGTTTAGCGTTAATCACGTTTAAAAATCAGTGGTGAAAGTCACCCTTAGTACATAAACTTAAAACAATAGGTTATTTAACCCTTCAACCACTCGGTCTGATTTATCTGGCAAGATTTTTTAATGGCTTTTAAAGAAATGGCAATACACATTGTTGTATTCTTGTTATATAACATACACACACCCACCCAGTTGAAGTGAGTGTATGTTATATAATAAGAATACAATATCCACTCTTAAGGGCAGGCGGTAAGTGAAACGCGTAAAACAGCTTTCGGGGTTTTAAACTTGTAACATAGAATTATCGACAGAAATTACTTTAAAAAATATAATAGTGAACAGGAAAAGTTACTTTACAATAACACCGTGGAAAATTTTAAATATTTAACTCACGTTAATGGCAAAAAAATCGCAAACTTCACTAAAAACAGCGAAATCAACGTTTTCTGTTTTAAAGATATTGTTAAAGAATAAAAATATTTTTAATAATATTTAATGTTAAATCAAATGGCAATGAAACATAGAATTGATTCACCGCACGATATTTGCCGTTTTTTATTTTATATTGGGCACAATCTGGCTTCAAACATTGTCAATATTAAAGCGCGAATTGCTCATACATTTTCGTATGGAACGCGGAGATAAATAAAATATTGTATAAATACAAGCCACACCGGGGGTAAAATTCAGTAAGCCCGCTGATTTCAAGGTGAGAGCACGTTGCTTTTTCCCAGCTCCTGAGCTACGAAAATTACGAAATCAGACTATCTGTACGCAAACTCTTTGAGCGGTGGTAAAGAAAAGGTAGGTAAAGTCAAATTTTCAAAAATCCGGCTATACCTACCAATATCGGAAGATAATTAGTTTTCCACTCAACAATTTATTTGGTACGTCATCACAACAGATATCTGGTCAAATGCTGGAGCCAGGAAGTGGCTGATGGAACTACTCACCAATTTAATGTAACCACTTCGAGTTTGGGCTTGTTTGAATCGTCTTGATAGAAACTCTAGTGCCAAACAGTTTCGAAGGTCATGCTGGAGTCAGGAGGTGGTTGATGGAACTCTTCAACGACTCAACGTAACCACTTCGAGTTTGGGCTCTTTTGAATCGTCTTGATGAAAACTCTTGTGCCAAGTAATTTCCAAGGTCAAATTCTGGAGCCAGTAAGTGGCTGATGGAACTCTTCATAAATTCAACGTAACCACTTTGAGTTTGGGCTCGTTTGAATTGTCTTGACAAGAACTCTTGAGCCAAGTTGTTTCCAAGGTCTATTGCTGGAGCCAGGAAGTGGCTGATGGAACTCTTCAATGATTCAACGTAACCAGTTTGAATTGTCTTGATGTGAACTCTTGACAAGAAAATAGCAACGCAATATTAAAAATATTAAAAAATCCAAGATGGCGGCCCACTTTTTTGTTTTTGGGCCGATTTTGATGAAACTCGGGTTTCGGTACTATTTTGTCAAGAAAACAGCAACGCAATATTAAAAATATTAAAAAATTCAAGATGGCGGCCAACTTTTTTGTTTGTGGGCCGATTTCGATGAAACTCGGGTTTTGGTACTATTTTGTCAAGAAAACAGCAACGCAATATTAAAAATATTAAAAAATCCAAGATGGCGGCCAACTTTTTTGTTTATGGGCCGATTTTAATCAAACGCGGTTTATGGTACTATTTTGATAAGAAAACAGCAACGCAATATTAAAAATATTAAAAAATCCAAGATGGCGGCCAACTTTTTTGTTTATGGGCCGATTTTGATGAAACGCGGTTTACGGTACTATTTTGATAAAAAACAACAGCAACGCAATATTAAAAATATTAAAAAAACCAAGATGGCTGCCAACTTTTTTGTTTATGGGCCGATTTTGATGAAACGCGGTTTACGGTACTATTTTGATAAGAAAACAGCAATGCAATATTAAAAATATAAAAAATCCAAGATGGCGGCCAACTTTTTTGTTTATGGGCCGATTTTGATGAAACGCGGTTTACGGTACTATTTTGTCAAGAAAACAGCAACGCAATATTAAAAATATAAAAAATCCAAGATGGCGGCCAACTTTTTTGTTTATGGGCCGATTTTGATGAAACGCGGTTTACGGTACTATTTTGATAAGAAAACAGCAACGCAATATTAAAAATATTAAAAAATCCAAGATGGCGGCCCACTTTTTTGTTTTTGGGCCGATTTTGATGAAACTCGGGTTTCGGTACTATTTTGTCAAGAAAACAGCAACGCAATATTAAAAATATTAAAAAATCCAAGATGGCGGCCAACTTTTTTGTTTATGGGCCGATTTTGATGAAACGCGGTTTACGGTACTATTTTGATAAGAAAACAGCAACGCAATATTAAAAATATAAAAAATCCTAGATGGCGGCCAACTTTTTTGTTTATGGGCCGATTTTGATGAAACGCGGTTTATGGTACTATTTTGATAAGAAAACAGCAACGCAATATTAAAAATATAAAAAATACAAGATGGCGGCCAACTTTTTTGTTTATGGGCCGATTTTGATGAAACGCGGTTTACGGTACTATTTTGATAAGAAAACAGCAACTCAATATTAAAAAATTTAAAAAATCCAAGATGGCGGCCCACTTTTTTGTTTATGGGCCGATTTTGATGAAACGCGGTTTACGGTACTATTTTGATAAGAAAACAGCAAAGAAATGTTAAACGTATTAAAAATCCAAGATGGCGGCCGACTTTTTTGTTTGTGGGCCGATTTTGATAAAACTCGGTTTTTTCAATACTTAATACTCAATACTCAATAATTTTATTGCATACCACAATGTAAATTAAGATGTGACGATTTTGTACTATTTTTACAAGAAATCCGTTCTTAACACAATGTAAAAAATACAAATGGTCAAGATGGTGGCCGTTTTTTGTTTTTGTTTCTCTCTTTTCGCTTATTAAAATGTAACAGGTTTTTATTTGATAGCTTGAGACAGAGTCAAGTATCATCATCATCATCATGCCAAGTAAAAGATTTTATTAATTATTAATTTGCTTTAACACAAGCACAGTAAATTACGACGTAACATCCTTCGTAATTAACTGTGTTTTTGACAGCTGTAAACCCTATTTAAAAAAATAAAAAAAGTAAATAAAATAATAATTGATATTAAGATACAGAGTTTGAAAATAATGATTGTGACATGGGATGATTTTGATATATAGACGAAGGCGCTTTAAAGGTAAAGAAATATGAATCGGCTTATTTCCAATCTGAATATTTTTCTTTAACAATACTTCAACCCATTCAAACGTCAGGAGCAGGTCAAATTTCCCTTGCAAAATTTTATGGCAGACAGACAGACAGATACAATTGTAGCTGCAACTAAATAAAACATGTAATATATTTTATTTTGATACTTCTAAAATGCTAACCATAATTTTTTTTTATTTTATTTCGCAATACACCAAAATGTACCTGCCACATTTTAATTTTGTTACAACCCTTCCGTAATTACGGAAATACCTATAGAGACGTCGGTATCAACTAACTTCAAGGGCGTTGGCCTACTATATAAAAAAATGGTTATACTGTGGTAATTGTAACATGTATGTATATATAAATGCGTTGCTGTTTTCTTGTCAAAATAAAACCAGAAACTGAGTTTCATTGAAATCGGCCTGCAAACAAAAAAGTTGGCCGCCATCCTAAGATATATCTTAATATCAATTAATATTTTTTTTAATTTTTTATACTTTTAACATTGCGTTGTTGTTTTCTTGTCAAAATAGTACCAGAAACCAAGTTTCATCGAAACCGGCTTATAAACAAAAGAGTTGGCCGCTATCTTGGACTTTTTATATTTTTAACATTACGTTCCCGTTTTCTCATCAAAATAGTACCAAAAACCGTGTTTCATCAAAATCGGCCCACAAACAAAAAAGTTAGCCGCCATCTTGGATTTTTTAATATTTTTAATATTGCATTGCTGGTTTTTTTTACAAAATTGTACCAAATCCCGAGTACTGTCAAAATCAGCCCACAAACAAAAAAGTTGGCCGCCATTTTGGATTTTTTATATTTTTAACATTGCGTTGCTGTTTTCTTGACAAAATAGTACCAAAACCAGAGTTTCATCAAAATCGGCCCAAAAACAAAAAAGTGGGCCGCCATCTTGGATTTTTTAATATTTTTAATATTGCGTTGCTGTTTTCTTATCAAAATAGTACCGTAAACCGCGTTTCATCAAAATCGGCCCAAAAACAAAAAAGTGGGCCGCCATCTTGGATTTTTTAATATTTTTAATATTGCGTTGCTGTTTTCTTATCAAAACAGTACCAAAAACCGTGTTTCATCAAAATCGGCAAACATTAAAAAAAGTTGGCTGCCATCTTGGAATTTTTAATATTGCGTTGCTGTTTTCTTGACGAAACAGTACTAAAACCCGAGTTTCATCTAAATTGGCCTACAAACAAAAGGGTTGGCTGCCATCTTGAATTTTGGAATATTTTTAACATTGCGTTCCTGTTTTCTTGTCAAAATAGTACCACAAACCGAGTTTTATCTAAATCAACCTACAAACAAAAGAGTTGGCCGCCATCTTGGATTTTTTAATATTTTTAACATTGCGTTCCTGTTTTCTTGTCAAAATAGTACCACAAACCGAGTTTCATCTAAATCGGCCTACAAACAAAAAAGTTGGCCGCCATCTTGGATTTTTTAATATTTTTTCATTGCGTTCCTGTTATATTGTCAAAATAGTACCACAAACCGAGTTTCATCTAAATCGGCCTACAAACAAAAAAGTTGGCCGCCATCTTGGATTTTTTAATATTTTGAACATTGCGTTGCTGTTTTCTTGTCAAGAGCTCTCATGAAGACAATTCAAACGAGCCCAAAAATGAACTGGTTACGTTAAATCGTTGAAAAGTTCCATCAGCCACTTCCTGGCTCCAGCAATAGCGCTTGGAAACTACTTGGCAAAAGAGTTCTCATCAAGACAATTCAAACGAGCCCAAACTCAAAGTGGTTACGTTGATTTGTTCAGGAGTTCCATCAAACACTTCCTGACTCGAGCATCAGATCTTGGAAACTACTTGGCACAAGAGTTCTTATCAAGACAATTCAAACGAGCCTAAACGCGAAGTGTTTACAATGAATTGGTGAAGAGTTCCATCAACCACTTCCTGACTCCAGCATCAGACCTTCGAAACTACTTGGCACAAGAGTTCTCATCAAGACTATTCAAACAAGCCCAAACTCGAAATGTTTACGTTGAATTGATGAAGAGTTCCATCAGCCACTTACTGGCTACAGAATTTGACCTTGGAAACTGCTTGGCACAAGATTTCTCATCAAGACGATTCAAATAAGCCCAAACTCGAAGTGTTTACGTTGGATCGTTGAAGAGTTTCATCAACCACCTCCTGACTCCAGCATCACACTTTCGAAACTACTTAGCAGAAGAGTTCTCATCAAGACTATTCAAAGAAGCCCAAACTAGAAGTGTTTACGTTGAATTGGTGAAGAGTTCTATCAGCCACTTACTGGCTCCAGAAGTGGACCTTGGAAACTACTTGGCACCAAAGTTTTTATCAAGACCATTCAAATGAGCCCAAGCTCAAAGTGGTTACGTTGAATTGATGAAGAGTTCTATCAACCACTTCCTGATTCCAGCATCAGACCTTCGAAACATTTTGGCACAAAAGTTATCATCAAGACGATTCAAACGAGCCCAAAATCGAAATGGTACTTTGAATTGTTGAAAAGTTCCATCAACCACCTCCTGATGACTCCAGCATCAGACATAGGAAACTACTTGGCACAAGAGTTCTCATCAAGACTATTCAAATGAGCCCAAACTCCAACTGGTTACGTTGAAATGCTGACGAGTTCCTTCGACTGTCTGTAAGATGCTGCATCAGCCCCCAGATGGCAAACATGGCAAATCAAACGCATCAAATACGTAAAGTTACTTTCTGACAAAAAAAAAGTTATTAATTTTTTTAATTTTCTGAATTACATTTTTTCGTGCTAGGGCGGAGATGTTTGTGTGCGTGAAGGCACACATATACAGATTAGCTTCGTCAACACCTACGCGCTGGCTTACAGCCGGCCCTTAAAAATTTGAATAGGGTATTTGACTGAATTTTTTTTATTGACTTATAATGTTTATTGAAATATTAGCAACACAACATAGGTATTTATATATATTTTATATAGGTAAAGACTTAATGTTAAAGGCAATACACATTGTTTTTAATCAAAGTAATTTTGAGAGCCACTAAACTGAGTAAAGCGGGCGCCCGCGACTGGCACTCGTCGCGTGTCTCCGTCCGTGGACACGCGCGCGGGCTCTGTGGACACGCGCGGGCTCCGTGGAACCGCATCACATAGCGCTATTGACTGAACCAGCCCGTGCGTGCTACCGTGCTACAGCTGGCGGGCCCCGTCGCGGGCACCCGCGCGGGCGACCGTCGCGGGGAAACGGGCCACAAGGCGCGAGCGCGGGGCCCGCGACGGAGCACTTTTGTATGGAACCGCGCGGGCGTCCGCGTGACGCAGGTTAGGCCCTTACTCCTAAAAATGCTACTGTCAACTCACTACAATAAACAATGTTTATTTATTTCAGTATAATGACATTTATAACTTCCCACAAATGGCATTTGACGCGGCTCTCAAAGCTGAGGAAGTGTCAGGAGATAGTGAGAGTGAAAAAGAAGATGAAGAGGAGAGGGAGATGGAGATAGAACCAGAACTGGAACATGAACTTGAGAAGGCTGTGGAAGAAACGGATGAATTTGTTGAAGCAGACAGCGATATGGACTCTGATGGGGTGAGCTTTTGTGTATTTTTAAAAGATGAGCAGTTTTTTTTCGCAATGTATTTTGTTTATATCCATTAACCCATAAAACCCCGCCAGTTCAAAGTCAACTTCAACTTCAACTGTTATGGTGAATGGCTGCGTCTCGTTTTTCGTGACGATTCTGCCAATGTCCGAGTAAAAAGACACAGTGTATTACGATACTGTTCGGTTTTTAGCGGTGCTGTCTGTACGGTTTGTTCAAATGAAAAGTTTCCCTTGTGTCTGAAGCATCGGACAAATACAACACATAATGACGCAGTTTTTTTTAAATTTAATAACTAAATACAATTAAATTTGTTTTAAACTGTCAGCTTATAACTTAATTTTTATTAAAATTTTACCAATCATGTTTTTCACCATTCGTCTTTTTTTGACAGCGGTGGCGGGAATGCTTTTTGAATGCCCGTGTCCACACGATCACGAATCGTTTAAAATGAATTAGTAGGTCTTTTCTATCGGTACCTAATTTAGAAATTCGTGTTTTTTGACAAATCGTCAATGTCGAATTCCGTGTTAAGTAGCAGTAATGTTTTTTTAATGTCTGTGTTCACCCGCATCACAACCTCCTTATGACTTTGTAAAATTTTAAAATATGAATAAATCATTTCAGGAGAGTGTGTCTGGAAGGAGAGAAGCAGCCAATGTCGGTAGTGATTTCGAATCGGAAACATCAGACATTGAAGTAAGTTTATTATTTACTAGCGGCCGCCCGTGGTTTCACCCGCGTGGTTCCTGTTCCCGTGGGAATATCGGGATAAAAAGTATCCTATGTGTTATTCCAGCCTATAATCCATTTCTGTTGCAAATTTCATCCAGTTCCGTTCAGTAGACAAACATCCATAATTCCATAGGCACATTTATACATCCATCCATGCTCACAAACTTGCGCATTGATAATATGAGTATTTTTAAACGCCTCTGAAGTCTAGTGGTACATACCACCGATTTCAGACCCAGAGGTCCCGGGTACAATTCCCAGTGGGGGTACATAATATTGTATTCGGTTTGGTTGGTGGTAGGACTTGTTCTTATTCCGCCGGGCTAGCTACCACCATCTTATCTAAGTCTGGCACCATAACAATGATGTTTTCAGCATTATTGTGTTCTGGCAGTTAGAGATAGATAGCCAGTTCCTCAGTGATTGAGGATTCCGGGAGTAGTGCGCTTCTACCTTCAGCCTTATCACCACTTATATCAGGTGTGATGAAGGCTCAGTGCTACCCCGTTGTGGATAAAAAAAAGTAGGATATTGAAATACTTAGGTATTACTCAGTTGACAGCAGCAGCAATTCTGGGAACGCATCACTGGGAAAATCTATCTTAAGCTCTTTACAAACAGCAACTTTGCTCCGATTCCGATACAATCGTGCGTTTGACAGACTCTCGCGCGACTGCATCACAATTTGTATTGTATCGCTGTTAAAACTCAATTTTAGTGCACTGTGTTGGTTGACTGACGTTTGCGATTGAATAAATGCTGCATTGCGTTTCTTTCGATGCTGTATTTTTTTTATAAGAAGTCGCAGTGTATAAAACTGCGCGTTTTTAAGTGCCTATGTGCACCGCGTTTTTTGAGCGCGCCGTTGACGCGTGTTTGTATCGATACCCAGTAAAAATGTTCATCGTGCAGCAATGGTGCAGGTGCAGCAGCATTACTTGACAACAACTGTCTGTAATAGTACATTACAGCCGAGGACAGGTAAGTAAGAAATTACATTGTCGAGGATGGTTTGAAGCACGAGCCGCAGGCGAGGGCTTTAATCATTCGAAGCAAGGTAATTTGCTTACCGTACAAGGCTTGTATAGTGCTTTTCTCAAGAAATGCGAGGAAATAAAAAAAACTGTTTAACTAAATAAAAAATAAAAATAAAATTTATATCACACATGTTCGGGCAATTATTAAATGTTAATGTTATTGTTTTCCCGGGCACACTTATGTATAAATCGCCCATAATAAAATTATTTTAATGATGTATCATTAAAGTACGCCAACAACACAGATTCCGAAAACGTATGCGCCTTTTTTTCACTTTTCCAAATCAGATCGTAGGTTTTCATATATCTTTCTTTTGATTTTGCTGGCAGTAAGTTTTCTGTTATTAATTTTGCTTTTGCTCTCAAATTTGGTGGAGTAGGTACATACAATGTCTATATATATGTTTCATTGGCAGAACTCATTTTGATAATTTATTACACAATATAAATAAGCTGTATTGATATCAAAAGAACCGCTGAAAATCATTCCCGCCGTTTTTTTAAATATTGGTTTGTGAGGCCATGTGGAACGGTCATACAGCCTATTAATACTTACTACTTGCTACGAAAATGCGCAATTTCGATACCCGCTTCTGGGCGGTAGATGGCGCTGTACATATTTCCCATACAAAATTACTCGTAAAGGATATTTTGTCTATGATAAATCTCATTTTGTTTTTCGATTAATGTTCGTGCTAAGGGTACATAGCGCTTGTGGTACAGTACAATCTCATCAAAAACATAAAATATGTGAAGTGAGAGCCAACTTCAATATTAGGAAATATGCCTTGGTTGTTGACTTCAACGACAAAAGATGTGAGATCTAAATGGGTGCCAAGTTTAACGGTCAGTCCTGAAAATTTAGTACTTACATAAAATGTTTTATAACAACTTAAAATATAATTTCTTCTTATAACTTAGGATAATATATTGAAGCCTAAGGTCTGACTTGGCTAGTTCTTGTATACGAATTATTATTAGGTACTTACTGAAACAGTCATGGAAGAGCCCTATGTTCATCTCTAGTTCTTAGTCTACCAGCAAGCGAAATTTTCGGAAGAATACAATTCGGCTTTAGAGCTTGCGAAGGCTAAAATATATATATAATTCGAATATGAAAAAATGTTTCATTAAGCGATAAAGCTTTCCGGACAAACTACGAAACTATGTAATTGCTAACGGAATAACGGATCTTTACGAAACAGAACATAGCAAATAACAAATTTAACAAACAAAAGTATAATTTAGATTATTTGACATTATTTTCCATAAGTACACTTTACTCTCTATAAAGTTTATACTCTTCCATCAACTTTCAACAATATAGTATAAAAAAAAAGGGTTTTTCTCTTGTTTTCTATACTGTGGGTGGGTGTATATGGAGTCATCTATCGTTGACTTTAGTGAACTATTTATGTGCAAAGTGTGCACCTACAGGGAGAACATAGCAACTTTCGCATTTTTTGGCTTCTCGTTAGTTCCCATTTGAATGTATGAAGATTGCGCCCCCTGGTGGTCGGGTTATAAGTACTATGCTCTGTTTTGACGTGAAAGAAGGACAAACAAACAAACAAACACACTTTCACATTTATCATTACGACTCCGTAGCTCAGTGGTTAGAGCAGTCGCCCGGAAAGCGAAAGGTCGAGGGTTCGAGTCTCATCGGATGGTGGTGAGATGAAGGTCGATTTTTTCTAACTACTTCATTTTCCATTTTTCAATAATAAAAATTAGACTGTGAATGCAAAAAAGTAATAATTTCAATAACTTTATAATTTATATTAATATTAATAATTAATAAATAATAATATGGATATCGTGCTAGATGGCGCAAGCTTGTAATTTATTTAACACGAGGACAAAAAAGTATTTGGGTAATCTGGGGTTCGAACTTGGTTCTCTCGAGTCCTCAATGTTGAATGGCTACTACGCCGTCGGCGCCAGCTGAACTTCAAGAGGTATGACGAAATATTGGTATATAACAGAATAAAAACTATTACAAACTTATATTTGTACTTCATCTTATACAAGATCTTATACAGGATAAGTGCATAGGGAACGCAAATATAAGTTTGTCAACGTTTTATTTTAAAAATATACTAGTTTCGGATTTTTTCCTTTGTATTCACCAGATTACCTGTCTACATGCCAAATTTCAGCTTTCTAGGTCATCTGGAAGTGGGTTAGAGTTTTGATTATAGGTGAGTCAGTGATAAAAATAACGATTTTTGGACGTAAATATCTAAATAACCGTTTGAGGTGTGTATATAAAATTTGGAGCACATATTTATCTCGCTAGTCTCAATACATAAGCCAAATTTGACATGTTTCTGTGTAATAGTTTTTGAGTTATGAGGGGGTCAAAAGTGGCTCCAAATGGTTCGTGTTAAGATACACACGGTGCTGCTCGCCAGTTCTGTTTGCTTTTGAACTTGGCTGATACGCTGCCGCGTATCCAGATACGAAGTAATATACTCTGTGCGCACCGTTTTTTAAAAAAAAGTTAACCTAATTATGATATAATAATTACCTATATAACAGAAATAATAATATGGTGCAAATGTCCCTTTGCTTTTTCTGTTTTTTTACACAGGAATAACGAAAGAAAAAATAAAGAAAAAAGTTGGTAGTACCATTGCAGATCACTGCAGTAATGAATTTCAAATTTAGAATGTTTACCTCGGAAAAGTGCCACGTACTGCATTCTTTTCTCAAATATAATATTAACATTTCAGAGCATAAGTGTGAATAAATATATAGTTTAAAAACTAAACAAACACACTTTTAATTGTTACAGACTTAAAAGTACAAAATAACCGTCAATTCAGTAACTGAAATTAAAAAGCGTGGTGCGCGTTGTCAATATTAAGTTCTTGAAATTCATGCTTTGCAAAGGGCGCACCACGCTTTTTAATTTCAGTTACTGAATTGACGGTTATTTTGTACTTTTAAGTTTTAAATACTTGTAACTATTAAAAGTGTGTTTGTTTAGTTTTTTAAACTACTTATATATTTATTTATTTCTTTTTAGTTTAATAAATGGCAAACCAAATTAACATTAATTAATGCCACTGGCTTCCTTAATTAGATGTAATAAATTACATAATTAGGTACATTTATTATAAAGTATAAGACTAATTTATTCCTCGCTGTTCCAACATAAGATCCTCACCACCAAGTGTAGCGAATAGGTCTCATCTGAATGAAACAAATGAGCTCAAACTCGAGGGGTTTCCTAGTGGTCATTAAAGAGTGCTACTGGCTTCCTCCCTGCTCCATCATCAGACCCTCACCACCAAGTGTAGCGAATAGGTCTCATCTGAATGAAACAAATGAGCCCAAACTCGAGGGGTTTCCTAGTGGTCATTAAAAAGTGTCACTGGCTTCCTCCCTGCTCCATCATCAGACCCTCACCACCAAGTGTAGCGAATGGGTCTCATCAGAACGAAACGAATGAGCCCAAACTCGAGGGGTTTCCTAGTGGTCATTAAGAAGTGCCACTGGCTTCCTCCCTGCTCCATCATCAGACCCTCATCACCAAGTGTAACGAATAGGTTTCATTAAAACGAAACAAATGAGCCAGAACTCGAGGTGTTTCTTATTGGTGATAAAGGAGTGCCACTGGCTTTCTCCCTGCTCCATAATCAGACCCTCATCACCAAGTGTAACGAATAGGTCTCATTAGAACGAAACAAATGAGTCAGACTTAAAGGGTTTCCTATTGGCCATTAAGAGTGCCACTGGCTTCCTCCCTGCTCCATCATCAGACCCTCACCACCAAGTGTAGCGAATAGGTCTCATCAGAACAAAACAAATGAGTCAAAACTCGAGGGGTTTTCTTGTGGTCATTAAGGAGTTTCACTGGCTTCCTCCCAGCTCCATCATCAGACCTTCACCACCAAGTGTAACGAATAGGTCTTATTAAAACGAAACAAATGAGCTCAAACTCGAGGGGTTTCCTAGTGGTCATTAAGGAGTGCCACTGGCTTCCTCCCTGCTCCATCATCAGACCCTCACCACCAAGTGTAGCGAATAGATCTAATCAGAACGAAAAAAATGAGCCAGAACTCGAGGTGTTTCTTATTGGTGATAAAGGAGTGCCACTGGCTTGCTCCCTGCTCCATCATCAGACCCTCACCACCAAGTGTACCGAATAGGTCTCATCAGAACAAAACAAATGAGCCTAAACTCGAGGGGTTTCCTACCAGCCATTGAAGAGTTCTATTGGCCACCTCTTGACTCCATCATCAGATCAGCTCGATAGTAGCAAATTATTGTATTGTCATCAGATTCATATAGACTTGCAAAGTCACTACATAGTATAAAACAAAGTCGCTTTCTCTGTCCCTATGTCCCTTTGTATGCTTAAATCTTTGAAACTACGCAACGGATTTTGATGCGTTTTTTTTAATAGATAGAGTGATTCAAGAGGAAGGTTTATATGTACTTTTTATCCCGATATTCCCACGGGAACGGGAACCACGCGGGTGAAACCGCGGGCGGCCGCTAGTTTCAGATAAATACGACAATTAGAAGTAGGTTAAAATTGAATTCCAAGATTTTCTTACATTGTGACTTAGTTACAAGTGAAGCTAATAAAAGTGTGGTAAAAAAACCTTACTGTAGACAGAGTACCAACGAGTATTCTATTTTGCCTACTAAAGATCTGCCGTCAGTCGGTACAGGGCGCGGAATAACGTTCGGCACCCGTCAGACGCGTTTATCGCCTGTATCGACGGCCACCTTGCTACTACAGCACAGATTACTAAATAGTTAATTACTACGTAAAATATACTGCACTTCGCGCCATTTAAATAAATAGCAACTCTAACTATAACGCAATAAAGTGGAATTCAGCTTGTACAGCGCAAATTACGAACGGCCCCTCGTTGCATCTCTTTCTATCGCATATATTCTAGCTCTTTTGCGGACCTAATTTCTATGAATTTGCACCGCCCCGGGCGGTGGGTGATCTGTAACGGCCACACGTTACGTCATAACTCGCTCTCAGTGGCCCGATTCTGCTAACGTTAAGTCGTAATCGTGTCTCAATCGTGTTTCAATTGTTGTACTTTTTTACACACTAGTTACAAGAATTATGACAGTATGATGTGATGTGAATGTAGTGTGTGGTGTGACCATCAGTAGTATTGTGAAAAAAGTTCACATTTCTTGTAACTAGTGTGTAAAAAAGCACAATTAGCGTTTTTCTGACAGGTAGAGATTTTAGTACGTTTTTTCATCAATAGATGTCGCATTTCAATCTCAGCTGTCAAAAATTGTATACAAGGTAATGATAAAAGCATGTTATAGACCATAAACATTGCTTACTCGCTCAAGCAAAAAAAAAAAAATCTATGCTTTCTGTGTCATATTGTCTTTGTTTGTCTCGTCAGTGTCACAGGGTAAAAAAACTATAGTCAGTGTGTTTTGTTCGCTTCTGTTTGTGGTTCGTTGTTTTCGTTTGTATTTTCCGTGGATTATTATAACCGACGACTTTGGCTTTTCCTACTGGTGCCTGTCCTGACGACTCTTCTATGCATGATAAGATAAGGGCTAGCGCGCACGGGTGACTTAGATACGCGGCAATTTAATTGTCACTGTCGCCGGCCGTCTCTTCGCCGCGAAAAGATGCGCACACGAGAGCGACAGCGACACAACTTTTTTGTAATTTTTGCTCGCAGTCCTCAACATGGATTTCGAAGAGGCGGTTGTGGTCTGTGCACTTGTCTAAAGAAGCCGAAGAACCTGGAAACCTGGAATAGCTGCTGGCAAACTTCTCCCTAAGCTTAAGATTAAGCATGAACATCTGAATATTCTTTTAAATTTTTATTGTATAACAGTTATCAATATCTTCTTCTACTACTGGCATTTTAAAAAGTATTTTAATAATATTAAGGATATCCTACTTCCTACTATATAATATTATAAATGTGAAAGTTTAGATGTTTGGATGTTTGTTACTCAATCACGCCAAAATGGCTGAATGGATTTGGCTGAAGTTTGGGATACAGATACTTTGTAGCCTGGAGAGGAACATAGGCTACTTTTTATCCCGAAAAAATATCACATTCCCGCGGGATAACGTCGTGTAGTGCTAGCGGGCGAAGCCGCGGGCGGAAAACTAGTTAAATATATTTTAGATCGATAGTAGGAAGCGTATGTAGATTTTCCGTTACTACATACTATCACCGCTATCACCCCGGGCGACGGTTGAGTAGCTAAGTACTGGCCTACCGGCAACTTATTTGTCGCCGTGCGCGCACTTGCATTGAAACCAATAGAGAAGGAGACAGTTACGTCGCGGGCTTGTCTTCGAACCCGCGGACAAGAAAGTCTCCTGGGTCATTATTCTGTGCCCGGGTGTCGCGTCGCTACGTGCGCGCACTTTCATACTAACCTGTAGACTTGATGCGAGTGACAAAATAGTTGCGGAGACAAAAACCCTTGGCGTATTCTACGAACTTTGAGTTTGCCTTTGCGATTTGGACAAGACGTTTGAACAGGATTGGCCGTGCCGTGCATCATGGACAAGGACTACGGATCGTGGTCACTCGCTGCTTTGAAAGCAGAGCTGAAGAAAAGAAATGCGAAGCTTACGGGGAAAAAAGCTATTCTTGTGCAAAGGTTTATAGTTTTTATTTAGTTATCTATGTTGTTTGTATGGTTTTTTATGTTAAACTGCAATCTCAATCTTTATTTATTAAATAATAAAATTTATTTGTCTTATTGATAGAACCACAGACTACTTATATACTACCAACACAGTAAATATATATGCTAATATAAACTGTGATACCAAACTACCTATATCTATGGCTACCAACGACTATAAAATATATAAGTTTGACAGCTGACTCGAAATAGTGACATCTATTATAAGATTTGGAACTAATTTTGACGTATTATCTGTCAAAGGAAAACCGCTCATTGAAACACGATTGAGACACGATTATGACTTAACGTTAGCAGAATCGGGCCACTGATCTTTAGTAGGCAGATAGAATACTCGCTTGTACTCTGCTATAGTATAGGCCGATTCAACCTTTTTGGCGTCTCGGAACTTTTTGGCGTCTCGGAACATCGCGCGAGACGATGCTCAGATTGCTCTGTTCTCAATTCAGAGGCATACAATATTGCTTTTTTAATACAGTTGCTCAAAAAGTGGCGTATTGCAGGGACGTATAGCGTTCGGGATGTGGGCTATTACACACTCGAACTTTTTCTTTACCTTTCCCGAACTCGTGCGTTTTCTTTCCCAACTGTCAAAATATTGTCTATTAAAAAGAAAAAAACCAACCACGAAGTTTTTACTAAAAAAAATCATAGAAGTTTTTATGATTCATGCAAATATTTCTAATGCCGCGTACACACCGCGCCAACGAACGCCAACGAAGGATATTCAGCGTTGGCTGCCGCACGTTCGTTGGCTATCAAAGGTTATAGCACAAACAACAAACGTTGAGCAAACGATCGTTGGCACTCGATTCCGGCTCCAGTGCCCAGTGTTGCCAGAAGGTTACTTTTTTGTACATTTCAGGGTTTAGGTGTATCTTTTGACAAGACCTCGCTGGCAACACTGTGACCAGCTTGGCAACTGACCTCTATTATTAAATTATTATTTACACACTGGAGTCATGCTGGAGTCTGGACTGGACTGGCTGTCATAAAAGTGCCTATTTGAGTATCGCTATTTTGGCGCTGTAGGCATATAGGTACGAGTGTCTATGTAACTAAAACTAGTGATGTTCAGTCAGTTGTGGTAATGATTATGTCAAAATTAGTTCTCGGGACACTCGTAGTGGCGCTTCAAATTGCCACACAAAATTAGCTTTCATTTATATAGAGACAGCCTGTCCAGTGTGTACCTAATAATAATAATAGAGGTCAGTGAGCTTTTGGTGAGCTTGGCTCTATTTTCATTTTAATACTAGCCTTCCGCCCGCGGCTTCGCCCGCATGGATTACAGAGTACAAGCTTTTCCGGAATAAAAATTAGCCTATGTCCTTTCGCAATGTAAACTCTATCTTTGTAGGTACCAAATTTCATCAAAATCAGTTTAGTAGTTTAGGCATGAAAGCGAAGCAGACTGACAGACAGAGGTACTTTCGCATTTATAATTAGTAGTAATATTTAAATATATTACTTGGGTATAAACAATATTTAAGTATACTATTAAATATTGAATTTAAATAAATTATGCACTCATTATAAATACCAATTTATATTTTACTCAGCCTGCTATAATATTATAAATTGAATGATATGTTTGATGACGCTTGTAAAAATCAATATTGGGTGCACACAGAAAATCGCAGCAATCAAAAGAATCATCAATAGATGGATTGATTGTTTATTTGCATATAACTCGCTACTGTACTTATTGAAATGTTAATCGGTCTAGTCTACCATATCAACATCTCCTTTCAAATTGCTTTCAAAGAGGAACCTAAGAAACTATCAAGACCAAAGTGTTTCTAACATAAACACAAAAATTTTATTAGTGTTTTTATTTTTTATTTAATATTTAGGGCTTACATTGTATTGAATAAAAAAAAAATTATTTTATTACATTTTGTTTTATTTTGTACTTTCATACTATATAGGGTAAATTCTTGTTTCCAATTATTCACTTTTGGAAAAAAATAAAACTAAAGTTTCTTTACACAATAACATTTGCACTTTTCACTTTTCTCATAATCTTAGCTGTATTTTAAGTAATTCACAGTTGGATCCATTTTGCCGCAGCTTGTAGAAATTGTGTCAGCAAGTTTTGGAAGCAGTCTGCTAAGAACATGGTCTTATACCGGCTGTTATTTCCTTCATCATCATCATCATTCCAGCCGTGATATATTTCAAATTATTTATTATTTCCAACATGAGCTAATAATGGATTTCTTCCAGTAGCACTGTGTGTCAGTACTGGATAGTTTTTCACTGCGCCTGTGTATTCACATCTGGAGAGCAACAGCATGTTTGGACGCTGATGACTTTTCCTTCTTTTTCATCCACTATCGCTGCATGCGATTTCGAGCGGACTTTATGTTGTACACACCTTCAAATCAATTCATTCAAATTACGCCGAAGTATATCCAACGGCAGCATCACCGTAAGATTATCTTGCCGACCTGAAAAGACAGGGAACGTTAATATTTTATGTTGAACATAACAAAAATAATAAGTAGTTAAAAATATGATGAGTTACACTTTTGAGGTTATGTTATTTTCGCAATGATTTTAAACTAAACTTGTAGGTATTTGATTATAAATAATGTAGTGGTTGACAAACTTACACGGATGTTTTCTTCACATTCCTAAATTCAGCAGCACAGTAATCTGAATTAGAGGCAAATAAATTGCCGACCATTATTATGTCTACTCCTGCCTGGGGCCGGACATTGCGATTATCGGCTTTCGTGAAGCGGTTCACAATGGAGAAGGCTGTGCCTGGTTCCATGGTAGGTATTATTCAATGGGCACTTTCGGTGACTCTTGCTTGAAACGGTTTGTTTGGCTATTATCACAAACTTTTACAGTGTTTTGCAAACAAAAGCTAGAAAAACAATTAGAAATCTAGAAGAACAGAAAAATGATTCACAAATAATCACCTCACATTTGACGTCACGCTCACGCGCTGTGATTGGTGTTTCGCTAGAGATTACGCACAGATTAAACTCCACGCTCTCGCTTTTGGTAGAAACTATGCTTCAACTGAGCGTTCGTTCGTTGGCCTTCGGCCGCCGTCCACACCGAGTTCGATCTAATGGCTCAATTCCTTTGATGTTACCGCCACGCTCCGGATCGCCGGCACACGCCAACGAACGATCGTTGGCCTTCGCCAAACCGTCCAAACAGGACCAACGAAGGGCATCGAAACCCATTCGTTGGCGTTCGTTGGCGCGGTGTGTACGCGGCATAAAAAGAAGCTACTAATTTGTTTCAATATCAGATTTAAAAGTAATTTTAATTATACATTAAATTAATATTAGTATCGGCCAAATTAAATTTATGAATATAAAAAATACATAAAATAGGCTGTATTTTATTTTATTTTATTTTTACTTCTTGGAAAACTTACAGCTATTAATACAAATGTTTTTATAAAATATGGTTACTCATTAGCCAAGAAACAGTTTTCACATATGGGATACAAATGAGTTTAAAAATTTTGCGAGTAGATAAATGCGTTTTTTTACACTACGATACGAACATGCTTTGGAATGACAGCAAGAATGACAAACAATTAGCAAATAGGCTCACTTAACTATTCAGTAAACAACAATCATCAGTACAAATAATATAACACAACAAAAAAACAACACCTAACCAAACTATCCACGTTAGTATTTATTAAGTAATTCCAGCTCGCTTCAGTGATGCAGTACTATTCAAATATAGATCGATATCAGTTTGATCGCTCAATGAGTTGAACAACCGACACGAGCGAACTAGAAAGCTATTCTGTCGATAATTAGTACGCACTTGTGGTACATGTAACTTCAACGATTTATGACGCGTGGTGGAACTGCGAGGTACCACAAGCTTTATGTGTTCTAACAGCTCGCTCGAGTCTACACTGCCCTTCAATATTTTGGACAAATAAGCCAAGTCTGAAATATTTCTACGAATCTCGAGGGGAAGCAGGTGGTGTCTTATGCATCGATCCTTATATGAACTGTCATAAACTCTGGTTTTATATTCTAGGTACTTGAGAAATCTTTTTTGAACTGATTCAAGTCGATTGATATAAACCGAGTAATGAGGATTCCAGACCTGTGAGTTATACTCCAAGATACTTCGAACTAGTGAGCAGTACAAGACTTTAATAGTTTTGGCTTTTTTAAATTGTGCACAGGATCTGATCAGGAAGCCTAAAGTTTTTGACGCTTTTTTAGCAGTGTGTATCACATTCTGATCGAATAGTACCTTGGAGTCTTGGATTACCCCGAGATCTCGCATCTGGTTAACGCTAGTTAGAGCTTGGCTTTTAAGTCGATATGTATGGCTTATGTCGCTGCGCTTACGTGAAAAAATCATAGTATGACACTTACTAGTATTAAGTTCAAGTTTATTTGCATCGCAATAGGCTTCGAACCTACTCAGGTCCTCTTGAAGTAAGAGACAATCTGTTTCGTCACTTATTTCCTTATAAATCTTCATGTCATCTGCGAATAGGAGTACCTGAGAGTGCTGAAAACATGTGGATACGTCGTTTATAAATAGTATGAACAGTAAAGGGCCCAGGATCGATCCCTGCGGGACCCCTGAGGGGATAGTACACCATGTTGATACGAGACCGTTCAAAGCCATTGCTTGACATCGGTTTTTTATGTATGAGGTGAACCACCTGAATAAGCTACCGTGTACTCCTGCAAAATTAAGTTTTTGAAGAAGAAGATGATGGTCAATGCGGTCAAAACACTTGCAATTGTCAGTGAATATTACATGAATTTGTTTGCCATTATCCATTTTTGAGGTGATATAATCGTTAAATATTATCAAATTAGAAGTTGTGGATCGATTCTTAACAAAACCATGCTGGGCATGGGTAAGTAATGGGTTCATTGCAGTGTAAAGCTGTTGGTGTACTATCCTCTCGAGTATTTTAGAGAAAATGCATAATTTTGAAATGGGACGGTAGTTACATACGTCACTCTTATTTCCTTTTTTATGTATGGGTGTTATAAATGCACTTTTCCATATATCAGGCATTACACCATCTTGCAAAGATCTATCAAAAAGTATACACAGAGGCTCGACCAAGCTTGAGGCACAGTTTAAAATTAAGATCGGATGAATGAGGTCTGGGCCTTCACCCTTTCTCACATCCAAGCTTTTCAACAGTCGCAAAACTTCAGCGGGGTCTACGTGTACACTTCCTATGGCTACCGTGTGATCATTTGGTCCATTGATGTGACAATCGCGGTCATTATTCACATCAGAACTATCCTGAAAGGTTGTCTGGAAATATGATGCAAACAGGTCACATGTGTCGCCTCCGGCACTACTACTAACGTCGCCATAATGCTTTGTTGCTGGATAAGTACCTTTACTATTTTTGGAAGAATTAATGTAGTTCCAGAACATTTTCGGGTTTTCAGTAATCGAATTTTCCATACGATGCACATAGTTTTCATAACAAGCTGCTTCGATGTCTTTGGCTTGTTTCCTGAAATATGCAAAAGACTCGTAGTCGCTACCCCTCCTATAAACCTTAAACCGACGATGGTATTTCAACTTCTCACTAAGCATCTTCTTTAATTCAGCATTATACCAAGGTGGGTATGTTTGTTGCGACACATATTTTTTAGGTATGTAACTGTCTTTTAGGTCAGCGATTATCTTGTTAAATAAGTTAACACATTGATTAATTTCCATATTACTAAAAAGTTCAAGCCACTGGACTTCGTCAAGTTTTGCACATATTGTAACATAGTCACCACGTTCATAAAAGTACTTTAATCTCTTATTTTTACTCAAAGACACCTCACTTGAAAATGGTTGAAAAACAATTTTTAAGGACTTATGATGGGGGTCCTCGGGAACTATTGGATCATCACATGCGTCAACGGTTAAATCACAATTTGAAAAGACCAAGTCGAGTATTCTGTTATTTGATACATTAGAGTTACCGTTAAATTGCTTTAGATTAAGTTGATCAATCGTATGACCTCAGATTACTAAATATGGTATGACGTGCACTATTTACCATAGTATCTGCTTATAGGAGTTTGCGCAAGTAAGTGAAAAGAAAATGAGGGACCTTATTTCTTAATTTTCTAAATTAGTTTTTTCTGGTTTTTATTGTGGTAGGTACTTAGTATGGTGGAATTAGTGCAATAATGTGGCTTTAATGGAAAACGATGTGGTAAAAGAGAGAAATAAGGAAAGGCGCTCCTGTAGGATTCGGATTGCTTTTGTTAGGTTTCATTTCATTTCATCTCATTTAATTTAATTTTCATTTCATATCAATAAAAAAATTCTACTGAAGCCTTGGCTGTATGATCATAGTTTCCTTTGCCAACCCAGAATGGGTGAAGAATACAAAAAAAAGTCTCTGCTTATATCCTTTTACGATTAGTTAGTTGAGTTTATTGTGTTTTATTATTTTATTAAATTGCTTAATTTTTTCGCAACTGTATTAAAAATAGTTGTTCAGTACACGTGCGGAACCGTCATTGCAACTTGTTCCGACTGTCAACCCTCACCTTCGGCTGCGCCTCGGCTCGGGTAGACATTTGTCGGAACTCTTTGCAATGACAGGCTTTCCGCACTTGTAATGAAATCTACTATTTCGTGAGTGTGACTGCACTCTACAAATGTTTTATCTCACGAGCTCGGGTGAGCCACGCTTGTGTGTGTAAATATACATGCACACTGTCTTTGCCAGCGTAAGTTCGGGGTGCTCAGTTTTGGCTGAGTCGCCGGCCGACGCACACAGGGACGCGTGTCTATATGCATTACAACTACAAATATGGCTCACCCGCGCTCGTGGTGAGATAAAACAAATACCTACTGTACTACTGCGCATAGCGGCTAGGCTAACTTCACAAGCGCTTTTAATATTGAATCGCACTGTACGATATACAGGGTGGAATCAATTTATGGGCCTCCAGCCGGCCTAGCATGAGCGGCTTATAACGAGCGATATGATATGGTACGGCAAGTTGTCTTGCTTACCCCACTATGGTGTAAGCAAGACGGCATGCTGTACCATATCATATCGCGCGTTATAAGCCGCTCATGCTAGGCCGGCAGGGCTCATAATTTTAAAGTAAAAGTAAAAGTGAAAAATCATTTATTCCTGAAATCGTAATAACAATATTTTGCGCTGAGTCTTCCCATTGAGTAATCTTAGATACGTGTTATGGGAAAGACTCGCCACTTCCCAGCTTGTTTACAAAGATTTCTTATAAATTATAATAGAACAAACTTTTACCAAATAAAAGAACAAAAGAGAAAGAAATATAATCTTAAAATTATCGGCGAGTTATTGACTATATGACCGGCTTTTATCACGCGATATGATATGGTACGGCATTCCGTCTTGCTTACACCTTAGTGGGGTATGAGGACATTTTAAGTTGACTGCTTTGTACCACGTACCAAATAAGACCTGAAGAAAAAACCAGTCATTGACAAGTTTCTTGAAATGTCTTCTTGTAAGGTCTCTTACCATCGCGCGATAAAAGCCGCTCATGCTAGGCCGGCAGGGTTTTTTTACACACTGTATATTTAGTGTTTGAACCGTGTCATATTTGTGTTTGCAGGATTTTGCTGCTAAGCTAACGAAGAAGAAGCCGCGCGTTGAGATTGAATACGAAACAGAACCTGTTGTTAGCATTACTAAAAAGAAATTAAAACGTTGATTATAACTTGAAAGTCTGTTTTATTGTCCCACCTATACCTGTGACGATATAGTAACGAATTATCTATTAATAATGGATTTGCATTGTGGAAAAGATACACACCAAAGCAAATAGCAATAGTTGTCGTTATTTAGTTGTACCACAGATTAGAAAATAGTTACGTTGTACAGTCAGCGTCATAGATACGGTGCCATCCAAAGTGGTCAAATAGTTCGGTAGGTACACCATACTAATTAAATTATTGGCCTATACTTAACTGCAGTTAGAGATAAGATAGCCAGTTCCTCAGTGATTGAGGATTCCGGGAGTACCTAGTGCGCTTCCATCTTCAGCCTTATCACCGTCTGGGCCCCAAGTCTGCTAATTTTAATTTAAATAAGATTCTATTGATATTCAATTGAGACTCAATTACGATTCAATTACGATAAAAACAAATTGGGTATTCTGTAAAAACTTGTACGTCAGCTCAATAGAATCGCAATTGAATCGTAATTGAATCGTAATGGAGTCTCAGTTGGATAGTTAATGGTGTTGCCTTCGGGTATGTATCATAATAACTACGGTCGTTTCGACTATGGTCGAAATAACTACGGTCAAAAGTCCTACTGTTCAAAATAACTATTGGTCGTTACACCTATTTTTAAAATAACTAATGTACGAAATCACTACTGTTCATCTCACCTACGAACAACTCACCTACGGTAATTTCACCTACGGTCAACTCACCTACACGGTTTATTAAGTTTAAAAATAGTGACTCATGTACAGACACGAGCAATAATAATTATGTATACAATACAACATAGAACTTTGTCACACTGTAGCGTTCCAAAAGAAAACGATCAGTGTCACAGAAGTCATTCAATATTGTAATATGATATAGTCCTATGTTTTATACATATTATTGGTCGTGACTGTATTGCTGTTAGGTGCGAGGAGCGAAGCGACGAGCATGTTAGGTTTACATGAACATACCGCGCGAGCCGAGCGAGCGAAGCGCCAGAAACGACTATATACATATTCCCATTTTCTATTAAACTGAAGTAGGGGGTAGAGGGGGTGTATAAAGTCGATTCTGGCGCTTCGCCGGCCGCTGCCGCGGCACACTCGCGTCGCTCGCTCGGCTCGCGCGGCGTTTTGGTCACTGTTCTAACCTAACCTAACCTAAAACGTCTGTTACATTTTGTTGGGTGGCAGGGGGCTTCGCCCCCCGAGCCCCCTTGGCGGGGGGCTTCGCGCCCTGTCCCCCCTTTTGTTTTTCCCAAAAGATATAAACTTTCCAATTCATAAGCTTGTTGTAGGCGAGTCGTTCATAGTCGAAACAACCAGTAGATGAAATGAACATTAGGCCAATCGTCCGTTAGTTGAATCAACTGTAGTTCAATCAACCATAGGTGAAATGAACAGTAGTTGAGTCGTTCAATAGTCATTACGAAAATATGTGAATCGATCGTAGTTATTTCGACCATAGTCGTAATGACCGTAGTTATTATGATACATACCCCATTTGAGAGTACTGTCAAACAAATGTCAAAGAGTAGAATACCGATTAACTCCACAATCGAGCTACGATTGTAATACGATTGAAGAGCAGACTAGCAAATATTCCGATGGCAGTTCAATGGCAGTTCAGTCGTATACCATTGGCAAAGAATACTATAATATTACTAACGTACCATTGGTCTTAAGCAAGGAATTTATAATACAACAGGAAGGTGCACTGCTGCTAAAAAACGGTCCTAATGAGATAGTAAGAACGAGGTCAGTTTATCTCACTCCATCGGGCGTTTTCACATTGGACGATAACGGTAACGACACGATATCGGCACGATATCGTCGGACTGGCAGTTTCATACAATCACTACTAAATGCTTTCACACTGTGTCGTTACCGTCAACGATATCGTCTGTCGTGCCGATATCGGTGACGACACAAGTGCGGAAGATGCGAAGCCGGTTATTAACGAAAGTAACCAAGGGTAATTAACAGTTTATCTGTTATTTACTGCATTTTTGGGTTTTTACGCTAAAAGCCACCGCTAGGTAGCGCTTTTTTTCTTGATTTGCTAGGTGTGAGTTCCGCGACGATTATGCCTGCTTGTTGATTGGTGGAGAGGAGAGAGGAGGTGGATCTCCTCCCGCCTCACCTCTCCCTTCTATTTCGAGTATGTAATATCGACAATGACCGAACGATAGTAATAATTTTTAAGTGACTTCAAAAAAAAGAAGCTTCTCAGTTTGACCTGTATTTTTTTGTATGTATGTTTGTCCGCGATTATCTCGCTTTTGGCTGAACTGATTTTAATGCGGTTTTCAGGAAAGTATTTGTTACATTTAGGATAAGGTTGTAGTATTTTAACCGACTTCAAAAAAGGAGGTTCTCAGTTTGACCCGTATGTATGTATGAAGGTTTGTCCGCGAGATGCGGTTTTCAGAAAAGTATTTGTTACATTTAGGAGAAGGTTTTGGTATTACAACCGACTTTGAAAAAGGAGGTTCTCAGTTTGACCCTTTATGTACATTATGTATGTTTGTCCGTGAATATCTCACGTTTGGCTGAATCGATTTTGATACGTTTTACATCAGATGAGTATTTGTGATTGATGCGGTTTATGTGTACATCCTAACATACTATAGGTATACATATATATAGGTAATTTATTTAACAACAACCAAGTTGTTAAATAAATTGCGTGAAAAAATCCGTGAAAGTGTTTTATTTATATGGACAGTTCGCTCAGAAATCTAAGATGTGTTTATACTATAGGTACCTACTATTTACCAAGATAATAGGTAGGTACACGAAAATTGCCTGCATGATGCACTAAAAAGAATGACATAAAAAATATTTAAAAAAAAATAAAAGTGCCTTCAAAAAAATGCCGCCAAAAAGTCAGAAATAATACCTCTAACTCTAATACTGTATTCACAACAAATAACTTAAGTAGTACTTTGAAGTGCCCGACGTCTTGAAAGTACTTACTTACGTTATTTGGTGTTCATCCAGTATAGAGGTATTATTTATTTCTTACTTTTTGGTGGCATATTTTTAAAGGCGCTTTTTTTTATATTAGGTAAGTAATATGTGCATGTAAAAATAATGTGCCTTATTGGTGTGGATCTATAATTGGTTTACTGTAGCTATTAATAGTTTCATAATTGGTATTTTAACTGTTGATCCACCAAATAAATAAAATGTCCTCGAAAGTGTCCTGGCTTATTCGAAAAAAATTATAAAACATTTTACTTCGCGCACACAGTTTATCGAAGAGAAGGTAATATGTTCCCTCTAAATATCGCACTTGAAGAATAGGATCAACTCAAAATGTTCTTTGACGATATCGTTTTTTTCGCCGTAAATATAAAAGATAAAGCAAACGTAATAAAATTTGTTTACTGCTGCCATTATTACCTCGAATACCTATACTAGTATAATAACTAATATAAAACTTGAAGCCGCGCGGTTACTTTAGCTGGCGTAATGCGACTAACCGCATAGCAAGCTGCTGGTTATCGTTTCACACACCGATATCGTTCCGATATCGTGACGACATCGTGACGATATCGTGACGATATCGTGCCGATATCGGCGGACGATATCGGGACGATATCGGTGTAATATCGTGTCGTTACCGTTATCGTCCAGTGTGAAAACGCCCATCCCATTACGGCGGCCACGAACATGCGCGACGGGCGGCGGGCGGCGACGAGCGAATTGCGAACTTGACACAACGAAGACGGAAAACGTCAGAAAACGTCATTCGGCTTGTAATGTTGCTACTTTAACATTCTGAAATCTATCATTCAAATTCTTTTCTAGGATAAGCCATAAAAAACTTAGACGACCTGATACATTTTTATGCTTAATACGGTAATACCTAAATTAAAATGCCATGTTTTTTATTGACTAAAAGTAATACGAAGCGGAAATTTTACGAAATTTAATTTTTATAACGAAAGTTGTGAACCATAAATCTACTAAACCTGTTATTTAATAGTGCTGGCAATTTTAGAGAAAGGGACACCCTCACCTCGTTCTTGCGGTCTCAGCTGGACCGTTGACATTTTGTATTGAAATATAAACCTTATCTCTTAAAGTTAAAGTGTATTTTTAAATACACAAAAATACGGAGTGCACCTTCCTGTTGTACGTAGTACCTACTTATAAATTCCTTGGTCTTATGTTAGTAGCAGAATACCAAAAATGTCAAAAACCGCTATTGAGATCCAATTAAGATTCAATTGAACCATTTGTAAATTAGCAGACTTGGGGCCCTGGTGTGATGAAGGCTAAGTGGTACCCCGTTGTGGATAAAAAAACTACTACTACTACCAAAGGAGACATACTTAACAGAATTTGACGCGAACAGAGCTGTAGGCGCATGATATTATTGCAAAAAGTATTCCGATAAAATGTCAGTCAGTCCATTTTCCCTCCTCGGTGTCGGAACTCCACCAATAGAACAATGAAAACAAAAAGTTCATTAATGCACACTTTCTTAAAATTAATTACGTCCGCATTTATCGCTGGACAATTAAGGATTTTGTCATGAATCGAAAATCAAGCGCGTCTTCAGCTAATTAAAGTTATTTAGTCTGAATCGGAAACGAACAGACTCTCAATAGAGTGCTCGCGATGAATTTGGAATTCCTCCGTCGGTCGGCGTCCCGAGACTTCCGAGCGCTACTTTGTTCCGGATTAATTATGCCCGTCATTTCAAAGGACATTTATTTAAATATTTACTTTAATTTTATTTTTTTAATTTGTTGTAGGATGTCGTTTTTAGGTAGGTAGTCTGGAGAAAGGGCCTGATTTCCATTGACAAATCCTGAGAATTAGTTTTTAATTGAGAATTTTCTCTGAAACGTACAGTCGCCAGCACGTCAGGTTACTACAAACTGTCAAATTTCTTCAAATAAAATTCAACCTTATGTCGAACAAATTTAATGAATAAATTTTGACATTTTGTAGTAACCCGACGTGCTGGCGACTGTACCTACTTAAGTACCAATTAAAAAAAATGAATTTTATCGTTTTTATTCACTGCGGGTCTCGGTCTCGGTTGTCTCGCTTACGCGTGGCACATCGCACTCATTTTACCCGTCTGCGGCGAAGCCAAAAAGGGTTATGTATTGTATGTATGTGGTTGTGTCTGTTCCTATGTTCGTAACTATACTAAACGGATGAACCGATTTTGATAAACGATAAGTCGTTAGATTCGACTCAACGGCCCGAGTGACAATGGGACATCAAAATTATAAAAAAATAAAATGGCGGCTTTAAGTCGATATATTCTGTGTATTATAAAATTAAAAAAATTTTTGATCCCGTCGAGTGGGGTATCAAAATTAAGAGGTTACAAAGACGATCACAAAAATATAAATAATGGATAGGTTTTGAACTAATTTCGACTGCTAAATGCTAATATTTTTTATAATTAGGGCGAATGAGGCGAATAAAGGCGAGTAAAATAACCAACACGACGTAAACTTCATCGTTAGAAATAGAATAAGTTTCGATTCGTTACATAAGTTTTGTTTAAAATATTTTATGGATTAATAATAATATGCACCTTAGTATTCTAATTTCAAAAATAAAGCGATAGATGTTGCTGATAATCCGTAACGTGTACCCTACGCTGATTTGTATTTTCTGAACTTTAACGCCAAAATGAATAAATCTAATTTTATATGCAAATCCTTGTTTATAATA